>JANVCC010000020.1:44925638-44965261 GCA_025345505.1 Todiramphus chloris collaris
CTCCCCCCCCCCCCCCATCCCATAAAGTATGTGATGTCCCCCCCCCCCCCCCCGGCCCCCCCCCCCCCCCCCCCCCCCTTTTTTTTTTTTTTTTTTTTAAGCGAGCCCCTGAGCACATCCTGGGTGGTCGGACCCGCGCAAACACAAATACAACCCTATGGCTAAGCTGGAAACAATGTCCGCAATGTAGACAAATGTCCGGCTTCTGTTGGAACCCTTTGTCTCGGCGCAGTTTTTGCATTTATTTCAGTGGCGAAATAATACGTGATTGACGCCCTCTTTCAATGCGTCCTAACTGTTGGGAATAAATCTGAGGTTGTTCCTAGTTGTCATGGTATTCAACCGCGCTCAATGGCTATCTCTTCATCCATTTCGGAGTCCTTCCTCGCTATCAAGGGAACCCCTCGGGCTGCGATCACACACACCCTCCCCCGCCCTAGTCCACCCACCGCACTCCCCTTGCCCCGCGGGAGGGGCTCGGGACACGCACCGGGCGCAAAAGCCTCGATTTCCAGCAAATCTCGGGTTTATCGATTGATTTATTCCCCCCCTCCCTGCCCGGAGGGGGAGCAGGATTGGGCAGGGATGGGTTTTTAATTCCTGAGGGAAAAAAAAAAAAACCAAACTGGAATAACAGTGCCAATCGCGACAGCGGCAGGACGACAACAGAACATTTCGAATTAAAGAAGCCAAACCCGGGGAAGAACGGACAGAGCATCTGCGGGGGCGGCGGGGCAGGCGGACAGTTTCGGGCCGGGGTGAAGAGTGGGACTTTATTATAGTAATAAAAAAAGCCCCACCAAATAGGATCGCGAATGCCACAACACAGGCTAAGCAAACGAGGGACCCGACGGTGGTGGGAGCGGGGGATGCCCAAGGGAGGGGACCGGGCCTTTCGGCCGGGGGACGGAGGACACGGCCCCGGGGGTCGCTGCGGGATGGCCAGCGACAGTGGCCTCCCGTGGGCACTCAAAGCTCTCGCCCCCCCCCCCCCCCCCCGGGGCCCCGCCCCCCCCCCCCCCACGCCCACCCGGGGGGGGGTGGGGGGGCGGGGGGGGGGGGGGGGGGGGGGGGGCGCGAAGCCGGTCGCGTGCTCGAAGCCGCGCTGCGCGGAGGAGGGGGAAACCTGACAGAAGCCTGGCGGCTATCGCGACAGAGCCACCCATGCCACCCACCCTTCATGCCCGCCACGCCGGGAGCCCACTGCACCCCACGGTGGGTGGAGGGGAGGGGATGCTCCAGCTTTACAGCGAGGGCTTGTAGGGCAGGGAGAGGCCCGCTGAGGCTGGCGGGGGGCTGCCCCCTTCAGCCCGTTCCCCCGGGGTTATTTGCACAAGCCCCCCGGGAGGCCGCCGGCTCGGTGCGTGTACACAGGCTGAGTGGCTGCACTCCAGAAGTGTCTGTGCGAGCGGGGGGGGTGTTTACCTGTTTGCTTTCACAGGCCGCTCAAACACCCCGCTGTTTGTGTGTCCCCACCGCCCCGAGCTGAGTGGGGAGCGGCCCCCCCGAGTTGATTTTAGCCGCATTAGAGGTTGTTTTCCTTTTTTTTTTTTTTTGCCTTTGTTTTTTTAAGAGACACTCAGTGAGGGATACAAGAGCCCTTCTGAGCACCCCTCCGTGCCCCGGTGCACGCGTGGCTGGGAGACGACCCCCCAAAGCGGCCCCGGCGGGAGTCCAGACTCCCTCCTCGTACCCGCAAACCGTCCCGGGGAGCGGGGACAGCCCACGCCTCGGGCCGCCCGTGGGCTGGGGCTTGGAAGCAGCGAATTGTCTTCGCCGTCTCCGGCGCGGTTCTGCTCCGCGTCCCGAGCGGTCTCGCTCCCCGCGAAACGTCGGGTCTGTTCTGATTTAAGCTACCGACACCCCTCGCTTCATCCCCTTCTCTGTCGTGCGACATCATATAGATATTCTATGCCTGATATATATAAATGAATTAGGGGGTGTTTGGCGAGAGTCCTCCGCTATTCCTCCCGCGTCCCTGCGCGGTTTGCTCGCCCTGACCTCTAACCCATCCCGCATCGCCTTTCCGATAACAGCCGTCAAGTGGATTAGTTTATTGTTTGATTAGCCCAAAGGTGCGAGCTATTGTTTTCCTTCACTCCAGACCACAAATAAACAAACAGAAAAGGTGCCGCTCGCTACAGATGAAGCGAAGCTCACACAAAGCCTTTGTTAGGGGGCAGGTTTATTTTATCTGTTAGGATGAGCTGCACTTGAAATAAATAGGGAAAGGGAAGGGCAGCTCGTGTCGCTCCTGGTAATTGTTATTAGGAGCTTCACCTCGGGAGCGTCCCCACCAAGCAACACCATCTTTGTTTTAAAGTGTGGCGGGGGAAAGCAGAACCGCGACTTTACGGAAAACAGTTCTTGTTGGCGATAAAAAAAAACCCGAAACAAATAAAATAAAGCTATCGCTTCTAAGTATACCCTCCGAGAGCCCCGCACGGAGGGTTTTAAATTGCATTTTCTAGAGCTAAAACGGCAGTTCAGCAGAGATGCTGCCGGTTCGGCTCCGGGGCCGGCTCGGAGGCCGTGGGAAGGGGAGCGGGGCCGGGGGTCCCACGCGAGGCACCGGGTCACTTTCCACACCGTATCCCGGCCGAGGAAGGAGGGTAAGAAAAATCCTATTTTCTGAAATCACGGGCGAGTCAGAGCCCTCTGAATCCTCCGTCTCTTTCAAGAACTTAATTGTAACGTGCGGGACTGGAGTTTCTGCGGGGTGAATTTCCCGGCTCTTTTCACGGCTGGAAAAAATGGCATTAACAAAGGAGTTGAGGACTTGAGGCGGAAAGGAAAGGGGGAATAGAATGGAGGAGGGCAAGGGAAAAAGAGAAAAAATGAGGGAAAGGAGAAAGAGACGGAAGGAGGGAAAGGGGGAAGAGGAAAAAAAAAGGGCGAAATAAAAAAAAAAAAAAAAAAGGAAAAGAAAAAAAAAAAAAGGGGGGGGGGGAGAAGGGGGAAGATTCCCTCGCACACAGACACGAAGCCGACCCGTCTTGTCTGTGGAGGCTCGGGAGAAAGCCCCAAAACCCTGGCGCGGGTGCCTTTCTTTCGCAGACAATTAAATCTTCTCCAGGACATAGGAATCTAAATGAGCTTTCGTATTCTCACGATTACTCTACCTCGTTCCCCCCGAAGCTTCAAAGACGGAGAAATCCGTCCAATTCACCGATATTATTTATAAATCTGTAGATCTGGATCTAGCCTGCCCCCCAGCCAACCTCCCGAGGTGGCAAATTGTAATAGAAATTGGGATTCCCCCCTCTCCTCCCTGGGGGCTAAAGGGGTTATGTCAGAGCCGGAGGGCACATGTTAGGGCTTTGATAAATGCACTTTAATGAGATCTTTGAAAATATTGCCAATAGTGGCGGAGGCAGTTTCTTAAGGCCATGCGTGAGAGCACAAAGCCGGGAGCCCGCAGCCCGACCCAGCTATTTATTTGTCTTATTTAATTTCTCCCCCCCTCCCGCAAGGAAGCCGTAAAGCCGGCCCGGGGCCTCCCTTCCTCTTCCAGTCTATTATAAACTGGTTTATTTGCAGGGCAAACGCTTCGCCCGCCCCTCCAGCAGCCCCCGGCTCTATTCGTACCCGTCTCTCTGATAATTAAACGTGTCCCAATGAGATTAAGCTTTGTCCGAAATGTTTCTCCTCGGGAAGGAGAACCCGAGTCGCTTGCCCGGGGGCGATGGGAATGAAGGGATTTAGGGCTGGGAGCACTTTTCTTATCTGGATTTACTTCTCCCACCCGCACGCACAACATGGAGGGCTTAGCGGTGGGTGCGCAGGGAGCTAGCTGGTGGGTGCGTGTCGCAACTGAGGATCCACGATAAGCTTACGAGAAAGTCTCGGGCTAGCCAGGGATCCTCCGAGGAAGACTTCGGGGGGGGGGGGGGGGGGGGGGGGTTGGGGAATGGGGTCAGGCTCCCCATTCGCAGGCTTCTCTTTTTGGGACAAGGATGGGGAAAGATCCACCCGAGGAGGAGGGGGACCCGATCCAAGCGCTCGGGCCCGAGTCGGAGCGGACACGCGCGGCGTGGGCACCACCGGGGAAAAGGAGGGAAAGAGGAGGGAACGGAGCGGCGGGGCGCGGCGGCCAGGCCCTGGGGGCCGGGGCCATTCCCGGTCCTCTGGCGTACTCTGCCGTCGCAGCCGAGAAGTGTCCAGTCACTGGGGCAGGGCGGGGGGCTGGGGGGGGGGGGGGGGGGAGCGCTCCCGGCTCCCCCCTCCCTGGGCCAGGCGGGGCTGCGCTTCCCCGGGCACGACCGGGCGCAGTCCGGGGGCGGGTCAGGCCGTCGGGTCCCCGACGTCGGGGCAGGGGGGGACTCATCTTTCTCCTACTCCTCCGACGTCCGTTCAGCACCAACCTCTACCTGAGCCCACTCGCCAGCCCCTTCCCACCTGCTGCTCCCGGGTTTTTGCCCCTTCTTCCCCCCCGCGCTGTCGGTGTCGCGGCCACCCCGCCTTCCCCCTGCCCGAAGCGGCTGGGCTCACCTGGCGCCAGGGTGGGGGGTCCCTAGGAGCGGGGAGGGGGCCGAGCCCGGTCCCGATGGCTCCGCGTCTCTCGCATTGTCTCGGCGGTGGTGCCGGGCGGCCGCCCCTTCCTTCCTTCCTTCTTCTCCGGTTTTACATCGCGCGGTCTGTTTGCTTTCCTCCCCGGCGGGTGACGCCAGGCGAAACACCAGCCATATGTTCCGCGGTCATAAATTGGTTATAAGCGCAAACACGTCGGTTCCTGGATGGCTCTTTTAAGCCTACCCCGGCCACTACCTCTGAGCCGGCCCCTCTTCCCCCGGGGGGCAGAGCCCTCCCCCCGGCCCCCCTTCCCCAAAGATGTCGCTTTTCTGCCGGCGAGGGGGAGTCCGGTTCCCCCCCCACACCCGGAGCTACCCAAATCCTCCCGCTCCCACCTCGCTCCTTCACACCTCCCAGCCCTCAACTTCCCCCGGCCCAGCCCGGGCGGCTCTTTAACAAGCTCGCCCTCTATAAATCGCTCGGTAGCTAAGACGCTGTAAAAACCAAATAGCCAGATGTGGCACGTTATTTATGTGTGAAAGCTCGTTTACATTAGATATGCTGATCCAAGCTTTGATAGCAGGGGTTTGTGAGAGATTAGAGCTGGGTTGCCAGAGACGGCTCCAGCTGCAGCCCCCCTCCCCTGCCCCTTTTTGGATTTCTTTTTATTTTTGATGGTAATTTTATCTACTTATGGTGTGGGGTTTGTTTTTGTTTTGTTTGGTCGGGGGTTTTTTGTTTGTTTTTTTCGTTGCTTTTTTTTTTATAAGGGGAGGCGAAGAAAAGGTGATGGAGTTGGAGAAAGGGAGACTGGCACTGTCCAAATTTCCTGAAGCTGGGGATGAAAAGTAGCACTTGTCTGTAAGAGGCACCTGTGAAATGTACGACCCTCCCCGAGAATACAGGCATAAATATGAAGAGGTTCCAGAAGGGCTTGCTGGGCATCTAAGCCTGGTAGTCCATCTCCCTTCCAATGGCTGTGGCTTCAATGAACACCACCAGTGCATCTCCTGTGGGTTGTTCCATGCCACGGGGCACAGGTGAAGTCAGGGGGAGTCATGCCTCACACAGTAAAAGGTTGTGCTGCCTCATTTTCAGACATTTTTCAGACATTTCAGGCACGCTTCAGACATTTTCAAGAAATCTCTCCCCGACACGTCTCTCTAGGAAGAAGCACCAAGCCCTCTTGAAGGAAGGCTAAATTCTCTCCACCACCTGCCATATTTTTAAAAGCACTGGAGAGACCTTGGCTTTCTCTGTGAAACTCTCCAGGGCCCAGGACCGATATCTCTTAGTTGAATACCCTGGTCACAGATAAGGTGATTGATCCTTAAACTAATCAATAAAGATCTTGTTCTGAGCAATTAATAACTTTGACAAACTGGGCTTTTTTTTTTTTTTTTTTCTTTTAGGATAAAGAAGTGCCCAGATTGCTGACCAAGGGAGAGAGAATAATAATAATAAAAAAAGAAGCCTGTTGCCCACATTAAATAGAAATGTAAATAGTTGTCTCTTTACTTACATACCTACAAAGTCTTAATCTTTCATAAGGAAAAATTCAGTTTGATTGTCTGGGATATGTCTTACTACATCCCCAGGTAAGTGGAAGGGATCTGAGCTTGTGCTTCTATACATTTGTTTATAAACCTATGTAAGGGGTGTGAGCTCGTGGATGTACTGCTCGTGCAGGTGCCCCTATGGCAGAGCCCTGGACTGCTGGAGTGTGTCTCATCACCTCCTCAGCATCCTCACAGCACAGCAGGAGGAGGAGCGTGGGAGAAAGGCAAGGGTGTAGTAGCTGGATTTGGGACAGGGTCAAAGGGGAACAAGCTGGGACCCAAAGAAGGAGGGAGAATGAGGCTGGGAGCAGCTGGATGAGGAGAAGGGGCTGGAGGTGGGGAGAGGAGAAGTGTGGTCCACAGCTACAGGAGTAGCTGCTGAAAGCCAGACCCTCAGGCTGTGTGAAGCAGACAGTGCAGATTTCCACACCAAACCCATGTGGCTTCATTTCTCTCAGTTGTGGACATTAAGCATCAGTGAGTAAAAACAGGCTGGGAGGTTTTGTTGGAGGGTATGGTTCACAGGTGGGGGAGGATTTTTAGGTATTTATTTGTTTGTAGGATCATCAGGAAATGTTGCTTCAGGAAAAAATGGTGGAAGAGCAGAGGTCAGGATACTATGTGGGTTTGCTCCCTCTTCCTTAAACAATCTCAATAATTGTAATGATTTTGTTGGAGAAGGCTGGACTCTCAAACCATAAAGATGGGTTGGGAAGAGCTACTGGATCCCTTCCAGCTCCTGAGACATAAAAAATGACACTGAACCAGTGATGAACTCAGACCTGCCCTGTGGTCTGGTGCCCTCCACACCTCCTCCTTCAGCAGCTCTGTGGGACAGCAGATGTCTGCTTCCTCCACCCATCCCCATTACCCTCCCTCCTAGCACCCAACATGTTGCCCATCTCCAAGAGGTGTGACTAGTAAATGCTGCTCCTAAAATATCCTGCACAGGATCTCTTGGAAAGATGAGTGTGCAAGATGGGTGGTCTGGACTGCACTTTAAAGAGGTTGGGATGGGCTCCACCTTGTTACAGGGTGATTATTTCCAAGTATTGATGGTCACAGGCTAAACTTCTCTTGTGCAGAATCCACTGGTACCTATTTGTGCCCCTGGCTCTGAACGGAATGGTGAGTTAAGAGTCTCCATGTGAGGGGAAAGGACTTACCCCATTTCAAAGCTTAGCCAACTTTTCATCAGGCTCTTCCATTTGCAGGGGTTAGGGTGGAGCTGCCTTCCCTCGTCCTGCTCATTGCTCAAAATGTAAGGTGCCAACCCTTGACTACAGCTGGTGCTGATTTTAAGACAGTTCAGAGTACCTTGGCCCTGTTACTAAACCCTTCCAGCATTTCATGTGTATGATCCCCAGTGCCCCTGGGAAGCAACGTCTGGAGGTTGGGTTGAAGCAGCCTGAGCATGACACCAGCACAATGCTCAGGATGGGCTTGTGCTCCTGTGGGTCCGTTCCCAGTGTTTCTGAGCCAGCCCATGCTTCTTTTGCCTGTCCAGAGGCTGGTCTGACAGTGCACAGAGGAGGCCTGAAGACACGTGGGCTGCTTTTATGCAACTGTGGGCTCTGGAGAGACCCTTTCTCAGCAGCTGAGCTTCAGTGGTTCCCAGAGCGTGTAGATGTCTGTGTAAGTGAAGATCAGCCTGTGCTGTCTGTAAAAGCTCGTATCTGATGCAAACATGAGCCCAAGAATTCCCAAGAGGTCCCTAAATCCCAGGACAGATCTTTTTCTGCAAATCAAAACAAAATGCTAAGGGGTGGTGCTGAGGGTTGACCAGGTAGAGTGAAATAAACCCACGATTTCCCTGGCTGAAGGAATATATATCCACCTTCTACACACCCGCACCCACTCCTTTCACAAACACGAAGGAGCTCAAACTGACCAGGAGGACCTTCTCCTATGGAGAGGATGACAGCTCAGGGGAAGTGCTCATACTGTACTGTATGTCAGGACATAGAATCATATACTGGTTTGGGTGGGAAGGGACCTTTAAAACTCAGCTAGTCCAACCCCCCTGCACTAAGCAGGGACATCTGCAACTAAAGCAGGTTGCTTAGAGCCCTGGCCAACCTGACCTGGAATGTTTCCAGGGATGGGGCATCAAACACTTCTCTGGGCAACCTGCACCAGTGTCTCACCACCCTCAGCATCAAAAATTTCTTCCTTATCTCTAGTGTAAATCTCTCCTCTTTTAGTTTAAAGCTGTTACATCTTGTCCTGTCACAACAGTAGTAGATGGGAGAGGGGATGGGGGAGCACACCCACACACCGCTTTAACAAACCCCATGCATGCCAAGTCGGGTGACCAGTGTGTTTGAGGAAGCAGGAGAAGACTAGCTCTGTGGGCAGAGCTGTGGCGTGTACACACCTGGGGTTAACAGATGGCTGTGGGCTGGCCCTGCAGGTTTGAGCACACAACTCAATCTGGCAGCAGTAAAACCCCATCCCTGGGATGAGGGTTCTCTCTGGCTCTTGTCCATAGCATCTAGAGTATCTGGAGGAGCAGAGGTGAAAGATGAATCCTGTGGAGAGGTGGATGTGAGTTGCCCATTCCAGGCAGGTTTAATTCAAAAGCTGGTGTCCCTTCGTCATTCTCTTACTTTATTTTTTCCTGCGGGTTGCAATGAGAAGGAGCTGGAGCAAGTGGTGGTGGGAGCTGGTGAGGCAGAGGGGCTGGTGTCGGTGGGCTGATGGGGGCACAGCAGCCTCAGGTCATGATGTTTGTGCTTAGACACCAGCCTTTGGCCACAGGAGACTGTGTGGACTGGTGGGGAGCAGCGGTGTCCCATAACACCAGCAGTTTTGGACAAGTGCTGGAGACTCCCTGGGGTTACTGTGGGCTTATCCTCATCTCGCCTGTCTGGAAAAGCCCAGGGGGTACATTTTGCAGTGGTTTCAAGTGAAGATCCACATCCATGGTGAGGAGGAGCTGTCAGCCCAAAAAGAGGGAGATGGATCTCCTGGTGATACCTGGTGATACCCACCCAGACTGATTTTCTGCTCTCCTCTTAATGAAGCTTGTCCATTCAGTTCTCTGTCTCCACAGCTCATCTTGGTCTTTCTATGTGCACCCAAGTTTTTGTATGGCATTTGCCATTGTGGCATTTGACTGAGAATTCCTTCGGAAGATGCTTTAGATGGATTTAGCTTTCAGTGGACCTGCCATGAAAAACAAGTGCCCATCTGTTCAAAGTTACCTGCCTCCCATGAACAGCTGGGAAATATGGATCTTGCTCAGGAGAGTTTGCCCAGTTTTACTAATGCCAAAGATGAAGCAGATGCCCTGGGGTATACGAATAGGTGTGAAAGAACCAACGCAGGTTTAAAAAAAAGAAAAAAGAAAACCAAGGGAAAGAAAGTGACATTGATGCTGTAAACCCTGCGAGCGACATGGGAACCAACTGGGAAACCACAGATAAGGAGCGTATCGCGGGCGCCCCATCAATCACTCGTCCATCTCCCAGCGCCCAGACCCCAGATGGGAGCGTGGCTGCGGCATCACTGTCAGTAGGGATCAGGGAGGCTGTTGGTGGGGCTGCTGCTGACATGGGTTGCGACGGAGGCTGGTGTCAAAGCAGGGATGGCAGGAGAGGCTGGTAAGGCTGGAGTGGCATCACCTGTTTCAGTGGCTTCCTGGAGAGTGCCTGTGGGTGGATTTGGCCTAATCTCATCCCCACTGTACTGATGGATGTGGGACTCACTGGCAACAGGGTTACTCTGTGAGATCTGGGAACTGAAATAAAGTGGTGTTTAGCTCATTTTTCATCTGTTTTCATCACTTTTCAGCTGAATTTGCACATTGCTAATCACATTACCTGGTCTTCTCTACACAAAACCCAAGTGACAGTGGAAGCAGTGACTGCTAACCCTCCTAGGTCTGTCCAGCTCTTGGCATGTTGCCATGCAGTGGTGAAACCCCAGCCGGAGCAGGTCAGCAGTGCCATGTGCTCCAAGGACATCCCTGGGAAAACCATGACATGTGTGAAGTGATGGCGTGATGGAGAATACTGAAAGGGTTGTTCTAAGTTGGGGGCTTACTGACCAGCTTCTTTCATTTCCGTGGAAACAGGATACAAATCTAGTGATAAGGGAAGTTGAGCTCTGTCCCCAGTGGAATAGTGCAGCTCTTGTGGGGAACAGACAAACCCTGTTCCCTACAGCTCTAGGCCTTGAAGCCCGACACTAGGAAAGCTGGTCTGGTGAGGGGACAGGAAACAGATCTGCAAAACTGAGGAAAGGTGGAAAGAGGAGGCTCCAAGGTCTGTGACAACCCCAGCAGGCCTTTGCACATTCAGCATCACCTTAGAAAGAGCATCTCAAGGACCTTTCCTGAGAGGAAACTTCACCAGGTTTCCTTCATTAAGGCCCTCCTGAGCCCAGGAAAAGGGTTCTCATTGTTTGCAGGTGCTAAATGAGGTTTCCCAACCCTCCCTGGTCTCCTGCCTTGCCCTCTTCCTACCCACGCCTGAGGGCTATGTAAACCTTGCCTGGGGGCTTGCTTAAACTTTCCCATATAGGCTGCTCTCTCTGTGAGGTTTCTGACTGATGCTGACACCCAAAAGCAGGAGAGCAGAAAGCAAAGTAAGGTTGGCAGGAGCGTTACACATTAACAGCATGACTGACTGCTTTTTTCCTTCTGTCTTGTAACCATTCCTATTACTGGGGACCTTGGTGCGGCTGCTCTGGCTAATGTGTAATCCCAGATATTCGCTGCTCCCTTCCATGAAGATGTGCCAGTAGCTAAGGTGGCTCAGTGAAGTGGGGGCTGTGCCCATAGAAGTAGGTGATGTGTGCTGAAGAGAATATTTGATGTTCTTGATCTTTAGGGATAAACACTTTTCTAGAGCCTCAAAATACTTTGTGGGCAATCCTGGGGAGCTCTTGCACCAAAGCCAGCTTACGTGGAGTCTGTTTTCCTGCTAAAACCTGGCTAATGAGGCACTTATGTCTCCTCTGCTTGTGCTGCCTGGTCCATGGCATCACATTCTGGGGAGAATTGCAAACCCTGAACTGCTAGAGTTGTGAGTGATATGGTGAACTTGGACTGCTGGCCCCATATGCTCAGGTTTAGGGTGCTGTGCAGTTATTGTCTAGACACACACTGAAGGTAACAGTGTTGCTGGAGCTACTGCTAATCAAAGCCTTGCCACATGTGATAATGAAAAAAAGATACATTTATTTCACTTTGGTGTAACTCTGACTGCTCTTGCTGTGGAGATGCATTTATTGATTTGCAATTCCCCCCCCCCTCTCCTAAGACTTATATACCTGGGACTCCAAGGCCAGGTAGAAGTAGGACAAGCACTGGTTAGCAGGTGATAAGTCGTGATTCTTCCTTTTTCCTCAAAGCAAGATGGGAAGGACAAAGTGCCCATTTTGGCAACTTCCACCCTTTTCCCCCCTTCCCCTCCCCCTCCTTTTTTTTTTAAAAGTAGTTATATGAGATAATGCATCTCAAGTGTTTTGGTTTGGTTTGGTTTTCCATCTTAGTACAACTAAGTCCGCTTCTAAAATAGTGCTGCACACACCATTTGTTGCAATAGTAGGTCACATTATGTACTAATCAGGATGCTAAATGCTGTCTGTAAACCAAAGTTTTTCATCAAAGGAAAAGACCTGAGCGAACAGCTGAGTCAAGTAATGACTATCAGGAGGGTTCTGCTCTTCAAAGACAGAGAAACGTTGATTCTTTTTAAGATAAAAGCTTGATATTAAAAAAAAAAAAGTAATTGAAAGTAAACCTAAAAGATTTACTTATCGCAAAATATTATTCACAACAATAGCAGCAGCTTAATTTCCTCCCCCCATATCAGGCTGGAGGGTCTCAAAAAACCCCTCATTCAAGTGAGAGGCAGAGAGGGGAAAACTGCTGTTGGGTAGACATTTGGCAGACCGGGGATGTTGGTGTAGGGTTTTTTCAGAAAGTGGGGTACCTTTAAAATGCTCATTGCAGGGTGTGCAGACGTGTTTGTTGCTTGGCTTTGCTGGGAGGAGAGCAAGCCTGGACCCATCTCCAGGGCTTAGCAAGTCCCTTTGCTGTAGCTATCTGGGAGCATAGTGGGGAAAATGGGAATTATGTCCTGCTTATGCTGTTCAATGTGTGAAGAAAACCAACAGCCAGGCCTTGAAAATGAAGAGGTGAACTGGAAAAGGGGGAAAAAAACCACCTCACCACCGTTCTGTGAGCTACACAAGAGCAATTCTACTCTAGTCCTCCACAAAGGCCGAGCTCTTCTATGGAGATGCAGGCGAGCTTATAAAGCTTTTGACTAGTGGTTTAGTTGAATGCTGAATGCCTGACTCGAGTTGCAATCTGAGGGTAATTAATAGGCTGTGATGTAGGTGGAGAGATGCCTGGGCTTTCTCTCATTGTGCCTAACCAGTTTGGGATGTGTTTTTCTCCTGCTCTCAGATAATGCTCAAATGTAGTGGAATGAAACCAAATGAGCTTCTTGGAGTCATTTTTTGTATTTCGCCTCTATAATCTCTGGGTTTATTTAAATGTTCTTGTTGCAGTTATTTTCTAAGACTCTCTTTTCATTTTGAACGTCTCCTGTTGAATAACTCCTCAGACACTATAATTTCAGGATCAACAATGATGCTGACAATAGAGGAAAAAAATTACATTGTGAGGCACAGGAAAATGACTCTATATCCCCATCTTTATTCTGCTGTTCATAGACCATCTGTCTATCCATATTCTGAATTCACGCAGAAATCAACTTTTGCTTGGGCTACTTTTGCTCTTTACAAAAAACAGAAGTACATGGTCATATTAAATAACTGAAACACTGTGGGACCTGTGACCTCGGCTAGGGAAGTCTGTGATTTTTAAGTGTATAAAGCAGAGGGTCTCTGGGAAAGTGGGTGCTTCAGGAAGTAGCAAATAATGGTTTGTGTTTCTAAAGCTTGGGGCTGAAAATTAGGCTCTTTAGTTCTCATTTCTCCAGCCACTCTTGCTCTGGCTTCCAAGAGGCTGGAGCTGTTGGTGGCTTCAGCTGAAGCTGGGATTGGAGGGAAGTCCATAGGTGTACTTGGAAGTGTTGATATTCTTGGTTGATCCAAGTTTAAAGATGTTCAGGTGCTGTTTTATCTAGCATGTTCTTCATGGGGACACCCTGATTGGGGGATGTAGGTGCTTTGTGTGTGTGTGCGTGTGTTCTCTACCCTCCTGGCTGCCACCAAACTCATAAACAGGATCCTTACTTTAAAAAAAAAAAAAAAAAAAAAAAAGAAAGTCCCAAACAGAGAAAATCCCACCAAACCCTGGGAAAGCATCACTTCCCTAGCTTTCTGCAGAGTCACCAGTGAAGGCTTTTCCTTGAGTCATTTGTGTTTGCAGGACTCAGAGCTGTGGAGTGAAGCACAACCACCCTAAACTGGCCTCCTCTCTCTTGCAATACCTACATTTGGGGTGTCCACACGCACAGCTTGGGTACTATAGTCCATGGAGAGCCTCGCTGTTTGCTTCCCACCCCACCCTTGTGTCCCAGCCTCCCTGGGTACATGCCCCATTAGGTTTTGTGGTCTGTCCTCTTCAGAAGAGAAAACTCTGTGCCAAATTGCTCACCTGATGGGGGCTACCTGGCCAATTAAACAGTAATTAGTGTGGTGTGCTGAGCTGTCAGCCTTCCCTTTGCTAATCTAACTCCCTCCTCTTCCTGGGATTTGCTCCCAGCCTGGGGATCTCCCACCTCTGGTTCCTGGGGTACTTCATTCTGTGCCAGCGCTAATACCCAACCACAGCTAAAATTCATCAGTATCAGGTAGAGCTGGAATGTTACTGCCTCCCACCTGTGGCCAGGAAGCTCAGGCTGCCTCTTGAAAAGATTTAGATGAAATGAGCCAATCCAAAGCACTATTTTAATGCAAAAAACCTCAGTTGCCATGTGCAGTGGGGTAACAAACTTCTCTGATTTCTTTGGTGTTACAAAATCCCTCTGATTTCAATGGATGACTTGCTCCAGTGGTACCAGAATTTGGGTCAGAGGCATTATTTTATTTAAGTAGCAGCCCACATTACTGCAGTGCATGGAGGTGATGTTTGGCAGACTAAAGTTTTCGGAGCTGTTAATCATTATTCACTAAGGCAGAAGCCTGTCTGGAACTGCGGGTGCAGCGCACAAGCCGGAGGGAGAGATGACAGCTCAATGAAAGAGGTTCAATGACTTGTTCTTCATGTCCTGGACACCTGGAATATTTTCCTTGAACTTCTTGCATTCAGTCAAAAGCCCTACATTATTTTCTGAAGGACATCAGGGATAATTTTATTCATAACAGAATAAATTCTGTGACTGTCTGTAAAAGAATAAATGAAGAGACTTAACACAGCAGAGGATATGGAACATGTCACAACTGTGGCATTTCATTGAATATGCAGCATGTCTTTCTCGACTTAAGTGAATTGAAGAGCTTTAAATATATTCACCAACTCTCATAACTACAAAAAAAAGTAAAGCAAGTGCATTACTGGGGTGTCAGATGTCAAGTGACTTAGCATTTTAACATTTTCATTATGCCTGGGAACAGTAAACAGAAAAGCAAGCCAAGGTTTTTTCCTATAAATTGTATGAGGTTTCTAAATGATATGTAGTGAACCTGAAGCCAGCACAAAACTCCACTGAATTGAAAGGGAAAGTGGCAGGAAATCACTGGGCTTTGGTTCTCTGGGTGACACGTGCGCAGGTGGATTTGTCACAGTCCAAGTTTTCCTGTCCCCTCCCCAGCCCTGCCAAAGGAAGGGCTAATCCCGGTCCTTGAAGCCCCTGGCTTTGGAAAGCATGTTGTAGAGGGTTCCCAGAATTCTGGGGTGTCTTGGTGATTCTGCTGTCAGTGAATGTATCAGCAAGTGACAGAAATCCTGATGGATTTGGCCCAGGTGGTGACACAGGCACTGCTGCTGGAGGATTGTGTGCTTGGGGCTGTGCAGGCTGCCCTGGAGGGATGGGGGATCTGCTTGGTTTTGGGGTGTCAGTGAGGCCATGGCATCATGCTCAGGGCCTCTCTCACCTGTGACCAGACTGGTGTGTGACTTGCATTCCTCTTATAATTTGGAAGTGTTTGGTAGCAGAAGGAGAATGCCTGGGGGAAGGTGGCCTTTCTTGAGGTGAATGTATTGCAAGGATGCGATGATGCTCACAAATGCCTGAGCAAGCAGTGATTTTCTCTGTTGTTAGAGGGAGGCAGTGATACCATGACTCACCTCTGCAAGAGCTGCAGGTGAGTTGGTGCTGGCACACGGGTGCCAGCAGCTGCCAGTGGTTACCTGTGAACATGCCATGAATCATCACATGATTTGGGTTGGAAGGGACCTTTTAAGGTCATCTAGTCCAATTTCTCTGCAGGGATCAGGGACATCTTCAACTGGAGCAGGTTGTTCACAGCCTTGTCCAACCTCACCTGGAATGTTTCCAGGGAGGGGGTATTGACCATATCTCTGGGCATCCTGGGACAGTGTTTCACCAAAATTCCTTCCTTCTCTCTAGTCTAAATCTCCCCTCCTTTAGTTTGAAGCCATCACCCCTTTTCCTGTCACAATAGGCCCTTGGTGGAGTTGTAACCCTGTGAAGGATGGGTGAGCATGCCCAAACGCCAAGGGGTCGGCTCACCAAGGCTGCGGGATTGAGCCATGGCACTGCATTGAAGCCCCAGTCTTCCAGCTGCACAGGTTCTGCTGGGCTCCTGCTGTGCTGGAGCCCATCCTCACTATCACCCTCCCACCCTACTGGCATGGTCCAGCCTTGACACACCCGCTCCCTTCCCAAGCGCTGAGCAAAGCTGCGCAGTTCGCAACCTCTGCTGAGGTGCCAGCGCCAGCGTGATGAATAACACAGGGCTCGGTGCGCCCGCAGCACAATGCACTGGGTTCTTTTGTGACTCCCTGACTCGGGAGCTCTCTGCATCTGTTCGAGGCTGAAGTGGCTCTTGGGCTGTTTAAAGGTTGAGTGCTACTGCTCCAAACGACGGAAGACAGATTCGGTTAAATAAACACAGGGGCTTAGAAATAAATTGAAGGTTATGTGAAGAGCTGGATCAGAATATAATGTTGTCAGACACATTACAACGCGCCTATCTGAATGCGGCTCTCCAGCCATATTACTCTGAAATGTGCTTTGACACATTCCCTGTAAGTCCCTGGCAGTGGGGAAAGGGGGGGTGGGGGCTCAGGCGTGGGGTGGGAGGAAGAGGATGGATGCCATGCAGCCAGGAACCCGCTCGTTTAGACAGATGGAAACCAATAGTGGTCCTGCTGCCTGTTAATTGTGCACTTAAATTTTCCCCTGTAGTAGATGTGTAACAGCTCTAAGTGGCTGTACAGGGTCTAAGAAGAGGGCATGAATCTCCTGCCATGAGCACCGACCACCTTCTAGCCCCAGTGCCCTGTTGTGCCATATCAGCTTTATAAAGCTATATTCTTCCTTAATAACTGAAGATACTTTTTTACTGTTGAGGAGATTGGGTTTAATTCCAGGACCTCAACAGCTTTCTGCCAGGTGAAGGCAGTGTGCTTTGATTTAATTCATGCCCTCTATAAACAGGTCTATGTTCTGGGTGTTGCTTTTGTAGTGCTATAATGATTTTGATCTGGAGAGCAGTTTTTTGGGAGGACGGAAATAGTTACAAGAACTCCTACTACATTGCTTCCAGCCTGCCTCATATGGATGCAGCTTGTTTTCATGCTCACTGCTGTAAATACTTCCCTTAACTTTGGTGTTGAAGCTTGGCTGGTGGCAGTGGAGCAGTGCTAACCTACGTTCAGCAATCCTTGGCACGCCATGCTGGCACAGCTTGGGGTTCAGGTGCTTCTTCAAGGTTCTTGTTGTGGAGCAGAACTTCTCTTTACACCTGTGTGAGTGCACCGATGACCTTCTGACTTAGAACAGTGTTATGTGAAGTGTGTTTATGCTGGTGTTGGAGAGAAAAAGAGTCCCAGTGGATAGACCCAGTGGATTTCTCTGCTGTGGCTTAGCTCAACATCTCCCTTTGCAGCATTTCACACCACCCCAAAAACTCCTGTGCCCTAAGGTGAAAGCTCCACTTCAACCCATTGAAGTTTTGCCTGGTGAGAACTTTACAAATAAAATATTTATATTTTTGTGTTGTTGTTGAAACAGAACATCAGCTTTTTCTCCTGGAAAGATAGATGCACAGACCTTTTTCTTTCAGTTTCTTAGGTGCCCTTAGGCAGGGAGCTCTTGACAGCACAGAGCTGCTGCCCTTTGTGACTCCCCCAGGCCCTGCATTGCTCTCCCATCCCCTCTAACCCATCTGCACTTAGAGCCACCCACTTAAAATGCTGCTCAGTGCAGCTGGCAATTACATAGGCAAAAGGATCATCTTGGCATAGCCCATTTCTATGTTTGGTGGTCATGTGATGGGTCTCGGTGCATACTGGAGCTCCCCAGAGGATGGTAAGGACACCAGCCATGCAGGAGAATGGCTGATGGAGTATGATGTGGTAAGACACATTTGATGCCCACCACTCTTGAAGTGCCTTTAGTGCTCTGGCCTCTCCCAGAGTGCTCAGGGGTGAGCTGAGATCTGAGTGTTTCTCTCTGTGGAGTAGTTTGGGTCCATTTTGCAGGAAAACAGTGGTATGGCCAATGCCAGACTCCAAAAATGTCTGTGGCACAGGGAAAGGTAAGTTTGGATGGAAGGAAAACTCCAAAATTCCAAGAGAGATTAATGAAAAAGTCCTGCATGGTGTAGGGTTATGCTGCTGATTGGCATTTGTCACTGTGTTTGCTCTACTGGCTTTTGTGTTTGTCAATACTTGGCACTTGCTATGCTGGGCATGGTCCATTTCTGTCCAAAGGGAGCAGTCACCTTTACTTAATCTTGAAAATTGTTGTAGTAATTGTCCCTCTGATGGTGACACGTCTGTTCAGTTGCTCCAGTTCAAGCAGTTTCATATTCCAGAAGGCCATAAAATTGTACTTGGGGATTATCGATCCCTTTTAGTGGAAGCTCCAGAGTATGTGCCTAGTCTTAGAGCCTCATTTGTTGTTGGATTCTTGCTATTACGTTTTTGTGATGAGAAAAATTACTAGTTCTTCTGCCTATGGTGGAAAAACTGGACTAGGTGCATCTCTTGCCGGAGATATTCCCAATGCTCAGCAGTGAGCATGACACACTTTGGTGAGGCTGCTGGATTGCAAGAGTCAGATCATGCTGGAAGCACAGCCAGGCTTAAGATGGGTATGAATTTTCAGATGTTGGCATTGGGAGAGTTTTTCTGTGGGCTGCTGTGAGACAGTGCTGTGCTAGTCAACGCTAAGTGCTACTAAAAATCTCATTTAAGGAAAATATCTGTTGAAACCCACTTTGCCAGCTGTGTAATCTGCTTAGAAAAAAAGTATCATCGCACCATTTTAGTTGTTCTCTTTAACGCTGCCAGAGTAAAGCCAGGGTATAAAGCAACACTTGGCTTGAAAAGCTCTGTCTGTTTGGTGGTATGTCTTCTGTCTTCTCAATGTGGGGTTGGGAAGGATAAATACTGGGAAGTTGCATTTCAAATCTGTATTTCCATGCAATCCTGGAGTAAATCAGTAACAGAGAGCTACATCTTTTGCGCTCATCTCACACAGTTTTAATAGTGTAGCACCATTTAAATAGGCTCATTAAATGACCAGCCAATTTAAAATGTAAGAATAGAAAGAAATTAAAATAGAAACGCTGAAGTAAGACTGTCCAGTGCACAAATAGCCCAAGCTGTGCCGTGCTGCATGGTCTGTGTCCCCATGGAGGGAAGGACAATTCTAGGGATGCTCTGGGGATGCCGGTGCGGGAGATGGGTGGGATGAGAAGTACGGAGGAGAAGGAAGGAGTAAGAAGGAGTGGGCAGAAAAAGTGAAAAGCGTGGGGAAAAATAGAGAGGAGGCAATGTAAAGAGATAAGCGCCGTTGCTCCCAGTCTCTCGGGCTGCAGGTGGGGAGGGCTGGAGCGGCCGGGTATGCGGCGATCTCCGGTGACACCGTGTGGCAGGTCCCCGCATCTCCGCCCCGGCAGCTGCGGCAGCTGCAGCCGCCCAACAATGGAGATTTTAAAAAACAACCCTGAATCCTCTCCAAATACCTTCTGAGCACAGACAAACGTCCTTCAGTGGAGGGACAGAGTGTGCGGTGCTGTCTGCAGAGCCCTTTTCTCCCTGCTCCCCTGCAGCTGTACTGGAAATGGCTCGACCAGATTCCCCAGTCCCTCGAAACGAGTTGTATTCAGGCATTTCCCAGAAAGGCCTGCCTGGATCAGCTCAGCTGATCTGAGAGATTTTTATTTCCCCCTTCTTGCCATAATCCCAAGTGCCACATTCTTGAAAGCAAGTTGATTTTGGCTGGACAGGGACCTTTTATCTCTGATTTTCTGCAGGCGCGAGGCTCTGGAGAGGAACCATGCCTAATGTATTCAACTATGTGTATTCTTAGTAAAAAGCTCTTTCTCCTTCATTCCTTCCAGTCACAAGGATTTGGCACTGTACAGCTCAGCTCTGCTGAGCTTTGGATCTCAAAGGACCCTGTTCTGGGGGCCTGAGCAGAAAAATTCCCCGCCAGACTGCCTGGGTTTGCAAGGTGGATGGGGCTGGGGGACAGCAAGGCAGGAATCACCAAGCCAAAATAGAGTTTTTCTTCTTGAGAAGAAAAAAAAAAACCAAACCAGTTACTCCTTACTGCAACACAAAACCATTAATAAAGGGAGGGGGATCTTTATATGGCCTTCAGACAGGGCAGAAAATGTATTTAGGAAGACAAACATTGTCTTGCTCAGATTGCTCAGAGGATTGCCAGGAGCCTATGCCGGCACTCACTGTGTTTGGGGGGTGTCTGTCCTCTCAGGGCCCTTGGACAGGCGGAGAGCAGAGCTAAAGGAAGATTTAGAGCCCAGGAAAGAGCCCCAACAATAGACAATGGAGCCATTTAAGGGACAACAAACAACTTTATGCCCTGTGAGTTTGTCCCATTGAAGTCACGGGGTGAGCGCTGTGGCGGAGGGGAATGAATGGGTGTTTTACTCTCCGTTTCAAGGGAGCCAGGGTTTTACCCACTGTGCAGCCACTTCAGATGCTGTGGCATTGATTTAAATAATTATTTATTTTCCACAGGATCAGGGCCAGAGAAGAATGGGAACAAAAGCATCACATTTGCCATCAAAAAGGAAGGAAGGGAGAGAAAGGGCTTTGAAATAAGGCACAGATGGGAAAATATGAATATTCTGGCAAAGAAAGTCCATCAGAAAAGGACTGAACCTCTCCCAGAAATGGTTCTGAGACTGGTCTGAAACTGAAGAGCTGGGACAGCCCCTATCCCAAGGCATCAGGGGTTCAGGAGGTCCACGGTAGAGTCAGCACAGGCTGGAAAGCTGGGATCTGTGCCTAGCACTGTTTGCAGAGCACCTTGCCCCATGGGCTGGTGGGTGCAGGGCCATCTGTTTCTGGCACCCCGGGATTATGGCTGGAGAAATCCTGTGGCTGTCAGTGATTTAAGGTCAGTAGCACAAGCAAGGGCAGAAAGTTTTGGATGGAAATGTTATGGGCTGTCTTGCTCCCTTTCTGTGTTGTTGCGCTGTCTGCCTACAACTCAGCATGGTGAGGTCTGGTAGCAAGAGCAATAATGAGGTTACATAAAGACAGAGCCTTCTGGAGACAAGAAAAATAAGAAAATGCTTCCTTCTCTAATTCTGACCATGGCTGCCAGGTGAATCAGGACTGTGCTTGCTCTTGAAGCACAATGGCTGCTTTACTGAGAGATGCTTGGGCTTTTTGTCTCCTGGACTTCGTTTGTCTTGAGCCTACAGGAAAGTTAAAGGAGCTTCCTTGAGTTTGGGGAGTTAAAAATAGAAATAATTTGACAAGCAAAAAACCCGCATTAACCCTAAACAAACCAAAACTGAAGTGTAGCGAAGCTAGGAAGGGGGAGGTGGAGGTGTAGGGTACCTACTGGGGGAAGAAGCACTGTCCTGCTCTGCTTATTCTGAAGCCTGGCTCCTGTGAGAGCTCCAGCCCATTTCCAGTTCCTGTAGGCCTCAGTTTTCTGTAAATAATAGCTTTTAATCAAACAGTGATGGACACGTGATAGCTTTCCCCACACAAACAGTGATGGCAAAAGCACCCAGCCATAATAAACACCAAAATTCTCCTCACCAACCTTCCCCTTCTCCCCAGCTTTGTGATTTGTGCAGGTTTGGGAAGACACTGCCCTTGCTCTGTGGGCTGGGAGGGTCCTGCAGGACAGGAAGGTGCTTTGCTCCAGGATGCTGCTGCTGCTGGCCAGGGATACTCCCTGGATTCACTTCTCCCTGTCCCCGCTCCAGCAGCTGCTCTGTGCACAAGGTTAATTAGCGCAATTAATCGTGAATGCTCTAATTGCAGACGTTTAGTGGAAGAGTTTATGATTATTGTTTTCTGCTGCAGTTGTGCTGAACACTTGGGTGTCTCTCTAAAGGAAATAAAGCCGTAATTAGTCACAGACTAATCCCAGAGCTGGCAGGAGACCCGCAGGGACCTTGTTCTGGAGCAAGGGGCTCATTGGCAGATTCTGTCATTCCCTTACTTGCTGCCTCAGTGATGGGGGTTTGGGGTGGACTGATGTAATTTTGAGCCAAAATAGTGGGTTTGAGAGGGAGGTTCATGCTCACTGAGGCTCCCAGGGTGTGCCCACCAACAAGAGCAGTGGTGTGCATCAAAAACAAACAAAGCCTCGAAAATGTGCTGGGAGAGCCCTGGCTGGGTGAGCTCTCCCTCTGCAGAGATGATAATGACTTTCTCTTCTAAGTGAAATTAATGCACAGATTGTATAAGTATAGTGGTTTTACACTGCGTTGTATGCTATGAAGATGTGTCTGAGAGTTTCATCTCTACTCTGGGTGACACCATTCATACAAGTTTATCTCTTTTATGGATTTGAAGCTTTTCCTGATACATATCAAAGAGCTTTCCTTGCGTCCAACATGAATAATATATGCTGTTGCAGCTTATAATAAATCATCTTAGTTCTCTGCTCAACAGCAAGCAAGCAGGGCTATTTTAAGTATGCCCATCTGCATTACAGCCCACGTCTAACATTGTAAAACTGTTTTACTTTCCTCCCAGCAGACCCACCAGCTCCAAGCACATTCCATGAGCGGGCTGCACACGGGAGCCTCCACCCCCACCACCCTAGGCTCATCCCATCAGCCTGGCAGGCAATGATCAAGAGAAATGAAAATCTTCAGTCCCTTTATTTGGGTTTATTTTCCTCCAAGATGGAAGATTGTGGGCTCACAGATTTGCCTTCTCACCTGGTGCTACCCATTCCACAGCCAGGAGAGTCCATCACCAACTGGGGGTCATGGATGTGGCTGCATTTGGCTTTTCCCTTGGTGCTGGGGCCCGCCATGGCCTGGGGGCATCCCAGCACTGCCAAGGGAGTCCTGCCATGCCCATATCATGCCTGAGATGGTCCTGGAAATCTTTTAGGAGCTGAGAAGCTCTTTAATGTTGAAAGCCAGTGAAGTCTAATCGGTTTCAGTGGTTTGAGGGTAGGTTAGAGCTGTACTGGGGTCCCTGCATTGAGAAGGGGCTGGTAAGTGCCCAAACCACACCTTCCTCCTTTCTTGCAGATCTGACCTTCACCCTCAAGCTCTTCCTCATGTTTTCCATCTCAAGCTGGGGACTCAGCAGCACAGCAGAAAGGCATCTAGGATATGCCTGTACTCTGATTTGACTTAGATATAAGATTTCCCAAGGAAAAGCTTGCTGTGAAGAAGGTGCAATAGCATTCTCTTTAAAATCAATTATTTTGAGTTTACAGAGTGCATTTTCTATTACCTAATGTGCTATAGCCAGTACATCTGTTGATTTCAAGGAGATTTTTTTTTATTTTTTTTCATTTCACCTTGGCATGTCTTTTATCAGAAATCATTTTGAAACTTTTTAATTTATGGGCTTTTATTGCAATACTCAATTCATCCTGAGTAGTCTATTATTAAGTGTTCTAGAGGCTCTTATTGTCCTTTATCAGAGGATTGTATCTCTGTGCAATTCATCTGTAGTCATTCTTCATAGAGAAAGTCTTTCATATTAGGTTTCTTTCATCATTCGATGACAACTCTTGAATACATCATTATTCAGCAATGGGTTTAGAAATTATAATCATTAGGCAATTTTTCATATAATCTGATTTTATAAACTGTTTCTTTTTATTATCTTTTGATGGAAAACAGTAAATGCATCTGTCTGTTTTGATCCTCTCTGATAACAGTAATAGAAAAACTAAGTAAGGACATCTTATTGAGGAAACAGCTCGGCTGCATTTCTTATATGCACGGAACCAAAGGTTATTTGGTGCGCAGTAGAACTTGCTGCTCTGTCTAGTGCCGTGCACCCAGCACAAACACCTGAATGGGAACACTAAGGTTCTCCTGCATGGTTGTCACCACTTGGTTGATTTTATGGGGTCACAGAATGACATTTATGCAATTAAAAGGAAAAAAAAGAAGAATAGAAAGGAGGAGAAGAGAATCACACCAACATGTTTCGGGAATAAGTGTTCCCTTTCCCCTCACCATGTGGGTAAGGAAAGGGTAGCTTACATTTACAAACGCTATGAGTCCCATTTTGCTGGGAGGGAGATGTTCTGCCTGCAAGGCACTGGGTCACCAAACTCCTCACTGGGGCTTGGACGTGGGGACAGGCAGGGGAGAGATGGAATCTCGCTGAGGGGGGTGTTGTGCTGTGAGTGAAGCATCATTTTTTCTCTTGATACCTTTGCTTACTGTGCTGAAGCTGCCAGCTCTGGGATAAACTAGGAAAAAATGGAACTGGAAACGCAGTGGTACCAAACACATCACTGGGTGTTCTCACAAGGGAGCAGAGGGGGGCTGTATCTGTCAGAGATGTAAATCAGGGGTTTTTTTTTTGGAGCATCATAGGAATCTGTATTATCTGGCAGCTTGAGGTGAATTTGGGGCTCCCTTGTAGAGATGTTTCTTTTTCTAAAAAGCTGTCCTTTTCTTTCGGAATTATTGAAAATCAAATCTGAAAATCAAATCTCAGAACCTTAGGGGAGGCAGCCAAGCCTCCCTGATGTTCAAACAGGGCTGAATAAAGGAAACTCTGCTTTATCATTTCTCTGCTCCTTGACCATGAGGTCCATGTAACACCAGTTCTAGCAGAGGTATTCATCATGGCCCCAGGCCTAGCTGCCCTTTTTTGGGCCATCTCCCCATTTCTGGGCAGTAAGAAATGGTTATTTAAAACCAAACATGAGTTTGTTACCTGGAGAAAAGGAGCCTGCCTGGGAGTTGTGGTTACTGAAGGCAGATGGGAGATGGTGCCTCCCCAGAGAACAGCCCTTTTCTCCATCCTTTTAAAAAATGTCAAAGGCTTTGAATTGAGTAGGGTGAGAAGACTGAAGACTGGCTTGCCATGTGGCCCTGGATTTTGGCAGACCTACTTCTGCTGGCCCTGATCGTTGTCAGTGGTCAGATAGCTCTCCAGAGGTCACGGACCCATCCCTTTGCCCTCCTGTTTTCCTGTTTTGCTGTGGTTTGAGTGTTTACTTGCAAAGGGGTTGTGCCTGCAACATGTATCCCTCTCCTCCAGCTTCCAGAGGTGAGAGGGACCTGGTGTGATGGGGAGGACCTCTGAAAGGCAGGGTACAGATTCCCAGGTTGCCTTTTTTTTTTTTTTTTTTTTTTTTTTTTGTATTTAAGTGTATTTCTTAAGAGAAGCAGTCATTAAACTAAAGTTTTTCAGCCTAACCCTGACTTTTGCATGTGTGCTGTGGCCATTCCCTTTCCTTCCCCAAGAAAGGCTGCTCTTTCATCCCCCCTGGAAGGGAGGGAATGCTGGAAATCGTGGTGCTATCCCCTTTCTTCTCTCTCCTCCCCAAAAACAGGAGCTGTGGCCGCCTGCCTGTGTGAACATCTACAGTGCTTTAGCCCGGGCTGCAGGCAGGAGGGAGGGAGAGAGACTTGATGTCTTATTTAGCTCGGTCATAACCAGCCTTCAGTGACATGAACCAATAAAACATTGTTGATTCAAAGCTTAGTTCATGACGCCTCTAATCCTGCCGCAGATAGCAAACAGATAACAGAGACACTCTAATTTTCTATAGTTTATTCGAGAATACAGAGGGAGATAATGCGCTGCAGGGTAAATACACGTTATTGCTTTAAATACAAAAATAAATCCCTGTTCATTTAAAAACTGTTTAAGAGGGGTTTCCCTGCGTGGGACTTATCTGCGAGGCTGTTGAGTTTAATAGCTTTATTCCCTGCGTGGCTAGGTGGCAGGCCTGCAGCTCCTTTCCCGGGCCGGGAGAGAGGGAAGATGAAGATTGCCATCTCCCGGTATGTTGCGACACTGCACGGGGCTGCTGCTGCCTCACTGGTGGGCTAAGCACCCTCTAAGATCCCACGGGGGCACCACCTTCCCCATCCTATGGTCTGGGGAGACCTCGAATTCTCTTTCCTGTGTTTTTTATCCCCACCCGCCACACATAATTGTGTTTATCTCAGCTCCTTTCTGTGATGCAAGGAGCATCAGCCCATTGTTTCTCATCTCGGCTTTATCTTACGCCCATGAGTGTTTTTCCAGTGTATGTGCATTCTACTTAGGCTCAGCAGGAGAATCCAGGAGGGGGTTTTGGAACAGAAGAAAGGTGGTTTCTTGTGACGGAAACCTCCCTGTTTTGGTTGTGGCATCCCTCCTTTTGTTGTGACATCACTCCTTTTGGCATGGCATCCCCCACTTAAACCTGCAGCCAGCCCCTGGAGAATGGTGTAATACGGGGGGTGTGCAGGAAGAGGGTGTACAGAGGACACCATAAAGAGATTGACTGTGTATCAGGGCAGCTACACATCATCCAGGAGCTCTGGGCTTTGGGCAGCCCTTGGCGTGTTGACATCAGCCAGGTCACTGTGGGCTGAGGCTGCTTCTTGCTGCCCCAAACCGTAAACCTCCTTCCTGGTCTTTGGTTTGTTGCCCAAAAGCTCTGCCCATGGAGGGCTTGTGCTCTGCTACCTCAGACCATCTGTGGCTCCAAGGTGATGGTCTCTTTGTCTGTGAACTTCTCCCTTAGGGATGGGACTGAAGAGGCTACCTATGCAGCAGGGCAAAGCATCCTGGTTTGCTTTTGCTGGATGCTGGCTTTGAGTCTCGTGGAGGTCAACGGGCAGAGCTGCACTTGTTTTGGGGCGGGCATTGATTGCAATTCCTGATGGGTGCTCACATGAGCCCCTCTTATTTATTTCAGTTCCTCTTTGCAGGTGAACTGAATCAGATTCTCTTGCCAAATATTTGCTCTGTGGCACTTCTGTGTGTGCTGGCAAGTACATGGGTATAGAACAAGGTATATAAACTAGGCTCAGACCTCTCATTTCCGACTCTTTTTAACACTTCCTTGGAATTTTCAGTGAAAGACCATTGCAGGTGGTATGTGCCAGACAAGATCTGTACACCCATTGCAGGAGGAGCTGCTCTGGCTGCCCTGCAGACTCTAATCCAGCTGATCTTGTTGCAAATTGGTCAATAAATGGCGTTTTGAGGGATGAAGCAGGTGACTGGTAGGGAATAGCATTTTTCCACATGCACCTTGGGGTGAACTCTGTTTATTGTCCTCCTCAAAGAAAATTTTCCTGCTCAGAGCATCTCCTGGTCCCCAACATTCGGCCAGCACCTTTCGGGGAGAGGCACTAGATGGAGCTGCTGCCAGCATAGCCCTGGGCTGTGCAAGCCCCAGGGCTCGTGAGGAGCCCACTGCTTCCTTTTATTTCTATGTTTTTTCCTCTCTTTTTTCCAGTTCAGAAGATTTTCTGGTCAATTCCAGCTTAGCATTCCCTGACCTGCTCTGGAGGGGTGTGTGGGAAGACAACCTGGCTTGCAGAGCTGGTACCATCTGAAAGACTCTCCCCCAAGCAAAAATCGACCCCAGGGATTTTTTTTTCGTTTAACAATTTTTTTGTTTTGAGGGAAAACTACACCCCCAAAAAAAACCCATGTAAAGCTTTGCTGAAAATGCTTATGGGGGTGGGTGGGCGTGTAGTGCTGCCAACCTGTAAATGTTTCTGATTTTTGCAAAAGAAACTCTACCTCCATTTTCAAATTTCAGACCTTTGCGTTTCTAAAAATGATGACTGATAAGGTTAAGGTATCTCCTTCATCTGTTTTTTCATTTCCTCTTAAACTGAGGAACATCACCAAAAAGAAAAAACCTTTCATGTAAATTATTTTTTATAACTATTTTATGGCAACTTTTTAGGTATGTGAAGGTTTAAAGAAATGAATAACTTTTTTTTTTTCTGCTCATGTGGACTTTTCCCTTGGATTTGCCCCCATCCCTTTAGGATTCTCTCTGGTGTTTGGACACTGTGAGCTTGTCCCTCTTGACACACGGTTGCTCCTGACATGACCTGGGACAAAATACAGGTAGAGGGAGTGCAGGATGAAAGCAGCACCCACCACTCCTTGGAGATGCTTCCTGGGCAAGTCTGGATGGGAAAACTGGGCTCTGACCATTCATAAATTTCCTGTGTGTCTCTGGGCACCAAGTTAGAGCTATTTTACTCTGAACTGGTAGTTAGTGAGGTTTCCCCTGTTCCACTGGACCCCAAAGGCTGAAGTCTAGCAGAGAGTTGTGCTTAGCTGGGCAAAACCTCTTCTCCATGGTGTGCACAGAGGTCAGTGAAAGACTTCAGACATGTAGCACGTAGCCTTGTCAGTCATGGCTCTCTCAAGCTTCTGTAGATCCAGGCTGGGTCATGGCTCCCTTAAAACTACCCAAATCTGTCCAACAAATGAAGATGCTGCAGTGTACAGGTTTTTTTGTTCCAGAATGGTCTCTTGCAGCATGTTAGAGCCTGTTTTTTTAGTGTATTGCAATGTGTTTGTTGTACTGAAGTCTGCTCTTCCCTGAATAGGCTTTCTGCTGCCTCTTTATATTGATGCCTTTGAACTTGCTGCTGACTTCTGCTTTTTGAAAGGAAAGCTACAGGTGCTGTCAGTAGGTTGAGCATCCATCCCACAGCTCTGCGAAGCACTTCCATGGCAAAAAGATCTTCAAAGCCATGGGCTGATTCTCTGTGCTTTGCTGTATTGAAGAAACAGGGTGTTTTAGAGACATTTCACATTAGAAATACCCTCATGGAGCAGTTCAACATCACCTGGCACTTCTGAGAGCCTTGGCCACCCTGCACCCTGACTGGCTGAGTTTGCTCGTGTAAGCAATGAGAAATGCCTTTCCACAAACAAAGCACACACCAAGCCTCAGTCAGGGCTGGGGATGGAGGCAGGAGGCTGGATTTCCACACAGACGTCTCTTAAAACAGCACTTCTGGTGCAACCGGTTCCTCTTGGTGCGGAGATGGTATCAAGTTTGAAGTTCAGGCTTTATTGACATAGATTTTGTCAACAACAAGGTGTTGAAAGACAATGTATTTGTGGAAGAAGTCACAAAGAGGTGAAAGATATCCCCTTCAGGAGACCCTTTCCTACCAAATCGGCATTTTCTTGCTGTGACTTTTGGCAGGAGCTGGAGATGTGGATATGGTGGCTCCCATCTCCTTGTGCTCCCCATATCTGCACCAATCCAACTCTGCAAACATCCATCCTAGAGGTGATGATGGTGGCAGCTGACCATGTAGCCATAAAATGGGCTCTTTTCCCTGTCAGAGCACTTGTGTCCTCTCTGTGTTTTTTTTCTTTTTCTTTTGAATAAATTCTCCTGGAACACTTGCTCACCCTTCCTGGGGTTCTTGTTCTCTACTCATCTTCCTTCTTTTGCTGACTGGGGTGAGCTCTTTGGCATGGAGCTGCCTCCTTGGCAGGGCTGTGGATGGCACCTGAAGTCAGGAGGTTGTATGAACTGCTTTGAAAATTACTATATGCAGAGTCATAAGAAGCAGTACTGGGGCCTTTTCCCATGTCCTCATGGCTGCTTGGGGAGCCCCTTTCCTCAGGGTGGGGGCATAGCCTGGGGTATCCTCTGGTCCCTACATCTCCCAGGTAGAAAATGAATATTTTTGAGTCTGCTGTTGATGTTTGCCAGAGGATGGCAAAGGGTGTGGGAGGGCACTGAGCAATAGGGGACAGATGGATGGATGGATGGATGTCTCCTGAAGTCCCCTTCCCTTGGAAAGGTGAAAGAGCTGCTCAGGCTCCTAGAGGATATGGGAAGGTGATCACAGGTGATTTCAGCCATTGGGTTTTCTGAGGAGAACAAATTGCTTTCAGGTTTACTAGAGGCTTTATTAAATACAACATCGCTAGTTTTCATCAGGAACGCAGATTCATTGCCAGGAGATGCGCAAGGCTAAGTCTGTGCCTCCTGCATCTGCTCCTTGCTCTGCTAAAGAACTCAGGAGAATGAAATTAATTTTGAGTGCTCTTTTTCAGATAGCTGTAATAGAAAGAAAAATAGGGCATTGTGTCTCCTCTTGAGATAACGATCAAAACAGGAGCGTGAGAGGCTGAATCCAGGCTGCTTTCATGCTCATCCTGGTGCTGGGATCAGGTGACCTGGCAGAAATGTTGGTTTAAGGCTTTTTTGTTCTCTCCAAGTCCTGAGATGGGGTGGTAAGGTAAGTAGAGGGTGCTGCCTTCACATAACCCCTGGGTTGTCTGGAACACAGTCAGTCTCCTTCTTCCCACAGATGAGCAGGACACTGGTGTGTTCTCATCGTCTATCAGCCATGATTCCATGCCTCCTGCGAGGCTCCTAGATTCCCTGTGTCTAATTACAGTGTGTAACACTTAACTCAGTGTGTTCATGCTGCACTATAGTTTGTCTCCTGCAGCAGTGGGGCCTGACCCTTGTCTCATCTAATCGAGGTTGGGTGAGCAAATGTAAAAAAATATGAAAAAGAAAAAAAAATTCACCCCAGCTTTGGAAGTTGAGAGTAGCTGAGGGTCTGGTCCATGATGTTTGAATTTTCACAAGGATGCACGTCAACTGGATGCAATCCCAACATGCTAAATGCAACTCGCCTCTAATTGCATTGTTTCCGCTGATCTCTGATGAAATTATTTATGTGTATAACAAGCGTGTTTGGCTGAAATAGTCTTTAAAGTTTATATGAATTTTCCATATGCTTGTTTGCTAAAAAGGGACCAAATGCTAGCAGGTTTGAGTTATTTTTTCCCCCCTAATTAATTTTGTTTTCTTTCACTCCCTAGCATGTATTTTTACTCTCTCCCTCTTCACTGGTTGTGCCAACAGCAGGACAGGAAGGGTGGCTGGAGCGAGGCCAGACTTCGCTTCAGATCATTTCTCTTCAACACACACTGGTCTCTGAAAAACCAGATTCTGTTTGTCATTTGCTTTGCTCTCCCAGCATTGTGTCATGGCGATGGTATTGCTGATGGATTTCGAGCTTGCCTCATGGAGCAGGGCACAAGGTTTTCATAAGCACATTAATCTTAAAAGAAAAACTGTCAGAAGCAAACAATACCCCTATGAATGATGTTGTAAAGACACATACTAACTCTAAACATCCATTACCAAGGAATATTAACTTAGAGAGGAACTCCATTTCCTCTTACTCCTTTTTAATAGGTACCTGATATCCAAAGTACTTCCACATTGCAAAATTTGCTCAAAGATGTGCAATTGCCCGAGATAAAGCCCCTTAGCAGGATCTTTTCCAGCAAAACTTGTGCCAGGCTGAAGAGGGGGGGTTCTGTCAAGGCTGGGGGCTGATGGCTCCTCTCCAGGGTCTTTTTGTACCCCGACCCCTTTGCCCGGTGGTATCTCAGCTGTCAGCATGGCTAGGTACCTCAGAACTGCTCTGGAGGAGGGAAAGCCCTTGTAGCTACCAAGCCTCATCCCAATTCTCTTCTGCTTGGAAACTGTTTTTAGTGCTCCCACGTCAGTGACTTTAGGTACCACCACCTCCCCACCCCTGCCCTGCTGTGCGCACACTTTTTGTTCGTAAGCGAGCAGCCTGTGTGGCAGGAATAAAACATCTGAGATCGCTTTAAATGTCACTTGGAGCCAGGCCAGCAGCATAGGCAAGGAAAAGCTGGTAGCTTGTTTTAATTTAATGGTGTTGAAGTGTTCTACTGCAATTAAGCATCTGAAAATTAAACAGAAACAGTCATTAAGTCTGGTGATACAAACCCACTAGACCAGAGAATATAAATTATTTCAAATGGTAAATGCCAAAGCAGTGTTTATGATAGGGATGTTTCCCCTTATTAGCCATTATCTGTTGTTTTAAATCAGAGGAACTTAATCCTGAGGAAATTAATCACTGCAGATGTTGAATCTCAGAGCCTGGAGCAGGTCACTCATTCAGCTGTGAGTTGCTAAAATCCAGAGTGAGGGCTTGGGATAGAGAAAATAAATAGACAGCAGAAGTGGACAAGGGGATGTCTAGGTCTCTGGAGGATTTTCCACTCCTGTGCTCTCCTGGTCCCTCTGTCACACCCTGCAGCCACCCCAGGGAATTCCCTCCTCTCCCTGCCCCAGCTGAAGACTTTTTTTAACCTACAAGTGTCATTCGCTGGTCATAATTCATCCTTTTCCTGTAACCTGGCAGTGGCTCGTAGCCAAGGGGGGGGGATACAAAGACATCGGGCTCCTGTTGGACTTGCATCTGTTCACCCAAAATTATATTGTTTGCTTCAGACTGTTATCCTGCAGGGGCTGTGGCACCTGCTGGGGGCTCTCCCCACCCCTACAGGGAAAGCTAGGCTGCTTTGGGGGAAGGATTTTGGGGAGAAACTCGTGGTTTTATGCTGGTGATGAGTGAACCTGGGACAGCTGGGGGCTTGTTGGGAGAAGGCTGAGGTGTCTTTCACCCTGAAGTTGTGGGGCAGCATTGGCACAAGGAGGTGTTTGTGCTTGGCTGTGCACCCATCATTTTTTGGGGGAGTGCACCCATTTGGACAAACTGTCTTTTTCTGATGGAAAAAAACCCCAACAAACCCACAACCAAACCCTGAAAGCAAGAAAAGGGCAGTGAGGGGCTACAGAAATCATGCGCCAAGCTTAACTCATGCCAGTGAAACTATGGGTGAGAGGGGAAGGGCAGGACAGCTACTCCAAATACTGGCTGGGCCACCAGCTACAGCATGGAGCCACTCACAGAGGCTTGCTGTTGGCCGTGCAAACAAGTCGTGTTTCCCCAGACAAATCTGGGAAATCGGAGCCCTGCCTTCATCTGCAAAAAAAGTCTTTCCCCCTACATTGGCTGGATAATGCAGACCAACAGCCTGGACCTGTAAAACTTCAAATGTGTGCTATCCCTGTAGTATTTCTTTTACGAGCCTCCGCTTCCCTCCACTGTGGGCGTGAGCCAAGCTCCAATTCAGGTAAGCACATAAATGCTTGTTTAAATTCCTCATCTTTCACCAAACGCGTACGCTTACATCTAATGGACCTCAGCGAGACTTAAGCCTGGCTTTAAAGTTAAGCATGTGTTTTAAGTGCATTCCTGAACTGGGGCTCTCAGATCCATTGACGTGAACAGAAAGATTCCCCATTGGCTTTAGTGGGATTTTTTTTCTTGCCTGAAATGGAGTCCAGATCTCATGAAATAAATACCCATGTCTTTGTAGATGTGGAACCACATGGAGACACATGAATACTTGTTCCCAGAACAGGATCCAGCTTATTCATATGCCTACATCATATGTATTAAATTCTCCTGACATCTACCACAATTCTGGCATATAAATGGAAAACAGAATAGATACTGTGCCCTGAAAGCACTCAGCTATTGATGCCTTGGAATTAATAGCAGGAAGCATTGTTTGTGTGCAGCCTTTGCAAACTGAACTTCCATTTTCCTCTTACGTTGTCTCCTTCACATTTTACCCCAAATTACTGGCCCATCCATCCACAGTGATGTCAGGCTGAAGGGGAGAACTCTGCTCCATGATGGGAATGCTGTGCTTTCTCAGGGTGAGGAGATGAGGGCAGGATTTGGGACCCGGTGCACATCACGGGGGGGCTGAGGCTGGCTTTGGCCATCCTGATACAGCGGCTGTCCATCCCCACAGTGATGTGGACAGTGGGACTGAGGTGCTGCTTATCCCTCTAAATCCTTTCTGAAGAAGGAGGAATGAACAAAGATGGGGGAAATAAGGTTTGTACCAGGGGATGGGTACAAATAAATTTCAACATCAAGAGGGGAGCTGTTCCGGTTAGAATCAGGCCCAGGAAATGGTTGTGCCACTGTTGCTTCTGTCGCTGCATGTGTCCAATAACACATGATAACTCCAATAACCTGGACGCTTTCCCTATAGAATTGGCATTTCATCTAGAGGGGGAATTCCAGGAAGGAGCCGCTCATTGTGATCTGAGGTCCCCATCCCAAGGATGGCAGCCAGTGATGCAGATGGTCCTGTTCCAGTGCTTGCCACTCCTTCCCACTGCCACTGGTCCAGGAAAACCACCAGAAAGCAGCATTCACATAGAACACGTTTTGTTTGTTACTTAAGATATTTAGGAGCTGATGGCCTGGGTGCAGATTCAACAGAAAAGAGCTGCCAGGTCCATGCGGGCTCCCTGGAAGGTGCCTGGCTTCCTGCATGATGAAATGATTGCAAGTCCCAACCAGCTCCTGGCCAGGTCAGCTCTCATCTCTCAGGAACCCCCTGCCCACCGAGGCTTATAGGATCAGAAATTTACGTAAGCCAAACCCATGGGTGTGTTATGCAAAAAAAAAAATTGGTGAGTCCCTCTATTCTGCACTGTGCTTGGTAGGGTGTAGAGCAAGGAAGTCTCTTTTTGTGACAGTTTCTGGGGACAGGAAGCTGCACATCTTTCATCTGACTTGCCACAACAAGCCTCACCCAGCATCTGATTTCCAGTGACACCTGTATTAGCTCTATCCCAAGTGAAACCAGGTCTGGGATTAGTTTCTGCCTGGCAGGGGTGGACCCTGAGGCAGAGGTGAAGAGGGGCTAGGAGGAGATGTAAGGTGAGGTCCTGGGTTGGATAAGTGGTTGTGAAAACAGTAGCACGTTATTCAGTAGCTCTTCTGCCATTCCATGTGCCCTCACAGTTGCAGACTTGTGCCACAAATACATATTTTACAAGAGTTTACTGCAAAATGATGTGTCTGTTTTACAGAAAAAAAACCTGAAATGAAACAAGCTAGGTGGTTTTTTTTTTTTTCATTCCTCCTCTTTCAAAGCAAACTAACTGAGCATCTTTCATCAAACCCAAACCAGAGAGACCAAAATGTATTTTGGCTTTTCCCTGAAATGAAAACTTTTCCAGACATACAGAACAAGTAAGTTTTCTCTTATCTCCTCAGTCAAAAAAACACAGTTAGAAAACCAACTCTTGCATCTCAAAACACTTCTACTCAGCCCAGAACCCCTGCAAAAAGAGACCCATTTTGCGTAAAAGATTTTTTTTTTCCCACCCTGGTGAAAAGCTTAAATGGAAACAATTTATAGGGACATCAGTAACTATTTTTTTGGGGTTATTTTCATTGTCTCTTGTCAGCCCTGAAAATTTAAGGCAACCAGGGGAACTGAGCAACTGCTTCCATTCCAAAATAATTTGTGACCCTGTTTGATACTGAAGCTGTACAGCACTCATCACTACCTGTAGGTGCTTTAATTAGGGTAGCAGGGCATAAAGCCAACCTGGGGCAAATTCTGGCTTCACCAAGGTGGGGGTGAGAAAGTGTCTTGAACAGTATTTCCACCCCCCCTCCCCCATCTCTAATTTTAAGGGTCTTGTATAAGGAGCACGTTGCCAGCATGTGCAGGCAAGAATGGGAAGCAAAGGGCGCATCGCTGAAGAGGTGCTTCAGGGCTGAAAGAGTCGGCTAGAGTGGACAAGGCAGCTCTTCACAGCTTTATGTGCTGTAAATCCCATTTTATATCCCCTGTGCCACATACAGGGAGAAATAAACAGAGTTTTGTGATGATTATTCAGAGTCTTTATGACGGTTATAATGTTCTCTGCTCACCTTGCCCTGGCCTTGCTACCTCAGCGCATTTTCATATTGATACAAGTTTCTGCTGTGAAATGATCCCTGAAAAGAGTTTACCTGCCACTAAATGGCTCTGAACCCTGCGAAATGCTTTGGTACACCACCGTGAAGCACAGCTCTTGGCTGGTTGGAACAACACGCTGAGCGCATACCTCAGTCAGTGCCCTTGGTAAGAGCTATGAAGTGTAGCACCAGGTCAAAAGAGCTGCAGAAGATCCCTTATATTCATGGCCCAGTGCTATAAAATTTAACCCGTGGCATCCTTCACCACCCCTAACACCAAGCCAGGCATTGAGTAAAACTCCTAAGGCAAACTCATGGGGAAGGTACCTTCTTTTGCCACAGTATGTGACCTGCAAGACATGTCTTTGTGGCTGGTGGAGCTGATGATCTATGAGGCAGAGGCCAGGGTTGCCCCTGACCAATGTTTGCATCAGCTGCCCCTCAGCCAGCTGCAGACTCTTGCACCAGGAGGAGACCCTGGCCTCAGGTAGAACCTTGTCTTCATGTTCATGGAGCACATCACTGCCTGAAAGCAGGGCAGGCTATTAATATGTAAGATCTACATGGATTGTTCATCCTGCCTTTCTTCCAATCTGTTGGTTTAGGTCACCCTGGTCATAGAATCATAGACTGATTTGGGTTGGAAGGGACCTTTAAAGCTCAGCTAGTCCAACCCCCCTGCACTAAGCAGGGACATCTGCAACTAAAGCAGGTTGCTCAGAGCCCTGGCCAACCTGACCTGGAATGTTTCCAGGGATGGGACATCAACCACCTCTCCGGGCAACCTGGGCCAGGGTTTCACTACCCTCAGCATCAAAAATTTCTTCCTTCTCTCTTGTCTAAATCTCCCTCTTTTATTTTAAACCCATCACCCTTTGTCCTATAGCAACAGGCCCGGCTGAAAACACACCCTGATGTACAACCTCTCATCACCTCTCTGGTCCTTCTCCAGAATTCCCTAGGGATGAGAAGATCCTGCACAAAACTGATGGAGGATCATCTCCGAGAGCAGGGGCAGGGGGTAATGTGCCAGATGGATCCATACTATAAAGCCTGGCTGTGGATAAAGGTATCCATATCTCATCTGAAACATTTTCCATGAGAAGGAGTTTCCCCGCTCTTCCCCCGTCACCAGCGTGTGCCGTCCAGCACGCTGCCAAATGCAACAAGCCGACCCAGTGCTATTCCATCCTCCACGATGTGTTTTTTCCACCAGCGCAACTTAAGGTCCCTTCCTCTGCCAAGAGTTCGGTCTTCCCACTTCATTATGCTCATGAGAAAACCATTTCAATAAGAAAACAAAGGAATAGGTTTAGCAGCCCTCTGGCCCTTCTGCCGATGAGTGCGTGTGGTGTTTGTTTGCAAAGTTGGGCATAAGCTAATAAGCTGATCTTGCAGAGATTTACACTCAGGCGAAGACTTCCATATGGGCTTAACATTAAGGAAGAACTTCATCTAAAGGAAAATATATGGGGGTTCTTAATGTTTCTCTTTTGCTGCACTGTAGAACCAAAGAAATATTCACCAGAGCAAACAGGCAGACAGATACTGACTGCAGTGGTTGTGGGGGCATCTGGCCAGCCAGGAGACTAAGACTTCATCCGAGAAGGTGCTCGCCACCTCTTACAGCACCTACAGCTCCCACCAGAGTCACGAGGATGGTGGGTTCTCAGCACTGTACAGAGCTGGGGCTGAAGGAGTGCTTGTAGGAGAGGGGTGGCTGTTTGCTGTCACCCCAGGAAAGGCATGGGAGGGGGCTGTGCTAGCAATGCCTTCGGTGTCAGAAAGGTGAGGTAAGGAGACCTGAATGCAGGAGGTTAAAGGTGTCTTTTTTCAACGGGCTCAGCAAGACAAGGGGATTGAAAAGCCTAGTGACACCCTCAGCTCTCGACTCCCCCGTGAAGACTGTATAACACAAAAGGACATAGGTATCTGCTTCCTGGCCTGCAGCCATCATGGCTGGGGTGCAAGACCTCGTTTTCTACCCACAGAAGTGGGGCAGATGCTGCCATGCACTCGGGGGACAAACTCACTCCCTACAAGTAGATATGTCACCTGCAAGAACCTGTGCAATGAAATCGTGGCTTCCACGATGATTCGGATCTAAGCCTTAACAAAGCTGGAAAAAAATGGTGCTCAGCAGCAAGACTATTGCTCCTGTGACCAGCAGAGTTAGCATGGGGAGAACAAGGGTGTGGAATGTGGGTTTCATACCTGCTTTTTAAAGGATGGGTGCACGCATACTCCCCAGATTCCTCCATCAGAGCTGTGATGCCGTGGGGTTCCACAAAACTCCCGTTCTCCTGCAGCGAGGATCTGGGGCAGCCCAGCCTTGTCCATCCCCAGGCAGCTGAACTGAATTCCAGTACTGACCTACTTAATTCCAGTACTGACCTGTGCTTAATGCAGCCGTTCCTGCAAGCCAGTCCCTCTCACATACGTCCCACAGATGGGTTTTTTCCCCACAATATTAAACCTTTACTTCAATTCACCCCCTCCTTGAAGACACAGACCCTGTCCTGCTCACTTCTAAGGAGAGCCCTCAACCCAGACCTCTGCATGCTGTTAATGTATAGCATTGTTTAATATTATTCTCAAATTGTTTTCTGTCTTTAAATTGTCAATGCCCAGTCAGCAAAGATGGTCTGTAACCGTGCACCTCTACAGCTGATGGGAGACAGGCAGCTTCAGGCTGCAGCTAAAAAAAACCCTCCCACTTCTTAGGGCATTAAAAGAGATTTCAAATCCACCCACAGCCACCTACAAGTGATGTGAAATGCCTTACAGGCAGAAAAGGAGAAGAAAATAATAATACTGTCAGTAAAAAGAAAGGTAGGATATAAGATCTACTATTTATTTAAGAAAAGGATTGTAAAAAAAAAAAAAAATCTATGTTGTTCTCAGACCAGCAATGCTTTACCCTAGAGCTAGGCAGAATTTATTAAGGATCCTGCTGCCATTTTCCCATTAGAAATGTGTGATAAAAATTTTGTCTTTAGGAAACAAAAATACAAACTGAAAAATCTGGTGGGTTTTTTTTGTTGTTGTTGTGGGTTTTTTTTGTTGTTGTTTTTTCAATTGTTTTGTTTTGGTTTGGGTTTTTTTTTGGTTGGTTTGGTTTGGGGTTTTTTGGGTTTTTTTTTCCCTCCATGTGGAATTGAGGAGCCTGCTGGCTTGCAGTGGAGTATATTTTATACAGCTAAATTGCTTTTGACAAATGAAACCAAGTTATTGTTAATTACTCAACCTGTGGCCTTTAGCAAACTGAAATATATGATTCACCAAAATGGCTCGGACAGCACATTAAGCTTTGAAGAATGATTTTATTTTTTGAGCTCTCAGAGCCTTTTCTGCAGAAAACTGAAAGCATTTTTTTTTTCCTGTTGCAACAGTGGAATTGTTCAACTCTACATTTAGCTGGTGTCAAAATGCTCAAGAAAAGAAAAATAAAAATTGTCAGAAGCAATTTCTGACACAAAAAGCACATGCACAGGCACCCAGATAATATTGCACTCGGCTGTGCCAGGGAGAAATGTTATGCTCTGCAACCCACTGCCATTGGATTTTTTCCCATTTTGATCGATCGTGACAGAAAATGAGCTCCATAACCATGACTAAAATATCCCCTCTAAGAGCCACAGCATTTCTGAATCATTAACGAGCAGAGGATAAATAATGGGGAGACATACGGGAGCCCCTACTTTTAACTATATTAGTTGACAGCTGCTGCAGTAGAGAGTTATTCTTGATATTTCTATTTGAAAATAATAATAAAAAAGCATTCAGAGCTACCTGCTTCACTGCTGATACTTATTTTTATTCAACAAAACTAACAATGTAAAATCATGCTCCCCTCACATGAGGTTCAGCTCCTTCGAAGGCACAAAAATATACACGAATTGCTTTTGCAATTATAATAAGAGTTTGTGGGTGGGTTTTTTGTTGTGGGTTGGGTTTTGGTTTTGTGGTTTTGGGTTTTTTTTATTGTTTTGGTTTGTTTTGTTTTTGTTTTTGTTTTGGGGTTTTTTTTGGTTGTTAGTTTGTTTGGTTTGGTTTTTTTGTTTGTCTTTTCCTGAGCTTTGTGTTACATCAGTAGCAAGAAAATAAAATAATATTTTAAAAAAAATTTATTATTATTTATCTGTTCCTAAGCCTTGGGGGGAGCTCCGGGGAGGGTTACCCATCCTGGGCCGCCTGTGCATTGCCTGAGGGTGGAACAGAACGACTTCCACCCTCAAAGCTTTAGCCCTAGCCTTAATATTGTTCATATCGGACTGTGAGCTCGCGACTCAGAATCCGAAACAGAGGCTGGAGGAAGCGCGATAAACAAAGAGGGGCCGAGAGAGAAGTGGAGAAATAGGGTGAGGGTGGGGGGAAACGGGGAGAATTTGAACCATCTCCGAACGAGGGGAGAGGGCAGGAGAGGTGGGCCCAGGGGACGGCAGGTTTAGAGGTGCTGAGGGCTATGAAGGGCGTTTTGGGCATATTATTTATTACTTTACTGTCCATTTTGGTGATCCTTTTTTGTTTCTGTTTTTGCTTTTTCGTTGTCTTTTTTTTTTTAATTCCTTTTTTTCCTTTTTGATTTTTTCTTTTTGTTTCCTTTTCTTGTTT
>JANVCC010000020.1:44976346-45109540 GCA_025345505.1 Todiramphus chloris collaris
GAGAAGAGAAGAGAAGAGAAGAGAAGAGAAGAGAAGAGAAGAGAAGATCTCCAGACTCAAAAACAAACCAGCAGGCACTGCAGATAAACTGGAGAACCAATCTGTGCTGGCACCCATTGCCCCTATGCTGAAAAAAATAATACATGAAAAAAATAGTGAGATTAAAGGAGAAAGGATGTACAAGTTTGATTAGATGGTATAGAGAAAGAGATGGAGCATATCCTGAGTTAGGTTGATTATCACCAGCAGCTGCTGGCCCAAACAGGTGGGAGGGGCCCCATCTGGGATAAACAATGGAAGCAGCCCATACCATACTGATGTCATATACCCTGACATACATAAAGGGAGGGCTGGGTGTGCTGTGTTCAACATGTTTCAGCTTCAGTGTTGCTGAAGCGGGCAAAGTGGAGTCTTGGGTAGAGTCTCATGGTTTGTATCACTTGCTTTATATATTATTTCACTAATATTATTGTTATTATACAGCCACTAAAGTCCAGTCCAGAATTGGCTCTAAATGTTTTTTTTTTCTGCATATAAAACAAGTACTTGTCCTATTGCATTATCTGAATATAAGCAGTGATCCCAAAGAAGCAAAACTGCTTACCTTTTTTTTTTTTGGTAGTTAGATCTCATGGCTTCATATATAAGGCAAACATTTCATTTTTCCCTTTTGTAGGAAGAAACAGTCGCTGATGCTTGAGGATGGAGAACAAATGGATCCAATCCCCATGGCAGGTATGGTACAACATTTTGTCTGTTACCATTTTGTACCGTGGGGACAATCACTCAGGAAAACACACTAACACTCTAGTTTTAGTTAGATGTGAGTTTTTGTCGGTTTAGCTGAGAATTTAATTCCCTCAGTTAGAGACCCTTTGTAAAGATTATTTTATTCCTTAAATCTCCAGTACAGCTGTCAGGGACTGGCTGTTCTGGTGGCATCCTGTTGTGATGAAGTACCCATTCCATGCGATCTAGAGAGCCCCTGTGGGAAACGCAGTGATGCTTGGTAGGCACAATGGCAAGAGATCCTTGGCCAAGGGAGAACAGGTAGAGAATGTGTACTCCATTTCTTTTCTTCTACTGAGTGACAAATTTCAGTAGATTTCCTTAAACCCTCAACCTTTTGTTCTTCATTTCCTTATGAATTTTTAAGAACTCCATTGGGATGATAATGGCTGAACTCTTTTTAGATTAAGAGCTTTTGTTTCAATAAACTTTCCCCTTTTCATTAAAATCACTTTGCTCTGGTTAATTAAAAGCAGCCTTTGGAGCACAGCAATCATTACAACCTACTCTCCTGCTCTGCACAGGGAACTGGGACACCTACTCTAGTTCAGCAAGCTCTAGAGAACGCTCTACTGGAACTACATTTTAAAGATGATCTTAAGCCTCTTGAAATGGGGAGAACTAAACCTGCTGATTTTTTCAAGCACACCTTGCCAAACGCCTTGCTGTCATTTCCATTAAATATCTGTGCTATCATGCTCCAAAGAACTTGAATCCAATCTGAAACTGGTTGTAAAATCAATCAGATGGCCCTGAAGGAAAACTTGTTCTGTGAATAGATGCAGCTGCTATACAAACACACACCAGAAATCTTATGATCAAGCCCTTACTTATGCTGTACCAAATTACAGAATTGCTTTTTTTTTTTTCTTTTTTTTTTTTTTTTTTTCCCAGCTGTATGCAAGACTAACTCTGCACATGATCAGACTCCTCCCTGTTTGAGCTGTTGGGATCCGGAGCAGCAGAAGAAAAATGTTCAAAGTGGAAGTTTGGTTTCATGGGCTTCATGGTTTTGGAGCATGGAGAAAGATACTTAGTGGTAAGGCTGGGACATCCATCAGGGTCTTTCTTACTAGGACAATGCTGCTGTCATGGAGTCAACCGTTGTGCTGTACTCTGATGCCAAATGCTGCACTGAGATCAGAACTGGGCTTGTTCAGTGTCCTGGTTTGAGCTGGAACAGAAACAATTCTGTTCAGTGATTTTACTTTTCATCTCAGTCTCATCTCAGTAACTGCACTGCCTGAAGTTAGCAGCAGATTTTCACAGACAGTATCTGCTTCCAGCAGTGACAACACTCCAAGGGTTGTTGTGTGCAGATGTGGAATAATTACTGGAGATGACTTGGAAATGAAACTTAGCTTGAAAGTATGGCATTGTTCACACATTAAGGAAAGGTATAATATGAAAGAAGCTTCTAGGGTGGAGTGTGGCTGCCACTGTTGTGCAGCGAATCCATTCCACAGTGGGTCCCCGAACAGCATTGCCTACAAAATGGCAAGGAGGGTGGAGTGGGGTGAAGTCTCTGCAGCCTGGCTCTGTGAATCACTGCAGAGATGGGACTTTGTGGTGCTATGGAACTGATAAGCTGCATATTTGCCACCTCGGGCCAACAGTCTGTAATATTTATTTATTGACAAAATGTGTTTTGGTATTATAATAAGCAAAGGCTACCCATCTCCAAAGTGTGACTACCTCTCACTGAGCTTGTGCCCTGAATTTTCTTAATCTATATCTTAAAAAGCTAAGTGAGAGAATTTTACACTAATCATAAGAAAGGTCCATATGCCCAGAGTCATTCAAGCTCCACCTTGAAGGTAATAGTATAAAAATGGCCTGAGTGAGGCAGAATGTCAGGGAAGACATCATCATGAACAGGTCAGGGAAGATTTTGTTGCAGACTACCTCTGACTGCTGGGATCGGTTGACAGGCTGAGCCTCTCTTTCACTCCCCATAGTGACACCTTTGAGTAAGAACCGAATTATCCTGAGTTAGAACTCTATACATAGAGTTGATTTTTGATTTCATGTGCTGTATCCATAATCTCAATACTTGCATGTGCTTTTGCAAACAGTGTATTCATCACTGGAAAGCCGTAAGGACCTGTATTTCTGTTGCTTTAATAAACTGCACTATTAGTTAAGATCACCATAAAAGTTTCTCTTTGGGCGCTGCCAATCTCTATACATCTGGCCATGTGAGTCCATGGAGTGTGACTCAGCTGAAAGTGCAGTGCTATTGGTGTATCCAGAATCATGAAGAGTTCAATGATTTGAAAATGACTGGACTAATAGTGAGAAACTGGATATCAATCAGAATCAAAACCCAGCTGCCTTCAGCCCTCTGATGTCTGAGGACAAGCTGGAATGCAAGGGGTTTATTTTCTGCCAAATTACTTTACCTTTTAAAGCAACAGCAAAAAAGCTCTTGCTTGTACATGCATCTGTGCAGACCAAGGTCACTCTTGTGCTCCATGTTGGGTGTGCAAAAAGGCCTCGCTTGTGGGGAGGAGTGGCCAGGACAGGTGACTCTAAAATGACCAGTGAGGGATTCCATCCCATGTACATCATGTTCAGTGTAAAGCTGAGGGATCATGAGGGTTAAGCCTTTTCTTCAATGGCCAGCATCTGAGGAGGACTCTGTCCATTCTACTTGTGATGCTGACCCATGTGTTCCAGAATCCAGTGCCTGATCCACAGCATCAGTGGTGTTGGCGATGGAATTGCCATTGGGTGGGGGGCGTGGTGTTTGGGTTTGGTACTGGGCTTGTATGGATTTATATATAATCCACTTTATTATTATAATCATTAAAGCTGTTCCAGCTTTCTCTTCTAATCAATAAGTTTCTCTCCCTTATTCCCTTTCTCTTCCCCTTTGGGAGGGGAGAGGGGTTAATGGAGAGCATCTGTTATGGGTCTAGTGGATGGGCCTGACCTTAAACTTTGACAGATTTATTGGTGCCCAATTGGAGCACGAGAAATTGCCTCAAGAGTTCAAATTCCAGTTCGCTCAGTTGAGAGAGGATGAGATTGTTTCCTGAGAGCCTTTAAGGACGGGAAACTAAACAGGACCGCTGGAATGATGTTGTTTCTGAGAGCAAAATTATATTGTGTGTGTTTACAGTTTCTTTCTCTTAAATGTTGCTCCGTTCCCTCATGTGCCCTATGCATTATGTTATTGTTTGCTTGTTCTCACTGTTTATCTGGAAGTTGTTGGTTTGGGGCAAAAACCATCAGTTTGCCTTGGTGTTTATCACTGGTTTATGCTGTGCTGAACAGGGCAGAAGGTGAGTCTCTGTGCTATGGGCATCACGTAGTGGATTTTATATTTTGGTTTTACCTTAGGAGTCAGTTAAATTGTGAGGATTGCAGGTATGGTTGTTGCAATCAAAATAATAATATATTATAGTTGTATTTATTTTTATTGTGTGGTGTCAGATCACATTGCGGTGCAGGTGTATGTGTCAGGCAGCCACTTCAGTTTGCAGAGTGGGTGTCACTTTGGCACAGGCACTACAGTTACTCAGGCCCTGTGAGGTTTTGTGACATGCTCTTCAGACCCTACAGAGTTTTGTGACCTGCAGGACATGTGCTGCAACTTTTCTTGCTCCACAGGCCCTTGCAACAGACACTGCAGCTACTCGGGACCCCACACTCCCCCACAAGTGCTGTGGCTGCTTCAGTTCCCACAATAAGCACTGCAGCTCCACTGGCAGCTACTGTGGCCACCCCTGCTCCATCTGCACCAGTACAAGTTGCCCCTGTGAGAAGAAGCAAGCCAACAAGACAGCCCCACCCAGACACAGATCAGAAAGAAGGTATGTCTCAAGAGGAATTGGAGCATTAGTTGGAACCAGATGTGAAGCTGGCCCCCCCTGCAACTGGAGAGAAACACCTAACAACAACAGGTTGCCCAGTATAGTTGGATGATGGAGGAGTGGGTGCTTAACAGCTCACCAAGGGCTGAATGAGCAGGAAGCAAGTCCATTTAAAGCAAACCCATTGGATGGGGAGTCATCACACACAGAGGCTGGCACAAAACCTTTATCTATGAAGGAATTGTGAAATGTGAGAAAGGACTATGGCTGTTGTGGAGGTGAGCTATTTACCACCTGGACACTCTGAGGCTGAGGTAATGGGGCCAAGGTCATTGAATTGGATGGTAAAGAAGTTGGGATCCCCAGCCAGAAACAGAGACATTGACCAAGTGCCTGTGAGGAAGAGCAACGCTCTCTCTGCCTCTGGAGGTGACTCCTGTCAGTTGTGAATACCAGGTGCCCCTTTAAGGAGGATATCAAATGTCTCCTGAGGAAATGAACCACCATGGAAAAAAGTATTAAGTACCTGAAAGAACTGTCTGTGGGACAGGTGATTTATGATGACTTTCAAGTAGCAGACACTGACACAATCCCATGCCCGTGACTGATGTTGCAGAAGTTAGTGCAGAGCTCACAGTGTATTCCCACATATTGTCAACAATGATCTGGGGAAGAGATGATAACACACAACACACCAGATGTCATTGAAGCAGGTCACAAAGTATGACAGTATGAAAATGATGTTTCTGGTCCCCTAGAGGCCTGTGAATCAGCCCGGGAGAGAATGGCTGAGGAAACTAAGAGATCAGTTAAACTGATGGAAAAACTAGAGAGAAGGGAGAACAAATCCCATTCTTCCCTTGAATGGACCTGTGTTGAAGCCCTTTAGGAGAAAACTGTCTCCTACAAGACCAGCTAAACAGGAACAGTATGTGTCATGATGTACCCTGTGGTGTCTCCTGTGTGAGGTTGGAGAGGAAATGAGCAGATGGGATGAAAAAACTACTTCTGACCTCCAGGCACTAGTACTGTACTTACAGGGTAGAACAGAAAAGAGAGAGTTCTTCCTGAAGGGAGGCTGCTCCAGTCTTCTGGGAGCAGTCCTCTGTGACAAGTACCTGGGCCTCAGATCCAGACAGGAGTAGGTGGAATGGAAGCGTAGTGTAGTGTAGTCCACACCACTCCTGTGAACCCTTTGGAATATGTAAACCCCATGAACCCAGTGAATGCCACAAACCCCGTTGCTAGCAGTGGGTACTACTCTTGGAATTAGAGGGGCCCTGTCTTCAGCTTGGTGGAGGAGAGGACAACAGAGTTGATAAGACTATGTGGATTCAATGGCCTGGCACATTTGAACCACAAGTATAGAGAATGGGTAGACTCTGGTGCATGGGGCACCCTATTGCCCTTGAATCATAAAGGGACAGAATCCATTACTATCACTGGAGTGACAGGAGGATCTCAAGAACTGACTATATTGTAGGCTAAAGTGAGCCTAACTGGGACTCAGGGCTCAGTGTTGGGACCCTTTCTATTTAACATCTATTGATGATCTTGAAGAAGACAGAGTCTACCATCAGTAAATTTGCAGATGACACCAAGTAAGGCAGGTGTGTTGATCTGCGTGAGGATAGGGAGGCTCTCCAGAGAGACTTAGATCAACTGGATTGCTAAGTCCATGCTAATGGTATGAGTTTCAACCAGGCCCTGTGCCAGGTCCTGCATTTGGGCCACAACAACCCCATGAAACACTAAAGGCTTGGGGAAGTGTGGTTGGAGAGCTGTCTCAGAGAGATATCTGGGAGTTCTAATTGACAAGCAGATGAACATGAGCCAGCAGTGTGCCTAGGTGGCAAAGAAGGCCAACGGCATCCTGGCCTGTATTAGAAATAGAAGCAGGGAGGTGATTGTCCCCCTGTACTCAGCACTGTTGAGGCCTCACCTTGAGTACTGTGTCCAGTTTTGGGCACCTCAGTACAAGAGAGATCTCGAGGTGTTGGAGCGGGTGCAGAGGAGGGCAATGAAGCTGGTCAAGGGATTGGAAAATAGATCACATGAGGATCATTCGAAGGAGCTGGGCCTGTTTAGTTTGAGGAAGAGGAGGCTGACAGGAGACTTCATCACTCTCTGCAACTACCTGAAAGGACATTGTAGAGAGGCTGGTGCTGGTCTCTTCTCTCAGGTCATTAGGGATAGAACCAGAGGGAACAGCCTCAAGCTGAAACAAGGTAGGTTTAGACTAGACATTAGGAAAAAATTCTTCATGAAAAGGGTAGTGAAATATTGGAATGGGCTGCCCAGGGAGGTGGTTGAGTCACCATCCCTGGATGTGTTTAAACATCACTTGGATGTGGTGTTGGGGGACATGGTCTAAGGGTGAACTTGTAGAGTAGGGCTAATGGTTGGACATGATGATCCCAAGGGTCTTTTCCAACCTGAGTGATTCTGTAAAGACTCAAAAGGGTATCTATTGATGGGTCTTTGGTAGAGCAGCTGTAGACACAGAGGACACTGAAGAGCTATTGTCCTGCCTAAACTTTCAGGGGAGGCTGACACTGGGGTCAGAGGAGGGTTGAAGAACAACAGGTGACAGTTGCTACTGAAATGGTGCATTGATACCAATATTATAGCAGCCGAAAAGTTGTAGTTCCTAGTCAGAAGCCGACCCATTAACTAGCAGGTCAAAGGTAGGTCAGCAAATCTTGCTCACCCTTCAACAGTCCTATATGGCCAACATGAAGATGTAATGGGGATTAGAGACTGACAGTGAACGATTGTGGCCTGAATGAAGTTACACAGGTGATGAGTAGGGGCATGTTAGAGCACCAGTATGAACTGGAGGCAAAGGCAGTTAAGGGGTGTTCTAGCACTGACATTACTCATGCTTTTTTTCCTCTATCCCTATGCCACTGAAGTGCAGGTCACGGTTTGCTTTCACCTGGAGATGGATCCAGTACACATGGAATTGACTGACCCAGGGGTGGAAACACAGCCCCAGTAGCTTCCATCTGCACAGACTGCACTGGAGAAATGTGAAGTTCTGGAACACATGCATACATTCATGTCATTGTATGGTATGACACAGCAGTAGAAGTTTTTGAGAGAGAGCGAGAAGAAACTAAGCAAAATTCTTTTATGTTCTGGTTTTGCCATAAAACCCAGCACCTGTTTTCAACTTGTTCCAGTGTGTGCAGTTTCATGTGCAGCTGGAGCAGGGAAATCATCTCAGACACTGACATACCAATTAATATAAAGTTATTACTGTTGTTTTCTTCTCTTTGTGCTTTTTAAATCAAACTGTCCTTATCTCAACCCCTGAGACCTCACTTTGTTTGTTCCTTCCTCCCAATTCACCTTCCCAAACCTACCAGAGGGATGCCCAAAATGCTGTTTATTCAGAGGAAATGCTATGAAGCACCCAAGTGTTTTTGGAATCAAGTTCCTATTTTCAAAGTAATTGTGGGAATGTTTCAATATTCCCAAGTACCAGTTTGATTTTTCAAAGTCATGAGAATCACAATGTGGTATTTTACATCCACTTGGCCCAGTTTTCTCTTTCTACAGCAGAAAGATGGGTTAAGTATCAGCACCAGAGCTCTCCATGGGCTCTGGCAATGGAGCAGGTAAAGTGTTCTAGAGCCCTCCTGCTTCTGCCTCTTTGGAGAGCTTCAAAATTCAGCTAGAAAATGATTGGAATATGTAATGCCTGGAAAGATGCAGGAAATACAAGCTTGAAAAACACAGCCTTGTATGTGCTCAGCTGCTTGCTGCTGGTGGTGAGTAGAGTCTGCAAATGGTGATTTAGATCAATTCATGTTCTTTATGTTTTCCTGTGGTTCCAAGATGAAGCTCCTTTGGAAGAGCTGAAAGACAGAGGTTGATGAAAACGTTCATCTATGAACACCAAAGTTGGCAAATCCTTAAAACAGTTTGCTCTAGAAATAAGGTTTTGGTCTTATAAAAGGTGCTGAACAATAGTGTAAGATCATATCTAAAACCAGAAGCCCCTACTGCTCTGATAAACATCACATTCCTACAGCTGGGGGGGCGGAGCTGCTCAGGGCAGGGCTGGTGGGGTTTGATTTTTTATCATCTCTTCTCCCTTGCTCTTCCTCCACTTTCTGTCTCCCCCTTCCCTCTGTGTCTGTTTCTCACACACAGACACACCCCGGCTCTCCCCATCCTTCCTTCCCTCCTGTCCTGCCCCATCTGTTCCTCTGTCCCTGTTGCCACATCTCTGTCCCCTCTCCGCTTCTCCCACTTTCCTTCCCTTCCCCCCCCGTCTGATCTGTTCTCTTCTTAACGATTCTGTCACCCTCATGAATTATCATTAAATAAAAACATGAAAACCTGCAAAGTTTCTGTGGAAAACCTGCTAAAATACTGCCACAGTCCTGCAACCCCCCCACAAAGTTATCATGAGAACCCACCAGACAACCATGAAGTTACTGTTAAAAATCATAGAATCATAGAATTGTCAGGGCTGGGAGGGACCTTAAAGATCATCCAGTTCCAACCCCCCTGCCATGGGCAGGGACACCTCCCACTAGAGCAGGTTGCTCAGAGTCCCATCCAGCCTGGGCTTAAAAACTTCCAAGGATGGGGCTTCCACCACCTCTCTGAGCAACCTGTGCCAGTGTCTCACCACGCTCATGGGGAAGAAATTCTTCCTAATGTCTAACCTGAATCAACCTATCTCTAGCTTTAATCCATCCCCTCTAGTCCTATCACTGCCCGACAGCCTAAAAAGTCCCTCACCTCTTTCTTGTCCCCCTCCTTACCATGAAACCTGCTAAAATATCACCAAAACCCTGCGAAATTTCTGCAAGAACCGACCAGAAAAATCACCATCAAAAATCCCGTGAGAACCACCACCTTATTGTGAAAACCCGCTAAACTGAGAACCCACCACGTGACCCTGAAATTACCAGATTCTGCAGAAACGCCACCAAAGTCTCGTGAAAATCCACTAAGTTGCTGTGAGAACCCACCACGAGTGGCGAAATTCTCGCCGACAGCCACCGAAAATGCCACATGAAAACTCATGAACTCCCCGCCAAAACTCCCACCCAAATACCCCTAGCACAAGTGCCGCCAAAGAGAAAAGATCAACCCTTTTGAGGGCAGGGGAAAGGGGAAGGAGGGGGAGGAAGGGGCAATACGGGAGCGGGAGAGGAAGGAAGGGGAGTGAGGGAATGTAGAGGATGGGGAGAAGGAAGGAGGAGAAAAGGGGGGACAGGGGAAGGAGGCAAAGGAGAAAGTGGGAAAGAGAATGGGAAGGAGGTGAAGGGAAAGGGAAAGATAAAGATGGAAAAGATAGAAAAGATAAAGGAAGGGGAAAGAAGGGGAAAGAAGGGAAAAGGAAGAGTTGACAGGAAAGGAGGGGAAGGGGGAAAGGAAAAGAAGGGGGAAAGGGGGTGGAGAGACAAGGCGGAGAAGACAGACACGGGGAGGGTGGAAAAGGAGGGGAAGTGAAGAAGGGACGGAAAGGGAACGAGATGAAGGAAAAAGGAAGGGAAGAGGAAGGAAGCGAAAGAGAAGAAAGGGAATCGTAAGGCGAGGACGGGAAAAGAGGGAGGGGGAGAGAGGAGGGAGTGAGAGGCGGGACGAGGGAGGGTGGGGAAGGGGGAGGAGGCGTGTCAGACACGGAGCTAGGAGAGGAGAAAGAGAACGGGAAATAGCGGTGGGGGGGAAGAAGGGGAGAATGGGGGAGAAAGAAGGGGAGAGAGACGGTGGGCGGGGACGGACAGAGACGGCTGGGGGAGAAAGACGGGCAGCGGGGGACACGGAGACGGGGAGGGGACAGAGAACGGGTGGGGAAGACACAAGGACAGAGTGGAGGGAGGGGAGAGAGGGGGACAGAATCGTTAAGAAGAGAACAGATCGGGAGAAGAGAGAAACAGGAGGGAAGAACGGAGGGAGGGGGGAGAGATGGAGGTGGGGGCGGCGGGGACAGAGGAACAGATGGGGCAGGGCGGGAGGGAAAGATGGGGAGAGCCGGGGGGGGGTGAGCAGGTGGTGACAGATAAAGTGGAGGTAAGAGAAAGGGAGAAGAGAAGAAATGAAACCCCACCGGCCCCGCTCTGAGCAGCTCCGCCCCCCCAGCTGCAGGAATGTGACGTTTATCAGAGCAGTGGGTGCTTCTGGTTTTAGATACGATCTTATAAAAGGTGCTGAACAACAGTGTAAGACTAAAACCTTATTTCTAGAGCAAACTGGTTTAAGGATTTGCCAACTTTGGTATTCATAGACGAACACTTTCATCAACCTTTGCCTTTCAGCTCTTCCAAAGGAGCTTCATCTTGGAACTCCTCTTTACACTGAAAAGTGTCAGAGCTTTGATTCTGGTCCAAACCAACAGTTCAGAATTAAACTCATTTTAACAGTTCCATAAAATTTATCAGAGGACAAATTAGGGTGATACGTTTTGATTTTAAGCAAAAAAAAAAAATTCAAGTTGCCTTGGAATTTCATTTTAGAGGAACCTAAACCACCATCTTCTTCTGTTGGAAGATGTAAGAAAATACACTGCAGGAGTCATAAAACTCCCCCCAGAGCCAAAAAGCTGGTCAGTCAGTCCCACTTTGAACAGAAGCTGCCACACTTGCAGCATCAGGTTGCTGCTTCAAAAACCTGCAAACAATCCTGAAGGTGAATTGATCTAAATCACCATTTGCAGACTCTACTCACCACCAGCAGCAAGCAGCTGAGCACATACAAGGCTGTTTTTCAAGCCTGTGTTTCTTGCATCTTTCCAGGCATTACATATTCCAATCATTTTCTATCTGAATTTGGAGCTCTCCAAAGAGGCAGAAGCAGGAGGGCTCTAGAACACTTTACCTGCTGCAGCCCCTTGCCAGGCACTGCTGGAAAGGAAGAGGTGGCTGTCTGTAGAGGCTCTATTGCCAGAGCCCATGAAGAGCTCTGGTACTGATACTTAACCCATCTTTCTGCTGTAGAAAGAGAAAACTGGGCCAAGTGGATGTAAAATACCACATTGTGATTCTCATGACTTGGAAAAATGAACAACATGAAGCTTCTGTTTACTTGATGAATCAGGGGATAAAAGAGATGTTAATTTAAAAGCAAACAAACATCAACAACAAAACAACCCAAAACACATCAAAATAAGGTTCCTCACGTTCTTTATTTCCTTGCTTCCCTACAAGTAGTTCAGACAGAAGGAGAAATGTCAAAGGCTGAGCTCTTGAGGCAATGATGCGAACATCTTCAAAGCTTCTAATGCAGCTGGACTCACACAACTCCTGAAGCACCTCCTCAAACACATAAACCCACCCTTGAGATCTTTTCCATGCTCAGCCACCACTCTGGAGATCACTACCCTTGGGCACCCTAGGGTGTTTTCCAGGAGCCAGGCACATTGCTGATTCAGGTGCCTGGGCACCCTCAACCCTTAGATTCCTCCTCCTACCTTGAGGAAAGGCCCAATGGGACATTTGTGGTTCACATGCTCCAGCTGCCTTTGGCTTCCCAGCACATATGTGCTGGCTGTAGATACTCTCTTCCTAACCAGCCTTCCTCACAGCCCATAGCCCCAGGTCAGTGTGCAACTAGGATAGCATCTGAACTGGGTTGACAGCAAGGTCTGCGCTTTGCCACTGTGCCCTACATCTTCTCTGCTGTCCCACAGCTGGAAAAGCTGACACACTGATCTCAAACAAGGCAGCTTTGGACAGGATGGAGATGGCAGGTGGCAAAAGAGGAGTCTCCTGCTTCTCAGACACATGGAACCACTCAATCCACATTACATCCACTTCAAACCTCACTGACTTCAGTCTGCCAGCTGCAGAACACTCACAAACAATCTTGTAGAAGACTAAAGCCACCAACCAAAATTGCGTCATCACAACCACCATCAGTTCCTGGCCTCCTACAACAGAGAATTAGGTCACAATGCTGTGATAGCTCAAGGACAGTATCCCTAACCCTTACCTGTTCAGATGCCAATTGCTCCAAAGTTCAGCAAAATCACTGTTTGTCCCTGTTCTCCTTAACCTCAGACAGCCTTGTGTTCTATTTAACAGTAGATGCACCATAGCTGTGACACATTTACACAATTAATCCTATGAACCAAGAGTCAGAAATTTCTCAGGCAGGGAATTGCTTTTAGTAATGAAAATAAGACCACTGGAGAGAAACTTTAGGCTGATGATGCATATTTGCTAGAACTGGTATTTTTCCAACTGGGACCTTCTTAGCAGAGGTTGTATTTGGCTTCTTCTCTGCAGAAGCCCAGTTTTCATGTGGCTGTGTAAATAACCCACGCAGAGGGCCATGTACACCTGGCTGAGCAGCAGCTTTGGAGATTGCTGTGGCCTTAGAAAGGAACCAGTTTTAAGTAAATGCTGGTTATATTTGGAAACAGCTGACAGTTTTCAAAACCTGATTGCTCTAAAAGTTTCATGTTCTTTGTAACTAAATCCTCATCCAAAATCCCATCCTCCAGAATCCTCATCTGCAGGTGAACATCTCGCACATTTTGTATCTTCCTGTTGTGCCTGCAGGAAAATACAGATGGTCTTGGAAGGCAACCAAAGGAGAGAAGCTTTAGGCTGATGATACGTATTTGCTAGAAATCGTATTTTCCCAACTGGGACTTCCTTAGGAGAGGCTTTGTTTAGAAACAGCCAACACAGGTTTTCAGAGTCTGATTGCTCTAAATGTTTCAGGTTCCTTGTAACTAAATCCTCATCCAAACTCCAAACCTGTCCTCCAAAATTGTCATCTGCAGGTGAACACACAAGAGTATGTGCCACTGTCTCCCAGCAGAAGGTGGAAATCAAACCATTGCTTGCGAGTTTAGAAACCTTCCCACAATTACTTTGAAAATGGTAACTTGATTCCCAAATCACTCTGCTGCTTTGTAACATTTCCTCTGAATAAATGTCTTTTTGGTCATCCCTCCAATGGGATTGGGAATTATTCTATCAGTGTGATCAAGTGATACAAATATCAAAGCTATGCCAGTGTCCAAGACAATTTCCCTGCTCCAGCTGCACTGAAGCCATACATTGGAACAAGTTAAAAACAAATGCCCCCACCCCAGCTCTCCCCTTATATATAGGGGCATGACTCAGTATTGTAGCAAACATCCCATTGGTTGGTTCAGTTGTTCATCCCAGCTGCACCCCTCCCAACTACCTGGGCCGGACAATAGTGCTAGTGTTAACCCAAACCCAACCCAGGACTTTCTCCATCCCTTACTCTTTACCAGATACATTACACCCAGCAGTGTTAGTTGACAATTAGCAGTCATACCATTTAATTCACTGTCTGTTCTCTCCACTGTCTGACTTGATTCATTCTGTGGTGCCACATCACCTAAGGATTTGCTTCTCAAGGCCCAGGATGCTGTTCCAGGCAGTGGCAATTGGGCACTGGATATATTTCCAGACATATAGTGGTTGCTTCCACCATAGTGAGCGTGTGGTGCTTGCCCAGGTGGGTTTGAGGGTGTGTCACATAGTCAATATGCCCAGCATCTCTGTATTGGTATTTCAGCCATCATCCTCCACACCACTGGGGCTTTATCTCTTTGGCTTGATCACAGCACACGTTGCACATGTGTGGAGGGCCTCTGCAATAGTGTCTATGCTCAAATCTACCCCTTGATCTCAAGCCCATCTACATGCTGCCACTGTGCCTTGATGACCCAAGGTGCTACAAATATTTCATCCTTATGTTACCAATCCAAATGCACTTGAGCCACTCCTGGCAGCCTGTTTCACCCACTGGTTGTTCAGATGTTCTTCAGTGGCCCAACTCTTGGGTACATGGGCATCCACATGACATGCCTCCACCACCAGTTTCTTTACCTGAGCAGAAATATCTTGCCATAACCCTGTAGCCCAGATGGGTTTCTCTTTGCATTGCCCGTTGCTCCGCTTCCACTTCTATAGCCACCCCCACCATCCATGAGTCAGTCTAGAGACAGAGTACTGCCCAGTTTTCCTGCTCAGCAATATCTAAGGCCAGCTGGATGGCTTTCATCTCTGCAAACTGACTCAATTCACCTTATCCCTTCAGCAGCTTTGATGACTCATTGTGTGTCACTCCACACAGCAGCTTTCCAACTCCTATGTTTTCCCGCAATGTTGACAGGACCCATCAGTGACCAGGGCATATAACGTCTTGTCATCTGGGAGTCTGATATATCGATGGGCCTCCTTGGCACATGTCACCTCCTCCTCCAGCAACATTCCAAAATCTTTGCCTTCTGGCAAGTTTGTGATTACTTCCAAGATTCCTGGGTGTCTGGAGCTCCCTATTCAAGCCCATTGTGCGATCAGTGTAACCCACTTACTCCCCATGGCATCAGTTTCACAGTGTGCAGAGGAAACCCTCCCTTTGATCATCCAGCCCAGCACTGGCAGTTAAGGTGCCAGGAGGAGCTGGGCTTCAGTCCCAACCACTTCTGAAGCAGCTCCCAGTGCTTCATATGCTGCCAGGATCTCTTTTCCAGTTGGAGTCTAGCAGGCCTCAGAGCCTTTACACCCCCAGCTCCAGTATCTGAAGAGTTGGCCTTGAGCCTCCCTGGGTGCTCTCTGCCAGAGGCTCCAGGTAGGACCATTCTTCCTAGCTTCAGTGTAGAGCACATTAAGTTCTTGTCCGGCCTGGACTGGCCTGAGGGCTACAGTATGAACAATCTCTCATTTAATTTGTTCAGAGGCTTGTCAATGCTCAGGACCCCATTCAAAACTGTTCCTCTTCCAGGTTATGTGGTAGAGAGGGCTCACCATCAGGCTGTAGTCTGGGATGTGCATCCTCCAGAAACCCATCACACCCAGGAAAGCCTGTTTCCTTTTTACTGGTTGATGAGGACATGGCTGCTGTCTTGTTGATCACATCCATTGTGATTTGGCAACACCCATCTTGCCATTTTATTCTCAAAAACTGTCTCTTGCTTGCAGGTCCCTTCACCTTGCTGCTTTTTATGGCAAAACTGGCACCTAAGAGAATTTCAATTAGTTTCTCACCTCCCTCAAAAATTTCTGCTGCTGTGTTGTCCCATACAATGATGTTATCAATGTTTTCCAGGAGTTCTGGAGCTCCACCTTTCTCCAGTGCAGTCTGGATCAGTCCCTGGCAAAAAGGTGGGGCAATATTTCCACCCCCGGGGCAGTCAATTCCAGGTGTACTGGACATAGCTCCAGGTGAATGCAAACTGTAGCCTGCACTTTGGCGGTGTAGGAATGGAGGAAAACTGCATCAGTGATATCAGCTGTGATGTAACCCTCATCTGCCTTGGACTCTGGTTCATATTGGAGCTCTAACATATCCAGCACTGCAGCACTCAGCAGTTGTGTAACTTCATTCAGGCCACAATAGTTGCTTGGCCTTCTTCCCCTCCAACTCCAAACTACCAGACCCATTATTGCAGCATCAGAGCAGCCAGGTGATCATCCGCTTGCCTGGATGATAACTGAAGTCTTTTTGCACATGTTACAGCTCACTCAATTACAGGGATTGAGTGATCACCTCTGGCTCTTCCTCTTGTTCTCATAATGACTCTGGGTCATCATCATCCCTCACAAAGCAAACTGATTTTTTTGTTTTGGTTTTTTTTTTTTTTTCCCCCCTGTATTAGAGCAATCGATTCCAGCAGGGGTTGATTCTCTGCTTCTGCTGCAGCACCTGCTGCCAGGGTTTGAGTAGCTACAGTGCTTGTCTAAGGGTTGTAATAGTTGCAGTTCCTGCTGGTTTGGTTTTATGTCCAGAGATCTTCTCTTCTCCTTGAGGGCACTGAATAGTATTGAAGAGACCTCTTTAGGCATGGGCCAGGCCCCAGCACAGCATTTGAGTCTTTCTGGAACTGCCAGGCTGACAACAGACTTCCCAAATTTCACTAGTTTATCAGGATTCTGCAGTTGTTCAGAGGTGTAATTCCAGAACACTGGAGGTGACCACTGCCCTAAGAACACAGTGGCCTAGACATCCCAAGGATACCTACAGTTCTCAAAAGCCGAGTCTCTCCTCCTCTATCTCACCCATAGATTAGGCAAGATCACTAGTAAGTGACAAGGCCACACACAGAGACCAGTTAAACCTCATGATCAGTAGTACAATCATATCATAGTCTGACAATATGCAGTAGCACAACAGGATGGTCCATTTCCCAGAGATGCTGAACATCACTCCAGGGAGCACAGAGACCACCTAAGGGTTCACATAACACCACCATGCAAGCAGATGGACCAGCATCATGACCGTGCATTGTTTAACCAACACAAAAAGTGTAGATAACAAAATTGTTTTAAAAACAAATCTGAGCAGAGCATGTTATCTCAAACCCTTCATGTCCCATATTGAGCAACAAAAAGAGTGTCACGATTTAACCTCTGTTAGCAGATAAACACCACAAATCCCTCCCTTCCTCCCAGGGGAATGGAAAAGGGAACCAGTAAGGAGAAAGAAAAAAAAAAAAAACCAGGTGAGACTCATGGGCTGAGATAAAGACAGTTTAAAACACCACAGAGAGATAAGAATACAGCAGAGATAACGATAATGCTGATGAAATAACACTTACAGTGAGTGATACAAACCTCGAGACTCTGACAGTGCCTGAAACGATTTTCCTGTTCCTGCCATACGATGAAGCTAAAACAAGTTAAAAAGGCACCCTCACCCTGGGCCAGCCCTCCCCTTATATAGGGGGCATGGCTCCATACAGTACCGACTATTCCATTGGCTGGTTCCGTTGTTTATCCCGGGTGTGGCTCCTCCCAAGTACTCGATCCCGCTGCTTGCTGGTGATGATTAACCCGAGCCCAACCCGGGACACAGGGGCACTGAGATGATTGCATCACGGGCAGCCTGCTCTCCAGACCTGAACCGAGACAATAAATCAGATTTCCCCCACACCCCCCAGAACCCCGTGTGCCTGAAATGTTCACCCTCGGCAAGGGCTATCTCAACGTATCCCGACAGTCACCCGCTCCCATTTGAATCTCCTTATTTAACAGCACATTAAATGGAGAGGGGGAGAACCCAAACATGGGAGGTGATGAAACCGGAACACGCTTCAGACAAGCCTTGATATAAATGTTGATGAGTTTGCACTGCCCAGGGTGGGTTGCAGCCCATAAAGCTCATGCCTCTGAAAGGTGGCTCCCGCTGTTGTGTCCCTCTTCCTTTGTCCATCCCTCTCCCTAGCAGTTCTGGTTACAAACCCACCGTCCATGCCCTCTTCCAAAAAGCTGATGGATGTGCGCAGTGAGGAGGATCTCTGCTTTGCTTCAGGTGATCTACCTTTGGCACCCCTGCTTTGGCATTCCTAAAGGAGTCATTTCTGGTGGGAGATTTGTCTTGGGCAGGTATCTGGGATGGCTTCTCCACAAGAAGGTTTACTGTTTCTCTAAACACCACCCTGCAAAGTTCTCTTGGGTTCTGCTGCTGGCCTGTGACAAGAAGCTCCACCACGATGTACATGTAAAGGCTGATTGTGAACCAACTTCTGCTTCTGGGTGCAGTGGTAACCTCCCAGCTGTCCCCTGCTACTATTGTTCCTGCTGCCCCACGTCTCAGTGGCAGGACCAGCCTCTCCTTTGGTGCTTTGCACACCAGCAATATGTTGGCCAACATCTTTTCACCTCGTCTCCTCAGAGCAGCCAAAATGCAGCCTCCTCGATGCTCCTGAGCAAGATCTCCAAAGAAAAGGTGTGAAAACCCATACCCCTTGGATGCCAAGGGGAATCTTGGCATTAGCTTGAGCAAAACCAGAGTTTTCCCAAGAAAGAGATGACCGTGATGCTGCACATCACCCTAAGGAGAGCCTTTGCCTGAGGTCTGCTGACTGAGCTCTGCAGTCCTGCTGGGACAGCCCCTGTAGGGAGAGATGCAGTGTATAGCTAGACCAGATGCATTACCCAGAAAGTCCCAGAGGTGACCGCGATAATCTCTGCAGTTGTAACGCTGCTCACGTGAGCCCCTGCTCACATCGGCACCTAGCCGAGCGGCAATATTTATGCTGCTTGCTTGGTGTCCAAGACGTCTGTCCTGACAGCAAGAGGCTTTTGTTTCCTGGAGGTGCTGAGAGACGGTTATAAGCTGAAGCTTTAGAAGAAAAGCAACTACCGGCGTCAAGAGCCAGTCTGTGGTGTGCGGAGGTCAGCAATTGCCTGGGCTTGAGCCCAGCACGGCTGCAGATCTACCACATGCATCAGCCTTCATCATCCTTTATCTGAATGCTGTGGTTATGGGACCCGAAAGCTTTTTGTGGGATTTCTTTCCTTTGCTGCAGTTTTGCTGGTGCTGTGCACAGGCCATGCATGCATGTGAGCTCTGATCACTGTGCATAACTGGAGAAAATGCACTTCACTCCCTAAATTCTAGTGTGAAGATGTGAACCACTGTTTTTTTCCATGATTCCCCCAACATATAAGCCCCAGACCTTGTCACAGAGGTGACCTGGGGCTGTCTTGCTTTATAGCTCACTGAGCTGTGTTGGAAATAACATCAGCGATTCGTGATAGAACCTGGATTACAGGGAGTACTGCAAAGGAACAACCTCAGGGCCAAAGCAGGATTCCTGCAGGGAGGGAGTTATGAAGATTGCATTTGATAAGAAGCTGTTTTCCAGAAAAGTGTTTGTTGTCAGTTATATATTTTTTTCTCTTTTTTCTTTTATTTACCCCCTTCCCAAATTTATTGATGCGAGAGAAGAACTCAAGGAGAGTGGCAGCATCACAGTTTTGACAAAGGCTCCCTTCAATAATTTGTAGAAAGCCGGTGAAGATAAATTGAAGGGAAAATAAAATAATCCTGAACTCTAAGTATAGCATTACTCAGCCACCAAGGAGCACTGAGGGGTTTGGTTGCCTTTCAGAAGCATTATGCTTGGAGCAAGCTGGGGAAGGAAGATCAATGACTTGCACAAAGATGACAAGTCTTCTGCTCCTTGACTTGATACTACAGATATGGATGTGATATTTCCTTCAGGGAAAACAACCCCCATCTCTTCCTCCTGTCCCCCAACCTGCAGTATAAATATGAAAGTACTCTTTTATCTCAAAGTTATATTAACCTGGCAAAGATGACAAAAGCTTTCACTGAAGCTCTCCCAGAGATAGCACTGTTTTGGCATCAGGTTCTCAGCAAGTGATGTCATCCTCAATTTATATGCCAGAGTTTTCCCTTTCTTCTTCAGATTTGCGGCAATGTCAAAGTTCTTCTCTAGAGCAGATCTGGTTTTAATATTTCATATTTACGTTTTTCATTTCAAGGCTGGCTGAAAGAGCTGTTGATTTCAAACTTGCAGAGGCATGTAAAGCTCTCAACTCTTGAAGAGTTTCCTGATGAACCAAGGGATTAATAGAAGTTCTAAATCTACGTAGGCCTGAAAACTCAGGACTGCAGAAATCTGTGTAGCTCCACCAAGTCAGTGAAGACATGTCTCTTCTCACAAGCACAAACCAAGGTTACTTTAATTTTATTATAAAGAATGTTTCTGACAGAAGTCTATCAGATTTCATGGTTGTCCAAGTCCTGTCTGCCTGTGTCTTCCGTGATGCTTATTTGGGTCAATCTTGGCCATCAGGCAGCTGGTTGTCATGAGAAATGTGAAAAAGACAGATGTCTCTGAGACCATTTACTCAGGCACACAGGGCTGCAATGGCCAGAAGGTCTTTGCATGAGGAAGAGGACAGATCAATAGGCAGGGCAGGTTTTCTAAGCCTTGGGAAGTGGCCCTAAAATAGACCCTACTTATTTTGTAGGATCTGTAATGGCTTCTGCTCTAACCCAGCATTGTTTTGTCCCCTTCCTACAGAGAAGACCTCACTTTGCCAAAAAGGAGGTCTGTCCAGCTGATCTCAGTCGCAGTAGCCTTGGCTGGACCTGCCAAACCTCACGCATTTACAAAAGCCCTAAAGCTGCTCCTGGGATGTGCCATGGCCCAGCAGGACTGTGGAGCCATGCACAGGGCCCAATGGCATCTGTGCCCTGTGGTGTGGTACCCAGCGGAAGAGGACCACAGTTTGCTGTAGCCTTTTTCTGATCATGTTTGATCCCCAGAAGAAGACAGGAGACTTGTGGAGATGTGCAGGATTTGGATCTGCAGCTCCCATCAGCTCCTCACGTTTCTTGGGCTACAGTTTCTGCTGGCCCCTCAGGAGAAAATAACTAGTCTAGAAATAATCAGTGAGAGTAAACCAGGGTTGGATCCAGGCAACTCTGGGCAATCATGGTTGCAGTTGTGCTGTTCCATGAACCCTCATCCCTTTCCTGCAGAAATACTCTGATGACAGATGTGTATTTGTCTTTTTTTTTTCCTCTGGGTTGCCAAAGAGTCATATTTTAAAGTTAGAAATGCTTGTCAGCATCCTAGCATAGCCCCCAGAGCTGATGATGCAAACATGACAAGAAGCGAGGTCAGATTACAAATGAGGCCACTTCAAAACCTCTCCTGGAAAACTGGAGGCTTGAAGAAAGATGAAGTGTGCTGAGAAAAAAAACCAAACAAACAAAACTCACAAGCAATAAACTGCTTCATAATCTGCTTGAAAGTGAGAATAAAATACTCTCTGTCAGGAACTCAGTCTTCTGTTTGCTTTTGGCAGCAGAGCATTGTCTTCACACGTGCCTATCATTTCCTGTGGTCACTAGTAGAGTCACCCAGGGACCTCCAAAGCCACAGAGCACCAGCCACATCTCCCAAAGCCAAGCTCTATCCTTGGACCCTGCATCACAGGGTCCTGTGGCTGCCTGGGCTTGCAAAGGAACTTAAGGGTTGAGCAATGTATACGAGGGCTTCCCGACCTGGCTCCTGGGTGGGTCTTACAGGATGGCCTAGAGACCACCAGCAAGTGTGAACATGCAGGCAGGGAACTGTTATGCTAACGGTGGCCACCTGTGTGGCCACATCAGGATGTTCTTACATAGGTTTATTGAATTTCTCCCGTTTTGCCACTAGTTTGTTCCCCAGATCCTTCTGCGGTGCTTCACCCAGGCCCTTTTAACTCCATCACCAGCAACTTCCTCACCTCATGAATGTCCCCTTCTCTGCTCCTACCATGAGTATGCCACTGTGAGGAAGGAAGGAGCTACCTTTGTTGGCCAAATCTGGACCACCTGACTCTACTGAGGGCTACTCATGGTGACTGGCTAAGCTGGAGGTTTCCTGCAGGATAAATGCAGTAGATGGATGGGTCAGGGTCACATACAGATGTACACGCACATCTGATGGGCAGCAGCACAACAGCCTTATGGGATGTGGGATAACTCTGCACAGACCTTGCTGTCTCAGCCTGGCCAGTGCAGTCAGGCCAGTCAGGGACAGATCATAGAATTGTTTTGTTGGAAGAAACCTTCAAGATCATCAAGGCCAACCATTAATCCAGCACTGCCAGGTCACCACTAAACCACATCTCTCAGCAACACATGTCCACGTCTTCGAAACACCTTCAGGGATGGAGACTGTACCACTGCCTTGGACAGCCTGGGCCAGGCCTTGACAGCTATGTCAGGGAAGAAATGTTTCCTTGTGTCTAACCTAAACTGCCCCCAGGTGCAACTTGAGGCCATTTCCTCTTGTCCTGACACTTGTTCCTTGGGAGAGGAGGCCAACATCACCAAGAGTTCCAACCTCCTTTCAGGGAGTTGTGGAGAGCGAGAAGGTCTCCCCTGAGCCTCCTTTTCTCCAGGCTGAACCACCCTGGGTTCCTTAGCTGCTCCTCACAAGACGTGTGCTCTATACCTTTACCCAGCTTTGTGGCCCTTCTCTGGACATGCTCCAGCCTCTCAGTGCCCTTCTTCTAAGGAGGGGTCCAAAACTGAACTCAGTTTTTAGAAGAGGACAGGGAAGAAGGAACACAGCATAATGGGGGCACCCTGGGAGGGCAAAGCGCTTTTCCAAGTCCTCAGCTAAAAACCATGTTCTCAGGATGACCACGTGGGAAAAAGCCTTGCATGGCAGACACTAGTCACCAAGTATTTGTAGAGCTTTGGCTCCTGCTGCTGGAGCTCCTCAGAGGAGACCTGCAGGCTGTTCACCTGATGGCTTTGCCCAGAGGCTGCACAACCAGACTGAGCTCCCAGGAACCATGTTCTGGCCATGAAAGCATAATAGGAGCTATGCTCAATATATGATGAGCCAACCAGATGCACTCCCTGGCAAGGAGAGGGGCACCACTCACCTTTCCCAGCACCCAAGAGGTGCCTCTGTCCCTGGAGAGACTGCAGTGAAGTAGCCCACTCCGCTTCCCTTTCTCCACAGCAATAACAGAAAAAAAGGTCCCAGAGCCAAAACTGTCAAATTTCATCTCACTCAAAGATTGAATTTCATCTCATCTGCAAAGCAATAACAAACCATCATCTTTATGAGAAGTTGTCAGGAATCTAATTGTTTTGTGAATGCTACAGATACCTCTTCCATTTCCAGGAACAAGTGGGGTTGCTTTTGGGTTTGGAAGAATTGAGTAAGCATGAAGATTTCCAAACTTGCTCATGTACAAAACACTATTGTTATATAGTGCAGGGAAACAGCTGTGGTTTATAAGGACCATTAATGTGAAACTTTAACTTAAGAAAAAAAAACAAAATCCCGACCCTAAAAAAAAAGTTAAAGGAACAGAAAACATTTCATCCATACTAATGTGAGGTTTTAAACATATCGTCTTTTAAGTGAATTGGCCATAACCACAACAATATTTTGGGTCTGACCAAAGCATATATTGTATGCAGATGTTAATTTGGCATTTGCATGCCTGCTCAAAGCTAAAAAAACCCAACCTTTTCTACATGTTGTTTTTTTTTATTCTTGAGTGCATTGAGATCTGGAGTCACTTTAGCTTTACAAACTGATTATAAACACTAATTACCTGCAAACATGCTGTTTGGCTTCATATGTGGCCCATAGATGGAGGTTCTGCTTTATAAAATTGTGAAATTTAGCCGACACGGTCACCCCTCTCTCTATATATAGATACATACATTTATAAAAGCAGAAAGTGCTGATTTGTACAAAATCCAATCTCCTCTATTAACCCTCTCACTACTGTTTGCAAGCATCACGTGTCAGGTGAATCTATAATATTTGCAGGGTGGGGGATGGGGTGTGCCTGTGGTTAATGTGGCTTTAGGTGCTTTCTCTGGCTGCATTGGAGATGCCCAGCCAGACCTCAGCTGGGCTGGGCGATAGGGCCAGGCAGGAGCTGTGGCCCATGTATCCTCCTGACTAACCCAACTTCATGAGATGAGAGCGTTAGCACTGGAGAGAACACTGATCTCTATAAACACAGACATTGGCAGACATGATGGACTCTGAAAGGATGCATCAAAGTCTGGTGAAACGGATTTTCTCACCCGATTCTCCAGTGATAGTTTCAGAGGTGGTTTTAAGGCGAATTATTCCAAAAAGACACAATACGCAGGGGAGAACACACTGCCATGGGAAAAGGCAGAGCCCACAGATGAGGTTTGGCTGTCCTCATCTTCTGACCCTCAGAGGCTTCAGAGAGGGTGTCCAGCACTGAGCATCTGCAGCTCTGGGGTTCTGCTTCAGTCATATTCATAGAAGCATAGAATCATTCAGGTTGGAAAATACCCTTGGGATCATCGTGTCCAACCATTAACCTTACTCTACAAAGTTCACCCCTAAACCATGTCCCCCGACACCACATCTAAACAACCCTTTAACACATCCAGGGATGGTGACTCAACCACCTCCCTGGGCAGATTATTCCAGTGTCTGACTACTCCTTCTGTGAAAAATTTTTCCCTAATGTCCAATCTAAAGCTACCCTGTTGCATCTTGAATCCATTCCCTCTTGTTCTATCATCAATTACCTGTGAGAAGAGACCAGCACCAAGCTCTCTACAATGTCCTTTCAAGTAGCTGTAGAGAGTGATAAGGTCTCCCCTCCTCTCCTCCTCTTCCTCAAACTAAACAGTTCCATCTCCTTCAGTCGCTCTTCATAAGATTTATTCTCCAGGCTCTTCACCAGGTTCATTGCCCTCCTCTGCACTCACTCTATAAGAAGGGCAGGAAGGATGATCCAGGGAACTACAGTCCTGTCAGCCTGACCTCGGTCCTGGGAAAGATTATGGAACAGTTCATCTTGAGAGTGATCACACAGCAAGGGCAGGACAATGGGGAGATCAGGCCCAGCCAACATGGGTTCATGAAGGGCAAGTCCTGTTTAACCAACCTGATCTCCTTCTATGACCAGGTGACCCGCCTAGTGGATGGGGGCAAGGCGGTGGATGTTGTCTACCTGGGCTTCAGGAAGGCATTTGACACTGTTTCCCACAGCATTCTGCTGGAGAAGCTGGCAGGTCATGGCACAGACAGGAGGACTCTTCGCTGGGTTAGAAACTGGCTGGATGGCCGAGCCCAGAGGGTGGTGGTGAACGGAGTAAAATCCAGTTGGCGACCAGTCACAAGCGGTGTCCCTCAGGGCTCAGTTTTGGGACCCGTCTTGTTCAATATAGTCATCAATGACCTGGATGAGGGAATTGAATGTACCCTCAGTAAATTTGCAGATGACACAAAATTAAGTGCAAGTGTCAATCTGCTTGAGGGTAGGAAGGCTCTGCAGCGGGATCTGGACAAGCTGGAGAGATGGGCTGAGCTCAGTTGTATGGAGTTTAACAAAGCCAAGTGCCAGGTCATGCACTTCGGTCACAACAACCCCCAGCAATGCTACAGGCTTGGGGAGGAGTGGCTGGAGAGCTGCCTGGCGGAAAAGGACCTGGGGGTGTTGGTCAATAGGCGGCTGAACATGAGCCAGCAGTGTGCCCAGGTGGCCAAGAAGGCCAATGGCATCCTGGCCTGGATCAGAAACGGTGTGACCAGTAGGAGTAGGGAGGTGATCGTACCCCTATACTCGGCACTTGTGAGACTGCACCTTGAGTACTGTGTCCAGTTGTGGTCACCACAGCACAGGAGGGACATCGAGGTGCTGGAGCGAGCGCAGAGGAGGGCAACAAAGCTGGTGAAAGGGCTGGAAAGCATGCCCTATGAGGAGCAACTGAGGGAACTGGGTTTGTTTAGTCTAGAGAAGAAGAGGCTGAGAGGAGACCTTATTGCCCTCTACAACTACCTAAAAGGAGGTTGTAGAGAGGCTGGTGTTGGTCTCTTCTCTCAAATTCGTAATGATAGGATGAGGGGAAATGGACTCAAGTTGCATCAGGGGAGGTTTAGATTAGATATTAGGAGGAAATTCTTCACTGAGAGGGTGGTTAGGCACTGGAACAGGCTGCCCAGGGAGGTGGTGGAGTCACTATCCCTGGAGGTGTGTAAAGAACGATTAGATGTGGAGCTTGAGGATATGGTGTAGTGGTTAGAGAAATGCTAGGACAAAGGTTGGACTTGATGACCCTGGAGGTCCTTTCCAACCATAATGATTCTATGATTCTATGATTCAAGCACCTCGATATCAATCTTGTATTGAGGTGCCCAAAACTGGACACAATTCTCAAGGTGTGGCCTCAGTGTGTGCTGAGTACAGGGGGACAATCACTTCTGCTGCTCACACTATTTCTAATACAGGCCAGGATGCCATTGGCTTTCTTTGCCACCTGGGCACACTGATGGCTCATATTCATCCTCTTGTCAATTAGAACCCCCTCAGTCCTTTTCTGCCAGGCAGCTTTCCAGCCACTCTTCCCCAAGCCTGTAGCGTTGCATGGGGTTGTTGTGGCCCAAGTGCAGGACCTGGCACTCAGCCTTGTTGAAGCTCACGTCGTTAACATTGGCCCACCAATCCAATCTGTCTAAGTCTCTCTTATATCTTATCTCTATCTTATTATTAATGATCTTATCAATATCATTAATAAAGATGTTAAACAGAGATGGTCCCAACACTGAGGCCTAAGGAACACGACTTGTGACTGGCTCCAGCTACTGATACCAGCTACTGGTATCTCCTTGACCTGAAATGAGGCCTACGGGGTCCAGACCTTCCCCAAAATGCTGTCACGCCCTCCTCCTCATTCTCTCTGCTCCACACAGTGAGATGGGATGGGACTCATGATGGCCTCCTTCTCCAGGAACTCTCTGCTGCCCCGCCACTTCCAGTCATCCAGAGGATGCGAAGGCAGTAGATGGGGTAAATCGCTTTGTGTTACATGCTCCAAAATATATAACATTTGCAGAGTATACCAGTGCTCAGGATGACTGTCTTCAACTGTGGAAAAATGAAACAGTTGTAGCTGCTTTCAGAGTAAAATTAAGAAAAATTAAAAGAAGCAATGTTAGGGAAAAAAAAAGGCTTTATTCTTCAAACTGAATCTTATCTTCACACTGGCTTTAATTACTAATTAAAGCAAACCTTGCATTCAGCAGGCTGTTTTAGGATTTACCTCTTGTCTCTTACCACTACTTTTTGCTTTACTGCTTCCCACCTCCCTTTCGGGGGAATGGGAAGGAGAACCAGAAGGAAGGTAAAAAAAAGTGAGACCCCAGGCATTGAGATAATGATGGTTTAATACAACAACACAAAGAGAAAAGAAAATAACAATAATACTGATGAAATAATATATAAAGCAAGTGATAGAAGCCAGGAGGCTCTACCTGTGTCCAAGACACCAACTCTCCCTACTCCTGCACTCTTGCCTCAGGCTGGCCCTCCTCTTATATAGGGGTATGGTATTGGCTATCCTGTTGGCTGGTTCAATTGCTTATCCCAGCTGAGGCGCCTCTCAGATGCAGCCCCTCTCAACTGCTTGGGCCAGCAGCTGCTGTTGATGATTAACCCAAAATGATGATGCGGTGCCTGGGGATATGGCTTAGTGGTGGTCTTGGTAGAGTAGGGTTAATGGTTGGAATTGATGATTTTTAAGGTCTTTTCCAACCTAGATGATTCCATGGTTCTATGAAACCGGATGGAGGACAACCTTCAAAAATATCCCCACCCCAGCAGTTGATAGCTGGTGAGTGAGCCTGTTTGCTGCAGCTCTTAGTTTAAGGCAGCTACTCCTACATTAAAAAAAGTGTAAAATTGGATGATAAGGTAAAAAACTTAATTTAATCTTCTCTCCACTTAAATGTCAGCAGTTGAATCCCTGGGGGGGCTTAGGCTATTTGTGCCTGCAGCAGAGGCAATCGAAGGTTCTCTCTTGGGAGGACCACAAGCGCCCACCGTGCTTGCTGGCCATCACCTTGAAAGCATGAGTGGTGTTTTCGGTTATTTCGCATTTTCATTTTCTGAGTGTTTTTCTTGTTAGTTCATGCTCGGCTTTCATTCATCTACAGGGACTAGTGCTGTGGTAATGCGATCCACGGCAAATATCACCCTTTAAACAGAACCAACCCACTGTGAATGAAGACTTCTGCAAAGAATGGGGAAAAAAGAGAGCTAAAGGGCTGCTAAGCAAACTCTTTTATGTGTGACATTCTGCAGGCAGTGGTTTTGGAGTGTAAAAAGATATTTTTCATTATATCGGTGTTATTAATTCCATCAGCTCGCAGTGGATTGGTACATGGAAGAGCTGTGTTCTTCCCAGGTTAATAAATCTGCATAGGTTTATTGTTCGGAATAAAACCTATTTTCCTCAGCAAATAACCACAATCATTTGGGGGTTACAAACGTTCCTCAGGAAATGCTTTATATCTAACATTTTTATTGGTATCATAGGAAATTCGTATGCCAAATAACACGGGACTATAACTTTTATCTGACTTTAAAACAAAATCTGTTATCTTTTATGGCCAGTTTCATATAGTCCCACTATCAGTTTCCATAAAATTCAACAAGCATTCCTTATTCATTGTGGAAAATCAATAACAGAGTGGGTTGAAAAGCGAAAATGTCTTTTTTTGCAAACATTTTTCAAATTTCTGAGTTGTTTCCATTTGAAAGCATTTGCAACCGTCCAGTTCCTGGCAGAGAAAAAAAACCTTCTAATGCTCCTGATCATGTTTTCTGTTATATGTCTTTAGAACGTAAAGGACACACATTTCTGAGGACAAGATGAATGTTTTCCACAGTATTGTCAACTTTAATGGGTGATGCTGTTTTTGCAAAAGGTTTATTTTCCATGTTAAAACCTCAAATTAAAACCATTTTTGCCAGTGGTCACGTTTCAAGCTGAATCCATAAAACCCTACTTAATTATCACATCGGTTCAGTAAATTGGTCCCTATTGACTAGATGCTGATGGATCAAGAATGCTACTGACCATAAAAAGGATCTGTGACCGCTGAGGAGTGGGGCTCTGTGGTGGGCTTCAGCCTTTATTCTCTTCTGGTGCAAGCTCCCCACATAACTTTGATGCTTTTTTGGGGGTATTTTTGCCAAGTAACAATTCCCCTGATGAGGGTTTGAGAAAAAAAATAACAAAATTTACCACCTGGCTTAAAATCCATAGGTGATCCTTTGTGCTTTATCCCTATCTTTTCACCCCCTGACCCACAAGTCTCTGGGACAGTGATAGCCTAATACCACACTTCCATGCAGCACCAGCCATTGTAGGGACTTGGGTCTCATTTGGAGTCATTTATGCATCTGCATTAGACAATCATTCATTTAACCACAACATAAATAAAGCCATAGCAGGCATGGGGAGAGCCCGTGAGCTCATCCAGCCCATGGAAGGTTCCACCGTTGACCTCCATGAAGCCAGGATTTTTACCCAGTGGTCTGTTCTTTTTTAATGTCTCCGAGAGTCAGGCAGGATCGGATACAATGGACAATTAAAAGAAAAGAATTACAAAATTTTGACTTTAATTTGGCAGTGCCGTTGTAATTATATTGCCGTGCCTTTGCCCAGTCAGAGCCTGGGTCAGTGCCTGCCGGAGTGAATGGAGACGTCCCCTCGGGATGTGGGTAAGGGATTTCAGTTTCGTGTTTGTTTTTTCAGGCAGCATTTCAGTAAGCGCTTTACAAAATAAGGCTCTGGGGGAGGACACCCACAAACCTCCCATCATCAATGAAAAGTCATCTCCATATTGGAATGGGAGGGCAGCTTCTCTCCAACCGTCTGAGATGACAGCAAAGCTAAAGGAGAGGCTTCCTCCGAAAGGAGTGGTGTTCTTAGGGGACGACCACCCCCCCCAACCCACCTATTGATGGAAATCTGGTTTATTTGTAGGAAAGATTAATTCTTAATACAGTTTATCCTCAAAAGGTCATTATAACCTCCCAGACATCCTGCAGATCTTCTGACTCATTGCTGAATTGCATCTATTGTAAACAATGTTTTAAATATTTCACAGAAAGTATTATGCATCTTATACAGAGAGAAGTGTCAGGGATTTTTTTTCAGTTGTAAAAAAACCCAAAACCAACCATTTCTTCATCCAGGAATATGATTTACAGAGTGAAAAAGTTAAACCTGTGATATATGTGAAATAGGTAATTGATAAATCATAAAACAGGCTGAGGAGAAGATGGAAAAATACTTAAGCTGGATGAATTCTGCTGAATTAAATGAGGCTATTAAATTGCCCTGCATCCTGCTTCATAAAACTGATAGGCTGGTTTATGCTGAACATTTGCAAGGGTAGATGTGTTCCCAGAGCATTTCATCTGCTGGACAATCTGATGTGGGGTTGAATTAAAATTCTCATCTAACGTCTGCAGCCTTTTGTGAAGGTGGGTGCTGAAACATTGAATCCTCTGATAAATGGAGCAAACCAGATAAATCCTGCAGATAAATGAAGCAAACCAGTTATTCCACAGTAGTGTGAGACCCAAAGCCCACCACTGATGGTGAACCCACGCATCTCATCTAGCCATGGCTGGATCTTCTCCAATACAGAGTGATGGCAATCAAGGAAGATTGGGCAGATGCAGCAAATTATCAGAAAGCAAGGATGTGATGCCAACAATCACATTTTGCATAAGGAGACAATAAATTTGCAGCTAACCAGTCAAGGTGTTCCAGTTAACCTCTTATCATCAGCCAGGAAATTTGCTGGTCTATACCAGGCTGCCTGGCTTAACATGCCTAGTTACTTGTGGAAATTGTCCACCCATAAATGTTGGCAAACAACCGATTTCCAGTTTAGTTATCTGGTATAACCTCAGACTGGTATACTTTTCATAATTTTTGATATCAATTGGTATAAGCATTCTCAGTATTGGTCTAAACCAATACAATTAATACCTCTTTAGCTCCCACTTTGAAGGTCAAATATTAGTGCATAATCAGAAAAGTGGAGAAATACTTCATAAAGCTCCCTGGGTGCAGGTATTGTCCAAGAAGGAAAAACTCTCCAGTGGGATGATGGGCTCTGTGTTGGACATCATCCCCGCTGCCTGTCAGTCCCACTTCAAATTCCTGACAGACTTGTGGCAAGCGTTGGCAGTAATATAAACTTTTCTGCCTGTTCTTTGAGGAGCAGAGAGCAGCTGAGTCACAGAGACACTCAGCACCTGGAAGGAGCCAGATCTCCTGATAATTCGATAAAAGACCCTTTAAGCCAACACCTGGCAGCTTCATGGGAAATGCTAATACCAACTGTTGGAACGGACATGGTGGGTTTGTTATCTTCTCGGGGTTAAATTACCCCATTCATTCATGCTTGTGAGGACAATGGGCGCGGCAGGCAGGCCCAGAGTAATCCTCTGACCCAGCCCTACCTGCGGTGACACCGGTGCGAAGGATGACTTTTAGGAGGGTATCAGTTTCCACAGTAAACTTTCCCAGCAGCCGGGCGCTGAGGAATCGCAATTCTTGACTGGGTGGGGAGCAGAGCAGCCTTATGCATCACTTCAGCAGCCAGAAGAGCTCCTGAGCCCCCTCAATTTAGACCACAGAGATGGAAGTAACAAATTTTTAATGCTGAGGGTGGGGAGACCCTGGCCCAGGTTGCCCAGAGTGGTGGTCAATGCCCCATCCCTGGAAAAATTCCAGGTTAGGTTGCCTGGGGCTCTGAGCAACCTGCTCTAGTTGCAGATATCCCTGCTCACTGCAGGAGGGTTGATCTAGATGACTTTGAAAGGTCCCTTCCAACCCAAAAACATTCTATGACTCTATAATTTGTGCAACAAAAGAGACTGGCCTGACCCCAAAATTGGGTTTCTCTGCCTGATCTGCCATGGTAATACCCGGAAAAAGGGTTAGTTGGATAAGGCATGGGAGATGTGGAAAATGCAAGCTCGGAGACATGTGGGATGGCTGCTGGCAGCAACGTCATGTTTGCTTTCCTCAAAGCAGGCGTGACTTTTACTCTTTTTTTATCTGGGCTATTGTCTCTCCCTATTGTCCAAACCCGTTTCTTACCAGCTGGTAATTTATTAAGTGTGTGCTGCAACACCCAGGCCACTGTAAACCCAGTTAAATAAACTGGGCTTGCTCAAGATGAAGTAACTGGCCAACTTGTAAAGAGCACAGGCATCCAAGGGGGCCAAGCAGCAAGTAGAGGACCACATTTAAGTAGCAAATACCACCAAAATCAGCACCAGCCTTGACTATTCCCTGGATGGGGATCGAGGTCCCTGACCATCTAACAAGAGAAGGGTTTAACAGGGGTGTATGTGAGGAACAAGAAGGGTGTTGGAGTGATTTGCAGATGATGTATGGGCCAAGGTCCTTACCTATAAAGAAGAACCATGTCCCACATGCTTATTAACAGGTGCATTTTCATTCTGTCTGAATAGCTGTGGGTTGGGAAAAGAAGATCCATGAATGCCCCAGCCCTGCCCGTCCAGCTCAGGCATCTAAGCAGGAGAGCACAGGGTTTCTGGAGGCTTCCAGTTCACCAGGAGAATGGAACTACACTTGGGCATAGGAGCTTTTTTTCACCACTGAAAGTAATTTCATTTACAAATGGAGTTTTAGAAGAGAAACTCTTCACACTTTCAGGTCAAATTCAGCTATTGATTTCAGCTAGAAAAAAAGCTTGGATTTTGCCTTTTTTTTTTTTTTTTTTTTAATAAATGTCAAAACATTTCACTGTAGACTTGCTAAAATATTTGGCATTTCCCAAGCAAAACCTTTAAGCCTTTTGTTCCCAAACAGCATTTGTTTGTTTCTGAATTGATCTAAATTAAAAGACAAAAGTTAGAACAAACGAGTTAAATAACTCAGCAAAGCAAAACAAAGTACTTCGGATATGGGTCAAAGACAGTGTTTCAGGTCGACCCAACATGACATGTTTTAGGTTTTATATTTTTCCCCAAAAAGCTGAGATTCAACATGTGCTGAGTTGGGGTTTGTTTTTGTCTGGTTTGGCCAGTGAGCCAAAAAATCCATTATGGCCCAGTTTGATGAGGAGCTTGGGAGATCCATTCTGCTCCTTCCTCAGGATGGGCATGTCAATGGGCAAGAAGAGGCCTCTTGGCCCATGGGACAGCACTGTAGTCCTCATGAAGGGTGGAAAATAAGACTTGTGTCCACCAGAACCAGCTGCTGGGAAAATCTGCCAGCATGTCCAGGCTGATTTCTACATCTTTCACTGATTTCTAAAGCTTCAAGTGATGCTAACATCCCTGTGCTGTCCCAGGACAGCAACTTTTAATGTAATATTTGTGAGTTCACATGAACTTCACTTCAGCTTGCAGCCCATGACACGGCAGACACGTGTGCATCCATCAGTGGCCTTACACCATCGTTAGCAGAGCTCTGTGTAAATACAGTGCCTGAATATTTGATTACTGGCTCACTTTCATGCTTCGCTTTCAGTCGTTATAATGTCAAACTTCAAATACTCACTTTATTTTTTCTGCCCAGGCAGGCAGTTCATTTAATGCTGTAAAACAAAAAAGGCCACATTGATGACATATTTCTTTTTTTTTTTTTTTTTCCCTGCTGCTGATTTTTTTCTTTCCTTAGCTGCGCTTGACAAATGAACAGAAATATGGGGATGAAAGAGAAGAACAGAGTGAGAGAGAGATAGAAGAGAAAACAATAATAGCTTGAAGTATAACAAATTGAATCAATATCATAAGGAAATAATCAAAACTAATGTCCCTCGTTCCAGATGCTGAAATGTTTTGTAAATCGCATTTGAAGAGAAAGGTATCTTGGCTTGATTCTCCTCCTTTTTGATGCTGCCATGTCCTTGGCTGCGATTATCCTTTGCAGAGATGAGTTTTAGGGTAGAAAATCATAGGATTTCAGAAAGCCAAGGTGCGGCTCCTGGGGCTGTCTCTCTGCTTTGGGATGTTATCACACGTCCTGGCCCCATTTCGCTGGGCATGGCCATACTGGGTGAGCTTCCCAGGTTTGTTCCCTGAAAGCCCCTGGAGAGAGGGGATGCTGTGATGTGGACGTGGCAGCTGCTGATGGGCATTTTATTCAGGAAAAAGAGAAGATTGATCAGTTCTCATGAAAAGCACCATTGGAAATACAGATTTAGAACCACCCATCCCTGCTCCTGCTGGGAACAGCCCCGTTTCCATGGCCAGTGCCCCCCCCCCCAGCAAACCTGCTGCAACCAAGAGTGCTAATTGGATTGTATCAAACCTGCATATTTCATAAACATTACATCATTTCCTTGCTGCTTTCAGCAGACTGATTCAACAAATGTTTTCTATTTTACTCCAGGATTCAAACACGAGATGGGCTCAGAACTTGGCAGTAATTTACTTGCAGCTTAAATTTATGACATAGACGAACATTTATATTCATTTAAAATGAAAGGCAGAGCTGCACAAACATTTTTCATCCATTTTTTTTACTATATGCGCTGGTTTTACCTTCTGTAGAAATTATTATATGTCTAGTTATATAGCCAAGGGAAAAGAGGAAAAAAAAATAAGTTCTTATACTTCAGGGGAAAATGTGTACAATTAATATCAGTTTACACATCTGTAATAACATAAAATATATACACCCGAGGTTATGTGTCGTGACATAAATCATAAAAGGGTCATAAAGAGTTATTTAAGAACCTTGTAACAGATTTTATTAAATAACATTATCGAATATTAAAGCTTTGTGTGAATAAGTGCTGCAGAAGGGTTGTGCAAGCTTCTTCTGCCCAGTACAGAGATGTAAACAAATTTTCCCAGTAAAGCCTAAAAATCCAGAGTGGATTTTTGGCTAGTTTCAATCCCAAGCTTTAGCAGGGCTTCTGAGGGGTGCTTCCAGCCCAGCACAGTCCCTCCAGCCCCCCGAACCAGGGGCAGATGCCAGCTGTGCTCCTCTAAACCCTCCTCAGCTCCTGAGGCACCAGACTCTAAAATCAGGGTGTTACTCACCCAGTATAAATGACTGGAAGTGCTCTCAGAGATCTCCACATTTACCTAAAGGTTTATTTCCCTCTTTCCTTCCTTTCAGGACTGTGCACTCAGTGTATAATACTCAAGAAAGTTGCTTTTCTGCAGTAAAATGGTAGAAAATACAGTGCCAATAAAGTTTTATATCCTTTCTCTAATATATATATATTTAAGAGAAAAAAAAAAATTCTCTGCATAATGTATTTTTCATTGTGAATGCAGAGTACCTGAGACCATGGCAGGGTATAAAGATTTTATTGGTGCCCATTTGGAATGGCGCAAGAAACTCCTCTCTCTCTCCCCTTGTAAAAGTTTTAATAAAATAAAATTATAGAGCATTTAGGAGAAAATTAATATCTAATTTTGCTGAAATACCAGAACGTTGCCAAGCCTTCTCAACCTCTCAATAAATAAAAGAGTATTCAGAGGAGGAGTAAAGTAATTTAGCCAGGGTGGATTCCCAGTCTCCCTCCTGCCTGGCAGGGACTGAAACACCATCCCTGCCTCCACCTTCTCATTGGCCACCAGGAAAAGCTGTGGCAGGAATGGAGACCAGAATTTGCCAGTGCTGCAAGGCCCACCTGCCCCTCTCCCCCTTCCCATTGTTGGTGAGACCACCTGTTAGCTAGCTAGCCAGTGACTGGCATACCCCCAGGTGCTGGAGGCCGTGGTTGCCCACACTTGCTGCCTGTTCCTTCTCACAGTCCTGGAGGAAGAGCGGCATCTCACAAGGGTGACACAGCCTATTATAAGATCAGGGGACATGCCCTGTGGAGGCATCTTTCTTTCTTGTGCTAGATCAGACCAAATGATTCATTTTGACATGACTACCAAAGCTAGGTGAGATCAGTATGACTGTGGGAACTCACAGATGAAATTTCAGCTGTAGGCAGGACAAAGTAGACAGCTGAGGGGACATATCATGTGGTGTGAATCTACCCAGGACAGTAAAAATTTACTGCAGCTTTATAAGACTCTGTTGAGATCTTCCTTAATAGAGAGATCAGCAATTTGGTCATCCAAATGAACAAGGAAGCTCAGCTGGAGTTAGAGCCAGCACAGAGGAGAGCTCCAAGCTACCCCAGGGAAAGGAGAGGCTGTCTCGTATCCAAGGGATGTGAAAGCAGAGAGCAGACATAACTCACAACCACATCTGAGGGACGAAGAAGATCCAGGGACACCAGTGTTGGCTTCAGGCAGGTGGATCTCTGCTGTCCTGCACCTACAATCCCATACAATCCATGGCCATAAAAACTCCCACATCTGTGACCTTTTGGAAGTTATGGAAGGTATGATGCCACCCTTCCACCCCAAATCCCTTCAGCTGTGCAAGGCCAAGGAAGAAGTTAGTTCTTGCTGGGTATCTCTCCTGTTTTCAATAAAAATATGTTTTGGTTTGGTAAAAATGAGCACTATAGCTAGTCGTTATATATGTACTGAAAATAACTTGCTCGTGTTATTATATCAAAGTCATTGGGCATTGCATTCACTCCACGTGCTCTATTAATTCCATAAAAATGAGGGGGTTAGTACAAAAAAAACCTAGTCTGCCTCAAACCAAACCAAACGGGCTGACTTCGAAGATATTGGTTGCAGATAATCCAAGATTTTTTTGATTAAAATGTCTAAGAATTTGAATAAGAATGCGTTGTTTGGAATACGCTGCCATTGGTCTCCAAAAGAATTTCTACTCGCAGATAGATGTGGTTTGAGTTAACAGGCGAAGGATTAAAAAAATATATTGGTTTGGGCTAATTCTTGTAATTATGTCTTTTTGGTAAATGGAAAGTGATTTGGTATAATAGGTCTGATTGGAAAATTACCTGTTTTGAGATGGGAAAATAAAAGAGGCTGTTGGACAAGAGCTTGAGAAAAATGTTGGGTTTTGGTAGGATGCTTTGCTCTTGAGCAAGAGTCTGTTTCAATAAAAACGTTGATTTGAAAATTGTGGTTTTTAGTGGGATGGTATTTGATCCATTAAAACTGTATTGGTTTCATTCTTTATGTTTGCCTTTCGTTGAAATATGTTTGTACGAAGCATGAAATAAGCATGTGTCAGGCATTACTCAGAATAAATAAGAAAAAAAAAAAAATAGAATAGTAAGGAGGCAATGGCCATAATTGTGAAAACAAGCCTAAATAACCTCAAGTGATTTAATGTCATATGGCCCTTGCACTGGAGGAAGGCAGAGACACAGTGTGATGGGACACAGGGAACCCAGACTCTCCCCTGGCAAGCCACTGGTGTCACTGGGAGACGGATCAGGCCCCAGGAATGCAAAGATGGAAAATATCTGCTTTATTAGATCAGCCCATCCAAGGGATTGTTCTGCGGGAGAACGGGCGGCATTGCTTTGTCTGGCCCAAATTTGCATTCTCCCAGTGACAGGGATCCTACCGCTTCCCTTGGAGGACTTTTCCACATTCTAATTGATCTGATTGTTAGGAAATTGTTCATAAAATTAAGAATCTTGGAAGTAAACGAGGGAACCCAGGCAGAACTGCTCCACGCAAAGAGCGGTGGCCATATGGAACGAGTTAGGCCGGGGAAGGCAACCGAGCAGTATAAATGAGTTCAAGAGACATTCAGATTTATTTCTGGAGAAGGAAAGGGACTGGGAGTACGATGAAGGGAAGCAGGGAGGTGGGTTGAGCAGACATTTAAAAAAGGAAGGGAGGACATTTACCAAGAGAGAACTCGGAGGATGTTTTTCCTGGAACTTTTTGTTTTTATTAACATTTGGCATGTGAGAAAACCATGCTCCCTGTTGTGCAGAAGGTGAGAGAGGATCCATTTTTTTCCTCGAAGAAGGTTTTTTTTCAGGGAAAATTTAGCTAAAGAAATGGGTTATGCCCTCAAGGCATCAATTCTGTCCTGCTCCTCTCTCAGTCTTAACAGAAGTTTTGCTGGGTGTGCACACTTAAATCCCTGTAATTCCAAGTTAAACACAAGAATTGTGCACTGAGCCTTTACACAATTAAGAAGCATGACACCTCTGGCCACTCCTGGTGTCCAAGACAGCCATTTTGGTAGACCACATCAAAGCCAGCTCCTGCAGAAGATCTCCACGTGTGTTCAGCAAACCCAAACCACTAAAGCTCTGATCCGAGACCATGCTTGTGGAAGAAGCAATGCTCATACCTTGGGATTTAGATTTTTGGAAACCCTGGATTTGATGCAGGGGTTCCCTGGAGAGGCAAGCTGACAGGACAGGGCTGATGGCACGCAGGATGACACAGCTGGTGGATGCTGGGGCTTGTGAAGGACACAGCTTTTGCAGGACACTGGCTCCAGGAGTCCAAAACTGAAAGAGAAAAAAACCCAAGATTGCATTTACACTGCTAAAATTTCAGCCAAATTAAAACAAAAAAAAAAAAAACCCATAACAAAGCCGCAAAAAACATCCAGCAACTATTTCTTCAACCTTTTCCCAGCCTAATGCCACAGGCTATGTATGGCTGAGGGCTAATGACAGTGACAAACTCTGATTATAAATAGACCTGCCTGGTAGAAGTGGAGGCATGTCCATGAGGAGTTACCAGACAAATTACTGCCATTTTCACCCTCACCAGCAGGCCTGGAAGAAAAGTGTCACCAAAATAGAGTGGCAGCTCCATGCTGACAAAGACTTCCTTTCTTTGCTGTCCATCATCCAAGAAAAGCATTTCCATCCCTTGACCCTGCCAGTCATGATAAAAAAAGAAACCCTGCCCAGGGGACACACCAAAAATGAGTCGTCGCCCACCTCTGCTTAGGAAATAAATCAGCGTTTGCCAAGAGTAGCTTCAGATGGATGAGGCTGGGGCAGAGCTGGCAGGACCTAGTGCCTTCACCAGAGCTCTGCCCTTTTGCAGGTGGCTGCTCTCAGGCTGTCGGGAGTGATCAATTCTGTGATGGATGCGAGGCCACAAATGCACTTCATGGAAAGCTGGGGAAAAGCCCAGGTAGAGCAAGGCCAGGTTTCCTGTGTGCCAGCTATCACTGGAACATTTTGGAGATAACCAGGTCTGAGATTCCAAGGGAGTACTTGTAAGCAGGCGGTGAGCCTGGGCAGAAAGAAAGTGCGAAGGTCTAAGGGACGCAGAGAATTAACTCCTTGGCTAGGGTGACAGCCGCAGGCTTATGATCATTTTGTTCATTTACAGTATACATTGTTTCATTAGAGTGGGTGAACCCTCTGGAGAACCTGACATTTTACAGTCTTTCTATTATTCAGAATCCAAAATTGTTCTTATCATGGCAAGGGGCTGAAGAAGTGAAGAGGCCCACAGCTTGAGCTCCACCTTTGTGTTGCTGTTGACCAGGGAGGATGGCGGTGGCCATGTCCTCCCTGCAACATGCAGGGGCATCTAGTGACCAAACACCAGAAGGCAGCAGCCACCTAACACTCTTCCAGAAACCATAGGGTTCATTCCTCAACTGCCAACCAGGACCAACCCTACCCTTTGTCTTTCCCTTAATAACTCTTAGGGACTAACCAAAGGTTTGCCTGGAAATGTCACCGCTTCCTTACATGCTCCTCTGTGCTACTGGTGGCAAGATATCACCCATTTCCAGGAGGAACCGTTCTTGCTGTAATTTAAGCATAGAATTGTTTATGTTGAAAAAGACGTTTATGATCATCATATGTTCAGGACACTGCTGACTCCACCACACACATGCCAGCCTGTGCCCCTTCTCATCACCTGCAACATCCCCTGTCCCTCTCATTTGTCACTAGCCACTGATTTACACTTACTAGAAAATAATTTCTGCAGAGTAGAGGTTTTGCAGAAATGTGTTTGTCTTGTACGTTAATTAAGGTACCGCAAAAGGAGGGTAAGTATGATAGAAACCTTCTTATCCTGATCTAAAGATGTCCCTGCTCACTGAAGGGCATTGGATTAGATGACTTTTAGAGGTCCCTTCCAACCCAAACTATTCTATGATTCTCCAGACTTCAAGATAGAACCCACCCTGCTTTCTGCCGTGGTTCCCACGGAGGGGACCTTTTCCCCTCTGGAAACACATGCACTCACTTAGGGGTGGACACAGGATGAGTTTCATGATCTCAACATTTTTTTTTTGCTGTGAGCCTGAGACAGATAAATACTGAGGACCTTGGTTTGTCACAGAAAAATGAAAATCATCCCAAAATAGCATGTGGAGAGTTCTTTCAGGATCCAGTTTTGGGACTGTTAGGCTGTTCCAGGGGGTTTCCTCACATAAACATGAGGATGTTCTTCAACATTCAATTATCATCTAAAATGTGACCATCACCAAATTTTAAAGTAGTACAAACGCTCATGTTTCATTTCTTCTGATAATGGGAGCTGAGACCAGACCCCTGCCTTGCTCTGTCACTACCACTGCCCCAAGGCAAAGCTTTTTGCTTTACAAGAGAGATGGTGAAGAAAGGCACAGGGCAGGATCGTGTCTTAAAAAAGCATCAAGCGGTCCCTCTGAAAAAAAAAATGGATGGGTTCCACAATACCACACACCCTGTAATTGCTCTTATTTGACTCCAAACCCCAAATGAAACCTGGCACATGCTCCCAGACATGCTCGCTGACATGGGAACGTTCCATATTCGCGTGTTTCCAAAGTGTGTTGCTGCTTTGCTCTGATTTTAGGCCAGGATCAGAATGTGAGTAATTGTTTCACTCGTTGCCTCGTAAGAAATCCCTTTCCTGACATCAGTGTGACTTTGGAGTCTGTGTTAAAAAAAATATAAGGAGGATCATTTCAGTTTCTCTGAGGAGGCTTCTCATTTTAATAATAAACCCTAATAAACCCTAATTATTTTAAATTAAACCCTCATTACGAAGAAATTAACTTTCACCTTGCTGACTCCATTGCTTGCTCTGGAAGAGCTTGATCACACTTCAGCAGGGGAGTTCTTTGCAGTTGGAAAGGGAGGACTGCAATAATTCAATGAATGATTGAAATTTCCATCAAAAAGGAAAGCTGAAAGCATGGGTTTTCCGCAAAATCAAAACCTTATATTTGTTCCACGTACCATTTGGATTTCCCAAGTTTGTTCAGTGAAAACATCTCCCCTGTTATGTTCCAGACAGGTTTTTCAGATGTTGCTCCATTGACCACCTAATTCTGGTGTTTCAACTGACTGAAATGAAAATTTCTCACTTAAAATGCTGAGGGAGATTTCCAGGGTGTGCAAAGACAATGGAACAGGTACATGAGTGAAGCATCCACATAGCTGCTGGGTCTGGCACCCTTCTGCTCTACCTGCTCAGCCCAAATTACCTCCTTATCCCAGAGCAGTATTTCCAAACACTTTTAGATTTTCAACATTATTGATGGCAAGATCTTGAATTTCATATTTGTGGAGCTAATTTCAAGTTTTGACAGAGTTTAGTTCATTTTTTATGCTTGACATTGCTACCTCTGTTTTTGTTGGCCACTTTCAAGGTGGGAATAGATAAAACTGTTCCTTACCACCCAGCCCAAGCCCTTCTGCCTAAGGGAGAACATCCCTTAAGACTAGTTTCTGGAGGACCTTTCAGTACAAGCTAAAATTCCCTTTGGTGGGGATGGAAAGGAGAAAGCACCTACCTGGACTTTGAGAACCTGAGTTTGGCTCTGTAAGGATTTGGCCTTGCTGAGGTGGTGAAAGCACATGCTTGGCTGTAGGCACATGAGTGAACCCACCAAAGCCAAACATTAAGCATGTGCTCCAGCGCTCCAGCAGCTTGAGGGTAGGAGATGCTGGCACGTCTGACAAAATCAAGCCCCATCCGAGCACTGGAAGTAAATTTCTGGAGCTGACTGCTAAGAAGTGGCTTCCTTGAAGGATGCTGGGTAGTAAAGCTGCTACAGCACATCTGGATCCTTCCCACCCAGCCAACGTTTTCTTCTAAAAACAGGTTTTACCCAGTTTTCACTAGGGTAAGCAGCTTTGGAATACACAGGAGTCAATTTGTCCTGTGCTCAGGAGGAGGTGTTGCATGGGAATCAAAGTTCACTGCGAGGAAGCGCTGTCTGGTAGAACGGATGGTTTTAATCAAAAGTATATTTAAATAAGAACTTAAAAGAAAACTGTTTAAGCACTGAGCCCTTTCAAAAGCATTGCTAAGGGTTGCTCCAGAACATACTAATGACTGAAATACAGGGGTAAAAATGGAATAAAATATCATAATCATGCCATCTCCTGGAAATTAGGCTGCATTGGAGCCACCCCTAAAGTTTCACTGAACAATAGGAACTAAGAACATGTTTGAAGAAGGGAAAACCCACCAGCCGCGGGGCCACAGGATCCATGGCCACTGCTCCCATCACTCTGAAAAAGACCAGAATTGGCCCAGTTCACACACAGGTTGAATAAGCAAGTGTTTTAAACACTTTCAGGATGATTTTCATGACTCCGGCTTCCTCTGAAGGTTGTCTGCAATCTCCTTTGAAGGGGAAAAAAAAAGAAAGAAAAATAGATTATAACCTTAATCTTTAAAGTAGTTTGAATTATTTCCTCTCAAGCCTTTCTCTAAACAGATTAAACTCCTATTTGAAATGGAAGTAGATGTTTACTCTCGTAAATAAGCATTTTCTCTTGTATCTAATGGCAAACAGATTAAAGGATTACACTAAAGACCTTTCCAAATTTTTAGTATCAGGGTCCTGAAATCTTAGTGTTTGATACCCAACCCTCACTGCAGCTCCAGGCAGGGAGGAAGGTTATTTTCCCCTATCCAGTACGTCCTAAATAAGGAGATTTAAAGTCTTCGATTTTGAAAGACTTCGTTCTTATCTGCCCTGGTGCCACTTCACATGAGCCAGAGAGCGTACAGAGCTCGGAACTTAAATGAGAATCAGACATGAAGACTTTATTTTAAAAAGTCACAGTATGGGAAGAATTTACTTGATTTCTAATAATATATATAACATACAATAAAGCAGACCACCGTATTTCATCCCCTGTCAAGAAAGTTTTGCCACTTGGTAATTTGTTTTAATATATTAGTTTCTAAATATAAGAGCAGTCAATCGATACATTATTAATGTGATGTGTACGTGTATAAATATTCTTTTAAATTCCAGGATGGTGGATATTAATGTTGTGGCGTTTGAAAGCACAAGGCATTTGAAGTGCTCTGTCCCGAGGCGGGAGCCGTCCCAATTGCACCAAGCCCCATTTATAACTCCCCTGGCTGGGGAATGAAAGGGCTTTGATGTAAAGTGTTGTTTAAATGCTCTCACCTATGGAAAGTTGGAATTATTTTCCCCAAAAATTTTTGGCAGCAAAACATCTCCAGCAAGAGTTGTTTAGTTGTCAAAATAGCCACGTTTAAAGAGGGAAAGATTGGTGTCTGAAATGGTCAGAAGTTGCACTGAAGATGGGGTCTGGACATCAGCTGGTTGTTTTACCTCTTAAGATTTTCATTATTCCCACTAACTTTTGCTTCCTTTTGAGTAAAGGGACACACCAAACAGCCTGATTTACCTCTTGGCTTATAGATTTGCTGCAGCTTAGAGTATTTCAAAAAGGCCTGGCTTAAGTTGGCGTAACCCAATATTATTACATTAACCACCCTGATAGCTTTGGATTTCTCAGCTGAATGGGTGACCCTCACTAGTATCACAGACCAGATACAATATTTTCCATATAAACTACACTGGGATCACATATTAAATGGAATTCAAACACAACTTGGTGCATTGCACTACTGCTACCCCTCTTTACAGTCTGATTCTAGCTACCACAAAAAAAAAAACCTCAGCAATATAGCTAAGCAAGGTACATCCACAATCTCACAACTGTACAAAATCAATCTGGAAAGCATGATGACAAAAGCAACATTCCCAAAAAGCCTTTTGGACTTTTTTTTTTTTTTTCCACAAAAGAAAAAAACCCCAAACCTATCAAAACTCAAAATTAAAGAAAAAAAAAAACAAACGAAAAAGAAACCCCACCAAACCAAAAATAAAACCTTCAGAATTTCCCTTTATTGTGTGTTTTCCTTCAGCTCCAGAGGCTTTCCCAGTCAGTGAAATCAACAACTCAGCATCACCCCTGGGGATGCTTCTACCTAAGGATGAAATCAAGCTGCCTCCACCTTTCCCATACTTTATTAATTTTAGAAGGTTTAAGAAAAAAAAATTAGATATTTTTCTCAGCTAATACACTGAACTCTGGTATATTTACAACACTGTAGAAAAGAAGATAAGTAAGTGTGAGGTGGACTTGATTTGCTATTAAAATTCTCTCCTGTTAGTTAAAACTTGATGTTGCTTCATTTTAAATGTGAACCTTTTCCTGGGTGAAATTGTGATGGGCAAGAACATTTAACAAAGTGAAAACCAAACCTTAAATTAATGGTTTAAAACATAAAAAAAAAAAAAAAAAAAGTTTTGCAGTGCACACTACCCGACCTGAAAATAATAAGCTTTTAAGTGTATTTGGAAGCAGTCACTAAAACCATGGGAGACATGATTTTTATTAGAATTTAGATAAAAAGATTTAATGTTTTTTAATCTACGAGACCACTGGAGGTTAAACTCACCATCTGAAGTTAGTTTGTGTTTTTCATATAGAGTTGGTTTTCTTTCCTTAAACAGATCTGCTCATTTAAAAAAAAAAAAAAAAGAGCCAGAAAGAAAAAAAAAAGCCAAGGTCATCAGAGCCCACTCATTAAAGTATTTGGTTTGCCTTCGCTTGGCTTCAAGAAGAGGCCTGGGCAGGAACAGGAGCTGCACTATGTTATAAACATCTTCAGGAGGTTTCGAGGTGGTTTTCCCCCTGCGGATGCTGCCTGGATGGGCTCCGACAAGCCTTTTTCAGTCCCTTTGTTAATTTTTTTTTTTGGCGACCTGGCAGTATTTTACAGGGCTGTCAGCCGCAGCCCACCTTATTACAGCAGGGATGAAATGATGGTAACAGAAATTCCTCCGTCCATAAATTCCACTTGCCATGGATATTTCCACATTCATTAGGAGGGGAATAAGTAGCAGCCAGGCGGGATCTGCAGAGGCTTTTACTGGCTTGTTGATGAACTGAGGCTGAAGGGGTAAAATGCCGGCAAGGCCATATTTTGATGGTTTGATTTCAGATGTTCTACCTCTTCAACTGGGAAAACCTTTGCTGGGCTATCAAAGAGTGCATGGTAATTTATTGGCTCTATACTTCAGTTGCTTCAGCCCTGATTAAAACCCTGGAGCAGGTCAGCGCACCGGCCAGTAAGGGGGTAAATCAGTAGGGTTTCAGCAATGTGGCATTGATTTATGCTGCCCAGGGATAATATCTCAGTACTGTAGGATTTAGTTGAAAATTTTAGCATCGCACAAATGCTCTTTGGGCCATGGTCTCGGAGAAAATGATGGTGGTTTTTTTCTACCCAATTTAATTTCTCGGTTTGTGCAGATCTGCTTCAGGCTGCATTTTTTTTTCAGCCAGGGCAGGGAGAGGTTTTGAGTTTTGCACATGGGACGGTGGCTGTCTTGCTGAGCTCTGAGGTTGCTGGCGGCACCAGCCACCTTGGTGTAGGTCATCAGCTTTCCTTCGTGGAGCATCTCTTCTTGGCAGTGCTGGGATAACAGCTGGACTTGATGATCTTAAAAACCTCTTCCAATTAAAATGATTCTATGATCATGCCTCTTCCACTTGATAAACACGTTCCTCCAACAAGGTCTTGTGGAGCAATCCCAGGGCTGAAGGACCCCCAGATCACCAGGCTGAATGATCTGCAGGTGTCAGGGCAGATGTAGGGCCCTTGTGTATGTGCGTATATGAAGTAAATAGAGGCGAGTGCTTTACTGATGGTAAAAAGACAGAAGAAAACACACAGCTTACAGGGAATAAGGAGATGATGGCTTATGTTGGGGGGCAACTCTGCATCCTACAGATGTGGCTTAGGTCCCAGTTACAGTCCACACAGTGGTGGGGGGAAACTGTTGAGTTTTCAGGCTTCAGGCTATTTTTCCATCCACAATGACTACACACATCTGGTCATCTTAACTTCTTCCAAGAGCAGAGAGAGAATTTTTGAGTTCCCTCATGAATTATGATTTCTCACTGGATTTCCCAGACTGAACCAGTAAGTATAGAAACGCCGGCGAGGGGATTAAAAAATAAAAAGTGATTATTCTCCTGGGTTTTAACCCAATTCCTAACCCAAAGAGTCTCAGATATGTTTGGATGAGTTTCAGAAAAGCATCCCGACTTTTGGATACAGATCCGAACCAGGTTTCCATAAGGCTTTGAGGCCTGGCCGTCGGTCTGCCTGCAGCTCTTTGCTGCCCTTGTGCTGCTCCCCCAGCCACGATAGAGGAAGGCTCTGTCCTTAGCAGGATCCCAAATCAAAAACCCAGCAAAGCAAAGCAAACAAACAGACCCCCCTCTCCCCCTGCCCCAGGGGATATGGAGTGCAACTGTGAAAGAAACAGGTACTCACTTCCAAAACCAGATGGCAGATTTGAAGCACGTCTGAACATGCCAAGATCCAGCACGCTACAAAGAGTTCAAACGGAGCATTGCAGATAAAACAAGTGCCGATTAAATCACATACTGTCCCTATTTCCATCCAAAGCTTGAAATGCATCCACAGCTGGGCAACCAGACAAGCTGAAATCAAGTCGAAGGAGCGGAATGCAGAAAAATCTAGGTATTTCTTTTAACTCTCATGGAATCAAGCAACTCATTGTTAATGAAACCACTGGGGCTCCACCACTTGTGTTAAAAATTCAACTCAACGCATGCTGCAACACGCTCCCTTTGCTGTTACCTGAATTCTGCATCACTAAGATGCCAATTCATGGAGGTTTGGAGGCTACAGAAAAATTTGGGGTGAAGGGCTAGGTTAAAAACCGTCCACTCCTTTTACAGCTACCTCTGAAATGAGGAGTTGGAGCTCCAGGCTTCTTCTGGAGAGTTAAGGGCCTTCCCAGTAACAGAGACTGACAACAATAAAGGTCAGAAAGCATGGACACAAGAGGCAAGCAATGACAAATGCATTCAGTTTAAGCCTGGAAGGAATCTGGGTAAGGACCATTTCAAATGCTTGCAGCTGGTCCCACTGCTGGATAGGGCAAACATGATGGAAATCCCTTGCATAGGGTGACATTTGGTGAATAGTTGCTGCAGATGAGCTGTCCCTACAAGAGCAAAGTTAGGTCTACTTATATCATGGGGATTGTGGTGTATTTGGCAAAGCTAATCCATGGCTTAACCTTGCTGCTGCCTCCTGAGATCCACCACCATAGCTCCAAGCAGATCTCACTGACAAAGACATAACTCATGAAGGTCTTAGAGCAACCTAGAGCTGTTAAGCAAATCCAGCATCTGAATATTCACAATAAGCAGTTGCAGTGCTGGACCAGAGCAGCCAGCAGTGGGGGCCATGACACTGGTGACCTCTTCCCATGGTGGCTACCACCACAGCTGTGTGTGCAAAGGGTGCCTCTTCAGTGGATTTATTGCCAGACAGCATACTTTTCCATATTCTTAGCCTCTGCGGTCTCGTCTGATGCGTGGTTTGAGCTTTTAGCAAACATAACTACTCAGTAATTAAATATTAGATACATTGACACAGGTATAAACTGTTTCTGTGTGGTATTTAACCTTTTGGACTCAGCAGACAAAATTCCCATCTCAAAAGCCTCACTGCAAGTGAAATGAGATTCTACACAGCTAGGTCTTTGTTTCACTTTTTCTCCTCTCTCCTTAAACAATGTAAAAAAGCAATAAAGGACCATCTGAGACCAGCTCTAATTGCATTTTTTAAAGCTGCAGGCTATGTCTCCTGCAGGTATGTGGTGTGTTTGAAGGAGGATCTCAAAAGGTCGTAGCTTGAGGAGAAAGCACAAAAGGTAAAGGGGAAGTGATGGTGCATGCATCAACCTGACACTAGAGAGGAGATGAAGGAGCAGGTGGGGAAGCAGCAGGAAGAGTCTCAACACACCTCAGATCTTGGGTGCAAGGGAGAAAGGAGCCACAGGAATGCATCATGATGGATCTGGTAAGGGCTTGCAGAGTTTGTCGGAACTGGACATTGCCTAAGGCAGCTGCAGCTCTGGCAGCTGTGGTGGCTGACACCGAAGGCCAGGTTGGATGGGGCTCTGAGCAACCTGCTCTAGCTGCAGTTGTCTCTTCTCCCTATAAGGAGTTTGGATTAGATGACCTTTAATGGTACCTTTCCACTCAAACCATTCTATGATTCCATGACACTTCCCATAGGTTGGTTCCTGCACCCATTTGAATTTTTGAGATACAATCTAAGTGGTTATGCATGTACATGTATGCACACTGTAGCACACACGTGTTATTGGTGGGCAGTAGTTTACATTATGAATTGATATGGTGTTAACTTGGCTGCATTTGTTTCCTTCTGGAAACTAAACTAAAATTTATTTCAAGAGCTGGCATAATGTACAAATTATAAAGCCTAGATAGACTGCATACAACAGATGGGTATAAATTAAAAAATAATTACAAAATTAATTACAGCTCAGAATTCCTCTTCAAGTTAGTGAAAAGTTTAAAAAAGGCCAAAACTCTCACACTCAAAAAAAAGAGTAATAAATAAAAAAGCTAATTGTTAAAAAAGTGAATCATTATAATAAGCAAATAATTAAAAAAACCCCAAATCATTAAAATAGTCAATTGTTTTTACCAGCAAAAATTTGCCCCAAATAACTGACATACAGCAAAACTAAGTAGCACTCGAATTACACCAGAGTTGGCAAGATTGTGACAAGCTGAAAGGCCAGGAAGCTGCACTGTTTTGTTTTGTTTTTTTTTCTTTTAAAACAATTCAGTGCTATTAACAACACAGGATTAATTAATCCATCTCCCAGACCAAGGTGGATGGAGGCAGAGAAGGTCTCAGGTGAGGGGAACTGCACATTTAAACAACACATTCATTTTTCAGGCATTAACTTGTTAAATGCCTGTAGTTATACACTGCTATTTATTTTTTTTTTCCAGTCAATGTGAAAGGGGAAAGACAAATAAACCACCCACAATAAACTCTGATAACAAGAGGTTATTACTACTCGTTGTAGGTTGCAAAAGGAACCCATGTTTTTGATATTCCTTTAGATATTCTGCTACTAATTGTCAGTAACCAAGAGAGTATTTGGTTGATGACAGCATGAAACCTTCAAGGATCATTTAAATAAATAAATAAATAAAACAAAAAAATGAGAAAGAAAGAAATTCAACCAACAATATCCCCAAACCAAGCAAAACACCAGCAAAATGGAGACCGTCTGTGAAAGAATTGGATCCCACAAAGCCTTTACGAGCCACTGCCAAGTCTGAACGCGCTCAAAATGGTGAGTCAGAACCCAAGCATTCACGGAATCAGCTGCAGCATGAAGGCACTTGAAAGGCTCCTCATTTCACTCTCCAGTGCTTCTTGAGCCTCATCAACCCACAGAGATGATATTGTTGAGCTTTTTTTCAGCAGCCACATGGGCTAGAAACACATTGGTTTTAAAAATTAAATCCAAAAGCCTCCTAAGGTCCCACGCTTCCAGGAAACAGAGCTTTCATAAACGCACTGTGACCTGGCAGGTCCTTTCACTCCTCTTGCTCTTGCCTTAAAAAGAGAGAGGCCACCTAGACTCAAAATAAGCATTTTTAACCTTTCCCTCAGCACTCACAACATTTTCTCTCCACCACAACCGCACCCCACCAGATGTCACAATAAAGCCCCACCTACAATGAGAAGGTGAAGAACTGCCAGAATCATCAGGCAGAGCTGGTCATATCAATGGCATTCATATCAATGACCTTGCACTAGACCTGGTTGTTTCCATGTCCTTCTGTTACATATATATTTGAGTTCCCCACATTTGCAGCCCTGTTTTCAGGAATTACCATGACACTGAACATGCATACACTCATAATCACATCCATAAAGCCTCCATCCTAATTTCCAGGCAAAAAAATTGGATAAATCTAGGGATATTTCAACCTATGGAGGTTCTACCTATAACTTGTGCCCAAGCATGTGATTAGCACCAGCCATGATACTCAGCTGGCTCCAGCATCCCAGTCTTGTTTCCTCCTAAGAAGCAGAGGAAGAAAAGGGGTGATGCTTCTGGGATGTGCTCCTGGCAGTGTGCTCTGCTTTTGAGGAGCAGAAGTGGTAGAATTAAGCTCACATGAAACTTTTCCAAACCTTAACCAGGCCACATCAGAGAAGATCTCCCATGCCATAGCTGAAGGTATTAAGGACAAGAGAATGCTCCAGGAAAGATGACCAAAGGAGGAAGACGAAGGCCACCTCCATACAGACATGGTTGTCTTGTCCTCCTAGGGTGAAGACCAAACCCCTGACCATCCTGCTTCTGGACTTCATAGCACAAACAGGGCAGCCAGACTAGGGGAAATTAAAAAAAAAAACCTTAAGATGCTCTTTCTCCTCCAACCAAAAGAAACCAATGTTTGTTTGTTTTTAAAGAGACATTAATCACAGAATCACAGAATTGCTCAGGTTGGAAAAGACCTTCAAGATAATTGAGTCCAACCTCAACCTAACCCTACTACCCTAACTCTAACAACCCACTGCTAAACCACATCCCCGAGCACCACATCCAGATGATTTTTAAACACATTCAGGGATGGTGACTCAACCACTTCCCTGGGGGGCCTGTTCCAGTGATTAACAACCCTTTCTGTAAAGGAGCTTTTCCTAATATCCAACCTAAACGTACCTTGGCGCAACTTGAGGCCATTTCCCCTTGTTCTGTTACCTGTCACCAGTGAGAAGATACCAACCCCGCTCTTGCTATAACCTCCTTTCAGGTATTTGTAGCGAGCAATAAGGTCTCCCCTCAGCCTCCTCTTCCCCAGACAAAACAGCCCCAGCTCCCTCAGTTGCTCCTCACAGGGTACGTTTTCCAAACCCTTCACCAACCTTGTAGCCCTCCTTTGGACCTGCTCCAGCACCTCAATGTCCTTTCTGTATTGAGATGCCCAAAACTGAACACAGTACTTCAGGTGGGGCCTCACCAGTGACAAGTGCAGGGGCTGGATCACTTCCCAGGTCCTGATAGTCAGACAATTTCTGATACAAGCCAGGATGCCACTGGCCTTCTTGGCCACCTGGGCACACTGCTGGCTCATATTCAACCACTGTCAATCAATATAGCGAGGTCCTTTTCTGCCAGGCAGCTTTCCAGTCACTCTTCCCCAAGCCTGTAGCGTTGCATTGCCTGGGGTTGTTGTGACCAAAATGCAGGACCCGACACTTGGCCCTACTGAAACTCATGCAATTAACCTTGGCCCATTGATCCAGTCTGTCCAGGTCCCTCTCTAGAGCCTACTGCCCTCCAGTAGATCAACACTCCCTTCCAGCTTGGTGTCATCTGTGAACTTACTGATTCAATCCCCTCATCGAGATCATTGATAAAGATGTTAAACAGGAGTGGCTCCAGTACTGAGCCCTGGGGGACACTACTTGTGACTGGCCACCAACTGGATTTAACTCCACTGACCACAACTCTTTGGGCCCAGCCATCCAGCTAGTGTTTCACCCAGCAGAGTATATGTCTGTCCAAGCCATGGGCAGCCAGCTTATCCATGAGGATGTTATGGGGGACAGTGTCAAAGGCTTTACTGAAGTCCAGGAAGACTACATCGACAGCCTTTCCCTCATCCACTAAGCAGGTCACCTTGTCATAGAAAGAGATCAGGTTTGTCAAGCAGGATCTGCCTTTCATGAACCTCTGCTGACTGGGCCTGATCCCCTGGTTGACCTTTAAGTGGTCCATGATGGCTCTTGAGATTATCTGTTCCATAACCTCTCTGGCACCAAGGTGAGACTGACAGGTCTGTAGCTATCAGGATCCTCTTTCCAGCCCTTCTTGAAGATGGGAGTCACATTTGCCAGCCTCCAGTCCACTGGGACAACGCTGGTTAGCCAGGACTGCTGAAAGATGATGGAAGGTGGCTTGGCAACCACATCTGCCAGCTGCCTCAGCACTCTAGGGTGTAATCCAGCTGGCCCCATAGACTTATGAGTGTCCAGCTTATGAAGCAGGTCCATAACCATTTCCTCATGGATTATGTAGGGCCTCTTCTGTTCCCCCTCCCTATCAAGGGACACAGCTCAAGGGACTGTGTGCCCAGGGTACAAGCAGTCCTACTGCTAAAGACTGAGACATTAAGTAACTCAGCCTTTTCTGATCTTTGGTCAGTGTTTCCCTCTGCATCCAACAAAGGATGAAGGTTCTCCCTAGCCCTCCTCTTGTTGTTAATGTATTTGTAGAAACATTTATCTTTGTCCTTTACCACAGTGGCAAAGTTTAGTTCTAGTTGGGCTTTGGCCTTTCTAATTTTCTTCCTGAAGTCCTTATCATTCCCCTTAAAAATACACAAAATCTTTCATTTTCCTGCTTTCCTTTTTTCTCCTGTTCTTCATATGGGAATAGAGAAAAAAAGAAAAAAAAAAAAAAGGCAGAGGGAAATCCCATGAACCAAAAAATCCAAGGAAAACATGTGGTATATAATGAAACATAAAACCCCATAAAAATAAGCCTAAGAAAACGCTTCCACTTCAGCTGCTTTAAAAAAAAAAAACAAAACAAACCAACACAAGACCAATTTCAAACTCATTGAAAAAAATATTTTGCTTTTAATTTTTCAAGGAAATTGAATTATTTTCCATGTGTGCCCAGTTATCCCCATCTGAAACTGGCAAGAGCATGCAATGTTATCTTGTCTGCAGCGAGGCAGATATCTTCCTTTTTCTCTGGGAAGTGCCTTTCTTATTCAATTTTGTTCCTCAGGGCACATTTTTGAAAGGAAGCCGTACCCAAGCTTCGGATCACACTTGAGTGACGTCATTCAGGAGACAGCCAGAAGAACCCTTCAAGGGCTTGAGTTAAAAGCAGAGAGGGAGTCACGGAGCATAAGCTGTTTCACTTATCAAAAACAAGATCAGGAGGCAATTTGATTACGGTACATAAATACCTTTGTGAAATAAAAAAATGCCACGTGCTTAAGAGTTGGGCTTTTTTTTTTTTTTTTTTTTTTAATCATGAAAAGGATAAAATGAAGCAAACAACTGAAGGCTAAAGCCAGGCAAACCCAAATGTGAAACAAAGCACGTGGGGACCTGACCATCTGAACGAGTGGACTTTACAGATTTTGAAGTGCAATACCAAGTCTGATTAAAGCAGATCTTCCAAAACATCCAAATGCAGCTTATTAAGATAGTTCCCCCTTCCCTTCCCTTCCCTTCCCTTCCCTTTCTTCAAGAGTAACCAAGGGGGAAATTCAGTGGCTTTAGGTTATACTGGAGAAAAGCCTAGAAAATTTTATGATCCCTTCTGTCCTGAAAAAAAAACATCAATTAATCTATTTAAAATGTGATTCTCCATTCGATTTAAATAAATCCCATTTACAGTACAGTTCAAAAATCGTCTGGCCTTTGATAACTCGTCATGCTGCCAGCTCCTAAACTCACCTGCCCCAACGTGTCTTTACTATTTGGCAAAATGTTTTACTTTGCCAGGCTCTCCTATATATTTGTTTCCAAAAAAACTTGACAAAGCTTTCTCATTGTATTTCAAAAAGAAAAATGTTCTTCCTACATCTGGAAATACTAAAAAAGTGCTTTCTTACAGTATTTTTTTTTACTATGTATGGACAAGGTCCTGACCCTTATTATTGGAGCTCCAATCCAGATGGGAGGCTGCACGGTTCTAATCATTGGAGGGGATTCCCTTTTGAAGCCGTGTACATCTTTGGAGACAGTTGGGCTTTCAAGAAGTTATCATTTGTGGGAGGTCTGCTGGGAAGGTTTGAAACAGTTTGGGAACTTCCTTCTTTCCAAGTGAGACCAAGCGCGCACAACGCGTGTGCCTGGAGCACAAGGATTCCCCAAGTGACATCCCCACAAGCCCAGACTTTAACTTCTTTAAAAAGCAAATAATCCCTCTGATTTTAATATGCTCTTCTCCCAAACAGATGCTTTCTCCCACCAGACACACAGCACTGTATTAAACAAATACTAGTTATGATACCAGCAGCAATATAAAACCAGGAGCAGCAACTGGGGAGAATATAGCTGAAGTTTGTCAAGAAGCTTTTGATGGGGTGTTTTCCATTAGTGACTCCCATTTCATTAAAAAAATAGAACTTTCTCTGAGACCAGGCTGCCTCTGAAAAGCTTGTTATAAAACACTGAAACAAAGAGGACATACAGGAGCAGGACACACCTTGATGCTCTCTTTGGAACCCATTTAGAAGCATCTAAATAAAAATAAAGCTGATATAAAAAATTAAATATTCACTTTTGTCTAAATGAAGTTCTGTCAGACCCAAAATAATTTTTATAATGTTTTTTGGAGGGAAAGAATAAAACAGTGAACAAAACACACAACAAAAAGACCTGATGTTTTCTGATCAAGCATGAAAACAACATGAGAAAGGCAAGAATTCCTTCTGGAGTGGAAATCCAAGTTCCGGCTGCTCCGGAGTGCAGTGGTGCTGGTAGGACAGAGCTGCAGTTAGAAACCCTTTTGCCATGTGCATTGCACATGGATCCATTTTGTAGCTGATTATAGCCCAGGCAGTGTTTAGGGCTCCGACAGTAAAAAAAAAGAATGAAAAAGGAAACTCTGAAATCCACATAATTATCCTTAAAATACGACACTGTCCACTTTTCACGTGGACCAAAGACAAAAAACCCTCAAATTTTAAGAGCTCACAAATAAAATACGATACAGCTTGGAGAACTATTGGAATTACACTGACTATTTTAATTGGCCCTGCCAAAAATAAAATGGCTGAGACTCCTCTGCGCTTGGCTGGACTCCAGCTTGGCCAAGCTCCTGCCTTGTGCCGTTGCCCAGCAGTTGGGCCTGAAGGACCTGACCGAGTGCCATTTTTTTTTTTAGGGCCATTACTCCCATTTTTCAAGATCCTTTGCAAAAGCATCTGGCAGAGCAGCAGGTCTGCAGAAGATCCAGAAGCAAGACCTGATGGAGCCTAGGTGGAATACACCTTGATAGTGCTTAAAAAAAAAAAGCAAATCAACAAAAGCAATCACAAAAAAATAATCACATTTGCATCCATCACTAGGAACATTGACATAGGACACGTGGCTCTACTCAAGACCGAAGCAGTCCTGAGATCAGCAAAGATGGAGGTAAACTGCAGAGGAACCAGAGGAGAACCCATAAAACCCTGACCTTCTCAATAGAAGAAATGAACCCAGCTTCTTTCAGAGCAGCCCAAGTGTGATCACAGCAATAAACCTTCAGAGATGCGAATGGTAGATGCAGACAGGAAGGCAACCACTCATTTTTAGGTCTGTGGCTGATAAGAACATAAATCATGGATAAGACTGCAGGCTAAGGGTGGAGAAGCAATGGAAGACGTGGGCTGAGGGAGTCAGTGAGCTTCCATGAGGAGGAGATGGGACTGCAAAAGAAGCAGGCTGTTGGGAACAGCCAGAAGAAATCCAGCCTGTAGGAAGCAGGGGCTATGACCCCAGTAAACCCCACCAGCTACCTTCTTAGGGTCCTGATTCCCTGAAATAGCCCCAGAACTTTGCTCCAGGACATGGCTGATGTAACCTGAAGTCCTAAATGCAGGAACTGCTCATCCCATGTGAGCATCCCCTCCATCCTGGTTTACAGGGGTGCTTTGATGATACTGCCACAGCCTTCTTTTTAGCCATAATTCAACTTCCAGGAGGCCACAAAACCCAAGACCACGCCAGAGGTTGACACCACTGCCAAGTGCTCTTACAAGGCACAAGAAACTAAAATTCAGTCCTTTGTCCCAAGGAAAATGGAGTCAGACAGTAGTAACAAAGAAATGCCCCTGATCCATTAAGGGGAACTGTTCCATCTTGCCTGGATAAAGAAAAAATAATACATTTAGATCCTTCAGGAATCATCAGGAGGATCTACTCTGTGTCAAAGTCACAGTGCAGAGACATGGTCATGGTGTGGGTTCACCTTACCAGATCTTTTCTTAGCCTGAACCAGGGAATGTTTCATGTTCCAATGGCTCAGGGCAAAACAAAAACAAACAACAAAAAAAGCATGTGTGTGTAAGAGATTTCAATCATTTCAATACCCACATACACGCCCCCCTCTACCAATTCCCTGCATTAAAACCAGATGAACCTAATATTTTTTCCCCGTGGAAAAATGTTCTTACCCGGCCAAGACCACATGTGCCAATTTTCATCTCAGAAGGAATTTTCGGATGCCAGAGAAAAAGGATGGGAGTTGAAGGGAGTAGAAGTGCCATCTCAGAAGTATCTGAGACAAGCTGTCAGGGCACTGCAACTCCAGTGGGCTTCTTGCTGCGACCATAATTGAAACTGGCTCTGGGAGGTCCACCACATGTCCAAGAAAGAGAAAAGGTGTGCTCATCTTTTGAGACAGCCCCGGTCAGAGAGGTACACAGGCTGGTGCAGAGCTGGAGGCATGTGTGCCATCCCATGGTCTTCAGCATGCCCTCTCAGACTGCCCCAGGAACAATGTTAACATCATGGCTCAGCTCTTGGCTGATGCAAGACGTTAGATGACTTCATTCCTGGGGTGTTTGTTGTTTTGTTGCTTTTTTTAAGCTGTGATACATACAGCCACTAGTTGCTAATTCTTTACATCAGCTGTGGAGGTAATTTCATCATCTACTGTTCTCCTTGGGATTTGAAACACTTAAGTTGACTCTCCATTTTGTGATGGGTTTATCAGCAGGAGGATTTATTTGCCTCACCCCTGGAAATATTCCAGGTGAGATTGGCTGGGGCTCTGAGCGACCTGCTCTAGTTGCAGATGTCCCTGCTCACTGCAGGAGGGTTGAACTAGATGACCTTGAGAGGTTCCTTCCAACCCAAACCAGTCTATGGCCAGCTGTTTCCCTGAGGGATTATGGATATTCTCCCAACACTTCCTGCCTGTGCCAGCAGGAATTCAAGATGCCAGTGGGAATACTCAACAAGTTTTTTTATTGTCAAGCCCCAGTTCATGAGTTGCTGCCTGTCCCTCAATATTTGGCTTCAGGAAAGGAGTGCAGCCTGCTGGGCTGAGCACTGGCCTCCTCCAGACAGGGACTTCACTGTCATCTATCTATCTATCTATCTAAAACATTTGAGGTATGGGTGTCTAGTGTTGGGCATCAATGCTTTGGAGGTGAAGAATTATGAACCTGCAGAATCTGCACAGGGAAGAGTTTCTGGAGTTACATGCTAGTTTCACACTTTGCTAAAACCCCTAATGCTTCATTTTGCATTTGTATCTGTGGTGGGTTTGTCTTCACCCTTTGGTGTGGCTCAATTGTCAAACCAACAGAGAAAGATGCAGACCCACTGAAGAGATCTGTCAAAGAGCACTGGTGAAGAGCACCAGAAATGACTAGAAGTCTGGAAAACACATCTCCCAAGGAAGTAAAGAACAAATAGTGTTGATCAGCTTGGAGAAAACTGAGATTAGATGGGATAACAGTTAAGTATTAAAAGCTACTGCAACATGGAAAGGAAGAAGCTTCTATGCATTTCTGTGGACAAGGAAATAAGTCACAGTTTTAAATTGCAGCAAAGAAGATTTTGATTCAATACTCAGACACCTTCTGTAATGGTTATAGAAACCTGACAAGAGCTTGCCTAGGCTGGCAGCATGACCTCCACCACTTGCAGCAGGAGAAGACCCTAGGTGCAACTTCTGGGAATGGTCTTGCTGTGTCTAAGCGTGCTCTGCGGTGGGGCTGGATGAGAAGATATCTCTGCACCCCTTCCAGTCCTATTTGTCAGGGATGCCACGGCGCGCGTCTCCCCATGTGGGAAGCTGACCTCCTGGAATGTTTGGATAACTGCACACCAAAAAAACCCCACATTTCACTGCCTTGGCAGCCATTCCCAGACCTAAACGCAAACAGCTGGATCCCATTTCTCTAGTCTCAGAAGATGAGAGTGGAAAGGTAGGAAGATTGATTGACATTAAAGTTTAGATTAAATGAGTCATTTAAATTGATAAGGAATCAGCCTGAGTTGAATTAAGTCACTTAAAGCTGATTTAAGTGCGCCCCAGGAATATTCAGCTCCCCTGATTTAAGAACTTGCCTTCAGACCAGTAAGCATCACTGCAGCCTCTGGATGAGAAATTAGATTCATCAAAACACAGCTGAAACCTTCAAGCCACGAGTCTCTCAGATTTACAAAGCCACAAGGAGAGGTGTGCACGCAGACAAATTTGTAACCACACACTCCAAACTGGGTCATTTCAGTGATCTTTACGGTCATAAGAGACCATTAGAGCATTACAGCAAGACCTTCTGTCTAATCTGTAGTCCCTTCCCCCACACACTTAAGCCAACTGGTTGGCCTAGAAGGGCTTTTCTGTGAGGAAAGCAGGAATCAACAAGAACTGTCTCACCCTCCATGCCAACTCCTTGGCTCTGATTTGCTTCCCTGCAGCACTGACTCACCCAAACACTGCTTGCGACAGATGAAGAGAGAGCATTTTGCATCATAATTCTGCAAATCCTCAGAAAAATCATCTCTTTTATACAATGGATCACCAAACCACCAGGGTTTTCCCCAAAGCCATGCATACAAAGAAGGTGCAATGCCCAGTGCTGGTACAAGGATTACAATGTTTTGGTGACACCCAGAGGTGAGGCACTGGGATACCTTTGGGCCTCTTGCATGTCCTAGCAAGCTGTTACTCCATTGCTTTTTCACAACAGGAATTGATCCAGAGTTGGAACTTTAGGAGAGGGGAAGAGGATTCATCCTTTGCAACAGATCGAGTGTTTTTAGAGTGTTTTTTGGGGGGAAATACTCAAGCCCAAATTGCTGCACCATGACCTTTGCAGCAGGTTCCCCCCCCAAATCCAGAGCCCCCCATGAGCCTTAGACTCTGGGAATCCATTTACACGTACCACTCACTCCCAGAGACTTCTCTCCATTTCCAGGCACTGTCTACATAGGGATCAGCCCTGGGACCATATGTCTGAAACATTTCATCGCACCGGCACAGCTGAAAGTAGTTGGCGTTTCGTATGATCTACCTCAGGCTGTGGAGATGTATCATGCCAGGGAACATATGTCTGCTGTTTGCCGGAGCACAGCGATAAAATGAAACGTGCTGCCTGTTATTTACCCATCAGCTCCGGTTCGGGTTGCCTGCTGCCGCTGCTTTTCATGCCGATTCATCACCATTGTGTGTGATTAGACGTGGAGAAGCAGAGTATGGCTTTGAGGGCCGAAGGAAGGGAGTACAGAAAGCTAAAGGACAATGATTTCTTCTACTTAACTGCGTTTGCCACAGGAATGCAGACATTGGTGGGTATCTGCCTGCCTAGTATTGCTTTGCCCCAGTCTCCCCTAGGAAGAGGGCAATCTCCCGCAAACTCAATTCCTTCTTCCTGCACCTCTGTCCTCCAGAAACAAAGTCCTGCTCCTCCTCCAACAGCAGATGGTCTGAGCAATACCCAAATAAAGATCATCACAGCTCACACCAGCCATCAACAGAGAAGCCTGGAGTAACAAGTGTTTACAGAACAGGAGAACTACCAACACTTGCTCTTTGGTCTCTCTTTTCCCAGGGAGACCCTGTGTAATACATAACAAGGACAAAAGGCAGTTGGCTGCATTTTCCCCCAAAACTGAGTTGAAGACACCAACCTGCAAAGGAGCAGGATGGCTACAAATTCGATTGAGGTATAAGAGGTGTCACCTTGCAGAGGACCATGGAGAAACACTATCTCCATTCTGTGCCATCTTCCACAGAGTCATCAAAAACATTGGCTAGGCTTCAATAACCATCACTATTAATGTGTCACCCTGGAAACACTCAAGGCTTGTTTCAGGCCAAGGCCCCAGGAATACCAGGATCACACAAAAACCTTCACAATGCAATCAGCAGGAAGGAAACATGAGGACAGGTTGCATTCTATGGTCAAGGGGATGAAGACAACTGGTGCAGCCTCCAGGCCAGCTCCAGCTCACAAGACCTTGCCCTCAGATGATCTCCTGACATCACGAAATGTACTCCAGCTTGTTTGCTCATTTTGCTCTATTTTGACTCATTGTCCAGCTACCAAGTAAACTGTCATTTTAATGCCAAGTTGTCAAAAATATTGCCAGCTCTAGCCTTACTCTAGAAGCAAGAATCTTATCCACTGTGATGCTCTTCTCCTGCCTTGAGATGCTGAGAACTCTGGGACAGCCCGCAAGTTGAAGGTGAGCACAAAGGGAAGTCTCTCCTTAACAGAGACTTCTCATCTATTTGAAACAGCAGAGAAGCATCTCTCCCTCTGTCACTATTCACCATCCTACTGCCGAGGAGATAGGAAATCTCATAAAACATCATTCCCAGCCCTCAGCAAAGTTAACAGGTCTTAGGTGGATGGAAACACCATCTGGGAATAACCAGTCCAGGAATGTATGTCACCCAGCCAGACCCAGATTACCCAATAAGTGAAGGTTAATTAAGCTATCTTGTCTTTCCCCTCATCACTGTGTCTGTCTCATGGAATAGGAAAAAAAAAAAATTAAAAAAAATCTGTTAACTTTCTAGACCACACAAGTGAAAACGGTGCTGGCAAATAACTCTGCTTGCCCTCTGACTTCATTTTAACAGCCCTCCAAGGAAATAAGGTCAGAAGTTCACCAATGGCAGGAAAGACCTACTGGTGACTTGGGTTATCCCAAACATTTACTGTACCGTTCCCGATGTATAAAAAAAACGTACAACAGGTTGAGCTTTTTCCCCCCTCAGAGCTGGATGAGTTTTCCATCTGGCTTATATTTTTAGTTGCTAGAACTGTCCTCTTCGTGCTGCAAACATGTGTTACGGGGCTGCCCCACAGTCCCATATTATGATAATTATTTTAACGGCTGTTTTGGAACATCGCGGCAGTACACTGAGAAACTTCCTCATCAGCACAGTTGGTTAAACAAAAATTGATCCCCAGTCAATCAAACGCATCTAATACGTTGTAGATAAATACATGATTTCATCACCTCCAGTACGCTGACCCCAAGGAAACGGGGTGATCTCACTCAATGTGTTGATGTCTCCCCATAATAAATGGCTCGGTCGTACCATCGCGCTAAGCAATAAATGATCTCACAAGACGTGCTGCTGTAATAAACTAAAACAATAAGAATGTGCAGGAAGGAAAATACTGCCCATGGTGAGCTCTGCTACCCAAAAACATGTCTTAGCTGTTACAAACATAAATTAGCTGTAATAAATCTTATTGGTTGTTTCTTTAATGACATATATCTCCTGCCAAAATGGTAAATTCTTGAAAGGACTGTACAAGTAGATTAAATGGTTTCTGTCCTTGGGAATGTGGAAGCCTTTATTTGTTTTTCTTAAAAGACTTTTAAATATCCTCACGTTATACGTCAAACAGATGTCCAGGGTAAATTCTCCTGACCCATTTAAACTTTAAAAAAAAAAAAAAAAAGAGCTGGAATTAAAGTCCAGTTTCTGCTGCTCGTCTACAGTCAGATTTGCTGGCCAGCACCTGACAAAACTCTGCAACTGCAATGTTAAGGTTTAATGGCTGTACGGTGTGACTTTTAATGGCAACGCTGAGGAAACTAAGATAAATTAAAACCTAATTGGGAACGTTAACAGCTTTACCAGTCTACACATATGGACCCCAGGAGAACACTTTGAAAGATGTTACAGTGAGCTCCTGTTGCAGGGTCTGTGGTGCTGCACGATGACCTCAAAGCTTGTTCCACTCTTTGTTACCACGGTGCTTTAAAAATATATATTTTGCTCTGCTGAAATGTAGCAGAAATATGCAGAAAAAGCTTTATTTTCTCTTTCTAACAGAAGAGTGGCTTGTTCCACGTCTGCTCAGTAGGATGGATGTGTAATTTTCAGATGCTGTTGCAACTTTATTGACTTTGTTGAATCATTCTAGCTGAGCTTTCAAAAAAAAACCCAAACAAACAGAATAAAACCCAACAAATAAACTAAATAAAACCCAACAAACCCAATGAAAACCCCAGCAAACAAAAACTATTAAAAACCAACAAAACCCCAAACAAACCAAATGAAAACCCAGCAAATCAATCCAGGAAAAAGTTCACAAACATCCAACCTGACCCATCAAGAAAAGAAATGGCAAAGGCCAAATGAAGATGTGTTTCATGCTGCAGAGGTACAACTGTAACTGGAAATATTGGAAATATGTGGAAATAGAGTTGCAATAAATACATGGAAGTGTTTAAAACCACTACTTGAGCCCTGCTTAGTGTTTTACTCCATAAAATCCCTCTCCCTGGAGTACCAATGGACAAAACCTCATGTGTTACATCCAGGAGAAGAAACATCCCTCTTTGCTTTATGGGCAGAAATCAAGCATGTGCCTCTGCAGGCTGGTCATGGACCTGTCCCATAATTATCTGTATGAGCTCACAGGTAAAATTGCTGTTTGATTTCTAGATGCTGTAAAGCAATTTCTCATTGTTCAGTGTAATAAAGACCATCCTGACACCTGACTCCACTTGAGAGTGCAACTTCTCTGAGTTTTTTCCAAAGCTGCTCATGAGGTCATAATGTGGAGAGCACTAAAGTTAAAAAAAGGTCTTCCTTAAAGCTGATTTATTCTCAGCCAAGATGGTGAATGGTTCTTTTAAAATCCCTTAAGCATTTTATCCTACCTAGGAGTGCTGCTGCCTTTCAGAAATGGATGCCACAGGCTTGTCTCTCTCACTGGAAAGGGATGTTGGCCACTGTGATGCCCTCCAACATCAGCAAATGCCAACAGAATAAGCATTGTTTATTCTTTTTGCACTTTTGACCATTTGTGCTGCAAAAACGTACCCACTTGCTTCTCCATAACCTCAGAGCAAACGTCTTGTACTCTCAAACTTATGCACACATTTACACTTAGCACAAGTGTGTTTCTGCATGGCTAAGAGATCAGCCCAAATATTCAAGATTGCAAAGGTCCCTTTAATATCACAAAGACAAAGCACAGCCTGGGGATGATGGGAAATGCAAAGAAAAGTCAGACAAACCCAAGGAAGAAGCATCTTATTTATCAGATGGTAAAAAAGAGAGGGGAAGAAAAAAAAAAAAGAGAGAGAGAAAAACATGGTATGTCATGCAGGAGAGTTGTTTGCCTGCTCTAACATGGTGAGAAATAACTGGATGATAAAAAAAAAGAACAGCGGGATGGGGGGGGGGGGGGGGGGGGAGGAGGGACTGTGCTTTATTATTCCACTGCCCCAAGAGCCACAGCCTTTTACAGGTCACCTCAGCCTGAACCCAAACCAAATACAGCAACAGTAAATTACCCCAACAGGTACAAAATGTCTTCATCTAGCCCACAAAAAGGGAGCAGCACACATGATGGTGACCTACTAACTGGGGGAGCCACTTGCTAACTGGAGGAGTCACCTGCTAATTGGGGGAGCCACACCATGCCCACTTGATCACCCAAAGGGCATTTTGATTTCCCTTAATGATTTTTTTAGTCACTAAACAAAATTTCCTGCAGGCAGGAGGCACAATTTTTATATTCCATCATATTTCAGCAGATGCCTACATCCCCGCAGGACGGTACCCAAAGTGACATCATTGGCGCTGTACGACAGAAGGAGCTGCCATTCAGTAGGTCAGTACCAGCAGCTCCAGATCCAGGTGCCAGATGGAGAATCTGGGAGCCAGCGCACACAAAGGGGCCAGCACCAACCCATCCTTCCCAAGACCCCAGGTGAGGGTGAGGTCTCCTCCAAAATTCCCATCAGCTACAGTCAAATTGCAAGCCAAAAATGTCATCACCATTCACAATTTGCAAAAATCCACTGCATCTGTGGCTTTGAGCTTGCACAGGAGCCTGAGCCCTGGTTATGTTTGGTACCTGGAGACTGGGAAGTGGACACAGACCAGCTCCGTGGGTCATTTTGGTCACAGAAATCACAATGCCTCAATACCAGTGTCACCTGACAAAACTTACAACAGTTTTGTCAGGTTTCTAAACCAAGGTATTCTTATTTCAGGTCTGAACATAACACAGGCGGTGTCCCAGGCAGCTCCGGTAAGGTCATGAGGCCATTTGAAATTAAAAGCACCGTCAGTGTCCAGATCTCTTTTTTGAAAAATTCTGTTTATTGCATTGCCAGAAAAGCTTCAGGAGACACAGCAAATCAATCTGCTGAAATATCAGGCTGTCAGAAAGCAAAAGAGGGCAGCAAAGGATAAACGTGAGCATCTCCACCACAGCCAAGACAACAGAGAAGGAAAGTTCCAAGAGTTCTTACTAAGTCCAGGAAAAGACAGAAATCTGGGATAAGCCTGTCCACTGGCTCATTGCTTACACAGGGAGGAGGAAAAGAGTGCCACAGATGGAGAACTATCTTGGGTACTGGTACATTCCCCCCCACTCCCAAGAATTTTGGGAGGGAAAATGCATGAAAGACAAAAGGGCCTAGGCCCACCAGCCATGAGGAGGGCACAGACTCAGAACAATGGTCTTTGCCATCCATTCCTATTTGATTTGCATTTCACTTTCCTATTCCACTCATGTCCAGAGTGCTTATTGGCTCAAGCTATGCACAAGCTCCTGAAAATTGTCTTTACAGCGACTTGTATTAGGAAATGAGGCATGAAGGCGGAACGACAAACCCCAATCAAGCTTGAAAAAAGTATTTAAGAGATCTCATCGAATTGATTTTCACAACAGGACATGAACGGTTTTGACAGGAGATGTTTTCTCATTAACTCGGCATTAACACAGATCACTGCGCTGTCAACTGCTGCCTCCCTTTAGAACACCGCAAGAGTGAGGAGAGGCTGAGGAGACCTGAATACCTTTGAGGATCTGTATTTGCCTTAAAATAATGACCAATAAGAAAAAAACCCACAAATATTTTTTTATTCATGTTATGACTAACAAATTCCACAAGGCATTGTTGGTGGATGGATGCTGTGCATCATGAGACACTCTCGTGGTACTTCCAAGTCTACATGGAGTGGGGCTGTTCACTCTCAACCCTCCAGCAGCATAGGTGGCTTGCTATGGTGTTCAACTCAAGAGCTAAAAATAAGCTGCTTACATTGCCCATGCTTCCATGTGCCTCCTCTTCCTCATCTGTGGGAAAGAGGGGATTAATGCACTAAAACCATTTCACCCAGGGGACCGTTCTCCTGACTGTAGGAACCCAATGCAGTCACAGACTGCTGTTGCCAAGAGGTAGGTGACTACTATCTCCTATTCATAGCCACGTTGGAGTCAGCATGAGAACTTCCAGTATTCAGATAGGCTTGGGATCACAAAAATGCCTGTTCTTCTCCTTCCTTTATCATTTTTTTTTATTGCATTCTTACAATGTCATATAAATCAGTGCTGTTCTGTCCACCACAAAACATCTACATTCCTGCAGCACATACCATCATGTGACTAAATTGCCTCTGTCATTTTCTTCAATGTGGGAACTACTACATGTAATTAAACACATTCAAAGGTTGATCTCAGCAGGTGCCTTGAACTGCAACCATAGCAGTCTGATAAAATAGAGATGGCAACAGTGGTGCATCCAAAACCATTCAGACTTGGTCCACTTTGACCATCTCAGTTTTTTTCCCCCTTTCACTTTCAAGCTGCATTTTGCCCACACTCATGAGTAAAATATACATGTAATTCATTAAAATAAAATTCCAGTGCACAAGAACAACATGGAAATGACATGAAACTATGTTAAATGTTCCTATACCCCACAGAGCTGGGTGGACAAGGAGAAAGCTAGCAAAAATAGAACGACACCAAAACACTCCTGCAAACAGCTCCCTGGAGGAGCAGAGCAGGAGAAGAAAGGCTAGGAAAATAAAATGAGGCATTCCTCACACAAATTTCAACACTGGGGGTTAAGCCGAGTTGAGTTCTCCCTTCGACCCTCATTCCGGCGCTGAGCAGGGAACTATATCGATTAATCTTGAATGAGGAAGGGAAACGCAAACGAGAAATGTGCTGTTTTGGGACCTGATCCAAACTCTTGAAATGGAGACTGCATTTCTCATCTCATTCCATGGGCTACAGGGTGAACCCTGGCTGGGCATTTTCAAGATGTAGGATAATGACTCATATCTACAGAGAGCACCCAAATTTTGTCCTTAACTCAACATAGCTCACTCCAGAGAAACAGCACCATATCTAAGCAGAATTTTCCTGTGTCTCCAAGTAGAACAGAGCCAAGATTTAATCTAAAAACACACAAACATTTTGTGGGGCAAGTGGATATTTACCTCTGAAGAGCTTATAGATGAAGTTTGACCATAACATGAATGCATGCATGACCACAGCGATAATGTGCTCAGATTTGTGACACAAGTTTTACATCTAGAAGCTCCAAGTGCTTTACAAACCCATAAATACAAAAAGAGCCACAGTGCTTGACCAGCACAGAAAACAACATGGAAACATGAGCAATGCTGGGGAAAGACTGGGTCAGCACTGGTTCGTGCTGGACGTCTGTATCCCACAGTACCACCTGCCACGCACAGCTTGTGCACATGCTATTCCTCCACTTCTTCATCACCCCTCAGTGCAGCCAGAGGCTTCTCTACCTCCCAGCTGCAAAAGAAAGTAGATATTTGAGATGCCAGAAGGGATAAAGGAACAGCAGAACGTGCCTGGAGGCATTGCTCAAGGCAGTAATGTGTATTTTAGACACCCGGGAGGTGACACCAGCTCTTAAGGTTAGCAGGTTTGCTCCACAACCCTCAAATACTTAGGATTTTTGCAGCTAGAGCAGTGGTAACAGGAGAACATAAGAGTGACTTTGGGGTGGAGGGAGGTAAAGTGAGCTTCTCAGCTGGTTGAAATCTAGCCCTGATGATGGACTTTACCTAATTTCCACCAAGATACTTGGTCTTTTATCCAGTAATAGAAGCCTAAACTTGATGGTTTTATCTGGAAGTACATGTGTGCTTCCCAAAGCATCAGCCTCCTCCTTCCCATCCCTCTCCTAGTGTAAACCCTCTCATGGTAGATGGACCAGAAGCAGCAGCACAGGCACCACAAAAAGAATGGGAGATGCTTTCTCCAAACCAAACCTCTCCAGCTCTCCAAATCACCTCTCTTCCCAAATGAACAAAGCCAAGTGTCTTGTGGTCTCAGCAGAGGAACATTTTTCCTAGTTCTTTGATCATTTTCAACTCTCTTCTCTGAACTCTGCCCAGAGATTTCACAGAAGAGGCCCCATGTCATTATTTCAGGTAGTTATGTACCCAGAATATTCATCCTTTTCATTCCTTCTGCATCTTAATGGAAAGTCTTTCCCCATTTTTTTTTCCTTATCTTAATCAGATGCCAAGTAACATGAAATAACAGCCACATCCATGAGAACGCAGCCAGCTTTTGTAGAGATAAGTGTCCAGCAGCAGAAGGAGAAGCACCCATGGTGCAAATAACCCTGGAGAGACCAGCCTTGGACCTGCTAAGGGAATGACAAAGCTGGACAAGGGCAGCTCAAGACGCACATCAACACAGTTCAATGCCACAGGAACCCTCATCTCAACTTCTCCATGCATCAGATACTGTCTCTGTGGGACTGATACAGCTGAAAGGCTGGATGTGACCCTCACAACACCCACTGTAGCTGGTTTTTTACAAAGATTTTTGCACCACATTTTAGTCCTTGCTGCTTTAAAGAATCCTGAGCTTTCCATCTGAACCAGCAATGGAAAGGAATGGGGCTTGGCATTGTACTGGAAAACCAAACACCTTCTCACCTTTCTGGTATGCTTTAAAACTACAGTCTGATCATGAGTTGGTAAGTTTTGTTTCTTCCTTTGGTAGCAAATAAAGCAAAATCATAACTGGTCTCGAGCAGAAACAGACAAAGCTCAGCCTCCAGCAGTTTTCTCCAGATTCATTAATATGCCAGGGCAGCTGAAAGAGGCAGAAAGGGCTGTGAAACAGGCTGATTGAGATTCCTAAACCATTTGATCAAGAAACAAAATGAAAATACAATCTCAGTGGGGAAAAAACCAAAACAAACAAACAAACAAAAAAAACCCCAACTTATTACCAGATGATCTTTGCTGAATGCATTCTTTTAAAAAAAAAAGAAAAAAAAAAGAAAAAGCCTTTCCTTTTCCTTCTTGTGAGAAGAGCAAGCTGCAATTTCACTTTAGCAAACAAAGCTAAACAAAAACTTGAAGGAAGCATGTACTGATATGAACGTGATAGGGATGCTTGGAAGGCAGCAGGTATCTACCACAGCTTTCTCTTGAGTAAAGGTGTCTCTGTGGGGCTTGGGGACCTCCTGGGAACAGCTGCTTGCCCAGGACCTCCTCCTCAGGGGAGTGGGATCCAACTAGATGCTTCTGGGGCCAGTCTTGTTTTTTTCCAAAGTTGATTTCCCCCCCCTGCCCCCGCCCTGTGGAATCAGATAGAAAATTCTACCCAACACCATCAGGAAAAAATCTAATAGAGACCCCCCCCCCCCCTTGCAGGAAAAACGTCAGAGCTCTCTACAGCAATCAGAAATACTGAAAGAAAATGTTTTAGCCTTTCTGATATCAGTTCTGCTTTTAGTGACTTTCCATTTGGCAGAGGGGTGTGATGCTTTGATAGATTGTCTCAAAAAACCCCAAACAAACCCCACAATAAAAAACCACCACAAACATAGGAAAAAAAAGAAATTAAATTGGTATTTCCCATCAGTTGGAAACTGGTTTTCCTCATTCCTCCTCCTTGAGTCCTGAATTTTTGGTGAGAGTGGAGACATAACTTTTAGCCTTACCACTCTGATCAACCCCTGCCTGGTGATGCTCCATCTTTGCCCCCTGATAAAATTTCAGGTCACTCCTTCACCCTGGCTGCCCCAAAATCCCTGTTTTCTTCACCTGGCAATGAGGGCTCATAATGAGCGGTGCTGGCACAACTCACACAATGCTGCTATTAAAAGTAGCTGCAGCACAAAGAGCCTGTTTAAAATTAATACAGAATTATAACCCTCTCAAGGGAAGGTCAAATTTATTAAATTAGCTGGTTACTGCATGAAAAAGGGGCATGAGGCTTTTCTGTTGTTGTTTCTTGTTTTGTTTTCATATCCTTAAAAGAAACAGTTGAAGTGGGAAGTCCCAGGAAACATGCTTATGATTTACTGGTATTTTTGTTGGATTTTTTTTTTAAGAAGCTTTCTGCCCTATTAAAAGAAATCCATCTGGACTGACAGGTTGCAGCCTGTTGTGAATTAAATGATGGGCAAAGATCTCAGTAATGGAAGCAAAAATAGATGTTGTAGGTTACTATTCACCTCATAAGAATACAGTTCATGATCTTAAAGAGAAGCCCACACTTAATGCCGAAGTAGAGGGGGGTTAACTGTACCCATATGGTTAAAATCAACAAATATCTTTTTTTTTTCTGTGTCTTGCCAGCTCGCCTCTACTCCTGGCAAGTGGACCCACACCTGTGCCAGTCAGTGCCTGAGGATTTCACCAGGCTAATCACAACACATACGGTCAACCTGGGATCAGGGGCTTCTACCGTGAGCTTCAGGCTTTTTGACAAAGCTCCCAGCATTAATAAAACAATCGCCATAGTCACTATCACAATTATATCACTTCTTGTTATAGACCATTACCTCCATCACAATGTGATAGCTGAATGTTGCTTTAAGGCTGAATCTACAGGCCAAAGCAAAGTCACTCGAAATCAGCAGGAAACCCTGAGAAATGTCCGCACTGTGAAACATTAACTCCATTTTATTAGCACCTTGCATTTTTACTGCTGTGATGCTTGGCATTTTTGCATTGGCTTAATATTTTAAGAAACCCTACTACCAGTAGTAAAGGAGTAATTTTTCTTCCTTCTCCTCCCTCGCTGTGATAAAGCGATTAGTGCAGACAAAGTCCACAGAAAGAATCCCAGCACCAAGGCTGTGAAAACACCCAGTAACTGAGTTTTTAGCATCTACAATAATGGATCCCAGATGTGCCACTGTCAACCACAATGCCTTGATGAGCCCAATGCATCTGGTCTTCTTCTGGGCCAAGCATGTATCTAGGTCTGGTGGACATAGAAAGACCTTCTGGCATGATGGTCCTGTAGCTGCAGGCTTTCTTTTAGACAATTTAAGTGAAAACTCAATGAATTTCTGATTCAGACTTCACTTGGGGTTCTTTTCCTCCATTTAAACACCAACTGTCATACTTACACACAAGGAAAATAACACAACATGGAACTAGAGATGGGGTTTGCTACTCCAAAAGCAGCTGCCATGAAAAGGGGAGAAGGTCCTTTCACCCCAGCCATCCCCTTGCAGGTCCAGGAAGATAGCTAAAATAGTTTCTTAAGGGGATCCAGAAGATCACGTGGATCTAGAAGATGCCAAACCAAGTAATGCTCTAAACACCACAATACTTCACTGGATCTAAAATCCAGGCATCCCTCTGCAAACCAGTTCTCACACCACCACATCTCCTGTATCTCATGCTCAATACATAACTCAGGTTACCAAAACAAATACATCCAACATTCAATAATAATAATACAGAGCACCTTGAGTATGTTACTTGGTATCCTTGCAAAAGCACCATCCACCTGAGCCCTGTAACTGCAAAAGAAATGTGTCTTCAAATCTAGTTGAGCCCCTGCATTCCCAGGTGCCTTTATCCAGCCTCTGGAAGGTCAATACAGCCACTTCCCAGCTTTCTGGGAGGTGACCTTCAAAAAGTCATTTTGTTAACAAACTGGGACTTTAATAGTTTCACCAGTTCTGAGTTGAACCCATGCTAAGTTTCTTTGTCACATCCTATCTCCTACAGCTCCAGAGACACCAACTCGTCTTCTCTCTGACCCTTCCACCCTCCCAAAAGACACTGATGTCTGCCAAACCTACAAAGTGGCCAGAGGGGAAAAAAAAAAAATTCTGAAGCTTTCCAGTGAGCAGTCCTGTAATGAACATGATTCATAACAAAAATACCAGCAGAAAGTAGTCAATTTGCTTCTTTCTCCCCCACGTTACTGGCAAATTTTGTAACATTATGTACTTTTGGGCTCAGGTCCAGATTAACCATGTTTAAGTGTAGGAAAATTTAGGTTCATCTCAAAATGTGTAGATGGGCAGAGGAGCAAGCCAGCTCCTCACTCAGGGAGGAACAGTGCCATGGACTCGATCTTAAAGGTCTTTTCCAACCTAAATGAAACGATGAGATTCAGCTACCGACTCATGCCATGGGACCCTGCCCAGGCTATACAAAGCTGGGCACCCCACAGCCCCCAGGTGCTCAGGTGCCCGTAAGAAGGGCTTCGGGCTACAGCAACCTCCATCCCACAGCAACATCTCAAGATGCCTTGGTTGGCTCGTTTTTGGGGTTCTGTATTGTTGGTTTGCTGCTCAGCTCTGGGAGCTTTACCTGTTTGTGTTCAGCATCTCACAGGGAGAAGGTTCAAAGCTTATAAAGGGATATACTCACAGTGGGCTGAGGAGCCTTGCATTTAACGTGAAGGAACAGTGACAAGAGTTGGGGGTTACAACCAGGAAAGAAAGCCCTCGGGAAACAAACTCACTGCCTTGTATAAGCCTCTGGCAAAACAGAAATAATACAAATGTGTTTGTTTTGTCCTGCTTACAGGCTGTGAAAGCTGCTGGAGCAGAAAAGCAGCAGCCAGGCACTTCTGCTGGAGCCCGGCTCTAGCACTGTCAGCCCCAGGAGTTAAAAAAATCATGATCTAAATCCAAAGTAAATAGAAGACAAGCTCAGAAACCAGGCAAATAATAATAAGAAAAATAATAAATCCAGGGCCCTTTTCATTTTTCCTTCCCATTTTTGACTAGGGTCTTTTCAAGCTTTCCTCTGCAGCCACAAAGCCTGCAGGTTCTTTGTGGTTAAAAACACCAGTTGTGTGTCATAACACAATTCAAAAGCCAGGACTTTAAAAAAAACCTAAAATACACAAACTTTGTCAAGGCACTTGCTGAAGGGGCAAAAGGTTTGGATTGCAGCATTCCTGGGAGTGCTCAGACACAGGAATGGCAGTTTTTGTAAGGTTAGTGCAATGGTTTGCACTGTTTTCCCCCCAGAATAGCACTATTAGTGTTAACAACACTACTGCAGACAGGGGTTAGGTGTCTCCACAATACATCTTTGTGTCTCTGTCTCACGGTGGGGTCTTGTGGTTGGTGCACCAGGCAGGGACATGGCAAACACGGGGGCAGCTCTCACCTCCTGGCTCTCTCTGGGACAAGTTTCTTAAGCCCCTGCAGTGCTGTAGCTCCTACACCTGCAGCACCAAGTGGGAAAGTGAGCCTTTGAAAGGCATGCTGTGGCACATCATGCGCTTCTTGGTCCCTACAGCGCGAGAAAATAAGGTGGAAGGAATGTGAAAATGAGTTATTGCCCTGCAAGCGTCTTTTGTTTCACAGCTCTTTGGCAGCGTGTCCTCTGGTTGTGTCCGGACCCAGCAAAGCACAGGGCGGTGAGGTGATGCTGGTGGGCTGCACTGGGACACTGCCACATCTGCCACTGACACGTGGGTGTCCTCCTCCATTGTTTCTCTTGGCTCTGGAGTTGCACCTTTCCTCTAAGCAACACCTGCTCTCCAGTACCATGCAAATATCTTGGCATGTACCTTCCCGACAGCACTCTGGAGCAGATATTCATCCAAGCAGAGAGCTGCTCTCCTGGTAGCCAGTGCTGTACCATTTGGCACTCATATCCCACATCTGAGCTCTCAGTGGCAGCTTTCCACCCTGGTTTCATCCATTGGACCGCGTTACGTATTTCCAGTTCAGACTTAATGCCGTTAAAGAGCTTTAATGACTTGGAGAGGCAGCAGAGTTGCAAATGGTGACAGGACTTTGGGGAGTAACACACAGGAAGGTAAAAGGTCCAGCAGTTGCTTGCCTTATGTGCCCTGGTTCCCACACCATCCAAACTGTTGTGCTGGAAGCATTCCAGAGCAGTGATGCTCCCAGAGCCCTTTGCCCTGCCATTGAGCTCAGGAGGCAGGTTATAAACCACTCTACATGTCTCTGAGATTCCCAGATCCTTGGGGACAAAGCATAAATGACAGCATCTCTAGAAGGTTATTTCTCACCATCTTCCCTCAGGTGTCTACTCCAGGGCTGGGTTCATGAGCAGTTTGACTCTAGCCTTTTTATCATGCCACCAAGCCCTGAAAACTCCAGAGTGGAGATTCAGAGGCTTCCCTTTTCTCTGCTTCCTGAAGACTCCAGTGTACAGTGGCTCACTTACAAGCCTGCATGCTCCAAGATTAATTCTTAGCAAAAAAAAAAGAGGATGTAGCTACAGCCCCCTGCCCTGGAAGATGCCTCATGTATTGAGATTCAGATTTCCTGGTGGAAAAGGCAGGAGCTGGGACCCACTTTGCTGCCTGCTGCTCCCGATGTCATAGCACTAGAGTGAGGTACCCCCACAGGACAACCCCCATCTCCATCCATATCAATCCAGAACAGTAACGGCATCCTGAAGTTTTGAAGGGGGGGAATGGCAGGACAACAACATCCCAGTCAAGGCTGATACCTCATGGGCATTTCCGTTTTTCCCATCACCCTGTGTGCCAGCTCCAGCCACAGCATCAGCTGGAGTTAACTCCCCGCCTCATGGAAACTCTTGAAGACCTCATCTAAGGCAAACAGGCAGTTTTGCTCTTCTCAAACCTAGTCTTGTTTAGATTGGGCTGATTCAGCACCTCAGTGCTCTTCATCTCACCAGCTCCTCCTACTGAGGAGGGTTTAAACCCATGTGGGACAGCAGATTGAAAAGCATGGGGATCTGGCTTGTGTCTAGAGAAACCACACAATCCCCCTTCCAACAAGCCTGAGGTCAAAGGCTGGATTGATCCCCGGCCTCTCAGCTATTGAGCAGGTACCATACTGGGTGACGGGCATGGGTGGAGGTAGGGAATATCTCCTTTTACAAGGGAAAGAACAAGATTTGTCAATAAATCAACACCTCACTTAACTCAGTGAAGCTTCATGGCAGAAATGGATACTTTGGAGGCAGCAGGATGTGCTTGGCAGCAGGATGTGCTTGCCAGCCATAAGCAAGTGTTTGAGGCAGAACAGAGAAATTCTTACACCTGCCAGGAGAAACAACACAGGAAAACAATGGCCACATAAAAAAAAACTTGGTGAACAGATGACATTTAGGCCAAAATAAATTCCTAGAGCTATTTTTTTTATCTGCTACTAAATATTTTGTAATTGGGTAATTTTTGGCTCTGTTCACTATTATTGTCTAGTTGCTGTGTTTTCAGTTAAGAGGATTCACCTGAGAGCAGTCACAGAAAAGGGAACCATGCACCAGTATGACTATGAGGGGCTCTTGACACCAGCACTGTCCAAGAAGTCTTTAAGCTACTAAAAGCCAAACAAACAAACAAAAAAACAAAAAAAAAAAAACCCTCCAACAACAACCAAAAAAATGTCTGTTTTAAAGAAAAAAAAATAAATCTATTTTCTTATGGACACCAGCTGCATCATTTTTATTTTGCATTGCCTTCTGTCCCTCTTTTGCTTGAATGTTTCCCTTTTTGGTCATAAAAATGCAGAGGAAATGAAACTAAACCAAGAAGGTTTTGTTTTCAAATCCAAAGTTTTCTAGCAACCACTCAGATAAGTCTCACATATCAGGCTGAAGTCATTGCTATAATTCTGTCTTTACACTTTTAAAATTCATTAAAGAAAAAGACAATTTTTCCGATGACATTGCTGCCATCTATTTTTGTTTGCAACCGAACACTGAAACCCAGTCCAAAAATCCAACCTAATTCTGGTGACTCTGGGTCAGGACAACTGATGCTTCCTTTTGATCTAGATCTAAAAATGAGTGTTTGCCTAATGGCTGCTCTTTGCCAAAATCACTAGCCCAGCTTTCTGAATTGCTAGCCAATTCAGGTCCCTACCTCAAATGCTTTGCACAAGGGAAGGAAGAACAAGTTCTCAGTATTTGTTGGAAGATCAAAAACATGTTGAAAAATACACCAGGGAGTCTAGATCTTAAGCTACTGAACAATTGTCATTAAATCCCATCATTTAGGACCAAACTCCAGTCACTGAGGGCCAGGCTAAATGAAAACTGTCTGGCCTTTACACAAAACCGCACAAGCCCCGGAAAATCAATTTTCTGGGTTTTGTGTAATTTTCCACCGGGCAGAAGAGAGAGTCTTTATTCCATCTGGCCTTTAGAGGAAGGTTAGAGACTCAACAAGAAAGAATTCAATTGACCCGAGAGCAGAAAACAGCAAGTTTCAAACAGGGAAATAGAATTTGTATTTCTTGACCAGTTTTTAGAGAAACACTATTAAAAAAAAAATCCAAACCCCTGAATTAAGACAACTCCTCCCTCCCATTTAGTAACTTCTCTTCACAGAAACACTTTTTTTATTTTTCCTATCTTTTGCAGAATTAAGCAGTACTTTGCTTGTCAAGAGGTTACTCCTGAACATTTCTGGAGTCCTTGACCATTTTTGGAGTCTCTGAACATTAAGGCTTCCCACTGGATTTTGCCTATGAGCAGAAACAGGGAGAAGGAAGAAAGCCAAGCGCTTGACAGAGACCCATCATGTGCAACAGAGACCTTCAGAGGTGGGGGAGAAATGGGCACAGGGCTGATTTCCACCCACCCAGGACCACAATCAACATGCTTAATCACAGAGCAAAGACAAAACGCTCCCTGCTCATCTTCCCTACCCAGAAAAATAAAACCCAAAGCCTGAGTACTAGAAGGACAAGGCCAGCCCTCCAGCTGATATAAATCAGTTTATTCTGGTTTACAGCAGTCAAGAATCCAGCCCCTGACTTTTTCAGGTTTTATGTATTTATTTATTTATTTTAGTCCTCACCAAGCTTCCTGGAATGAAAAACAAAGCCCAATGTGCCATGACGGAAGCTTCCAGGCATTAACCACAATGCAAATAATAAATACTTTGAATAACCCCAAATAATAAACACAGGGAATAACTGCCCCCCAGGTTGGGGATCTAAGAGGGAGATCCCATCAGACGGTGGCAACGGAGATATTTCACATTTGAGACTCGTTAGCAGAGCAAAACCCCAAACCAACTTCCCCACAAAGCTGCACCCCTAAGCCCAGCTCAGAAATATGTCAGGAACATGCCCACAGGAGCAGCAGCAGCATTTACACCCCCTTCACACAGGTAAGAATCCCAAGGGATTGAGCTGAAGGATGATGCGGTTGCAAGGAAAGTGAGTGATTCCAACCCAAACTTGGGTCTGGAAACACAGAGGCTGAGAGAGACAAGGCTAAACCAGTTTCCAGGAAGGTGAGGAGAGCTAACTGGATGTTACTAAGAGCAATTTGATGCTTGCACACCCACAAAAGCTTCGGAAAATTTGCGAGGTGAACTCAGATGCAACAGCGACCAGAATAAGAAAGGGATTACCTTTTTTTTTTGTTTATTTTTAGTATTTTGTTTCTATGGAGCTGGCTGGAAATAGAAACAACATCCTCGATGCTGGAGAGCACAGAACAGTGAAGGTACCATAAATCTCACAGTACTTCCCCAAATGAAAGGATTTTCCCCAAACACACTGGGGACGTTGAGGTGGAGCAGAGACCCCTGCAGGCAGTGCCACCAGAGCCCTGCTGCTCTTCCCACCCTTCCTGCCAGTGCTGAGTCAGTGGAGAAAAACTGGAGCAGCATTCCTGATAACAGGGAAGTTACAAAAATGTGACCCAACTGTCCACATCCAATTTACATGCATTTAGGAGCAAAGGCAGGGCAGGCTAGCTCCTGACCGATGTGGTAGATGACAAACACCACCAGATCTGTCTCTTGCCACCAAGCCAAGGAACAAGGAGAGGTCCTGTCCCTTCAGGGTAGATGCACAGGTTGTTCCTGAGTCTACAAGCCCTGTTTCCAGTCACAGTGTGGCTAAATCTGCAGTCCCAGAAGGGCCCTATTTCATAGAATCATAGAAGCGTGGCAGTTGCAAGAGAAATTATTTAAGATCATTGAGTCCAACCATTAACCCAGCATTGCCAGGTCACCACCAAACCATGTCCCTCAGCACCACATCTCCATGACTCTGAAACCCCTCTACGGATGGGGACTCTGCTACTGCCCTGAGCAGCCCGGGACAGGCCTTGACAACCCTTACAGGGAAGATATTTTTCCTAATGTCACAAAATTGTTATCACTTTGCAGAGAAATAGTGAGAAAAATAGAATAAACCATGTTCCTGTGGTAACAGTTTGGTTTTTACTCTTGGTATTAAATGCACTTTAATGCTAAAATATAGTAAAAGAGTATTTAAAATTCACTTTTTCCAGTTCTTTTAAATGCATGTTTATATTCATACATAAATATATAGTTACATGACTAATAAATTTTGTCTGAAAACAGAAAAAAGAAAAGCTTCTTATGCTCTTAATTTTCTAAGGGATATCTCTGGTGAGATTCAACAGTTCCAGAAGAAAATAAAATTATTATTGAGCCATAAAAAAAAAAAAAAAATATATATATAGACAGAAAGAAGCCCATAACACAGACCTGCGGCACCCAGCAAGTAAATACCTTGTAGCATCTCAACCTGAACTCCCAGTATATGATGCAATATCATCTTAGTGAAATAAGACAGGGGCTTTCCCCCAGGTGAGCAACTGGTGGGGTTTAAGGGATGCTGCCTGCCATCATGGCTGCCCACTGGAGGGGGATCCCAGCAATGCTGCATTTAGACTTATTCCAGTCCTCTGCAACTGGAAACATTATGGAAAACATAAAATCTGTCAGCAGCACCCCCTCCCCACACCTTGGAAAGGCTGGAGGAGCTTTATGTGCTGCAGCTCCAGGATAGAAGAGAGTTACAAGGGTGGTGCATGTTGGGAGAGCAGCTGCTTCCAAAAGCTGCTCTGGGTAAACCTGTCAGAGCTGACGAGGAAAGACGACGTGAGCGCAGCCGCTGTACCCAGGGAGGAAAGCAATTGCTTTTGCTCCGAAATAAAAGGAAGAGTTTTGCTTGGGGCAATGTGGAATATAAACGTGCAACTGTTCCGCATTAGCTGCAGCATTCTTCTTTTTACCACCCAATTTTCCCTTTTATTCCACAGCAAACAGTGGAGGTTCTCTATTGCGCATTGGGGGCATCCAAACTGGAAATCATTAAAATATAGATTTCAGTTAGAGTGGACCTTCTGTGGGTGGAAGGAAAGATTGCCACAGCTTCCTGAGTATATGATTTAATGATGTGTTCTGCATTTTCTTAATTTTCCACATTTTAAAGGCCTCTGTTCTCTATTTGCTGGAGGAGGGATCGCTCAAGAGGCACAGCAGACACAGTTGCTTGCAATGTAAAATCCAGAATGCCCACAAACAGGACTTGGGGAAAGAGGAGGCACTTTGTAGCTGGGTCATTTATTTTCTCGTAAATGCACAAATGCTGTCAACGGTAAAGTGCGACCTTTAAACAAACCCCAGGGCTAATAGCAACCCTCACTATGGGACTGAACGCAGTGCTGCACCTCCTCCCACAAGCCACCCAGCAAGGTCCGTTTTTCACCACAGAACACAAAAGAAATACCAATACCAGGATTGACCCGTGGTGGGTTGAGGCAGTGACCAACGGGCAGTTTGGAAACAATATTTTGGGACTTCCGATTACCCATGAGACTAGACATCTTAGTGCAGATGTTCTGCACAGGAGACAACTCAAGGTTCACGAGCAAAGACACCTTAAACACGTCCCGTTACTCACAGGATTTACTCTCCAACAGAAATACTGATTTACACTACACATTACAGAGCCACCGTTCAGATGCAGGACTAGAAATCTTGTATGGATTTTCATTTCAACGCGAGCCCAAAGTGCGGTGGCTGGCTTGAGTTTTGTTGGGTTTTGGGTTTTTTTTTTAAACAAATAGTTGAAAAATATGGAGAGAAAAAAGCTATCGTTTAAATAATATATATAATCCAGGAATGAGCTGCACAGAGTGCGTGTCTGTTATGTATAACTTAAATTTATACCCATGGCAGAATGAAATCATCACTTAAAATAGAGTCAAATGTCCATTTTTCAGATTTAATTAAGACATCATTTTGATGGAGGCTAAACTAACATAAACAAGCCAAGAAAGGCAATATGAAGAATGAACTGCACATAAAACCTGGAGCTCGTTTGTGTGCCTGAGCTGCATGATTGAGGCTGAACAGTGTCAGCGTCTTACAGTGAGTTACAAGTGTTTTCTGCTGTGGTTTAACGTAAGAAAGGTAAATAGAAAGAGTTATTTTTTAAAATAACTGTCAAAGTGAACTCTGGGAGCCTTGTTCCCTTGTTTTTATCTCTCTTGACTTCAGAGATCTTTGCCGTGACTGTAAAGCAGTCTCAATAGGTTAAAGCATCATCTGTGTGGGCAGGGAAGATCCAGGGCATGCACTGCATCCCTTGGCAGGGGAGACCTAAAATATCTACGTCTGAATTTACAGAGCAACCACGAAGAGAAGCCTTTCAAAGCTTTTTCTTTCTCCCAGATGAAAACCCAATGGGAGGCAGGCTCAGAAACCCACTTACACCCATGGCTTCCTTAGCCTATGGGACAATTAGCAAGTGTTGCAGTAACAGAAGCAATACTAAATTCACATCATTACCAGAAGAAAAAAAAAAAGAAAAAGCTCAAACCAAAACATTGTTGGATAAGGGGTTCCCAGTGCCCCCCTTGTTTGGTAACGGACTGAACTCTGCAAACGATGAGGTCTCACAGTTTCTCCTGCAGCTTCTGGCACCCCCTAGGAGGACCTGGGAGCTCCAGACACACAAGAATGCAGCAAATATTTGCTTATTTTGTACCATATACATAGAAATCAAAATACCACAAGCTGCCATCCAGGATGGAGTGTCTCAAATCACATTTTTACCCCTCTCGTTCACTGGGAGATGAGGCACTGAGCTGAGATAAAACAGGGAGAGCTGTCAAGCACCACTTCTTATAGATCATAGAATCACAGGCTGGTTTGGGTTGGAAGGGACCTCATCGAATCCAACCCCCCGTGCCTGAGCAGGGACATATGTAGATCTATGGCAATGTGCAGCTAAAACCTGCCTCCACATCTTCAAAGGCTGCAAACCCCTTTTTCCTAGTTTGATTCCTTCACCAAATGTTTAAAATATTAATTTAAATGTCACAAAAAAAAAACTTTGCACCTATTTAAAGATGACTTTTGGGTTCCCTCAAACAGGCTGTTGGGAAGGATTAAAGAGGCATTTACACCAAACTTCTCTATAGAAATAGGGAATACACTGCTTTTTGCACAGTGCCCAGACTTGTCTTCTACAACTCTCACCAGCTTCAACTTTAGTGGTGAAAAAAAAAAGAAAATACGGGGAGATACTCAAAGGAAGCCAAGTTTAGAGCTTGATCAAAATTAATTCAATTTCACCCATCCCCTGAAGCCCTGGGGACTGCACCCAGCACTGCTCACTCTCCTCACGTCCCCATGCAAAGCAGGACACCTTGGCTCAAGGTGTCAGTGCAGGTGGCTGCTCCAGGTGGCTGGAAATGATTTGTGGCCGTTTTGATTCCACGTGGCTACCATACACTTAAACTATTTCCGAAATCCTGAAATTACTGCCAGGCGTGGGACCCTGGCCTTCGTTTTCAAAGCTGCCTGTCGTAAATAAACACTGCCTTGTCTAACAGAATTCACAAGTCCGCTGCTGCCCGGTGCTCCTGTGCTCCGCTGCAACCCTGTGGGATATGCTGGCTCAGGGGCAAATGAGGGAGACAAAGCAGGATTCCAGCCGTATTCTGCTTTCCTGATGGCACTCATAATTATTTTCTATATTAATACCCACTGTTCCATCAGGAGTGCAGCTCTCCGTCAGTCTGTCCCTCTCCTCACTGCTGAAAATAAAACCTTTTGCCTTATAAATTAATTGCACTGGTTTGAACTGGTGGCACCTACTCAGCACCCCCTCAACCTCACCTCTCTCCTGCTTCACCAATCCGTATGAAATATGGCACAAGTTTTATGGACTGGCAGCCAGACCTACCTAGAGAGCACCTCATCCAAGAGCTGATGCTGTTTCCTGGGTTAGCTACATCTCTTGAATGTGATTTTTTCCATTCTCTTCCTAATAAGTTTTTCTTACACCTTCTTGAATGAGGAAGATCAAACAAGACACAGTTTCAAAAGGAATCCACAATTGTTTGAAACACACATTTTTCAGGTTTAAAGGGTTAGTTTCAACACCTTTTTTTCCACCAAAATAATGATTTTGGTAGATCTAATTATTCCATTACTTTCCGAAAACATCATGTGGTTTTCAAAGGATTTTCTTGTTTAGATATAAATAAATTACATGTTAAGGTGGGGTAGGCAAAGGGAGACATTTTAAACTGATCACTTTTAAACTAAACCATTTCAGTGACCCAGAAACATTACTCCCCAAAATTTCTGGGTGCACAAGCTACATTGAAATCAACATTTGATCCCAACTTGGGACAAGAATAACTATAATAATATTCAAATATTATTTCTAAAGTGAAAAAATACATTTTCTGCCTCACAAACAGAACTTAAGCAAGCAGCCTGTATATCCTAGGAGGTTGAGCTCAGTAGGAGCACATCCTTAGAGCCCTAGCCCACACACTCCCCACCAACTGCATGATGCATTTGACTTTTTTTCCTGCCATTCTTGAAGTCCCAGAGCCCTACCCAGCTCCCCAGCTGTGGTTTTGCAGAGGTTTGAGCACAGGAGCTCATACAACTGCTGCCTTTGCAAAGTGGCAGAATTACAGAAATGGCAAAAGCAGGTTCCCCCCCCCCACCCCGCCCAAACATGTGGTTCTGGTTAACAGACCTTTGCAAGCAGCTGAGGAGGCTGCAGCAGAGCTTGGGCAGGTAACAGAGGCTGGCACATAAGGAACTACCTTTCCCCCCATTAAACAGAAAAAACCCAAGGCTGCAATAAAACTAACAGCAACTTCGTTTACGAAGTGTGAACCCATAAACTGGTGCCTTTAGATTACAGGTTACTTCTCCTGCAGAGGCTAATAGAGCACAATTAGGACAGAGATATGTGGTTTTTTTTCTTGTCCCCCATTCTCAAGTGTTATTTTAATGTGCCTGCAATACACAGATGCTGGACAAACCCTGCCTCCTGTTACTGAGGGGCTGTTCCAGCAAACCCACTGGTGGGGATGCTGGGTCTCACAGAAGCAGCAGAGCCTGTCTAAAGCCTGTCATAAAAACACCTCCCTGAGATTTCTTTTTTTAACAGATTATGTATCAGAGAGACCAGTCCAGGTAAGTAGCAATAGAGAGTAATAAATCTCTAACACACACCACCTTTCCAGAGCTCCTAATTTTTTTTAACGCTGTTTGAGTGCCAAATCCTCAATAAAACCTCACTTGGTTCTCGTGCATCTCCTCACAGGCTAAATAACTTCTTCAGGCAAACATACAAAATACATACACACAGCACCTTTTGCATCAGTTTATTGTCCAGGAGCATCCCTTCCCTGCTCATCTGAAGACTTCACGATGCCAAGAACTTCCCCAGGGAATCCCAAAGGAGCACAGGCACCAGAGTTGGTGCTAAGAGACCCTGCAGCGGGAGCTCACATGCCTTTCATCATGCGTCTGCACTTATCTGTTTGGTTTTCAGCACATCTCTAACAGCAAACTGTATTTTTGGTAGGAAACAGAACGGTCAGTGCATGGTTTGTATTAATGGTCTCATTCAGGAAAAAAATTGATAAAAAAGTGTCTGTACAAATATCAAATATTAGCAGGCAGAATAAATCTCTATAAGTGGAACAACAGCACCTTATCACCTTCTCCTCCCCCCAGCTCTGGTTTTGTTGTCATCCACTTCTAACATATTTTATCTTTCAACCCCCCCCAACGTATTTTTCCAGTACTAAAAATCTCTGCTTTTTTAAGTCCTACCTAGAAAATTTTCAGTTACATCATTTGCACAAATATGTTGTTGTTAACATTGAAAAACCTCTTTGCTCGCAGTTGTATATTTTATTTGGCTAAAAACGTGCTCATGTCTAATACATCACATGTCCTCTGGTGATACTATTTAAGCTAGAAATTCCAAAACTCACAAATACCGAAGAGCCAAATGTTCCAGAGCTGTACTCGTCTACTAAACATGTAATATATCTCCCCCTTCTCCAAACAGAAATAGATTTCTCTGATTTGTTTGATAAATTTGACCCAAGATTTCCATTTGGAGTTATTGGAGTTCCTACTGTTTTTCTGCGTGTTGGTGGGCCAAGCCCTAATCACCCAAATCTCCCCAGGAGGCCATAAATTATGGCAATGAGATGGGGCTTTGTATTCCTCCGGCCGCAGGAGAAGGCGAGCTCGCAGCACCGTATTTTGACAGGCATGAATTTAATTCATTGTTTTATGACGGATGGGAAAAGCGGCCACGCTCATCGCGGAGATTTACGATCCTTTGGGTCTGGAGGGTTCCATCATTCGCCAGTCATGTGAAAACAGATGGACAGACAGACACCCCTGCATACATGGCCTGACCTAGATATTCTCACCACTGCTTCCAAATGGGATCCATATGCCCAGAGAGATCTTCATTAACACAGCCTTCTAGATTGCGTCAAGCGCAGCTCCCTCCTTACTCACTGGAGCTCCTGAGGGAATTCCAGACAGGAAAACAGAGCCAAGGATGCAGCCGAGAAAATCTCCACCCTCCCCTTGCTTTTATCCAAAGGAGCTGAGATTTATCCATTCGATGACAATCTCCATGGACATGTAAAATATCTACATGCATGCAGATAAACATGTCCTCTCCTCTGCTCCACACGTGTTACTGGGTGTCAAGCAGTGTCTTTCTCCAGGTATCGCTTGACTGAAGAGTTCTCCTCATGCCTCTGTCTGGCAAATGATAAGGGTGTCTGAAACATGCACTCAAAGCTCTCCAGATGTAAGGCTCACCAGTGGAAGAAGACAAATTGGTTTTTTAACCAGTTAAACCTCAGGGTGCACAAAACTCATATCTAAACCCACCTGGGGAATCCCTTCAAGCAAAGCACACAAGTCTCTAGGACTAAACATACAGCTCTGGCACTTAGGGACATGGTTTAGTGGTGGACTTGTCAGTGCTGTGTTAATAGTTGGGACTCGAAGATCTTGAATGTCTCTTCCACCCAGAACAATTCTGTGATTTCAGATCAATTTCTGTAGGAAGATCTCTGTGGTGATGTCTGTAAATAACAGATCATAAGCAAGTTACCCACATATCCAAGGGCTTAGGGGAGTGGGGACACATCTGATGTTGGATCTTCTGGTACACTGCTTTAGCTTCAGCCTGCTCCTACAGAAGCCAACTTCTCTCCTTAGCATCAGTTCAGATCTCACTCAGACCCAGCAAATAACTGGATTTAAAGAAATCAGTAATCCATAATGGAAAACTCAGGGCTGGAACAGCTGCATCCCAAGAGCAACAGGATTCAGATGTAGTGAAAAGGAGTGGCTAAAGGCTCATCAGCCTTTCCTGGGGTAGAGTTTATGCCTGCAAGGAGGATTTGGCAGAGCATCTTTTGGATGTGGAGGGACACAGGAAGTGATGACTTGACCTAGCTGCAAGCAGAGATGATGTCCTAGGAGTAGGGGTGAAAGCCAGGAGTTAGTATCTCAGCTGCCCCAGCACAGAGTCCAGCCTTCCAGGGTATTGTTTCATGCCTGTCAGTAGATTAAACTTTCACTGGTTTGTTTTACAGCCTGGAGTTTTAAAATAAACCAAAATCACAGCCAGTTTATTTTTATTCACCAGGTAACAGCTACGACAGCTCAGGAGAAGTTTTGCTCAATGCCCAGTGCTGTGGCAGCCTTGAGGAGGTGCAGCAGACTCATGAATGGCTCCCATGGGCTGTAAGGGAAGCTCTGTCCCTAAGGACCAGACTTTATTTATTAACAGACCAAGCCAAACAGCTCACTGGCACACAGGGGACATGGGTAAAAAAATTCATGTTCCATGAAGGAAACTGCACAAGCAATGCCCTGGGAATGCATCATCCTCTCCACAACTTAAGAGGAAAGCTGCTTTTTTGGTGACTCCATTTTCTTTTCAATCTTTTCCCTTCCTGCTCCTGAAGATTAAGCCATGTAAAGCCAAATTCAAGGTAATCATCAGAATATATCAACAGTAGTCTCTCCTAAAATGGGTTTGGAGTCCCTTTTCTTCCTCAGCATATAACAGATCTTAGAGTGAAAAAAAAGAGTATCCTCTGCCTTAATCACTCTTAGAAGCACAAAGTTAGAGACCTACAGCTGGGAATAAACTGGAAATGCTAATTATAGTATGACATTGGTCCTTTGGGTTGCATCCTAGGGGATAACACACAGGGCACAAGGGATCTTTGGGCTGATGGTCATGCTGGTATTTGGGAGCTGTATACACTGGGAAATTATGGTCTTATTTCTTCAGCTTCATCTGGAAGCCCATAACCAAATTTCAGAGGTGCCCCTGAATCAAGGGGGGGGAAGACAGATACTAAATGATTTACTGGGAAGATATGTTCCAAGGGCAATGCACAGCTAGCTCAACATCTGTTATGTCTACCAAAGCAGGATGAGAGACTAAGAAGTTACTGATAATGGGAAGAGCCTCGAACCAGGTCCTTGTTCTCGAACCTGAAAACAACATAAACCAGCCTTGAGGTTTGAACTCGGGCCAGGGACATAAAGAGCATGCGCAGAAAAGTGAGGTGAAAGGTTTAGAAAGAAGAAGACTCTTTACTTCATCCGAGGAAGACTCTTACTTCATCCCAGGGACCCCTACCCACGACCACCAGACAACACTGCTCAAGGGCAACGCAGATGCAAATGACTTTTGGGTTCATTATAATAAGAAGAGAGGCTGGGCAGGGCTAGGTAATGAATATATATAGGCCTATTGTGAACCTTAATGAATATGGAACATGTAACCCAATAAATACTGAGCTGAAAGCAGCAGGGGACACACATGACTTTGGAGGAATTATCCCCCATGCGTCCCAGAGCTGGACTAAACATACCTACTTTACTACTTATTCAGTAGTGGAGTTTTTCCCGTGTATCACCCCAGCTTCTAACACCAGCACTTAAGTACCTGACCTTGGAAAGCCTGAACTCTTTCATTTATGGGAGATATTCTGTACTGGGATTGGTGTAATTAAAAATTACACCTGTCTTGATAAAGACTGCACAGAACAAGCCTTCCTTCAGGAAAAATTCACTCCCCTGTCCCAGATCAACTTCTCCACATGTTTGTATCACCTGTGGTGCTGGTACATCTTCCAACTCCTTTCTTTCACCTTCTCCAGTCACAGCAGCATATTCATCATCCCCAAAAGATTCCAGCTCAACTTCAAACAGAAGAGCCTCAGATTGTCCAAACTTCCCATTTTTATTAATTAATTTAAAAATAATTTTAAAGTGAAAGGAGAAACATCTCAAAATAACAAGACTCCAAGACCTGTCACTTCAGAAAAATAGTATTGAAAAATACTTGGGAAAATATTGCCCTGACCAACTTGCAGTTCAATCAGATATTAAAAAAAAAACAAAAACAAAAAAAACCCCAACACATACACACAAAACACAAAAACCACCCAACCCAACAACAAAACCCAGAAAAAAATTCCCAGAAACTTTGAAAAAACCTGAAACCAGCTACATAAATACACTGAATAAGACAGCTTAAACCAGCCACCACCATGAAATTCCAGGTTCTGGAAGAAATTCCAGCCTTGCTCATGCCTTGGTGAGGCAAAGACACTCATTCTCCATAAAGACTGTGACTGTCTGATGTAGTGAAAGTGCCATTTACAGATGTTTTAAGAATTAAAAAAAGTTAAAAAATATTAAGGTCAGGGATCTCTTAAGCTTTGATCAGAGGCACTTATCCAAGCAGCCCAGAGAGGATATTTTGAATCAGTATGAAGGCACACAGTAATATGGGGTATTTATTTCACTCTGCTCAGCTCCTTACAGCTTGTCAATTAGGTATGTAACACTGAAAAAAAAAAAAACCAACACATCTAGCTCTTTGTCAAAATTACATTGCTTTTCTCAGTAATTAAATTGCAGTTTTGCTAAAAACAGTGCTTGTAAAAGAGTTTTTTGTTCACCTGGAAACAAGCGCCCAGCTCCTCACTGAAACACGACTTGCTTCTGCTTTTTAAAAGCCTCGATCCCTTCCATTGTGAACTGGAAATACCACGTGCCATTGTATTTCTATGGCTGTAATTCTTGGGATAAAATATATCCAGCTATCGTTTAAAATAAGAGCTCCTCGCAGCTGGATCCTGGCAGACAGCGCATGCTGTAAATCCTCCTGTAGCACATTCCCAACTGCCCCGCAGACCCACCGGCCGTATCGGGAAGAAAAACAGGGAATTTGATACAAACTTCAGTATACAGTTCTAGTAGCAGACCTTGAGGAAGAGTTCCCACATAAAGATGTTTCAGTCTTTTAAACTGTCTGATCAGGCAGCACCACCAAAATAAAAATAAAACATTAACTTTACTGACGCTTGCAAAATTTGCCCCATTTAAAAGACAGCAAGCCCTCAGCAGCTTTTTTCCTCACTTGCAGTTTTCCAGATTTTTAGTTAATCCTATCTCCCCAAAATGCTGATAATTCTACAAAAACAGAAAGTGTGTTTAAAATTTCATGAGAGATACATTTTCCCTAAACGGCCATGCTGCGAAGGTAAATAAATGCAAGGTTTCAGCAAAGGAGCTGGTAGGAAACCACGCTTTATTTTTCTGTGATAAATCATTTACTTTGCAAACGATCTATATTTTATGAATTATGAACATCAGATGACTTGCTGTCTAGCCTGCCTAGTGCTTGTCTGTGCCATTTGTTCCCCTACCCCCGCCCCCGTCATAGGAGAGCTCTTTGTTGCAGTCATTTTGTTATTATTAACTACGAGCTTTCACTGGAAAAACAACAATCTGACCATCCAGCAGTGTGGCTGGGAGAGCATCGGCAAAGACAACTTATCTCCTGAAAGCAAATCATTTTTTAAACAGGAAAAAAACCAAAATAATCAAAACTACATCAGTTTTCTAGACACCTCTGCCTCTGCTATGTAACACTTGGGTCACCCAACCCAGAATAAGGAAGCCTAAAAGTCTCTTAATAAAAAAAAATTAAAAATAAAATAAAAAAATCAATATTTCCTTATTTTATGCCAATGTAATGTAACACTCAGGATCACCAGACCCTGAAGAAGAAAGCCTAAAAGTCCCTTAAAAATAAGAGAAGAATATTTCCTTATTTTAATTTTTTAGGCATCCCTGAGTTTTTGTTGGTTCCTTTCTCCCCATCTAGAGACTCAAGAGTCTGCTCTGGCAAGGTTGAAGCTGGGAGAAGGCAACCTATTGCTGGGTGCAGAAACACCCAACCTGGGGAAGCACGGAGCTCTGAGGCTGTCAGAATTGTGCTTTCACCAAGGTTTGAAGCTTCTGAGTTAGAAGTACAAGAGATGTTTCTTACTGCCACTACAGATAAAGGAGTTTGTGTTGTGAAGCCTTCTGGACTGAGTTTTGTTGTTTCTTCAGGCTGTTTATCAATATTCACAGTTCACTAGGTTGTTGACATAATTCCCCTTCTGAAACATAACAGTCCCACTAAAACCATCTAAAAAAATACTATAAAATACTTTAAAAATAGCACCAAACCCTCAAAGCCATGAAGACACCTTTCCATAGGCTGGTTGCCTTTTCCCCTACCCTGCTCTTTGCAGGTATTGTTATAAAGATTTATTAATAGTCCGCAGAATAAGTCCTGTTAAGGTCTACAGCAAACATCTGAGCTTTGGACTTTGCAAGCCACTAGTCAGCTCAAGAATGAGCCACAATTAATGCTCTGTGCTCATTTATCCAGAGCACTGGAGTTATACCCAATACACCCAAAAAGTACATCACATATGATAATGTGGAGTGCACTGGAAAGCATGGGCTGGAGCCTGTTTTCAAGAAACAAGGCAGTTTTCAGGAAATTAAAGCATCTCACAAAAGGGAGCAGATGCTCCAGTGGAAGTAGGGCCGTCCAGTATTTAAAGGGAGCCTTAGAAAGAGGGGGACAAACTTTGCAGTAGGGCCTATTGTGACAGGACAATGTTGATGGCTTTAAATTAAAAGGAGAAATTTAGATTAGAGGGAAGGAAGAGATTTTGGTGAAGCACTGTCCCAGGTTGCCCAGAGAGGTGGTTGATGCCCCATCCCTGGAAACATTCCAGGTCAGGTTGTCCAGGGCTCTGAGCAACCTTTTCTAGTGCAGATGTCCATGCTCACTGCAGGGGGGCTGGACTTGTTGACCTTGTAAGGTTCCCTTCCCACCCAAACCAGTCTGGGTTTCTATGCATAGGTAACAGTGTGAAGAAAGCCAAAAAAAAAAAATCTAAGATGATGCTGTGGGTTTCAAGACACAAGAATAAAAACATGTCTGGGATTTTTTTATTTTGATTCTCTTCCTTGGAAGTTTCCAAAGCATTTGGTTCTCACTATTTCAGAATGAAAACAATGCCCAAGATGGTGACACTTTCAACAATGTGCAAAGTCCAAACCAGAGAAGGAGCAGGAAGACAAGGCAGCATCTCCTTGCCCAGCTCTACAAACAGACTCATCTTCCCCATCCCCATCTTTGAGTCCTCTCCAGCACCAAGCCCTGCTAGGAACACCTAGGATCTGCAGAGATGCCTTCATGCAGTCAGGGTCCAGGGGGAACTGTGGCTGATGGCTTATGTAGACCTAAAACCATAAGGGACCTGCACAGGAAGCCATTTCCTAACAAAAAAAATGGGGGAGGCTCTGTGTGCTTTGAAATCCACGCTATTCCATTGCCCAATGGCTAATTGCATACGGTTCCATTTAACCTGTCGGCTTTAAATCACAGCTGGAACTATATGGTCTTAGAGAACTACCTGGAAAGAAAATAAATGACATCTGCAATCCCCTGAACCTGAAGCCCATCTCAGTTTACAATATTAGGGTTGAGGGTTTTTTTTTTTTTTTTTAAGTTTATTTAAACCAACACACAACGTTAAAAACCCATTTGTAACTAAATTACTTCCCAAAATTCTTCTTTACCTTTTCCCTATGAATAAAAATCTAAAAAAAAAAAAAAAAAAAAACAAAAAAACCAACTGACATATGGTGGTTTTTAACGCTATGGAAGGTGTGTGACTTAAAATCTCAGAAATTTTGAAAGCGGAGCCCTTTCTGCTAAGTACAGCTAGACCTTGCAGCCCAGGCCAAGGCATGAATTAGAGTTTATAATGCTGCAGAGAGAATACCAAAGAATCAAAAGAAAAACATTTCAGCTTGAGTAGGAAAATTCTCTGTATTCTCTTTTACAGCCAACCATAACTTTCACAGGATGAGTTATGCTTTCTGTTATTGGCATGTTTTTCAAGTTAAATAAAAACTGTTTTCCAGGAGAGGCACTGGTGGATCTCTGCTTCCCAAATCACTCTTCATTCTCTCAACCGCACTTTCTGCCCAGATCTATGGTTTTCATTCCATTCTAAAAAAAAATAAAATATAATCTTATCCCTTCCTTCCTACAGGCTTAAGCATCTGCACTAGGGCAATAATGTTGGAAGGGTTTATTTCTACTGGTGTCTGAGGTCTCCCAGTTTATCAGTATTAAGATTTGTCCTTGGTTTGAAAAGGGAATGGACTGGTAGAATCATGGAATGTTTTGGGGTGGCACCTTTAAAGCTCATCTAGTCCAACCATCCTGCAGTGAGCAGGGACATCTGCAACCAGAGCAGATTGCTCAGAGCCCTGGCCAAGTTCACCTAGAATGGCTCCAGCGATGGAGCTTGAGCAAGGTGTGAAGCTTTGAGCTTGCCCACTCACTGGGCAGGCCTGAGATGTGATAAAGGTACAAGAATCAACATACTGGTCCCTGACCATTAAATGGGGACAGGAGGACACCAAGCCATTACCATACTGGTAAATCTGCTCTTCCTGCATCTACTTGTTACATAGCTCAATGCTGCAACAGTTACTGCCCAAAAAACCCCATCTAACAACACTAAAACCCTCAAACAGTATCATTCCACCAATTCTCTGCAGTTTGCTGGAAGTATCAGGCGGAAGACACCAAGAAACCAGGCTTGGACAGCTCTGGGTGGGACACAGTCAAGCCTCAGCTTTAATAAGAGTGAAGGTAAAACAGCAATGAAACTCTTACTTCAAAAGCTATGCCCAGGAGGACCTGTTCACATGGCCTCATGCCCAAGGGTGAAATCCTGTCCCCATAAAAGTCTGTGAAAAACCCAAGGCAGAATTTAGCAGAGCTGTTTTCCCCACCCTCTTTGAAGCCCATGAATAGAGGTATCTATAAATCTTGGACCCTGACTGAAGATGGGATGACACCTATTTCTAACAAGGAAAAAAAGGTGAAGTTTTAATTCTTATTCAATCCATCACAATGTCTACAGTGCAATTTAAGCTGATACCACATGTGTGACAGAAGCACAGGGTGATATTTTCTCAGTCCTGTGGGTGAAACACATTCTGCTGAAAAAGCTTTTTCAGCAGAATAGTCAGTTCCATTCAAATCAACATCTCTGCAGGGAAAAACCCAACTTGGACAGTGTTTTCCTTTATTGTATGAGAAGATATTTTTAAGTGAAATATTTCACTTAGAAACGTCACTCAAATCCTGATGTTCCATGTTTGAATAGACTAAAATTTTTTGTTTCCTACAGCAGAGAGAATACTGAACTTCTTGAGCCACCAAACAAGTGTCTCGACTTTCCACTCTGATCTGGGGTAAAAACCATCAAATGCAAAATTTCCCACTAGTGCTGCTTGCCAGGTGGTAATATCCCAGCTTTTCTTTCATTTCTTTACTCTATTGCACATCTTGGTCTGTGCACCAGGTCATAGCGCTCAACAGTAGTTTCACCTGCCTGGTGCTGTGCTGTTTTCTCCAAATCAGGACAGACCCAGCTTGGCCACCAACACCTCTGCTGTTCTGGTACAGTAGGCAACACTTCTCCCATCTGCAAGTCACCTCTCCCATGGACATCAGCTTTTGCAACAGAAACTGTGAGGAGCATGCGTGGAGGTACTGTCTCAGACATACATCCTCAGTAACTCAGACTGCTGTTGGATCACAACAGACTGGCGTGGTCAGCTCAGGAGAGCAGAGCTCCTGCCCATTCACAGAGAGAAAAAACTTCTGGACCTGGTGTTTCCTACACATAGTCCCTCATTTTTCAGTATCAACCAGTATCCACCAATTGAGCCAGGGCTACTTTAACACAGCACAGAAACAATAGCAGCAAAGACAAGAGAAACAAAACCTTACCTGGTCTCCATAATGACTAGACCTCCAGCAATGATCTTCTCCTAACAGTTGTCCAGCACAAAGCCTGTCATTCAGAAACATTGCTCAGCTGGTCCTGGAAGAGGACAGAGAGCAGAAGAGGGAGAAACTGACAAAAACGTAATGAATCAGTCAGAGGGATAAACTCATCTGTTTGGGATAGGACTACTCCAGTGGTTTCAGCTCTTTTTCCAAAACCCGGTGCTAGGATAAGCAGTTAATACCAGATGTTCAGCTGCTCTAGACACTTGAATGAGTTTTGGACATGAAGGAAAAAAAAAGAAATAGTCTATTGGAGAGCACAAGGTTGTGGTTAAAGCACTGGACTAGGATGCAGTTCTTGTTTCATAGCCCAGCTCTGACACAGATTTCCTGCAGGCACACTCACACCACATGCCTCAGGTCCCAGCCTTCTCCTCCCAGCATCCAGATCAAGATACAAACCACAGGCAAGTCTCTGAGGCAGGGACCAGCTTTGAAAACCTTATCACTTATCTGTTCCATCCTGCATGATTAAAAAACATGTAATTTTTCTACTCAGAGATATGGTTCTAAAGGTAAATATGAGTAGCATCTCTTGGGTCAAATAGAAATCCAGCTGGATGGTAGAGCAGAAACAAGATCAGACCAGACCACCTTCTCCCCCCCCCCCCCCCCCCCCCAAATCAGGTACAGGTCACCACCCAGCTCCAAACATCTAGACACACTCCAGCCCTCAGTCTGAGTAACTATAACCTTATTTGCTTGAGCAGAAGCTGAACTACTCTCACTGTGGCACCCATTGAGCTCTATGATGGGGATTCAACTCAGAGCACATGAGCTCTGGATGCTGGGAGCAACCATACAAATCCATTTCTGTACCTCATTTGTGTCCCAGAAGCTACAAAAATAGCTGAAGCTTCAATATACCAATGCCAGCTAGTAAGCTTTTATATACATACATATTTGAGTTCCTGCTTTCAAAATCCAGACGCAAAGGGGAAATTTTCCCACATAGGGAAAATTCAGGTTTTAGTGTTGCAATGGGGGTATTTAATTAAAATAAAAAGCCTACAGATGCACCAAAAAAGCAGACTGAGGTGGTTTTGTCCATGAGCCCTAACAAAGGGCTGAAGGTGGGAAATTGAACTTTTAATAGACAGCTTTACCAAGAGTAGCACTTATTTTTATTTGTCTCATTTTCAAATCCCTTGTTGCACTTTTAGGCAATGTTCCTTTTTTGTTCCCCCTCTTTTAAAGTATGGGAGCCTCTTGTGTCCCCTCAGTCTCCTGTACATCAGCAACCCTCCAAGTTCAGCGAGACAAATAATAGAAGCAACTTTTATAAACACAGTGGAGCAGGGCAGTGGAAGCTGCCAGGGAGGAGGTTTTCTACCAGACAGGACCACAGCAAACCCTAATCCCACCTCAAGAGCTGGAAACATTCCTCTTCAGACAACAGGGAGAGTCTGATTTCACACTGCCATTAACCAGCTGCACTAATAACCTGGGTCTAATGAAGAGCTGCAGTTCAGTTGGGTAAACAGAGGTAGAAAACACATCTCAGGAGAAGGACAAACAAAGTTTTGGCCTCTGCATGACAAACGCAAGCACCTAGGATTTTGGGGTGTCTTTTTTTAACAACGTGGCTTTTCTTTTTAGAACACAGGCACTGTTTGCCTTCTGTTTACTCTTTCACCAATAACATCAACTGCCTGCAAGTTATAAACCAAATACAAAATGCAATGAATTAAATCATCAGGGACCAGAAAACAACCTAGAATATAAGCACAAAGTCAGAGAAACGTGTGTGTGGGAGCCCATTTAACCATGCTGACCTGGGGCAAGATCCAAGACATTTCTTGGGTGCACCTAAACTCAGGGGCTCTGAACCCTAGAATAGAAGCAAAGACAAAGTTTTAGAGTATTTAGAGATCTTAGCAGGACATTTTTTCCATGTCTTGCTCCCACTGGCATATACGGGCACAGCTCATGCCAGTGCTGTGGGACACAGGTAATGGCTGTGGATCAGCAGCATGGGGGACAGAGCCGATGAGCAATAAACCAAAGCCAACTGCCACCGGATCAGGCACAGGACAGGGCTAACCCTGCACAAATGGGGTCAGAGACTGCAGACTGATCAGACCTTGAAGTAAGGCTGTGGGACAGGTTCGTCTGCCAGGAGATGGCAGAGCTGAGTTCAGCTGGTCTGAAACCCTTTTTATCTCCTCCAAGGCAGGATTCCTCTTTGTGCTGGGCCTTTGAGCAACACAGAACTGACACAAATTAATGAAAACACCCATTTTCCTGAGCATTCAGAAGCTCAAGAGGAATGCCAGAAGTTGTCATCTCCAGTTGCAGTTAGACAAAAATATAGAATTGGAATTTTTTTTTTCCCTTAAAGACACCTTGCAACACCTTCCCAACAGTTAACACAACAAGTATTTAATGGAAAATAAGAAATCCGTGCAGGTGTGTCCATGCTCAGTGACAAGCTAAATTAATTCTCACCCAGAGGATCAGTAACAAGTCTTCAGTGGGTCATGACAATCGATTTCTCCTGCCCTGGACTATCTCTTTACTCCTGGAAAGATGCCTCTGAGCAGCTGATGGTCTGTGCATGGCAGAGAAGAGCCTCTGTGACAGTCACCAGAGCTGTCTGCAGCACAGTCACATCACGTGGCCACACTGCTCCTGTGGGAATAAACCCCAGGGTATCCACACGTTAACTGTGCCTCGGGTGGAAACGCCAAGGACAGGGAGCTGCTGGACCTCCAGGGCACCCCCCTGCAGGCAGCTCAAGCCCCCCAGACAGGAAGATTTCAGAGCTCACACTACAGACATCTGGAATAAAAATCCCACTTGCCCAGCTTCCCCAAACTGGGAACTCTTTGACACGGAATCACTCAGCAGTAATGTAATAAACAGCATCTGCATGCACCCAGCTTTTTTGGTAGCTGCGTTTTACAGGCTGCTTGAAGTCCAAGCCAAGAAGAGCCATTTTGGAAGACCAGAAAAGGGAAAATTACAGTTATTTTGCTAAACAGCGATCACCCCGCCTATGCACAGACAGTTGGTGCATTGGAGCGGTTTTATTTTCTAAGAAAATAAGTATTGTGGGTTTTCAGCCTGGCTTCCCAAAGAAACGAGGTTTGTGTAATCTCTCAAGTGTACATCTCCCCACCAAAACCAGCGTCTCTCCCCGTAGCTTTTCAGTCTGCTCCTCAGCTCCAGCCAGACGGAAAAGAGAATTAGAGTTTAACAAATTAGGGGGGAATAAAACCAAACCCAGCAATTGTCGGGAGGAGACTATATTAGTGCTCCTGCTAAAAAGGAAGGGACCAGCTGGATGCTCAGTATACATCCCAGAGATCCAACTGCATCAACACCATTGCAGTTTGTCCCAGCACACCCCAGCCAGGAGGAATCTCAGCAGCTGAAGCAGAAAGTTTAAGCTTTTTGACACGTTTTTTCCCTCCAACAAGGGCAAAAATCCCGGAGATGGGAGGAAACATAATGTGGCAGCACAGTGGCACTGCAGGAAGCAGCACCTTTACACAGACATATGCAAGTGCACCAGGCTTCTCAGTGAATGAGGTCTGCTAAAATAAGCTCAATTACAGTACACAAGAGGGCATTAGAGAGCTAGGTCCTCTGGAGACCCTGGGCCATCTTCCAGAAACTCGGTGCAAGCCACTGCTCCTTATGTGCAGAAAATAAACACCCAATGAGCAGGTCCACAGCACTTGATGCTTCCTCACCAAGCCTACAACCCAGGATCCTCATGCCTAGTGTAGCAGAATTCCCAGAGGCCTGGTGGCCTGGCTGTCTGGGTGACAGCAAAGGTAGGAAAGCCCCAACATCATCATCCCTCAGCATGACTCAGTGCTTGACCCTGCTCTGGTGCACTCAATGCACTCTGCAGTGTCCTACCACATTCCAGCATGGAAGCACTTAACAAAAGAGGCTTTTTTATCAAGAAAAGGTAATTTAAACTCTGCCATCTACTAGACAACAGTCTGGAGACTTTCTTAAGCATTGGATATTTGTGCTGAAAAGCTGTTTGTTGTAGGGAATGCAGAGTGGAAGGCTCCAGCAGCACCTTCAGTCCAACCTGTACCAACACTTGCAGGACCATGGGTTTATTATACACCTCCCCTCCTTGATCAGCCATAAGAAGCCATCCAGCTCTTCCCAACACAAAACTGGTGCTTACACCACACACTTCTACACAAAGGAGCTGCAGCCCCCCCAACTACCAAACCAGCAGCAATTAAATGCTGCTTGTGGAGGCAAAACAGGCTCCACAGAGGCAGCACAGCAGCTTTGCTCCTCTCAAGCAACACCAGTTACAAGGCCACAATCAGACTTCCCTTGCCACCAGCCTATGTACAGCCTCCCTACATCTACTTCTCCTTACCTTTGCTCAGGCTCAGCTTCAGCAAGATCTTCTTCCAAACCTTCCCTCCTGTTAAGCCACCTTGACCTTCAGCAGACCCCATCTCAAGGCTTTGGAGCTCTGTACCCTTATTTAAGGGCATTTCCTCCGTTAAGAAAACTGTAGCATTTTCCACAAGCTGCAGCAAGGGAGGAGCACGATCAGCCCCCAGAAAGAGCAACCAGCAGCCCAAAGCTACTAGAAAGTAGCGAGCACCCTTGGAAGGGCTTAAGTAGGCTCCAGCCTGGCCTGAGGTGTGGATTAGGCTCAGGTGTTGTGAGTGGGAGGATTAACCCTTCCCCTGACACTTAGACTGCATGGTTCCCAGGAGAGGGTGATGAGTTTGAGCCTGTCCCTAAATCCGGACTAACTCCAGGTGACTGGGAGTTCAGGGGCTGATGAAGCTAGTCCCAGTCCAGAGGAGACTTGGCACCTTCTAACTCCAGAGCATATGCATCCACAGTGTTTCTGTGTTTGGGGCTTAAGGAAATCACTTTGCCCTACACATTAGAGATCAATATTTTGGGAATCACACTGGATTTTGATCTCCCTTTTGCATTTTCCTTCTCAGTTTCCTCAAGGTTGTTGGCTTTATTTCTTACATCCTAAGAGGGTCAGCTCACAGCAGGGGTGAGGATGCGTGGAATAAATATATTGGACAATATATCATTGGGGTAAATACATGGAGCAGGAGGTGTGGCCCTGGATGGTTCAGCACAGGGACACGGGCAGGTGACAGCCAGTTCTTCCCCATCACCATCCAGCCACTTTGGGTGGCCCTGCAGATGCAGCTGACCAAGGTGCCACAATGCGGCCTTATGGGGACAGGGTCAAAGCCTGGCAGACACACCAAGCCTTCTGCAGCTGAGCTGCATGTGGCCGCAGGACATATCCAGGACCTGCAGTCTTCCTACCCCTGGTCCTGTGGCTCCTCCTTATATTATTATAATTTCATCTTTCAACAAGAGGTTGACAGTTACGCTGTGTTGTAAAACAGATACACATCACCTCATGGAAAATCATCTGCTTGTAGACATTTCCCTCTCTCTTTCTCTGCTTTTTGGTGGTGACAACCCATCACCAAGGCCTACCTCTGTCAAACTGCCCACTGATGAGTTTTCCAAACCCCAGCATCTTGCTGGCAGCAAAGAAAGAAGATCTACCTACAGCATCCACATGGCAGCTCAGTTGCACTCAATATTTTTCTTTTCCTGGTCTGGGGGTGTGTTTGTTCTTCTTCACCTTGATCCCTGAAAAGTCAAACATCCAATGCTGGGGTCATTCTTGAAGGAAATGACAATCCCAGCTGAAGATGCTGTGTTGCCCCTTTGCAGTGAAGACTCCAGGTATAACTTTGCAGTGTTAAAAAACCTAATATTAAAAAAAAAAAAAAAAAAAAATCAACCAAACAAAACAAAACAAGGAGGAAAACAGAGGGTGAAAAAGAAATGACCAGAAGCTTAGTACTGCTGGATGGTTTCCCACTGAACTGGATGTCACATGTGCAAACACATCAATAAATACAGAAGCACAAGAAAGTGGAGTCCCATCACCCTCTGCCATCTTCCATGAATTATCAGGGGTCCAAAGAGATCCAGACAAGCAGATTGTAATGTCACTTGTGCCTTTCTTTTTTGTTTTCCCCCTTTTTTCCACTACTTCAAATACCTGGAAAGGACTTTTTGCATGATCTGAAGTGTGTGTGGGGGCTTTTCCCACACTTCATAAAAGGTTCCTGTTTGCCCCTTGCCTCCTTTGAAGCCCAAACCTCCCCAGCAGCCCCAGGAATTTGCTGGTGATTTACGACTATTTGGACAAGTGTTGAACAGAGAGGGGCTGGGGGGAAGAGCCCCACTCCTTCCTGGCAGTGGGTTCTGCCAAGAAGGCAGCGCTCCCCCCACATCTCTACAGGAGCCATAATGGAATGATTTTTGGTGGTATGGCTGCATTTGCTGAGGGTGTGCCAGCACAGGTGCGTGGGCAGGTTGAAAGGAAGAAAACCTATATATAAAGGAAGAAATTTTGATGCTGAGTGTGGTGAGACCCTGGTCCAGGTTGCCCAAAGTGGTGGTCAATGCCCCATTCCTGAAAACATTCCAGGTGACTTTGGTCAGGACTCTGGGCAACCTGCTCTAGTTGCAGATGTACCGGCTCACAGCAAGGGGGTTGGACTAGCTGACCTTGAAAGGTCCCTTCACGCCAAAAGCATTCTATGATTCTATCAAAGAACAAGAACGTGCATGCAGTTAGTTATTATCACTGCTGGACCAGCAGCCTCCATCCCCATCAGTGCCTTTGGGGCAGTCAAATGCATCTGGGAGGGCTGAAGATCAGGAGGATTTAAAAATAAATAAATAAATAATACAAAAATAACAGTGGCAAAATTCATGCTTGTCACCCTCAATTTCCAGGATTTCCTGCACAACCCACAGGGTGAAGAATGTCATTGTGTCTGAAGGCAGGACTTCACACATCATCCTATGATGCCAGGAGCAGGAAATTTGGGGAAAAGATGGACATTTGCTTCACATTTACAAGCACACGGAGGAACGTGACCAAACTGTGAGGACTTGCTAAGTACTGCTCAACCCACGACTCCTCAGCAAGTTTCTGACCAGACTTCCCCAATGCCTGGCTGCTGCAGAGCATTTTCCTGTCTCTTCCACCTTGCACCATCCACCAGCTCCTGTCCTCAAGCTTCAAAGACAACTGGTGGTTTATGGTTGCCCCAAGTGCAGGTCTCAGGGTCTGCTTGCTTGCTTTTCTCTTTCTGCCTGAATTTCTGCCCCAGTTGAGCCCCTATTCTCATTTTTGCCATTATGCACCACATCAAAGCTGGCCAAAGCCTCTCTGCCCAGCATCTCCCACACCTCCCATGGTGCCTGATGCCAGCTACCACCAGGATGCTGCTTGCTCCCAGCTCCAGTCCCTCTTGTGTGGCTTTTTCCAAAGCTTCTGTTTGCTAATATATTTTAAATCCTCAGATTTCTAGCAGTTTGGAGACGCGCTTTTTGGCCGCCTCCTAATCCTCACCAGCTTTAATTCCCTGGTTTGAATGATATTTTAAAGGAGATTAAAGTTTATCTTATTGCTTCTCAATGTATTTTAAAATTCTGATGTCAGGGTAAGACTGGCTGCCCCACCAGCAAAGGGTCTCCCTACAGTCCCAGGCAGGGGTGCAGAGGATGCTACAACCCTCCCCTGCTCCTTGCAGACTTTGATCCAGAGACCTTATGCTCTGTGCCCTTGGCAGAGCCCGTCCCTCTCTGTTCCCCGCTGACACCCCGGGTGGGCTGCAGGCTCTGAGCATCTGCCATGCTCAGTATTCCCTAAGACATTTTATAACATTTCTGGCACTTTTCTCAGGGACGAAAAGTTCAGATTAGGGTAAGGCTGTTTTCTCTCAGTATTATGAATTTATGTCCTTTTTTTCTTTTTTTCTTTTTTTCAAGGAGCAATTCTACTGTGCTTTTATGGGGAGCTGGGTTGTGTTTTGGGTCGATTCAAGTTTTGGGAGGAATTTCAAGCAGTTAAGCTTTCTAGCCTGCTTGAGAGAGGGAGGTGAACCACTGCGACCCCGCCAGGCTGCCTCTGCCCAGCTCCCCCAGCAATTTCCCCATCTACTGAATGTATGCATCTCAAAATCCCAATTCACACCAGATTTGTGAGAACATGGAGGTGGGAGATTCTATTTCTGCCTCCACTGAGGGCAAGGCTGATGGAGGAGCACAGCCCATATTAGACACCACTGGGTTGCAGGGAAGATGAGGCTGCAGCCCCCAATTTTGTGGAGGAAGAGGATGGTGCAGCACAAGACACTTAGCATCTGCCCCCGGGCTGCCTCCTCCTCCTCTTCCTCTCCTCCTAAGTAAATAGATTATCTGAAACTGCTGCATCCGGAGAAAGGAAAAAAAAAAAAAAAAAAGGAAGAAATCCTCTGTACATTCCCCTTTTTCTTTCAAATAAAAGAAAAATATGATATTGGAGTTTTGCACTGAAATTATTGTAATATTCTTTCTTTTACAAGCGCCTTTAAAGTTCATCTTTATGGTTCTGATATTGAAACCATTGCAAAGGAATTGTTTGTGGGGATTATTTGACTTTTTATTAAAAAAATCAAAAACAGGTGGGTTCCTCATCATCTGCACTTAAGTTTTTAATAAAAAGTAAAAGTTCTGGCACATCACTGAGTTTCTTTTTTTTTTTTTCTTTCATTCTCTCTTTGGCCAAAGATAGGACACATCTTTTTTGTTTTTGAGCTGAGGAATATGATTCAGAGCACACGGACTTGGAAGCACAGAGAAAACCTGAGTTCATCACCCCAAGATTTGTTAGCTGGGTCTCCAGAGGAAGCAATCATGGCTTTTGCAATCACACCGCCTGCCTGTGATTCTCCTTCCCCGCCCCAGAGAACTCCTGGACCTTTGGGTGCAATCTAATCAGACAAGAGGAGCTGACGGCTGAGATGTACGATGTGCCCAGAGGTCTCGGAGGAGCTGAAGAGGGGTAGCCCAGCTGCGTAGCATGAACTTAGCCCTAGAATCAGACACCAGGAAACCTACAAAAGAGGTGACCCAGCTTCCTGAGAAGGAAGGATGGGGACCTGAGAATCCAAAGGTCCAGGCTGCAGTGGTGCACACCACACCACCAACCTGTGCAGCTCCCAGCTGTGGGGCATTATGGCTGCTGTAGCTTCACTCAGCTTCAAGAAGATTCTGGAGCATGTCCAGGAAAGGGCAATGAGTCTGGGAAAGGGTCTAGAGCACAAGTCCTGTGAGGAGTGGCTGAGGGACATGGGGTTGTTCAGCCTGCAGAAAAGGAGGTTCAGGGGAGACAACTCCCTGAAAGGAGGTTGGAGCCAGCTGGCATCGGTCTCTTCTCACAAGGAACAAGCAACAGGACAAGAGGAAATGGTCTTAGGTTGCACCAGGGGAGGTTTAGATTGGACCTGAGGAACAATTTCTTCCCCAGAAGGGCTGTCAAAGCCTGTCCCAGGCTGCCCAGGGCAGTGCTGGTGTCCCCATCCCTGAAGGGGTTTCAAAGCCATGGAGTTGTGGTGCTGAGGGGTATGTTTTAGTGGTGACCTGGCACTGCTGGAGGAATGGTTGGACTTGATGATCTTCGAGGTCTCTTCCAACCAAAATGATTCCATGATTCTGTGAAGGAGAGATGGAACAGAGATCTGCTGATGGTGGCTGAAAGCACCAAAAAAATACCTCTAACCCAAGAAATAGATGGAAAATGTTGAGATGGGGGCTCAGTTTCACACTCCTCTGCCTTGTTCTTGCACCCTTCTCCAGGCATGAACACAGTGACGGAAATACCTCCCTGCAGTCCCTATCCCTCTTCCCACAGTGTTTCAGATCCTGAGATCCCAGGCTGGGACATCACCATGAGTAAGCGGGCACCTGCAAACTCCCAGCTCCATTGAGCACCCCCAAAAGCTTCCCACAGGTGGGAGCGATGTGGGGAGCAGCCACTCTGGAAAGCCCCTGCAGGCCCCTGGCCCTGGGATGGTTTTGGTTTGGGGCTGGGTCTGACACCCCCTTAGCTGTTTCATTACCCAGAGCTCCGCTTCTTCCCAGCATTTTCTCTCCTGCTGCACGAGTTTCCTGTCCTCTGCTTATCACGCTTTATTCCATCTCCTCAATTCAAAAGGAAATAAAACTTGTCTGAAGCTCATAAAGCTCAGATGAAACCCTGAAGTGCCTGGTGGGGCCAAGATGCTACACAGGCGTCTGGGGGTGGTTCAGCGGGCAGCCAGCCCCCAGGCACCTCTCCGGGACTCCAGCCCACACTCTGCACTCCCTGATGAGTTATTTTAGCTCTGGATAAAAATTCCTCTGCCTCAGGGCTGTGGTTTGTCCATCAGCTGCTGGCTGACACCCTTGTAGGAGCATCAGGGCAAGAGGCGATGCTCCTGAGCCCACCAGAATATTAATTACTTCCATGTTTATCACATCTTTTTTCAGCCTACTTAGGAAACACTGGTGATGGATTGGAGCTTTCCTTGCGGGTTATGCTTTCTGGATCTCACCTGCTCTCTGTGGTTCCTCCCAGACTCCCCTCTCTGTCTTCCCTCCAGCCAAACAGGCTGAAATAAATCACCAAAAATATAAATGAGGCGCACATGAGGCTCTCAGCCCACTGTGTACTTTGCTGCTTACCTGAAGATCTGCATTTCTCACATCTCAGCCTGCAGCTGCTGGCTTCCAAAACCTGATGTGAATTTTAACCACTGGGAAGCCTCAGCATAGGGCTTCATCCTCATCGTGAGCAGTCTGAAGGATGTAAATGAATATGATAGTGTTTCACAAGGAAAACCAGGATAGTTTATCTGTATTTTTGCTCAAAGCCAATTATGCTTAAATCCCAGTGGAAGCAGCACACGGGGAGAGAGGAGAAGAGAGTCCCCAGGCTGATGCAGTTCTATAAACACAACTATTTGACAGTTACCAACTCAACACACAGATGGGCCCGACTTTTGAGGTCAGATAAATACAAGCACATAAAGAAAAAACAAATTGCTTTAAGATCTTGGCCAGGTCATTATTTATCCAGCTACAAGTGACTTTAACTGTTCCTGAAGCTGTAGATGGTTATGAGAAGTCCTTGATCAGCCATCCTGCCCTGTGATGTATTTCTAATAAAACCCAGCATCTTCAGAAGATGACAAATCTTTTAATTTGCATCCCAACAGCCAAAACCCCTCCTCTTAATGTGGCTGCTGAAATAAATTAGGACAATCTTCCAAGCATAAAACCTATATGAATGAGATTTGCACTTGTAGATGGTGGAGTTCCTCCACAGAGCTCAATAAACCTGCTCTGGTCCAGCCCAGGGACCTGGATGTCACATTGCCCTGAGGACGGCACGTCCTGGGCTTTGTCTAATGTGCTTGGACTCTGGCACTTCATTTATATTGTCCCACAGCTGCTGCCTGTGCTTCAGTCTGGGGTTGGTGATTGAAACCTGGCACAACTGTTTGGGAATATTTTTCAGTGATCCGCCTGGAAAAAAAAAAAAAAACTAAAATAAATAGTTCTTTGAGGTAAGGAGTCAGGTTTGTGCAGGGCTGGGAAACAGAAATATTCATGCCCTAGCAGCAGGAGAAAGATTGGGTGATACTGGAAGAGCAAGGATACGGTGTCACCAAAAACAAGCTCCAACTTGTTAATGAGCAAACTGATCCAAACCAAGGCAAATTCATATCAGTTTCCACAGAGGGATCCTTTCTGCTGCTAGCTTTTGTCTCCTGGAGCTGATGGCCCTCATGTGCACTAGAGAGATGGTACCTCTAGTGAAGCATTTGTGGTCTAAACAGAGCAGGAAAACACTAGGGAGGAGCAAAGCAGAGACCTTGGTTCACAGCTGCAGGCATCTGAGCGCCAGGAGAAGCTGCTCGGTGAGGATGTAGATCTGCAGGTCATAACATTAATGTGGTCCTGCAGGGTGCTGAGCTCCCACCAAACAGCAGCCAGGAGCAAGATGGTCTCCATTGAACCAGAGGACCCTGTTCTCTCTCAGTAGACGACCTGGCTGTGGATATCCATGCCTTTGCCTAACCTGGGCTCTACAGAAGGAGCCAAAACTCAGGTGTGAAGCCTGCAAGACTTAGAAACTCCAGCTGGAGCTGACTGAAGGCTAAGGAAGAAAGAATATGGGGCTATTTTACTTATATTCTTCTTCAGCTTGTGTGGAAGGGAACCATCATTAAACCATCAAGAAACAAAGCATTAGAGACACTTGGCTGATAATAAAACCAAACCTCTTCACTCTCACCACTTAATTGCTGTGAGAAACTGAACATTGAGGTGGCCATCCTGCAGCACAAGCCATGCTAAGAAAGCAGCCCTTTGTATCAGGGGAGAAATCAAAACCAAAGCAATGACGTGTGGGGCTTTTTGTCCAAAAGCCAAGTGCCCAGGCTGAGAGAGACAGTCTTTTGGGGATATTTTCGCATTATAAACCCCATAAAAGATCATGTTTCTGTAGCCTGAAACCCATAAACGTCCATTCTCTCTCTGTGCTCCGGCAAAGGCTGTTTTCTCTGGCTGCAGCACTCAGCTCTGGTTGTGCCTTATCTTATTTACACCAGGTTTGGCCAGGAGGTATGAACCAGGGGCACAAGTGGGAGACTGGGGGGACAAGCGAGTGCCTGTATGGCTTGGACACCATTGCTCAGCAGAAAGCTGGAGGGATGCTGGGTGTTGTTCCTACCTCTGCCATTAAGCCACAATGTGTCCTGAGGGCAAACCACCTCATCTCACCTGTGTGGAGAATCGGCTTCTCTGGGCAGAGAAGGCTAATGAAAGCATAGAAGCAGACTGTGCCAGAGCAAAAGTATTGAGCTGCTGTTTTCCTTAGGATGGTTCTTCTTCAATAGGATGACCAACCTGACCGTTCCCTGAGCCCAGGCAGTATCCAATAGCCATCTGTAAATACCAGTATGGTGAGGGGGCTGAAAGCCAACCAGCCCAAGCTATTTCATTGTAAAACTCTAAATTGTTGTGAACATCACAATTATATTTTCAAAGAGTTGAATTCCAAATGAAACTTTTCAAAACAAACCTTCTGTTGGTTGAATCTGAAAAGCTTTTCAAGCTGTTGGTCCCCTCCAACTTCTTTTTCCTTGGAGATTTTGACTTTTAAGTGCAGTTCAGAGGACAGGGGAAGCGTTTTTGAGGCCTCATAAAAGTTTGAGCCCAGCTTTTGCACTGAATCACAACTTCCTTTCCTTTGTGATTAACGTTTGTACCCGGGAGCAAGCTGTCTTACCTAATCACACCCCACCAAGAGGAAGGACGCTGACAAACATCCACACCACAATGAGGTTACCAAAGACAGTCGGAACATCTGTAGAGAATAAAACCTCTGAAAAATCTATGTTCCCAGAGTAGACAGTCCTATAAAACAGATCTGCTGGGAGCCAAATTAAATAAGAGGAAGGTGTGAATGGGTTCCTTTCTCTGCATGGAGAAGTGGTAAAGCCAGTGGACATTTTTTCCATCTGGGTTTGCAGGGAAGAAGCAGCTCAACTCTTGCTGGTGGGTGATGCCCAGGAAGGACGCACTTGCCAAGGGACTGAGATTTCATTCCCTGGCTGGGTGGGTACTGTGATGGGCAGAGGGTCTTCTGCCTCCCACAGTGTCCTAGGTTCAGCAGGAGTGACATTTCCTTTCTGCTTGGGGTTATCGAGACTGATGAGTCTGGGAGCTGCAAAGAGGCTCAGTGTTTTGGGGAGGAAGACCTGATGTTCAGCAGAAGGTACACCAGGAGGGAATTCAGGGAGGGTGTGACAGTGTAGGAACACTGAGGAGTAGCTCTGTATCTTTTCCTCACGGGAGTTAATGTCAGGACAAATTTGAAGCTTCAGCTAATGTAGTGGGGGGTAGGGTAAGGGAAAATATGTCATGAGAGTAGATGGATTAAGCAGTGACAGGCCATGGGATAAACAAAGGGTTATTGAGCAATAGAGCTCGTCCCTTTCGAAGGACACTGCTGGTGGCAACAGGGTGGAGAAATCTGGTTGCTCTTTGAGCTAGAAGGAACTTCTTCATGTCCAAGCCTAGCTAAAGGATGTCCCTTACAGGGATAAGAGGGATCATTACGTCAATGCTGATGGGAAATTTTTGGGGAAAAAAAAATCATCCTTTCTAATCCTGGCTGCATTTTATAGGCTAATGTTTGATTAGCTCTCTGTTCCTGGGCAGAATATCCTCTTCTATAAAAAAAAAATCCATCCTCTTTTAGGGAAAAAAATAAAAATCAGTATTTCCAGATATTTCTATGAAAGGGTCCAGAAAAAGAACCCACAAAATGTGGGCAAGGAATAGAAGCAAAACCACACTGAAAATGTGCAACCAACCAGCAATTCCTATCCATCTGGTCACAGACTTCCCCAACAGGACCCAAATCCGGGATTTCCACTGTCAGTTACCTCCCATTTCCCAGTGAGACCAGCCCAGGACTCTTCTCTCCCTTTTCTACCCTCAATCCCTTTTTTTTCCTCTCGGAAACCTCAACTTTTCTGGGATTTGCACAGCCCGTGATCACCCACTTGTCTTTGCCTTGTTATTGGGCACAATCTTGGGATAAAGCATAATCCAGAAATGTCCTTCATCCTCGGCTGCTGAAGGAACTGGGTGATGAGAGAGAAAAGGAGGGGGAGCAGGTCGGAGGCAGCAGCAGAGGCATTTCCCTCCGGCACAAGCCTTCTCCAAACACAAAGGATGCCTTAGGTTGCCACCTAGTGACTCTGACTGTGAAAGACCAGTGCTTTTAGAGGGTCCGCATTGTACACACCTTGAATGAGCTTGCTTGTCCCAAGTGCTAGGTGCAGAGCATCACCCAAGTCCCCCTGTCCTTCCAAACCCACCAAGGCACAGACCTCAGTCCATGGACCTCCAGATGCCCAGAGATCTGCTGTAGCACTGGTTCTTCTGTGTCTTCCTACTTGCTCTGTCTTAATCTTAGCTGCCCAACAAGTCTGGGTTCAAGAGTGAGCTTGGAAAGCCAAGGCCACTGCTGATGGTCTTCCAGTCTCCCTCAAGACCTTGCTCTTAGCACACAAGGATGCTCATCTTGAATGCCATAGCCTGAGAGGCGATTTCCTTCACACCAGCACCGGGGCTACCCAGCCCCTATGAGGACCACCAACACTGACCTGCAGCCCAGTAGCACCAGGTGGTCCAGGGGCATCTCATCCTTGCACTCCCTACCCCAGCCATGCAGGAGAACCCAGGCTGGGCAGTTCTGCCTCCCACACCCCTCCCACCACCCTGGCTGAAGCTTGTGAACTCCTGGGTTGTGGGAGAGGACAGCTGGAGAAAACATCTTTTGGCAGAAAAATGAAAGTAAAGGCTTGCCAAAGACTTTTCCTTTAGAAATCGCTCTTCCTTTAGGTTTTTTATAGAGCTTGGAAATATGTGGAGCCAAGTGCTGCACCTCCAGCTACACAGAGCAGCCACCGAGCATTTCCATTTCCCGTCATGAATTCTTTTCCAAGGTTTTTTGGCTGAATGCAACCTGGAGAGGAAATAAAAAGAAGCGTCAGATGGGGGAGCTCTGGGATTTTCTTGTGTGAGGTGCCTGCTGCATCCCCAAGTCAATGGCACCACTGAGATGCGGGTGCTTGGCTCAGCTGCCCTCCTTGACGCAGTTAATCAATGGTGCTGATTGATGCTGCCACTTAATAAAGCGGCCTTTATGCCCCAGAACAGACAGGGTTGGTTCGTTTGGTTTTGTTTTGTTTTTTTTTTAATTTATTTATACAGGGTGGGAGCACGTGTCCCCATCGGTAAATGAGGGGTGTGTGGCCTGCTGCCACCCAGCACCCCATAACTCCTGCACCCCTGACAGAACCCTCGGCTCCCCTACGCTGCCAGTGACAACTGCGTGGGAAAGCTCATTCCTTGCCTGTGCTTTATGGGGCGAGGGGTGATGCCTGGGCTGTCCTCCCCCCGGCACAGGCAGGCTGTGGCCAGGGGAATACCTGCCGTGGGTAATTCAATCTCCACTACATGGGAATACCTGCTGTAATGAGGCTCATTATGAAGCTCTATTTAAAGCCCCATTTAAGCTAGACAAAAAATGGGTCTTTCTGCAGGCACAGATTGGGTCAGCAGCCCCAATTAGAGGCGTGCTGCTGATGGCAGGACTTCCTCCTCCAAAAAACTTCAGAGACCCAAACAAGGTATCTCCAAAATCACTGTAAAGGATCTGCCAGAGATGCTGTGCCAACAAAACCAAGACTGATTAGAGAAAATTGTAGAATCACAGAAACAGTTTGGTTGGAAGAGACCTTGAAGATCACTGAGCCCAGTTGTTACGTCCAGCACTGCCAGGGCACCACTAAACCATGTCCCTCAGCACCATCTCCACAGCTTTGAAATCCCTCCAGGGATGGGGACTCCATCACTGCCCTGGGCAGCCTGGGACAGGCCTTGACAGCCCTGGCAGAGAATAAATTGTGCCTCAGGTCCAACCTAAACCTCCTCTGGTGCAACCTGAGACCATTTCATCTTATCGCTTGTTTCTTGGGAGAAGAGACTGACCCCACCTGGCTCCAACCTCTTTTCAGGGAGTTGTTGAGAGCAAGGTCTCCCCTGAGCATTCTCTTCTCCAGCCACTCCTCACCAGACTTGTGCTCTATAGCCCTCACTCTAGATCCTAAATGAGACAAAGCTCCCAAACAGTGCATCCCAGGATTGCAAGTGAGAAGCAACATGAAGCTTTAATACACAGAAAATACTGGAGGAGGAGAGGAAGCCTGGGGACATTGGGGGGGGGGGGGGAGTTTGGAGCAAGCTGGCAGCCGGCAGCACCACCAAAGTCCTGGGGAAGGGCTTTGCCTTCAAGCAGGACAGGAGAAGGAGGACAGAGAAAGGGCAGGTTGGGAGGAATCTACTCCCTGGCCCCCATCTCGGGGACAAAGGAATGAGGTGGCTCCTAACACATTTCACAGCAAATAAAAAGGCTGCATAAAGTATTTGGTTATTTGTGCATTGGTCCCAGAGGCATGAAATTTCACTTTCCTCTAAAAATATTCGAATCTCCCTAAACTCTTGTTTACTATGCACGGATGCAGAAGGAGAATTACTCAAGTTTTTGCAATAAAAATAAGCTGGGTTTGGCGAACACCTGCTTTCTGCTGTTTAATAATGCTGAGCTCCTGCCTCGTACGCTCCGACGTTTACTCTCCCACAAATTATTTTTGTTCTCAGTTGACAAAGATAAATGATGGGATTAATATATATTGGAGAAGTCCTGGCGAACAGTTTGCAGGCAAAGAGAAAGGATTGATATTATTTCCCTCAGGTAACATAACACAGACAAACTGGATTAAGAGTAATTTGCTGTGGGGCTTATACGCGATCATGAGCCATTAGCGGAACACCATTTATGAAAATTGCTTTTTTCTAAAATAAAAATTAGACTGACTTTCATTACCTTGCTGGCACCTGGCAAAGAAGGATCGTTCTTTTTGGGCAATAACAGGAAAATTAGAGATCGCTAACTGTGCCGTGACAGATAACTAGGAACTGCTAAATATTAAGGAAAATAAATATTAGAAGAAAATCCAGCATTCTGCCATTAAACCCAAGCCAGAAAGCGTAGTTGTGACTCATCTATAAGTAGATATGGTGTTTAGCAGTTTTTCTTTGGGCCTACTATTCTCCCTCCATTGAGCTTGTTTACTGGAGAAACACACTTCTTTCAAAAGGAGAAAATCCATATCTGCTGCCTAAGAGGAAAGAAAAAAGCAGGAGGTTGCAGGAAAACCCTTTCCCGTCTCCAAAGTATCACAGAGCAGCTACTCCCATCCTTGCTGCTGCAGACCTCAGGATGGTCTAACCATCCCATATTACTCTGCTCTGGCCCTTCCCCAGCAAGGCTCACACCAAATCACCAGCCCTGCCGTGGTGATGAAGACCCATTGTCATTGCCAATGCTCAAGGGTTCTCACTGTAAGCATCATCTGGCTCACACACAGAGAAGGAGATGGACTTTAGCAGTTAATAACACTCTGTTTACTTCCAGAAGTTTAATAAAGACAAGACTAAATCTTGCCTCAAAAATGCTGAATTATACAGTATTGGCAGGAAGCTCCTCAAATAACTGTGGTAGCACCCAAACCTTTAAACTGCAGGCTTGCTTCAGGCAGCCACAGGGAGTTTGTTCACATTGGGCAGGAAGAACAGACTCTAAAAATAAATTTAAATGAATAATAAGAGTTGAGCTGTCTCTTTACTCTGCTTGAGCCAAACACAGAAGCCAGGAGTTTCCCCACTCCTCTTTTCCAGTATTTTTTCCAGCTGCCCAGTAAAAAACATTCACCACCCTGCACAGAGCCTATGTGACTTCTACCTCCAGACCTTCGCGTGACACTGCTGGTTTAATAATATAAAAAAACAAACACAACTTTGCTACTTCAACCCCCTTTCCTGCACAGAGCCGTGGATTTGCTCACAAGTCACCCTGAACCAGCCTCACCTGCTTCCCAGGGGCAGAGGAAGATGAAATGTTCTCTGGTGCTGGCCAGTGAGCCTCCAGCAGATATACAGCACCTGCTCTCACAAGGGCTTACCCCACTAAATCGTGCAGGAGAAGCCTGGAGAGCTGCTGCATGGGCTGTGAGGTCCAAGGGGTTTGAACCTTCTGCCTTAAAGGTCCCCCTGCCCCTTAGCCACAATAACAACTGTAGCCAGTTTAGTTTTAACATCATCACAGAACCATCTTTTTGCATTGTTCTGGCCGTGACATAACTGGCTGCCAGGTCAGACAATGGGGAGAAATGCACATGGCATGAAGTACCTTCTGTTGCTTTGCTTTCTGAAGCCTACCTTCACATCCTCATGTCTTAATTAAGCTTCTGAGCCTCAGGAGGTAAAACCACTTGGCTTTTATGCACTGTGCTTCAGTGGGTGTTCCCAAAGGGCTTCTCAGGGGAAATTGCCACAGTCCCTGTGCCTTTCACAGGTGAGGAAACTGAGGCAGCCAGCATGATGGGTCCAGCTGTTGGGTAGAAAGCTGGGTGCAGCCCTGGGCTCTGCAGGGCAGGGGCTTCCCCACTATGATGCTCAGAGCAATACCCCCCACAGCAGGTACTCAAGCAGCCCCATGCCATCACAGACAGGGTGATGCCACTGCTGTCACCCCCTCTAAGAGCCATAAGTGGGGTGTGTTCACTCTGTGAAGACACCTGCAAAATTGTGACTCATCCTTTGTCAAAGCACGCCAGGGAAGTGGGCAGGGAGCTGAGGCTGCTGAGGTTACCCCACCGCTGTCCCGGGACATCCGAAGCCCCTGTGTGGTGGGGTGCTGGGCAATTGGCATCCCCCCGGCAGCCCGGCACGGGTGCTGCAGCTCAGCTCGGCGGTATCGTAATTCTGCCAGTCCAGAGGGTTTTGAAAACAATACTGGAAGTAATCCCTTTTGATCTGACGCTAATCCCAGATAATTGCTTTCAGGCTTAATAGGAAAACTGCATTTTCTTGGGGGGGGGGAATTGGTCAGTTTGAAAGGGCTTTGATTTAACGGCTGCTGTAGGTGCTTGTTTTAGCAGAGGGAGCTCTATTGTTCCTAGGATGCCAGGAATAATGACACAGGCCCTGATCCCACAATTAAACCCGTCTGTCTGCAGCCAGCCAACCCCATTGGTAGTGCTGGAGAAAAGAGCCTTTCTAAACCTTTTCAGACTGGGAGGGGGACAACACTGAAAAAATACACTTTCAATATCGATGAGAATTGAGAACTGCTGAAGAGGTGAAATATGTCGGTGGTTTCGAAGGAGGTGTGATAAATTCACAGCTAAATGCATGTATGGGCAGCTCAGGGCAATGTGCCCTTTCCCACCCCACACCTGTGCAGAAGTGCACCCCATTTTGGGGGCACACCATGAATTTGGGGATACGATCAGCCTCCTTAAGTGCCGTAAGTCCCATACCAGCCAAATTTTCATCCCTGAGCACACCATAAATTACAAACCCGAGCAACCCTGAGGTGCAAAAGCACCAGTCCAAACGCACGTGTTGCTGGAACAGGAAAGCTGGTTTTGGATGGTAGCTTGTGGGTCACTGTGCTCTCCCTGTGTTCCCCTTGAGCCCCAGAGCTGCACCGACAGCATGCATTCTTTCTGCCTAGCCTCTAAAACTGCCAAACAATGGCTTTCCCATTGTTCATTAACCAAAGGTCTCCCATCTTGCAGCAGTGGGTGTTGAAAAGTTAGTTACGGCCAAGGCAGGAGGAACAAGGTGATTTTGTAGACATATGAAGATTGCACATCAAGGTTTGGGGTTTTTTTAATGAAATATTGGCTTGCCAAGAAAGAAATGGTTTGCAATGGTTTATTTAGGCAGTGAAGGTTCTGGCTAAGGCTTTGATCATGGGTATAGGTCAGTGAGGTATCCTAAAAAGGCACCCTAAAACCAGCCAGGGAAAATAAACACAGAAGAAATGGGTGGCCTGAGCCCTCCTGAGCTTGGATCAGGCTGGGTTGACCCATGCTAAACAAGCCCCAGCAAAACTTTGCATTCCTCCTGCAGTTAAAGTAACATTTTCAGGCAGATTTTAAGAAGGGCATGCATGGAAAAAAAAGGCCTGAGCAGTTGTGTGTCAAACCCAAACTGGTCCCAGTTCCTTTGTCAGGGTAAGGTTTGGGTCCTGGAGCAGAAAACTGAAGCGTTTCTACTCCCTTTGCTTTGAGGTCCTTCGCCCACTGGAGGGAGCATACGGCAAGCAATTCGATAGATGGGTTTGAAATAGGTTTATATTTAAACTGGGGCTCGGGAAGCCTGGTTAGGTCTTGCTCAAGCAAAAAGAAAATATTAAATAAATTTAAAAGCTGAGAGAAGCATGATTTGTTTCATTCTAGCCTCCGATTCTTGCCTTTCAAAGAGCTTTTCCTACAGGCAAGGAAATCAGGAGGGAAACTCCAGGCACCACATGGAGCTTCCCTTTAATTTAGTTTATAAGGCAATACAGTTCCCTTGATTTTTAAATAAATGAAATATATCTACATATTTATTTCACAAATAAATGAAACATATGTAATGAACTCAGCTGAAATCCGGGAGGAGCTACGGAAGTCTCTGTGTCGTGAGTTATGGAACCTGATTAATTTCAGTATTTTCCTTTTGATGAGTGTTTGCCCATCTCTCTAGGTACTCAAATGGCTTTCATGGCCTTTTTTTAGCTGCTGTGCCCAAAATGTGCTTTGGGTGTGTGAACTGGGAAGAAGCCCTCTCCTTGGTCCCAGAGAGGTCTTCCATCCCTGGAGTATCTGTCCCCCACTGCTGGTTTATCCCTGTGAATGCTCCTGCTGTTTCTGATGCCTGAAGGGGCTCAAATATTTATGGACGTTGTCCCCAAAACATCACTTCTTGAGCTGTATTATCCCATATACACAGGAAAAGGGAAGAGCACAGAGAAAGGTTTCAGACCGTTTAACAGGACCTTGTGTATGATGAGCTTTTCTCCTCTGCCAGACCATCAATCTCTCCTCTTTTTATCTGAATTAGATTCCCCCGTTTATAAGGATAAACACTCACTGGGAGGAGTGCAATGGAGAGAAACATCTAAGCCTAAACAGGATCTAGCTGAGGTGTACCACCCATACAGAAAGACACTGGCAGCTCCACACTCTTAAGGAGGACATGACAGTGCTTGAGATGTTTTTGTCGGACCCTGCCTTGCCTGGAAGGTGCATTTTATGCCTGTTTTGACCACAGGCATGCGAAGGGCAGCAAAGCCCCAACCTGTAGCGTTCTCACAATAACAATGCCTGTGGCACTGCTCGTGGCACTGCTCTCCGTTATTGGTACAGTCCACGGAACAATATTGATTCAGAGGATTTGTGGTTTACTAACGTAGTTGAGTTGTCAGCTCTCGCACCATTGCCTGACTCACGAATACGCATCAAGTCCCAGATAGTTCATTTACAGTTTAAACAGTTGGGTTTGTGTGAAAAAAGGGAGAGATTTATTTATTTGTATTAATTCAGGTCACATTTCACACACACACCCCCACCCCCACCCCCTGAGACGTCACTGCCTCCACAGGGCCTGGTCCAACACCCACTGATGCCCGTCCAGGGAATTCAGCGATGCCTGGATCATGGCCACCAGGCCACCATTTTCAGAGGTGCTGGGTAAACACTGCTCCCAAGGCCTTTAATTCGTCTTTGTGAGCACAGTTGCATTTGAACACCAAGCCTGATACCCTCTTCTTTATCCAGGCATGTGGTTCAAGGAGAACACGCTGCCTAGTTCTTGACAGGTTGTCTGTTAGATGTAGATGATGCCTTCACATGCAATTGTCTGAGAGATGGGTTTTTGGAGGAACAAAAGGCTCCTATTCACAAGCTCTGGCATGCCCATGCGGTGATCATTAGAAAGGTTAAGGCTTAAAGATAGTTGCCGGTTACTTCAATGACTGCGGGACTAGCCCTCTAATAGCCCTAATTAAAAATTAGCTTGATATAATGCAGTTATTATAATAGAGCCTGATTTCATTTCTTTTTTGGGGGGATACATGTGATGCCACCACAATGACACTCATTCTTTGCTGGTGCCTCGCCCCCACAATTCACTATAATCAGAGCCAAGGGGGGGTTACTTTATTGGATAATATGCTCTGTTCCAGGGTCAACCCAAACCTTGGTTTCCATGGCTCAGTATAAAGTGGGAGAGCAGGGGCAACCATGGTGAACTGCTTCTGGGACAAATCTAGAGCTCCCCCATGCCCTCCTACCCACCTCAAGACCTCAGTGTTGTGGTTTTGGGGAGATGAGCAAGTGTGGGATGCCCCTCCACTCCCTCTCTGCCCATTTGCATCCCAGCTAAGCACCAAGCACCCTATGAAATCAGGTTGGAATCACAGGTTTCCCTTCCCGATCTTCATTGGGACATCCCAGCTCCCTAGTCAGCAGCTGGCACCAGCCCAGCTCCTTGTCAAGTGCTGGCAGCTCCTGCCCCCCTGACAAGCTCTGCACTGAATTTTCTCCCTCCTTGCCTCAGCCCTCACTCTTTGATATCAGTTTTTGATTGAGAGATTCTTGCAGCGGGGCCAATACCTTTCAGCTCCCATTACTCGTGGCAGAAACTTCCCCCACTGCTCTGGTGACATTATTTTCTTTTCCACAAGATATTCCTCCTCCAGAGAGCAAACAGTTCCTTTAAAGGGAGCAGCTGAGACTCTGAGCCGCTGACAAAGTCCTGCCATCACTGACTTCAGTGTTTTAATGCACAAGCCTCTGAGAACCAGACTGTCACCAGGATTGCTCTCTCTGGAAATACGACTGGACTTTTAGCATCTATCTTCAAGTCTGCAAATGTGTGACATGCTCTCTAGCATCTTACAGAGAACACATACTGGTAAAGAAGATGGTTTAAAAGCATTGAATTGTTTTGATTGGAAGAGACTTCTCAGATAATTGAGCCCAACCATTAACCCAGCACTGCCAGGTCACTTCTAAACCATGTTGCTCAGCATCACATCTCCATGGCTTTGAAACCCCTCCAGGGATGGGGACTCCACCACTACCCTGGGCAGCCTGGGACAGGCCTTGGACCCCCCAACCCTTGCAGGGAAGAAATTGTTCCTCATGGCCAACCTAAACCTCGTTTCCTCTTGTCCTTGGAGTGAGGTGCACAAAACTGAATCTAGGATTTAAGGTGTGGCCTCACCAGTGCCCAGTATAGGGGGAAAATCCCTGCCCTAGTTCTGCTGGCCACACTAGTGCTGATACAAGCCATTTCCAGTATAAGTTTAAAGCCTGGCATACAAAAGTCCCTTCAACTCTCCACATAACTCAGGGTCTTGCAAAGGTCTCCTTACTCAGAGCAAAGCTTTCAAAGACCTGTCTGAGGTTGCAACATTACCTTATTATCTAATAAAATACTAAGAAAGCATCCAATGTGGTGAGGACAGCTGCTGGGTGTGACTGGAGGAGGTGACACACCAGCTGCAGGGAGGGAAGCTCTGGTACGAGCTCCACTTTGGGGAAAAAGCCTGTCCATAACTGAGGGTCTTGCTTGCATGTGATGCTGGCACCAGTATAATCCACCCCATATCACTGCTGGCACTGATGGGAGATTTCCCACTGACTGGTCTAATGCATCTCAACTCGATGTGATGGTCAGGCTTTAAGTCCATTACTGGAGATGGACATCAGGGAGGCACAAAGCAAGTCCATATGTTGAGAAGACACAGGATTGTCTACATAGCATGTCTGGTACCTATCTGGGATGGAAAAAAACAGCTCTTAGTGCTCATTGAATTAATTTAATAATGTGGTCAATAATCTTAATTGGAAACATACTATTCCAGATTCCATTGCTCCAGATGGAGAGAAGAGGCCTGAGGTTTAGCCTGGTGCCTCTCCTACAAACCAAGGATGAGTTTCAGAGGTGCCCCAGAGACTTTGAAGGGGACCTTTTGGCATCTGATTTATCTCCACTGAGATAGACTAGGAGGTTTTCTTGTTTGGAAACCAGAATGGTCCATCTCAATGGGCAAGGTACCATTTTAAAAGGTCACGTTAGGGACCAGAATATCTCAAGCTGGAAGGGACCCATAAGGATCATCAACTCTGACTCCAAGGGAGCTGGTCTTTAATTTATTTGCCTTTTCCATGACTAAAAGAGCGGCTTGGAGTGGGCAGAAGTGCAGGAGAATCCCCTCCTCCCATCACCCACCCCTTCCCAAGGGAGGAGAAGTTTTCCTTGTGAAAACCCCAGCCAGAGTCCTCCGCTGTAGCCCGGTGCTCCTGCTGTTTTAACAAGAGGCCCCACAAATATTTAACTCCAGTGAAGGAAGAAAACCTGGTGTAGTGGGGTGGGATGGATCTGTTTGCCGAGAAGAGAGGGTGAAAGCCTGTGGAATTTATTGATTGGATTCCCGTTGAAACACAAATGCCTTCTCATAACCCAGGAGTAGATAATGGCTTGGCAAACAAGGACCTACTGAGTGCACTTGGCTGGAGGTATTTATGTTTTGTCCCAGGGAACTGAAAGGAGAGGGAAAGGTGAGGGCCCCATTTCACTCTCTAAGGATGCCCTCTTGTCTTGGGGGGGTGGGCACACTCCTGGGGAGGGTCTCCCCGTGGCACAGGACCTCTGTGGAAAACCCTACCTGCTCCCAAAGCCCTGGCAGCAGCTTTGGGGAGGATCCTTGGGCTTGAGATGGACATCCCCCCAAAGTGCAAGTCACCTCTGCTAAATTACTGCTGGTCCTTTCTGATGCCCTTATTGAGAGGAGGGAGCTGCTCATTAGAAGGACTGGTTTCACTGGTTTTCCTCCTATCCTTCCAGCATGGGAGGGGCTGAGCTTCTGAGTGCGGGGTACCTTGCTCTCCTATCAGCCATCCTCTCTTGCCAGGGTGTAAAACTGGCAATTTTCTTTGAAAATTCATTAGTCCCATACGGGGAGGGAAAAAAAAATCTGTATCTGTTGGATAAAATGTAGAATGACTTTTTTATTTTATTTTGCAAATAATTTCTAGAGAGAGGGGGTTCCCTCCATTCCTGTCTTCTTTTCTCACGATCTCTAAGTCCCTGGCTCTTGGGAATTTTTTATCATTTTCTGCCCAGATTTCCTTGATACAGAGAAGAAAGCATTTGCCCAAGTGTGCTGAGGCTTCCCCAACCTCCAGCTGCATCTCTGCTGGCACTCCAGTTTAAACCAGTTAGCGACTGGAGGAGGCACAGCTGGGAGCAGAACATCTGCTGTTGGCCACCAAAGTTGAGGGCAACAACTTTTTGACCAAAGATAAGGAGGTGCAGCCCCAGGCTGGGTGAATTTGCAGGTGAAACGAGGTTTACCTAAACCCACACACCCAAAAGGGTTTCCCCCAAAAGCTGCAAGGTGTCTGGTGGCTGGGTGGCTGTCATTCAGGCATCTTCACTCACTCTCCTCCCCTCTATCTCCATAGACACACCACTGTCTGCTCAGGCCTGCCACAAGGTTTTTATCCTTTTTTTTTGCAAAAATTCATCTATTTATTTTTATTTCCTCTATTTCCCCCCCCCCCCCCCCCCCCCCCCCCCCCCCCCCCTCCAGTCCATGTGTTTGCACACAAACCAACCAAATTACCCTCTTGAGACCACCACCTCTCTAAAAGTGGTCAGACCTGGGACTAGTGGAGAACACCCCAATGGAAATGCTGCACCCAAAACAAATGCATCACACACTCCTTGCTGCTACCGGCAAACTGAGCTAGTCCATGGCTGCAGGTTGAGTACAGCTCTGTCTTCCTGCTTCTTGGCACCTCACTCCAAGGACACTGAGCACCTAGAGCATGCCCAGAGAGGGGCAATGAAGCTGGGGAAGGGTCTAGAGCACAAGTCTTGTGAGGAGTGTCTGAGGGACCTGGGGTTGTTCAGCCCAGAGAACAGGAAGGTCAGGGAAGTCCTTCTTGCTCTTGACAACTACCTGAAAGGAGTTTGGAGCCAGGTAGGGTCAGTCTCTTCTCCCAAGGAACAAGCAACAGAACAATAGGGAACAGCCTCAAGTCGCACCAGAGGAGGTTGAGGTTGGATACTGGAAACAATTTTGTCCCTGAAAGCCCTGTCCCAGGCTACCCAGGGCAGTGGTGGAGTCCCCATCCCTGGAGGGGTTTCAAAGCCATGGAGATGTGGTGCTGAGGGACATGGTTTAGTGGTGCCCTGGCAGTGCTGGGTAAACGGCTGCACTTGATCTTCTAGGTCTCTTCCAAGCAAAATGATTTTATAATCCTATGATTCTTGGGGGCAAAACTCTCCCCACGCCCACTGCTCAGATGATTCCCACCCTTCTCATGGAGGTTTTGCAACCCCCTTGCCTGCCTTTTGTGCAGGCAGGGCTCTGCAGACAGGTGCAGGCAGAAGAACAGGGGAGGGGGGGGAGGGGGTAGAGAAAAAAAGAGACCAGACTGACCTTTAAAGTTTTGTTGCGGCACTGTCTCTGCACTGAAAGCAGACCGGCTTACACAAATAACTTTTGACCTCCGGCCCCCTTGCTTGTGTCACCACATTGTGCCAGGAGCATTTGTCTCGGGGCTGTGACACATGGCCTTTGTGGCCTGGGGGACAAGTGAAGGCTGGGGCATTGCGGCTGCCTGGCTGGTGAGTTATTAGTCCACTGGCTTCCCTGGTAGCTGCCCCTCTAGGAGTAGGTAACGGAGGATGAGGCTGTAAGGGAAAGAATAATAATAATTTAAAAAAAAGTAAATAAATAAAATTGCATCGCAATTTTTCAGTTGTGGGTGCAGGCAGGGGGCCAGGAGAAGTTCCTCCAGGGATAAATTACATCGCCAGTGTTTGGTGGCATCTTCAGCTCTTACTGAGGCTGCTGCGGACAGGAGTTATAGAGCCAGTCTCTGCAAGGCTGGTGTGATTCATGCCCACTCAGGAGGAGGCCGGAGGCAAGAGGAATGTGCCTGTTTTCAAGATAAATATGGTGTTCATAATTCAACAGAAATAAGATGCTACCAGTGTGGCAGCAGTGGCGGGATGTGGAGGCTGCATCCCCCTCTGAAATTTCTAAGCCATGAAGGAGAACTAAAAGTGCTTGGGAAGCTGATGGGGAAAGCCACCTCTCCCAGGTTACAGATGCGAAGGACTGGGATAAGGCCAGCATTTTGGAGGGTACATTTCAGCCTGTCAGAAGCAGCAGGAGATGCTGCCTCTCCTCTTGGCTTGCTGAAAGACAAGGGTGTCTTCAAAGAACTGAAGGAATAGGGGTTTACAGGATTATCCCTAAGCACCTGTAGACCTTTGTGAGTCCACTCCATGGCTTAAAATGCCACAACTCATCTGTAACTTACACTCAAATGAGTTGCTGAGCACTTCTGGTTTTAGCTGCAGGGTGCTGGAATGGCCTTGGGCTAAGCACATTGGGGACTGCAATGTCACAGTAGCCCATGGACAACTCTGCTGTGTGGTGGGTTCCCAGCTCTGCTTCCAGCTGCCCTATCAGGGAGATCTTCTCACCCTCCTTCCCCAGGCTATGCATTATTTGCTGTTATTTTGCAATATCCATCCTTTCCAATTTCTTTCTGAAATTAAACATCATCATTTTCAACCTCTTTATCATAGAATTGTTTTGGTTGAAAGAGACTTCTCAGATAAATCAAGCCCAACTGTTACCCCAGCACTGCCAGGTCACCACTAAACCATGTCCCTCAGCATCACATCTCCATGGCTTTGAAACCCCCTCAGGGATGGGGACTCCACCACTGCCCTGGGCAGCCTGGGACAGGCTTTGACAGCCCTGGTGAGGAAGAAATTGTTCCTCGGGTCCAATCTAATCCTCCCCTGGCACAATATGAGGCCATTTTCTCTTGTCCTGTTTCTTATTCCTTGGGAGAAGAGACTGACCCCACCTGTCTCCAACCTCCTTCAGGAGTAGTGGAGAGCTATAAAGTCTCCCTTGAGTCTCCTTTACTCCATGCTGAACAACCCCAAGTCCTTCTGCCAATCCTCACCAAATCTGTTCCCTAGAGCCTTCCCCAGCTTCATTGCCCTTCCCTGGACATGCTCCAGCCCCTCAATGTCCTTCATGTTATATCAGGGACATAATAAGAAAACATTGGCTTTAATTTTCCCCATTCTTCCTTCAGACTCAGTCTGTTCCTCAAAGCCCAACCTCACTCATTCCAAGACCTCAGGTCACTCTGATGCTGATATAACACTGCCTTTACTACTCATCGTGATACGTACAGCACAAACCTTACAACATAAGCACATAAGCCTCCTGTTATTTCTTCTTTTTTTATCCCTCTAAATGGATTATTTCAAAGCCAATTTTTATAATTGCACCTCAGATAAAAAGCATGCCCTCAGTGTTGTTTAGCGAAGGGTGCAAGGAAAGCATAGCAAGTATTGCATGCTCATTCACGGTGGCTTTTGGAGCATCCCCAGCTCTCCTGGCCAGCTCTAAAGCTGCAATGATGTTCTTCGTGTCCTGAGGCAGCCCCCAACTTCTGCTTCTTGGGACTACATCTTGCTAGGTGGGACTTTTGACCCTCTGAAATCCAGAGGAACCCTGTTGCAAACAGAAAACAAATGTTTCATTTGAAGTTGTCCCCCCCCCAAAAAAATCCAACCTTTGAGCCTCGGCTTGCATGATGAGGGAATATCAAGATTATCTCATAAAAGTCAGGCCCGTTTAATTTTATACCATTTAAGTCAGCAAAAATGCATCGGAGAATTATATTGCACTTAATACTCGGGTAATGGAACCATGAAAGATGTGTGTTTGCGTTTTGTAAAATTAAACTGTATGCAGTTATTTATCTTTTACCTTAATTGTTTGAGCTTGTTTCTAATGTAAACTGTTGTAATTTTAAATAAATATAATAGAAAAAACTTTCCTAGGTATCGGAAATCCAGAGTAAATTTACTTTGCAAATAGGCTTTGTTAGGTACGTTTTATGCTGAGGATCTCCAACTGACACTTTCATTCAAAAATATTTTGAATACTTCAGCAGAGCCTCTATCGTTCCTGGTAGGCTGTGGAGAGCTTTAGAAGAGGAGAGGACCCGGCTGGGTGAAGGACTGCAGGTGCAACGGACCCCACGGCATGTCCAGTGTGCTCATGGACCAGGAAAGCATGAGGTGGTGCTGGAGTCTCTGGAGACTTTCAAAACCCATCTGGACAATGCAATCCTGGGCAACCTGTTCCAGGCAAACCTGCTTTGGCAGTGGGGTTGGATTAGATGATCTCCAGAGGTCCCTTCCAACCCCTGCTATGCTGAGATTCTGTGACCCTGTGAACAGGGAGCCCTGTGCCCAAGGAGGCTGAAGAGAGCTGCTGCAGCTGGCTCTAACCCTGATGGCCCTGGGTGCTCCAGCTCTTGACTTGTTGACCTTTGTATCACTCTTCTACAAGAGACCCATAAAAATAGGACCAAACCATGGTGGGGCCTGTTTTAGGGGTCCATGTCATACATGGTTTGGGTGATTGAAAGCAAAGGCTTCCAGGTCTTTCATTTTCCATTGCACCACAGCCAAATATTAATGGGTTGGAAGACGTGCCCGAGCGTGCCTTTGCAGTGCCATCCGGGATCTGAATGCTTGCTTCAGTTTGGGCAACAACTTTAGGACTCCCAACAGGGAGCGATGATTTTAAGATAACTTCTTCAGTGAAGTCTCTCATCACACCATGCAAAATCCCAATTATCTGTACCGGGAAAGTACAGTTACTGCTTTGTAGCTCTTTGAGGAGTTTTAGAGATGATCTTGGTTAAGCCCGAGATGTTGATTAAGGAGTTGAACACAGCTGTTGACTTAGCCCTGAGGGGTTGTTATAAATGTGTCTGTTTGTTTTTCCAGTACCTCAAGGGAAGGCTCCAACAAAGGAGTCGCACTGGGTTGAAAGGTAACTCAAGTGATTAATGACATATACATTCAGCGTGACATCTTTATCATGGGGTGGTCTTATTGATTTCAAGTTGAGCAACCTGGGAAGTGGAAGAAGAGGTAGTAAAAGTGAAAGCCCAGTGAAAATTAATTAATTTCCAAAACAAAAGCGTTCAGCCTTCCTCACATACCTGGAATTCGAGTGGGCAGTCTCATCTTGCCGGGCTCTTGTGGAGGCTCCGTAAATCATGACGGATGTTTCTTTCATAGCGTGTGGTTGACTCAAGAAAGGTGAAATAGGAACGCTGGGGTTGGTTTGGGCTTGTTAGCTTCTTATGCCAGGAGGATTTTTTGGATGACTGCAACCCTCTTGACAAAGGGAATTCCATCAGGGGGAGTTTAAATTGGGTCAGACTGCCAGCAGAAGGGCCCATGGGTGGACTTGGACTGGTTAGCTCCAAACCTTTTCTGCAGAGGTCCCAGTTTCTGTACCACAACTATCCCTGATGTTACAGTGAAGCTACCTGAGCTTGTACACATCAGGTATCACTACTTCCAAACCCTGATCTCAAAGACCTGCACTAAGTCCTCTAGGATCACATGAGTTTGGCTTTGGGGGGATGGCCCTACTGTGCTTGGATCAAGGATCCTGAACCCTCAGATGTTCCCCTTGATTTCCCTGGCATCAGCTATGTGCATGATGGAAACAAGACGGTGCTAGGCGGAAAATACCCTCAAACATCAACTTTGAAAGGAATAAGCAAATTCTGTGCAAATGACGGACCCCATTATCTCTAGGGTGGCATGGAACTACCACACACCCATCAGAAACTTCCTTTGGAAACTTCCTCTGCTGCGCTGCACCACTTCACAACAGCTAAAATGATGCTGCTGGTCCCTCTGCACCCTCTCAGTGGCAGCTGCTGCTCTTCTTTGCCTTTGGTTCCTTTAGATGGCACCATCCTCCTGCGCTGGTGCCGTGCTGGAGCCCGTATCAATTAATATTCACACTGCAAAAAGAGGAAAATTCCTTCATTACAGGGCGGTGGGTAGTGTGGCTGTAATGGAGGTGGAGTAAGCAACTCCATTATAAGATCTGGTTTCCATCAAGGGGAGAGGTTCACACTTATGATGCTGAAATCCCAGAGCTTCCTCCTTTTTCAAGGTTTCACTGGGTAGGATGATGTTTCAGATATGACCTTCCCGTATGGCAGCCTACAGGGCCAGTCCTGGTTTGGGAAGATTGGCATGAGGTGTAAAAGCTAGTGGGATTATGCTAGCTACAGAGCTGGGCTTTTAGATGGGAAGAAATGAGAATGGCCAACAAAGGGCATCCTGGACCATGGGGCCCCATCCAGAGACCATCGAGGTTCTGGGGGATGCAGTGAGCTGGACGGTGGGTGTTGGGGTCTTCAGCAAGATGCATCAACCTGAAAGAGGTCAGGTCAGGCAGGTTTTGGCAGTGCTCGCCAGCCCCAGCCCTCAGTAAGAGGTTGGATGAGTGCTAGGAGAAGGAGGAGAGGGGGTTTTTCAGGTGGCTGGTAAATGCACGCAGAAGTTGGGAACCCACACTTTCCTGGCAGTGTGCTCCAGGGTGGCCTTGGTGTCCTCCAGGGCAGTCCCGAGGGGTGAGGAGCACCCAGTCCCACATACACCACATTCTGTGTGTTCTCCAGAGAGCTGAAATTTGGCAGGTCCTCCCACTAGACAGTTGCTTTGGGAAAACTAACTAGGAGTAGGAGTATTAAAGTGGAGATTTGAACCATTATGGATCAGGTTGGTCTCTAGGGACCGTCATCACCTGACGTAACCTTTGTCCTCTTTATTCCTGCCCTGGATTCAGATGTCAGCAAAGTCCACATCCTCCTTTAGCAAATCCCATCTCAGGGAAACAGGCTCTTGCCTATCTCTCTGGGAAAGTAGCTCATCTCTGAAGAACACCTGTAACATCATCAGCAGCATCACCATCATCTAGGGCCCATCTGGCAGAGCCCTCACTCATACGCAGTCAGGTTAAACCAGGAATAGCAGATGTGACCTTGTGAAAAGAGGACAGAGCCACAGCAAGTCTCCTTCATAAGCAATGGGGTTCAAAAGAAGGGGGAGACAAACCTAGGCAGGTTTTGCCCAGGTCATTCAGGCTCTCCACTGAGTGGGTATTGTGCTGAGGCTGTGGCCCACCGGAGGAGAATCAGGAAGGTACCTGCATCACCACAACCCCAATAAAGCGCAGTACCTGCTGTACCAAGGGTCCTGGGCAGGCAAGAGGAAAGTCACCATTCTGTTTCTTTCAAAAACTCCTTTTATAAACAAACAAACAAACAAAATCATTCTTTTGAAAACATGGAGGAATCATCTCATTTGGGATGCAAAATATAGGGGCAATGTGGCCAGCACCAAAGCAGGGATACCTTGGTCTTTCTTCCAGTAACTTTTTCCCCCTTCTCTGGGGTGTTTTTTTAATTTAAATACAAAGTCAGAATTGACAACGCATGAACATTTCCACCCAGCAGAATATGATTTTCCCCAGCTTGGGAGGCTGCGTCCCCTCCCTCCCTCCCTCCCTCTGCGAAGTGTCCACTTTTTTGCTAATTCTTGGCTGCCCTGAAACAAAGCAGCAGTGGGGAAATTCCCGAGGTCGGCCCAAATCCCTTGTTCTCCCAGCCTGCTCCCGGCCCCCAGGAGCTGCAGCCTTGGTCAGGCTTTTAGAAGTGCAAATAATCTCTATAAATGGGAGGGTGGTGGTGGGAATAGATCAAGCGATGGGGCAGGAGCTCTCCCCATGCAGCCTGGGCAGAGCATGAGGCCATGCCAACCTCTTGCTGCTTTTTCCTATGCTTTGGTTTATTTTTCTGGTCGGGTTTTTTCGGGTTTTTTGTTGTTTTCTATGGAGCAGTCAGGGTGGCATCTCTGAAGTAAGCAGTGCATCGGGGCTGTAGCTCTATATGGTCTCTCCCCCATGTAGATCAGGGGCCAAACCCAGGTCTTGGGGTGCTGCCTTCACTCCCACCCCTTCTCTGTGACTCCCTGAGGAGGATCAAAACCATCCCCTGCATTTCATCACATGTCTGTTTGGTTTTGCAAGGTTCCCTCACCAATTAAAAAGGGATCCTAAAAGCATTCTGGGCCCAAGTTACTGGGAATTGCAAAGCATTGCCTCTGTGACAACAGCTGGGGATGTCATTAAAGCATGAATCAGCCCCATATATATGGTTTGGACGTGCCAAGATCTGAGGGAACAGGTGCATTGCCCTGATTTAGTCTGGTGAGAGTAAAGGGTCCGCTCATGGAGTAGCACTGACGGGAGAACAATTCCTGCGCCTCAGCCCCCAGCAAAGTGTTTCCTAGGCAGTCCAAAAAAAATTAAAATACAGATGTTTTTATTAACAAACCTTCAAACCCCACTAACAAGCCCATCCACAGCCAAACTGGCAACCCCACACGAGTCGCTTTTATTCCCCTTCTGCCTTTTGTTTCCTTCCAGCCTTTGTCCCCGACAAGCCCACACTGCTCCCGGTTTGCTGTCAGTACCCAAGCTCTGCCGGGAGCAGCCGCCGAGGTTGCTCCGTCAGCCCCCAACCCTCCCTGGGGGTCCCTCCAGTCTTTCCCTGGCTCCAAGTCCCCCCCTCCCTTCTTGCTGCCCACTCATTTCTTCTCAGTCCATGGTGGCTCTGCCTTTCAGGGGACAGCCCACGGCAGCATCGTGATCGCCAATATATTTAGTTACCTGCTTCCTCTTGCTTCTGCGTGTCTGTTCCAATTACTTTCTTATTTACTTGCTCAGTCGTTTTTTGCTCATCCCTTTGTTAACCGCACAAAGTCAGTCATTAAGCATTGCACGCAGCGTTTTGACCCTTTATTAGGCATTGCTTAGCTGACAGCAGGAGAAAATCTCGCCCCTTTCAACATTTATTTTTCTTTTGGATGATCTGATGGAACAAGGTGGGTGGAAAAAAAACAAATGAACAAAACAACAAAAAGCTCGGTGTAGTTTAAACAGCCTGAAAGTGTTTCTGCGCAGAGGAAGAATCCCCGTTAACCATTAAAGTTTCGTATTTCTTCCCTACAACTGCAAACCCCTGGGCAGCAAAAAAGAAAGACGGGGCTGTCAAATTCCATATGACCTGAAGAGCAGTAATTTGTAGGGAATGTTGAGCTAAGGATGAGTGTAAACTTAAGGGAAGTGAAAGAATAACAGCTGTGAGGTTAAAAAAAGCTATTGAAAAAATCAAAATACTAAATGTAGCATTTTAACATAATTTTTTTGGAGCAATATTTGCCCTCCCCACATTAATGCACCCCACCCACCGCAGCACGGACTTTGCAGCTCCTCGGATTTACACTCGAGCTGGCAGCTGGAAGATGGAGCCATGATTTAAGGAACAGCCTCGGCAAGGGAAGCTCCGATCCCTTTCCCACCCGCTCGCTAGCTACAAAGCCACGGAGATTTTCATTTCGGAGTCGATCGGAACAATTTTGTCCCGGCGACCCCGCTGTCTAACCCTGTTTGCTGAGTTACGTCGGGTTTGCTGACAACTTCTACTTGAGTAAATTGTATTTAGACAACAATATATTTCATTCAGGTCTTTTGCAATGTCTGGACCAAGGTCAGTTTTATATTCTACTGAAATCATAAAGTGACACTTGAGATAAACAGAATGTTTACTCTCTCCATGTGAGCCGAAGCTGATATGTAAATTTATCCTTATTCTGTCATCAAATTTGCATTTACCCTCTTAGTCAAACACTACAGGGTTCCAAATCAAACAGCTTTAATGGTGGTCAACCCTTTATGACCGATTGCCATATCAGAGAGAAAGAAACGGCAATTTAGATTAAAATGAAAAGAGTAACACAACATAACGAGCATCATCCGGTCGCCCATAATTGGATAAACTTTTCAGCCGAGCGCCTGGGTTTGGATGCTCGGCTGCCCAGGAAGCGATCACCGTATTCTCCCGGCGTTGTTCTAGTCCTTTTATCTACCCCGCACAGACCCTGCTCACCTGTCATTAGTTTTTCCTTCTGAGCAAACAAGCCAAGTGCCACTAAACAAATTCTGGAATGGGTTTGGTGGGGTTGTTGTTTTGGGTTTTTTTTACATTTAGATAAAAGAAAGGGACTTGATTCACTGCAATGAGCCATTGGATTCCCTTCTATCTGTAAGGCTCAGGTCAGGATGAAATAAAATGGACTGGGCAAATAGGAACTCTTATTCAGGTCTGGATGCTTTTTAATGAAGGGTTATGTTTTGCCTATAGGCAGCTTGTTTCCAGTCATTGTGAGAAGGGGGGGTGCAGGCAGCCTGACACCACGGGAGTGGGCTGGGGGATGAAGGGTCTTGGGGCAAGAACTTCTGCAAAGCCTAATGGTAAAATGGAAAAACACAACTGAGGATGCAGAATAGAGGAAAAAAAAGAAGAAGAAGATAAAAAAAAAAAGGAAGATGTTCAGCACTTGAGATAAATATGCAAAAAAAATATGGATTTGTGGACCAAGGGGGGTGGTTTCCATGCCCTGAATGCCCCACAGCACTGAGCTGAGACCCCACAACTCGTTTCACATGTGCCTTCTTCTGTGCTTGCAAAAGAGGAGGACCGCTGCTTTATTAAACCTGTAACCAAAAAAAAAGTGGGGCTTTTTTTGTTGCTGCTGACATTTGGGAGGGATGCTCACATATTTTGGTTGCTCTGAGCATCAAAAGAGCAGAGGGGTATGAAGCCAATGCCGCAAAAATTGTTGTCCCTGTGAAGGGAGAGAAAGAAAGGAAGAGAAGAGAAGAAAAGAAAAGAAATGAAACCGGAGGCACGTTCAGCCACGGCTTTCACTAGGTAACGGCAGGTTTGGTGCCTGGAATGCCGGAGCCAACGAATGGCTTCATCCAGCACCGCTGCTGCACCAGCGTGGGCTGTGCCTCGAACAAAACAATCACCCCCAAAACAAAAACCAACCAACCCAACCACAAACCCCACAACTAGGGCAAAGGGGGGGGGGGGGGGGGGGCAAAAAAAAAAAAAGGAAAAAAAAAAAAAAAAAAAAAAAAAAGAGGACACAAAAAAATTAAAAAAAGAGAGAGAAAAGAGAAAAAAAAAAAAAAAAAAAAAAAAGAGAGAATTTTCCTTTTCAGTGTGGCTGTCAAATGGATATCTTATAGTGGGAGGGCTGGGAGGGAACAGATATCTGCCTCTCTCCGGAGCCTGCAAGTATTTCTGCCATTCATGAAGCCAAGGGATGCCACACACATTCTGTTTGTTCAACATAAGCAAACAGATTGTAAACTGGCTGATAATTTTTGTACTGACAATGTCATTTACAGCTGTCAGCCTTTTGTCTGTCATGTTTGCTTTATTCAAATATGAACCAAGTGGACCTCCCTTCCACCGCTTTCTTCTGCATTAAAATCACATCAATTCCGTTCCATTCTGTCTTATCTAAAATTCATTGGAGGCCAATCACTTGGATGAATGCTTTGGGGTTTCCATGGAGGCAAGAAGTCTAGTGTGGACTTCAGGGGATTAGGAAGTTTCAGATTTAAAGCCTTGAAGTGCACGTTTCTTTCAGTTCTTTCTTTTGATTGCAGAGGAAAGGGAAGGGGAAAGAAAAAAAAAAAAGAAAAAAATCAGGAAATTTCAAGATAATATTTTTCTAAAGCAAGAAGCAATCCCTGCTTTTGACGCATGTACCAGCGTGTCTGGACGTGCTCAGCTTTAGCTGAGCTTTTGCAGAAGCACAATTTACAGCCATGATCTTTCTATCTGAGTTAAAAAGAAATACTGTACTGGCATCTATACCACCCCCGCAGCATCCTCAACAGGATCCCCGCCACTGGCTTCTATAATAAATTCAGGCCCGTCTTCAATTAGATTGATTTGGATCCAGCTGCTTCCCAGGGTGCTGCCCGCAGGTCTGGAAGCATCTCCCTTTGTTAATAGAGGTCATGGCACTTTGTGTTAAATAATTCACATCAGACTATCTGTCTGTCTGTCTGTCTGTCTGGGGGCAGCTGCAGATGTTGCCTGTTCGCGCGGAGGCTGCGAGCCCCATGCTCGCACCTGGACCACAGACAGCAGGACATGGAGGACATTTATTTTATATTTGCTGCTCAAGCACCAAGCTGGTCTAAATGAGGAGGAAGGCAGCATAAGCAGGATGAATTTATGTTGGCTTATTTTTATCACTGAGCCTCCTGATGTCATTTTTGGTTTGCGGGTTTGATTTTCACGGCTAGACACCATTTTGGAGCTGTTTGGGAGCCAGATCCCTGCTGCCAGGCTCAGGGATTGCCAGTGGTGAATGTTGCCAAATCACAAACTGTGCACACATGTCTTAGTTTTACGCATTTAGGGCAGAGAAGGAAAGGAACTGTTTGCCCAGAGAAAGATGGAGCCGGAGAGAACCCCTCTTTGGTGGCTATCCCAGCTGGGAAAGGATGAAGGTGACAATTAAGTCATCTTTTTCCCATCTTGCCTCATCTTCCTTTCTGTACACCCAACAATTAAAAACCTCGAGTCCAACTCAAAGGAAAAAAGAAATCCCCAGACTGGTTTGGTAAGTATGATTTCTTAAAAAAAAAAAAAAAGTGCTTTTTATTTACCTTCTGGGTCCTGAAACTTGGTAAGTGCTCTCGAAGCACAGCTTGGGGCCCTCACCACTGTGGTAGCTGGGCTGGGAAGCAGAGCTGAGCTTTCCAGCACAGCATTTGTCCTCCCAGAGCAGAGGTGAAGTGGCCACCAAGATGCCCCAGCAATCCTGACACTCCTGTGGCAACAGTGATGGTGATGGTGTTGGCAATGGTGACAGCACTAGAAATGGCAAGGGCAATAGAGACAGTGATGGCAGTGACAAGGATAGCCCCAGAAAGCCTCACAACTGCTCCCAGCAGCAGAAGTTCTCCCTACAAGCCCATCACCTGTGACCTTCCCCTTCTCCTCCCACCAGCTCACAGGACAAACACTGCCAGGTCAAGCTGGTGGTGGTTCTTGGCCAGGCTTTGGGGAAAGATGAAGGGTTTCCCTCTGCCCGTGTCTTTCTCAGAGTTGCACAAAGTACATCTCATTCAAAACTAGTATTGCAGTGACCCTCCTTGCTGATGCAGATTGAATACAGAATGTAAATGCCATACCTATCAATCCAACAAGCTTGGTTCTTCTCAGTGCCTCCCTATAACCCCACTTAGGTATCGACTCAGTGCTCAGTCAATAGAGCCTACGCACACCTACAAATACACAACAACACACATCAACAAACAAACAAGACCCAGCAAACAGGCAAACAAAAGCTAATCAAGACATTTTTCCTAGCCGAAGGGAACGACTAGAGTTGCATTTATGATTTCTGCTTCTCAACTATGACCAAGCTGCTTACATACCAGGTGGTGGGATGTGCCATGGCCAATGTTAAATGTCCTTTCTGAATGCTAAAGGTCCTTTCTGGGATTTCTCCTGGCCCTTGCCTTCAGCAGCTCCATGCTCCACCATCAAGCTCCAAGCAGAGGTGGGATCAGACACTCTTCCCCATCACTTTTACAGTTTGCTCATTAATAAACATATTCAGCTAAGATTTATGAAGTGGCCAAAGAGGTTAAGTTGGTGGGTATCAAACCCACCTGTGGAAACACCTCTTTCTGTGATGAAATTTCCAGGTAGCAGCCATGATCAGAGGTGATGCACCACATCAAGGAGAGGTCATGCAAAACCAGGACAGGAGCTCTGTCACTCACCACATCAGTGGTTGCTTCAAGAGGACCATCCTGCAGCAGAAAAACTTCAGAAGAGGTTGGAAGAAATGATCACCACAAGGGAAGAGATTTAGTAAATATTTACAACCTGCTTCTGGCTCAAAAGGTCCTTTCTAAAGACTCAGAGAATATTTGGGAAGGGAATCTCATTATGGATGTGGTGATGAGGGGCATGGTTTAGTGGTGACCTGTCAGTGCTGGGTTAATGGTTGGACTCAATGATCTTCATGGTCTTTTCCAACCTAAATGAGTCTATGATTCTATGTGCTCACCCTCTTCTGACTTCTGTCCTTGGAGCATCTGCCTTGGGTTGCTGTTGCAGGTGGTGTGAGTGGGACCTGAGGGGTGATGCTCCTGGTACCCACTGGGTCTCTCAGCCCATGCTGCAGGGAAAGGAATGGATGTGGGGGAGATTTTAGGTGCCTGGGTGTTTCAACAGCTTTGAGAGCTTTGGGGCTATTGGTAATGAAGTTAGAGGTAGAAATAAAGTCCTTGTAAAGCTCCTGGTAAATTCATGCCCATCTTGGATTGGATCAAGACTCTGTTACAGGTTAAGACCATGAATAACTGGGTGGAGGGGCAGGGGATTGCAGGGCCCCCATGCTCTGTTAGAAGGGCTTGGGACCAGCTCATCTCCAGGGGAGCAGCTGCAGAGAGCAAGGCAGGACACTCCTTCTTCTGAATGGATCATCCTAAAAATGAATACAAAGTTTGAGGCTGAATTCACTTTTTGCATTTGATGCTTCATATTTAAGAATGGTCCTTTTTTCCCCTATTTTCTTGCCCTTCACTTCTTTTCCTTTCCACAGCTCCTCAAGCTCAGGGAAACTTTGGAAATGACAGAGATTGTTCTCTTGTAACCCTGGTGCATTTAAACGTTTCAAAGTCCCAGAGCTGGAGCTGCTGCTGGGTTTTGTTCCCGCACTACTCTGGCTCATCTTCCTTTCAAGTTGGGGTCTTTTTGTTTTGTTTTGTTTTGATTTTTTTTCAAAATTACAAAGGGGAAAAAGAGAAAAGAAAAAGGGGGAAGGAGCTTTTCCCCATCATTTGTCTTACCACGTATAATAGGGGGAAAGAATGGGGGGGGGGGGAGAGGAGAGGAAACTTCTCCTTTGTTTCAGTAATGTCTCATTTCAATTTGAAACCAAACCCAATGTGCATGTGTCCTGCTTTATAAACTCCAACCCAGAGAGAAAAAAATCACAGGATGGATTTTTTCTCCAGCCGCTGCTGCTGGCTGGAGAAAAGGGCTTTAAATCCGTTCGATCCAAGCATAGAGGTCTGAAGACAATGACTGATGCATTTCCCCAAGCACAGCTCTGTTTTACCCCAGAACAGTGTCAAAAGTCTAGGAAGTCATGAATTTCTGCTATAACTCACTGCTCAAATACTGTCATGTCAGAAAATTGTACCAATTGTACCATTTTACTTAAAATTTTTGTTTCTGAGTTGTTCAAATACCATGTAATTAGGCAGAGCACTAGGCACTGGTGTCTGTGTCTCTGAGACCTCCTTGTCTCCATCTCCTACTCATGGTCTGCCACAATGCAGCTGCTCCAGCATGGTGGATGGGGTGGCTCCATCAGTGCTCTATGGTCACCAAGGCCTGTTTAGGTCTGAAACATCAACAGGATTGGACATCACTAGGAGATGCTGTGTGGTCCAATATGTGGTCATCAAGTGTTGGACAAGGCTGCCCAGGGCAGTGGTGGAGTCCCCAACCCTGAAAGGGATTCAAAACCAGGGACATAGTTTAGTGGTGACCAGGCAGTGCTGGGGTAATGGTAGGACTCCATGATCTTCAAGGTCTCTTCCAACCAAAATAATATTACTATTCTATGACCCCAAAACCTGTCTCCAAAGGCTCTTGTAACCAGCAGGACCCTGTCCAGTGTTGGATGGGCTTTAGATCAAGACTTCACTCTCCTTCTCACCATCCTGCCTGCCCAGATTTAAAATCCTGTCCTCCACTTCAGGTCTTGAAAACCCTTGGCTTCCCTTCAACAGCAGCTCAGCCTTGGCAAGGGAGAATAGATATCTCTGAGGCTTTACAAAATCCACCAGCTGATTGACGGCTTTCAGCTTTCTGGGTCCTTGATGACCATGAGTGATCCAACAACCACAGAGTTACAGACTCAATCAAAAATAACATTTACTGTTGTTAAATCTTTCTTTTCTTTTCTTTTCTTTCTTTCTTTCTTTCTTTCTTTCTTTCTTTCTTTCTTTCTTT
>JANVCC010000020.1:45109550-45145273 GCA_025345505.1 Todiramphus chloris collaris
TTTCTTTCTTTCTTTCTTTCTTTCTTTCTTTCTTTCTTTCTTTCTTTCTTTCTTTCTTTCTTTCTTTCTTTCTTTCTCTCTCTCTCTCTTTCTTTCTTTCTTTCTTTCCTTTCTCCAAACAAAACCACTGCAAACCCTGCTCAGCCGCAGGGCCAGACCGAGGGCTCAGCCACATGCTGTACAATACCACCCGGACAATCCAGCCCCACAATTCCTGTCCACTCCTGGGATATTTACGACATATCCCCCAGTTGTCATGTCAACCCGACAAGCAAGGGAGGCCTTAAATCAAGCTGTCAAGGGGCCAGAACAGTACCACTATGCAAAATAACACCACTGACTGACACCGGGCATTGCATCTGGCATTTCAGGATCTTCCCGGCTGCTCCCTTGCTAAGTTTGGGTTGGTCCTTTGGAAGAGTAGTAGGGCAGGAGAAGAATATCAATGAGATGGTGAAGATGAAAAGGAAAATTAGAGGTTTATTGTTGGCATATCAGGTATTTTTTTTCCCTTGGGTGGGAGTTGTTGTTAGTGATATGGTGCTTATTTCCCAGAATTGGTGCAGTCACATCAACATGGGAAGATACAGAAGATATTTACCTATAAGTACCACAATTTCTTCATTCAATCTACACTCCTTGGACCACTGTGATAGGAACCTCACGCTCATCCTCACCCTACCCAATGCCACCGTTCTCCAGCACACATCAATTTCACTGAGCCAATTAAAAGAAAGCACATTTTTATAGTAGCCAGACAGCTTCCCTGAAGAAATGGAGAAAAGACAGTGTTCCACAGGGCAGTCCCCATAATAACCCGGGAGACTCCACTCCTTCAATTTTTGTGCAAATACATTAGCAGGCTGGAGAAGCGGTTTGCTGGGGAGCAGCAGAGAAGCCACCATGGGGAGAGCATCCCCATTGTGGGAGGAGCCAGGAGCCAGTTCCAGGAAGAAGACTCATTTTCTGTACATTCATACAATCTCAGTGTAATTTTGTGATGAGAAGAAACACCACATGCATTCCAAGCGCCCTACCCCAAACAAAAAAACAAACAACAAAAAAAGACTATTTGGGCAAAATATTTCATCAAGGCTTCTGAAGCACAAAGATTAAGGAGGAGCTTGTAAATTTGTTCAATACATGAGGACATCAAAACCCTTCTGTATTCCCCTCACTTGGGAAGTGCTGTATTTTTCCAGGATGGAAATCCATTTAGCCTTTAATCCAGCTAAGCTGGAATGTTTGAAAACATGTATCACATGAAAACAGATATTCTAATACATGCATCACATGGAAACAGATTTTTCCAATACATATATCAAATGTATCATATATAAGCACCTGCAGAGGTGATGTTTTCATTAATTGTGACTATTTCTTTCCATTCTATTCAGCATAAAGTAGCTTCATTCACAGGGTACTGATGCCCTTAAACACTATCATACACTCAAGACCAGAATGTGCCCATGTGCTGTGCCGAACTATGACACCAACCTATACCTAAAACTCTAGTTAGTACAAGAGCAACTGATTATTCCATGTCTGCCCATCACACTCCCACCTATTTCCATACATTTTGACCAGCAGCATCACTGGGGTTTTGCCATCGACAGTGCTATGACCCCTTGCAATCTTCACCCCCATGCCCACCTCTCTGCATTCACTTATTAAATGGAGGAAATCAGCCCGGCTGGTTATTTGCACCATTAGCAGAGGTGATAAACCAAGCAGGGGAAAGAGGCAGGGGCCAGACAGAGAGGTGTAAAGCAATTAGCAATCTTGTCGGGAGCCTTCTGCCTTATGATTGTGCCAGGGGAAGGTTTCTCCAGCCATTGCAGAGGGAAGAATGGGTCCAACAACCACCACTGCATCCCCATGAGCAAGCAAGGACAGAAGTTGGTCCCCAGCACCTTGGGAAGTCTCCGCATAGGGTGTGTTTTGGCTTTCACTGCTGTGCCACCGATAAACAGATGGCTTCATAGGCCATTACAGCTTTGGGTGACTCTTTTGCGAGCATGCAAATGATATTGCTGTGTTGCAGAGCGCAGTTATTTACTGCTAATTGCTAAGCTGTTGATCATTATTACACTTTGTGGTGACAGGGGTTGTATTTGCATAGTTTAAGCTATCCATCCTATCTAAAATTAGCATGTGGCTTTTTTTTATTTAAAAAATAAAAAATAAAAAAACTTATCAGTGCTAAAAGAAACCATCACAGAATTGACTGGGATAAAACATTGCAGGGCTTTTTTGTATGCATACACCAACACTTATCTGTGAGGAGGATGAAAACCAGCACGATCTGACTGTGAAGTTTGCAAACAATGTCCCACCCCAGGGTCTGCATCGCGTTTCCCTTTGTGTCCTGGCTAAGGGCACGGAGAGGATCACAGACCCCATCCTTGCGCTGTTTACTTTGGGAACAATCAGTAATGTATGAATAATAATGCCACCCTCTGACCATGACTAATTGAATTGCAGCATGCTGCGGAGGCAGGCAGAAAGCTTTGCTCCCCGCTACTTTATCAGCCTTGGGTTTCAAGTAGCAGCAGACAATGATTGATGCTGATGCTCTTTCAAACAAGTCGCCTTCAACACCTAACACTGGCACGTATGGACCTGCACCTCAAGCCCCTGTGAAACAGCAGCCTGGATTTATCCACGTATTTATTTATTCATTTCCTTAAAGGGCCTTCTGGAGGTTGATTTTTCCCCTCAGACAAGGTCCCCTTTGCAGCAGCCTCCCAGCACGGAGTGGCTCCCTGCTAGACAGCCCTGTTAGCCTAAAGAAGCCTGGGCACTCAGGTCTGGCTTTCCCCAGGGATATGAGGAGAAGTGGGATGGTTGAGCTGCCCAAGTATTCTTCAGCTGTGGCATGAGCAGGGGGAGAGGGAAGGGGCATAGCATTTGCTTTAATAGCCATCCATCCATCCATCCATCCATCCATCCATCCATCCATCCATCCATTCAAGAAAAGAGTTATCTCAGAAATACAGAGGTAAAACCAGGACTGCTGGAAATATCCAACCACAGCCATCACAAAAGGAGCATTCAAGACTCCTACCTTTGGGCTTGGCACTGAGGGGACCCTAAGAATGGTGTAACCTGTGGCCTCTCTGCCCTAAGAACCTGCAAATAAGTGCCCAGAAAAGGAGCTCTGCATGGAGTATCAGTGTGCTGGAGACGTCATATTCCCCCTCAGCTCCCAAAAATCCTACTTTCTCCATCCCAGACTGGATCCATAACAACATGCAGCAGATGCCCAGAGCAGCATGGTGGGCGATAGCAAGACCCATCTCTCGGGGGCAGCTTCGGCAGGGGACAAGGGTGGGACGAGCATCATGTCAGCACAAGCCTGTAGCTCTGGTCTCAGCCTCTCAGTTCAAGGTCCTGCCCCAGGCCCGTGAGGCCTGAAAACTGGTGATTTGAGCCCAGGGTGGCTGGCCCAGGATTTTATCCATCTCCCCCAAGCACACGTTCCAAGTTGGCTCCCTCACCACGCTGGCAAGGCATATGTCCAGGCTCAGCCCCATGCGGGCAGGACATTTTATTTGATTAAAAGAAGGACGCGAAGTCCATTAAATCCTTTCTTCAGCAATACGATTAAGTGAAACGTTAGTGATTTATTTTCTCCTTCTGTATTTGGGTTTTCAAGGCCCCGGGTGCCAGCCACTGGGGTCGGCTCCAAATCTCAAGCTCTGGCCTTGTTTAGGAGTCAACAAAAGCCATGTTTAGCAACCAAAAGCCAAACGGAAATCTGCACTTTGGACCAAGACTAACAATCACTTCTCGTCGGGATAACAAGTCTCATGTCAAAACCTTTTGCTAAGCTTCACCTCAAAGCTTTTTCCAACTTTTCTTTTGGCTGTTGCTGTGCAGAAAGCATTGCACAGCAGCCAGTGACAGCAAACGGCCACTCATCCCCAGCCCTACTATGGCATCAATTGTTTTAAACTAAAAAAGGGGAGATTTAGACTAGATAGAAGGAAGAAATTTTTGACACTGAGTGTGGTGAGACACTGGCCCAGGTTACCCTGAGAGGTGGTCAATGCCCCATCTCTGGAAACATTCCAGGTCAGGTTGGACAGGGCTCTGAGTAACCTGCTCTAGTTGCAGATGGGGGAGGACTAACTGACCTTGAAATGTCCCTTACCACCTAAACCAATATATGATTCTATGATTACCAACTCGGCAATCCTGCCAGTGCCCACTTGCTTTATGCCTCAAAGGCAATCGACCAGCTCTGTGCAGGGTCCTGCACCCACCTGGGGAAAAGCCCCAGGAGAAAAAAAGCTTTATCTCCCTCCTGGAGAAGGGTGACATGGTCAAGCTGCTCTAACCAGGATGTGGAAGCAGTTGCTGGAGCCTAGCATGGGAGTATCCCTGCACAGGAGCATCCTGGTCCAGGAGCATCCCAGGGCCACATCACTGATGCCTCAGGGAAGCCAGGAATGTAGCAGAGCATCTCCATCCCAACCAGACTTAGCCAAGATCCGCTGTTTGTGTTGGAATCATACAGTTTTAACCCCTCTCCCCAGGAAGATGCCACATTTCAGGCTGTGGCTCACAGCACCCGGGCAGGGGCTTGCTTCCCACCACAGCATCCCCGCCAGCATAGCCCCGCAGAACTCAGCACAGCGGGGCCCACGCGTCGCCCGCCACTATATGTACACTTGGTCAGGCTGTGTAAACTTTGACATGTGGATGTCAATCTTTCCTCATATTTGCAGATGGCTTTATCAGAGCGTGATTAGTTTCTAGAACAAATTTGAGCAAAAGAAAACATTACCTACAGTATGTAAGCCAACAGACCAGCTAGTTTTCAGATTTGTCTATTTACATGGGCACTGGGTGTTTTGCTAAGGCTCTCTAAAAGTGATGGTAATTGAACAGTGCCAGTGTGTTAGTAGAAGCTGATGAGTTGTAAAGGTTTTATAAACAACCACGGTGGATTTGGCTATAGCCTTTCGAGTAATGTTTGTTAATCTCGCTGAGCGAGTGTGCACCTAACACAATGTAAATACTCCCGAATTTGGAGGTGTCAATAGTGTAACTTTTACTGTTTGTAAAATCATTCACTGATATCATCAGTAAGTTTACCAAACGTCCCATGGCCAAATATAATAAAAGCTTAAGTAAGCGCCTGCAAGAGGAAGAGGGGAAAACACGTTTGCTGTTTTTATTTCCACCGCCTGTTTGTGAAAGGATGGCAAAGAAAACAGGACGCTGACTAATAAATACAGTCGCTATCCCTCTATCATTGGAGGTACCCGCAGGGGCTTCCCAGCTGCTTGACAAGAAAGGGCAGCGTGGTTGGATGGCTCAGGCTCTGGAGTGGGTGATGCGCCAGCCCCGCTCCTGCTTTGCTGGGGGAATCCCTGCACCAGGCGGACTCCCTGCAAAGCCATTGCCCGTGATTTCTCTCTACTCGCTTGCTCAGCAATTGCAGTATCCAAACACAGTCCTGGCTTTGCCAGGAGGAAGACGCAGCCACAGCACGCCTCCACAACCGCAGCACCAGGGAAATGCCGAAATTTCATCCAAAAATGGCATTAACCACTAGAGGGCCCAAAAATTGTACAGAATGACACATCCGCAGCAAGGAGACTGACTTCCAGAGGTCTTTTCCCTTCCGTGGGGAAGTAACTTTATTTTTTTTCCTATCTTTCACTAATAAAAAGGGGTCTGGAAAGGAGAATTGTGTGTGAGGAGCCGACACCAGCTCTGGGGGTTAATAAACAGCCCCCACAGCTGAAAATATTGATGGCAGAGGAAGATGAAACGGCTGTGACATTTAAAGGAGGAATTTGTGAACCACAAATATGAGCATGACTGACACAGCATGGCAGCACATAAAATCAATACAAATAACCTAAACCTTAATACCTTGATCCTGGGGAAGAGCATTGCATTACCAGAGGCTCGGAGGAGCGGCGGCCGCCCAGGACGTGATGGCTGGGTGCTATCGACTGTCTCGCACGGGGGCAATGACAATTAGGATACTCTTTAGGAGGGAGGCTTTCCCTTCACTTCCTGCTGATCTGCAGGGTGAATATGGAAGAGGAGACAGCAGCAGCAGAGCCAACAAGCTCCCTTTGCTCTTCTTCTTCCCCCCCCCCCCACAGGGCTCATTATTCAGTTCAATATTTAAGATCAGGTTTTCAAAGGACATCATCTCCCACTTAAGCAGAGGGGGATGAGGGGAAGATAAGGAGAAATTTATGTGCTGTGAGGATGCCAGAGCCTGGTCCAGGCTGCCCAGAGAGGTTGTGGAGTCTCCTTCTCTGGAGACATTCCAAACCCACCCAGACAGTGCAATCCTGGGCCCCCTGCTCTGGGTGACCCTGCTGGAGAAGTCAGGTTGGAGGAGATGATCTCCAGCAGGCCTTTCCAACCCACACCGTTCCGTGATGCTGTGATTCGTTTTCAGCTTCAAAATGGAGATGCTTGATCTCCCTCCAGGCCTTAGAAACATGCAGCCTCAAGGATGGCTGCTAAGCCACAGAAAAAAATCAGACCTCCAGCTGCACCTGAACCATTTCACATTTGTTAGCAGCAATCACACCTTCTGCTGAAGGACAGTGATGCTGGATGGAGGCACAGTCGGGATTAACTGTCTGCACTCCTTCATCACCTACCTGCAACTCACCCAGCCACTCTGCAACCCAGGGCGCAGCATGAGACAGGGAAGACTCTGCCCAGCTGCCCAGTTCATAGAGTCACATAATCTTTTTGGTTGGAAGAGACCTTGAAGATCATAGAGTCCAACTGTTAACCCAGCACTGCCAGGGCACCACTGAATCCTGTCCCTCAGCACCATATCTCCATGACCCTGAAAACCCCACAGGGATGGGGACTCCACCACTGCCCTGGACAGCCTGGACCAAGACTTGACAGCCATGGCAGGGAAGAAATTGTTTCTTGTGTACAACCTCAGCCTCCTCTAGTACAACTTGAGGCCATTTTCTCTTGTCCTTGTGATTATTCCTTGGGAGAAGAGACTGATCCCACCTGGCTCCAACCTTCTTTCAAGGAGTTGTAGAGAGTGAGAAGGTATCCCCCGAGCCTCCTTTTCTCCAGGTTGAACACCCCTATGTCCCTCAGCTGCTCCTCACAAGACTTGTTGATGCTTCTTGTCCCAAGCAGAGCAAACCACAGCTGTCAGCAAGGTCCAAAACCTGCTAGGCAAGCAGAGAAAGGAGCCTGCACTGCTCCATGCTCTACCACAGGACTCATGCAAATGTTACCAGTTCTTCAGCACAAGCCCTTCTCGACTTCTGTGGACCCAGAAGGATAAAACCTGCAAGGATGTGCTGAGCGAGGAACCTCAACAGGTAGGTAAGAGTTGGATGACTGGAGCACAAGCAGCAAGAGCCCTCTGCCACGGTGTCAGGAGCTACCAATAACCACCCCAACACCCGGGTAGGAGAAGGAGTCACTGAAAAGGTGAAAGCAGCCATCATTATCATCATCTGAGCCATGTTTGTTAATGTGTGTACAGAGGAACTCTATTTGTTTGTAGGTCCTTAGTAGAAGTGTGTCTAATGTTGACTTTTTGAGTCTAATATTGTTTGAATTTTCTATCGTGAGCCTAAGCCACGCTACCAAAGTGCTCCTTGCCTCCCATGTTTGTACGTTCATTTAAAAACATCCTGGAGTAGCAAACAGCCCAGCAGGTCTCCCAGCCACCCCCTGACCAGCATCAGTGGGCTCCCCACCCCAGCACAGCGGTAGCCACCAGTGGCAGAGCCGTTGCCATCCCACCCTGAATGTGAGGCCCTGCCACATTTAGGTTTAACCTGCACCCAGGTGCAGGCAGGGACCCTGCCCGTCCCCCCGCTGGGTTCAGCCCAGGCCAGGGCCACACTAGTTTCCAGAGTCAACAAATAACACACTGTTCCAGCCAATTCTTTGCTAATCTTAAAGCAAACACAAAGCTTGGGCACATCTCTTATCCTCTTTTCAAGTAAAAGTTTACCCTGCTCCCCGATATCGTTGCAGCTGGAGGAATATTCCTGCCCTCAAACCCACCACGATGCAACCCCCATACATGCAGCCCTTCTGCAAAATCAGCAATTGCAGCCCCAAATGGAAGGAAAACTACCAATCACTATGAAAAAGCTGCTGGGGTGCAGGTGGGTGGGGGAACACCTTTCTCCTGGGCACCCACCAACCCAACCAACTCCACAGAGCCAGATTTGCTTTGGAAATGCTCTGCTACCAAGAACCCACATTCAGAAAGGACGCCACAAAAAATAATACCCACTGATGGAATGACCTTTAAAAGGACATAATTAAAAAAAACCCTGGTTGGATGTAATTTTTACTTCCCTCCTGGGTTTTGAGGCTGTAAAATAAAAGGGGGGGGGGGGGGGAGGGAGGGGAGGTATAATAAAGCTTTTCAATGCAAGAGGCTTATTGTAGAATGATACGACTCTGGAAACTGGTAATTTCAAATAAGCAAAGAATGGGGGGAAAAAAAAAAAGTGATAATTTCTATAGCCCAAATTAAAACTGATGCCAGATTTGCACCATTTTTCATTGCAGGAAAAAAAAACGCAATCTTATTGCAAAAGAAAAGGGAGTGAGGAACCACCAGGGGAGGACTCAGCTAGGTACAAATAAGCGCAAACACAGTTACAGGACCTACTGGGAACTTGGGCTAGCACCTGATGCCTGAGGACGACTAGTCACAGGGCCATAAACGTGCCCAGTCCAGGTGGTGCCACCAGCCCCAGTGCCAGGCAAAACCCAGCATCTCCTCCTTGACACATAAAGATGTACAGGGCAGGGGTGGGGCAGAAATAGGGATAGTGCAGATCCTAAACATGCAATTCGATATTCCAAAAAAGAAAATGCAGCTTTTTGTGTAAAAGTAGAAAATTTTTATGTATCCCTTCATGGTCTGTGGTCTAGGATCATTATCATAATGGTGTTAACATATCTCACCGGATTGGCCATGAAGCATAGTCAATAACACATCCCATGCAAGGAAATGGAAGGAAGGAAAAAAATCCCCAAGATGATAGGAATATAGGAATATTCCTTTTTTTTTTTTTTTTTGTGCCATGCAACAAAAGCTGCTGCCTGTAATTTACTGTTGTGAACAAGAGCCTAAAGCAGGTGCTTAGAGAGCAGCTGTCACATAAAAGCCAATATTTAAAGCCATTATGTTTACCTTACAATTATATTTACCTTGAATGTCTTCTGGGCATTATTAATTTCCTCCATTATCACCCAGTTTAACATTTTATTTTACATAGCGAGGCTTTTACCCCATCCCTAATTGCTCACCACCATCCCCTCAGCAGGGAATGCACCCAGGAAGGTGTTCTCCCAGGGGTTCCATCACTCCTGGGGCATCATGAACACATGCACATGGTAGTCATACAGGGGACTGGTGGCCACAGTCAGGTTTTCGGCCAGGAACCCCTTCAAAGCCACCAATGGGAACCCAGCACCAGAAACCCACCAAAAACCACAAGTGCCTGATCCTGGTCATGTCACAGTTAAGGCGGTAATAGGTAAAGTCATCTGTGCACACACAAGCATGAAATGCTGCTTGAAAGGTGGAAAAATACGCCTCTTCCAAGATGATACAAGTCAAAACCTGGGTCCCCCGGTCCAGCCTGTAACCACCGGCAGACCCAGGAGCAGGACTTGGTGGTGGCATTTTGCAGAGGGACATTTCCCCCGTCCTTTGGGATCTCATCCAGCACTGCATTTACTCCACACCACACCATTTACAACACACACCACTTAACCGCCGGGTAATCCCATTAACCTTCTAAATAAAGACCCAGAGGGGAAGGGTGACCAGTGTCTGTCTGTTCAGCGCGATGAAGCAGCACCAAGCTCTGCAGGGATGCCTCCCCTCTTCCAGGATGGGATGGAGAGAGTGAAGAGAGAGCTCATAACCTCCCACAATGGCCAAGTTCAATCCTGCATCAGGGTTGAATTAGGGGACCTATCCCCTGGAGATGTGGCAGCAACGCCTAGCTCATGGTATGAGGAAAATCATTATCCCCATGAAAAAAAAACATGCCCTAAAACCTTGTACTCAGGCAGGCCGATCCAGAACCCCCACAAAGGCATGAAACAGCCTCAACACACCAAAATCTGCCACTTTCCAGCAGGACCATCCCACTGCAGCCAGCTTCACATGAAACACCATCTTGGCTGGGAGCAGAGGCCCCACGGGACCATCCATCCACCTCTAAATGCGCGGTGTAAGTACAGTATATCTCTGTTAAATTATGGGCACTCAGATTAGCATGTCCTTGTCCTTGCTCTGATAAAGGAGCTCAGGGGCTGGGTTAAATTATAGGAGCAAATCAAGCCTTCTTTTGATTCTGACCCTATAGACACAAGAGTCCCAGAGGGTCCCAGTTTTCTTCTGCCCACTTGCCTTTATTTATTGCTAATTTCCCCTACTACAATAAACACGTCCAGGGTCATCTGATCCCCATACTGTTGGCGTTTTGTAGACGACATAAACCACGCTCGGAGCCGGCGGCATTCCTGCTCCCTGGTTGCTGCGAACCAACAGAAAGTCCTTTATGAACTGGATGGGGAGACAGAGGGTGTCAGAAGGAGCAGGGGGCTGCTGAATGGATGGCATTTCTTTCTCCCTTTTCAGAGGCCTCCCTGAATAGATTTGTTACAGGAGTGCTCGGACTGGGAACAGGGCAGGACAGAGCCAGCAGCAGTATGGAAATACCTGTCAGGAGCTTGGCTCGCCTTATATCCCTGAAAAACCCCATGTGTGTTCAGAAACAGGAGGCTCCCTGGCATCCAGCATGGTTGTATTTAGTGGGATGGAGGTGTTTGTATTTAAGTGAGTGGGAGAAATTCCCCTGGGAACGTTTATGTCGTGGCAGGTGGGGAGGTAGGGATGGGATACCTGTAAGCCAGGGCACACCAGCATGTATCACCCAAGTCCTGCTGTGGGGCAAAGCAATGCCCAGCAGCCAGCACAGCACCAAGCACCATCCTCCGTACCCCACCATTCCATTTAGTTCAGGGATGGATTTGTTCCAGATATGGAAAAAAGTATTATTAATTTTTTGCATCCTTTTCCCCTTTTATGAGCTGGGGGAGGCTGGGAAATTATTGCACAGGCCACCTCCAAAGCAACCTTCTTGAGAAATAACCATCCAAGGACTCTCTCTCAAAACATTCTTCAAAACACCACCAAACTAGTTTCCCCTTCCCCAAACATCAAGTAAATCATCTTTCAATCCAAAAACCCCACCCCAAATGAACAGGGCTCTACTTTGAGCTCTGGGTTGCTGTTTTCAGCTTGCCTAAATGACTTAGGAGCATAAGTCCCAGTGACTTTCAGAGCTCCTAGGGAAACGACTTTACAAGATCCCGACATGCCGGCGTGGCCAGTATCCAGGGAGCATTGCCAGAACATGCTGGCACTGCTGCAGACCCCGCCAAAACACGAGACACCCTTTAAAAATCTTTACCCTCACTCACTTTTTAGAATAAAACCTGGGTGCCCAGAAGAATCTGGGTATTTTTTGGACATTTTCTCCTGTGATAAACTTCAGGGGGGTTTTTTGGGGGGTTTTCAGGGTTGCTATTTTTGTTTGTTTGGGTTTTTTTAGATGAAAGGCCACATAGTTTAGGGAATAATATCTCCTGGCTTAAACACCCAGACATTTGGAAAAAAATTGGAGATTGGGAAGGAATATAAAAACCAAATAATTTAAAAATAGCAGCCTCTTTCCAGTACAGCTTTATCTGCTACATTTTGGTTCCCCTTTGCCTTCGAGATCAACAAACTCCTGGCTAACACATTTCTGGCCCTCGGATGTGTATCTGCAAGCAAACTGGGATCACTCCTTGCTCTCCTCTCTGCAGCTGGGGTCCCAGTGGGATGTAGTTGCCAAGACTTTGTTGGAACCCCAGCATCGTGGGCCACCCGCGAGGATGTTGGTTTGGGATCCAGGTGCCAGGGTGAGAGGCGCATTTATGCAACCCCGTCTCAAATTCGCTCAAACATTGCCCAGGAGGGTCAAAAGTTCAGACAACCCAACGCCAACACCATCGAGTTTTGTTTCCTGCTCAGGAAAGCGGGTGAAGGAAGGAACCAGAGAGAAACAAGAAAGAGGACAGAAATCCAATAAACGCTGGGGTGAGAAGGGAGAGGGGCAGGCGGTGAGAAAAGCAAACACAGGCTGCAACAAAAGGAGGAGAAAGGGAACAAGAACTATGGAAAGCAAGAGGACGACAGGTTAGGAGGAGCCGGAGGGGCAGACGAGGGGCTTGCGCAAGCAGCTGACAAGGGGTAGCCGGTACATGGCAACAGCCCACTGTCAGCTCTGCTGAGCTCTGGGGTGGCTGCTGTAGACCTGAGTCCCCAGCCCCAGGATACTGGAGACTGGCCAATTCACCTCCCTTAGTGTTTGTGGGGTTTTGTTGGTTTGGGTTTGTTTTAAAACCCTACAGCAGCTCTTAAGGAATCTGATGTGTAAATGGAAAGGGGTGATCTTTTGGGGACAATCTTATATTTTGGACACAATTCCAACCTCATTGCTTCCCACGACCACTTCCACATCACCGAGTTCCCTTCTCCTCCTGCCCACAGCCATGCAGGCTGGACATCTCCAAGGTGTGGGACACCTACTCCCTCCTCTCCATGCGTGGGGACACTTTACAGCAGCACACCACATTCCCAGCACTGCTGAGGAAGGTCCATTCTTCCTCCCTGGCCCCCCGCCAGCAAGGTGTCCCTTTCCGTGCCTCCTTCTGGCACAGACACCAGCTGCTCCTCAAGTTTATGGGGTGGGATGGTTCAGGAGAAGAGGAGAGCGTGCCCCAGCATGTGCCTGGGTTGGAACAAGGCCACTTGTACGTGGGCATGTGCACCTTGTAGGTGGAACAAAGGGTTTACGGCTCTCACATCGCACCCGGCAGAACCCAGCCGGTGGCCTTCCCCGTGCACTCCGGCGACCTTGGATCTTTATTGTTTCTGAGAATGGACCCTTTATAGGCTCCAGATGGAAAGTGTAAAATTAATAACCCCTGGTTGGCAAACGCCCATATGTTTTCCACCTTCTCCCGAGATACAAGTTGTTTATAGCAGCATTTATTTAATGCAAATTAACATATAAATGAAGATACATGGCTCTTCCTAGAGACTTGCAGGAACTGCTTTGCACTGCGTTGTTATAGCCCATCATTTGCAATGATGTAACCGAGGGGAGGGCACCGGAACATAAATAAAAACATTTTGCAGGGCCAAGTCCCTGTGCTGCAACCCCTAAAACCCTCCTGACATCCCAAACCCCTCCCAGGGCAGCACCTGGGAAGGTGCACCAGGACCACATCACAGGGAAGCAAGTGAAAGATAGGATTTTTACTACTTTTTGAGCTGATTACTAAGTTTTCTTCCATTCTCTAGAGACCACAACAACCTGTTCACCAAAACTTAACTCCTGGCCTAAACCTGAAGGAAAAGACAGTTTTGTTGCCTGTTTTTCAGGAAAAACAAAAACAAAATAAAACCCACCAAAAAAACCACAAAATAAAACCCCACAAACAAACAAAGAAACCAGAAAAAAAACCAAAACAAAAAAAAACCCCAAACAACTACCAAAAGCAATATCTCCAAAGCTGTATGAAAGGTTTCCTTTGAAATAACCCTAGCTTTTTTTCTTTTTAGTTCTTTCCAGCCAGGAGGAATTTCACGAGCCTCCTTCAAGGGCCCTTTTCTTAAACAATATATTCGAAGCCAGCCTGGGAGGTGCTAATTGCTTTTTATCTAAATGGACTGTTTCTCCTCATGCCACCAGTGCTGTTGATGGTGGAAGGAATACAATACATTATCAGGGAGCCAGATACATGTGTACAAAGGGTATTTACTCCCAGGAGGCTAAAGATACCACACAAAGAAAACCAGCCTTGCAAAGGTGCCCTGTTAACTAGTGATGGATGAACCACCAAAAGAAGAAAGGTCTGAAAGTGGTGAGCAGATAAGACTTTCCAAGGCCTTATCTGAGCCTATGGGTACCTCCTGGAGGTGCAACCACCAGGACTAGCTGGCAGAGCAGAGTGTTTGAGGTCTCAGCCCAAAGCAAAAGTCTCAGGGCACCTTGGACCACCTGGGAAGGGGGTGGCATCAAGTCCACCTGAACTTCCTGGGCTGCCATGCAAAACCAAGTGCCCAAGTGGGTCTGTGACCTCTTTAGAGCAGCGATGACCATGGTTGTGGCAAGTCATTTGGGTGCTTTGGGCGGGTCCTCTGCTGCCCGCTTGTGATAACCTCCTCTTAAACCAGAGAGCAAAGGCCTTGGAGAAAGGCTTGGAGACTTTGGAGAAAGGTCTGCTGACCAGCCTGAATGGTGGGAGCAGAGAGGCAAAGTGGGCTAAGTCTGGCACAGCAAGTTCTTAATTAAAAAAAAAAAACAACAACAACAAAAAAAAACCCCCTCAGTGACACCCCATTTGTTCACCAGTGACCTGAGTTAAACCAGTGCAAGCTTCTTAATTCAGAGCCAGCCCAAGCCTTTAAAAACTGTTGACTTTCCAGAAAAGCAGGAAGTGGGTAAACACAGCAATTGGCCACTCTTTCTACTGCCCACATGTCACCATAAGGCTGGGGGTGGGGGGGGAGAAAAAATTCTATTAGGCTTTTATTTAACATGAATTTGAATGTATTCCAGGTCACTGATCACATAAGCAATCATGATACAAGTAATAAAGAAGTTCCTACCATACCTTTATTTGCTTTCTACCTGTAATAAATCTTTATCACACGCCATACTGATTGCAACAGTATCACTTCCTTTCCTTCCCCCCCCTCCCCCCAATCCTTTATTTTTCTTATAGACCAGCAAAAAAATAACTTGATACACCTGGAAAGTACACTCCAAAGCCTCTGCTTTGCTGTGCTGCCGAATCACTTGAGCTGGAAGGGGACACCGGGTCATGGTTCTTTCCCAAAAGGCTTCAGACATGGTGGGTAGGGATGTTGCAACACCCCAGGGTGGCTTTCCCCAGGTCCTTCAACTGGACTGTGAAATCCTGCACAGGTTGCAGAGCTCAGGGTATCTCCTTGCAGCTCCCTGTGCAAGCTGTGCCCATCCACACCTGCCTCTGAACCTTCTCCAGTTTCTCCATGTTTTCTCTGGGGTGCAGAGCATCCTGAATTCACAGCATCATTCCCTGCTCCCCAACTCAGCATCTCCTGGGTCTCACCCTGCAAGAAGCGGTGGGTGCTTCAGGAGCTACACCAAGCTCATGCAGGTACCTACACACACAGACAAGTCTGCTCGCACATGTTGGAAAGTGAAAACCAGCCATATGCTACCCCAGATCTGCCTGTGCTGGAGATGAAGCTCGGCTTTGCTGGAGGATGGTTTGCATCTGCTCTCTGTGCCCTCCTGAGACACTCGTCCCAAATGAGGCGGATAGAGATGGGTTCAGACCCAGAAAGCTCCCAGGAATGTCTCCACAGACTCCTGCTGAGCTCAAGCCCTCTTAGTGCCCACAAGAATATAAACTATGATGTGACAAAACCAAGAAGATCCCACTCCAAGGGTCTATACCCACAGGGAACCCAAGAAAGTGTTGATGTTTAAAACTACATCAGAAACCATTCTACAAGAAGGAAAACTTGGATCTGCTTCATCTTTGCAAGATGCTGGGAAATATTAACCTGCAGATTTTCTTAGGAAGCAATGACTAAAACACTTGGGTTTTGGTTTTGTTTTTCAAGTGATGGCCTTATGTTAGAGCAGCCCAATGCACCTCAGAGCCAAGTTTTTTCCCTTCCTGTAGATCCAAAGCAGTGGATCACATTTTGGATAAAAGGAAGCATTTGGATGTTTTCCCCCCACCGTGACACTGCTTGTAAAACTAGTTTCTGTGAATTCTAGCATCAGTGCAGAAACTCACTGTAATTCCTAAAAATATTAGCCATTGCACTCACTAAGCAAGCATCCACAGTTTTGTAAGAAACACTAAAGTTTCAGGAACATTTAGAACTACGCTAAAAATTCAAAATTCAGAAGTTATTACAAACCACCCCTGTAGATTCCTTTAATTTTTTCTGGAAAAGAGCAAATCAACACCAACAGATTTGTTTTGAGAAAAGAATTGCTCTTAAGCTTCTCCTTCAACAAGCCCAAGCTCAACTTCCAGGTGGGGAAGGTTCACAGGAGGAAGCTGTTGCCAGAAGAGACCAACACAGATGGCATCAGGCTGTGGTCTCCCACAAATCCCCAGTGTCCAGAGGTAGAACACCCCCCCAGCACTCCCCAGTTTTGATAGACTCTGAGATCTGGGGTGTCTTGAAGGGGTCAACACTTGTGCACACACTTTTCCCATATGTGTCACCATTTCTAACCCCTTCAAGCAGCTTACCACTCTTACCAGCATCACATTTTCCAGCTCTCATTCTCCCTTGGCCACTGTTGCTTAATCTGTCTCATTTGTATGATCTGCATCCAAATCTCCACTATTTTGTCCTTTTGTTCTCGAGCACACGATGCTAGTTCCTGCTAATGCAAGGGCATCAATCGCCTTCATCTTTCCCTATTTAATGATATTTATCCACCATCGCATGGGAGAGGAGTTGGCTGCAGCTCAATTTGGCAAAATAGATTGGTACCAGTTCAAGCATAATCTTGCTAAATACACAGATTTTAATTTCCCCCCTAAGTGAACTATGCTGCAGCTGCAATCATTGTCCTTGGGACAAAATCTGGACACTGGTTTCCAGCTCCTACAGTTTTCACTGCTTGTAGAAATGCACTGACTGAACCACCTCCTTACTTGGTGCCATTGGGCATCAGACCTCCAATGCTATGACAAGGGCAGGACACACAGTTGCTCTGCTGGAACCTCCTGCTGATGCCACCCAGTAACTGAACAACAGCGACTTTTTGCTTAGACAATTAATTCGCTTTATGCTGAAAACATTTGATTTGAGGCTATGGATGCTACTGCCATCAAGTTACCCCACGCTTGCCATGGGCTGCAACTAGCCTCATGGTCTCTCTTTAACAGTTGTGTTTGACGACCTTAAAGGCATCTTCCAACCAAAAAGATTCTATGGACACTCACCAGCACTCAGCTGGCACATGGGACCTTGTCAAGCTCACAGCAGCAGCAAAGAGTAAACACAGACCCCAGAAATCCTCTTGGACCTTGCAGATTTGAATTCTCCTTCCTTTGAGGAATCCATACCATTTTTGAGGGAGTCAACCTTTTGTCCCCAGAAATAATTGAGGCAGCTCCAGCTGCACAACCTCGGAATCACGCGGCCAACCCCTTATCACCCCATTGCCTTTGTCAGCCAAAGCCCTTGGGGGTCCAAGGTAGCCCCGGACAGTGTGAATTATTACAACCCCTCTCCCACCCTTAGCTAGGATCCATCAGGATTACCCAGCCCCTGAAAGGCTGCAAATCCCTCCCTTGGAAGGGCAAGATGCTTTCCTCCTCCCTGGGCCTGGAGAGGAGGCAACTTCAACTCAATAGCACAGCATGGGTGCGATTTCACCCCTGTTGTTGTTAATTGCTCGAAGATCAGGCAGGCTGATAGAGTGATTATTCACAGACATTTATACCATCCCAGGCCCGCTTTTTTTTATAACTTTATTTCATTTTCTGCTGTTTACTCAAAGTACCTTTATCACTGCACGCTGATAGTCTGTTCTTTATTGCCCCAGTGTGATTGCAAGGAGTCTAAGCATAGCGCAATAACACACATATATAAATATTTGAACAGGAAAAGAAAGTCTGTCTGATTCGTGTTATGGAAGGAATAAATTAAAACAAATAATACCACTAGAGGGACCTTCACTCTGAATGGCAGCCCCGGGGAGGTCACACATACAGTCTGAGGTGTAAGTCCCAGCAAGTCATGGCAAACCCTCCCCCCCCCCCCCCCGCCCCAAGGCCACCCCCGGATCCTTTCCCTTCTCCCGCCTCACAGCTACGCGATGCTCCGGGCTTATTAGAAACCTCAACTGCAGCACCCGGCACATGTTTGCAGGACTTTGTGTTTGCTGAGGATCACAAAAATAATTCCACTTGAGCACAAGAAATGCATTTTGTTTTTGCAGTTAAAGACCCGAGTAGTTTTAATTAGTTGACTCGGGTCTTTTGCATTCGGTCCTCACACAGCGTTGCAGGTTCAAAGAGGAGCCTTTCTCTGTGTTTTCTCCCCTTTTCTTTTCTGTCTCTCTCTTTTAACGCTGCGTGTGAATAGTTGAAGACAGGAGCGAAAGACGCCGGACTTAGAAAGTAAAATCTCCAGGAAGGAAAAATGGAGGCAAACACAGGAGCTAATTTAGGCAGGCATAGCTGGTGGTGTTTGTGGTTGTCCCTGACAGCGCTGCTGACTCGAAAGCACCTGTGTTTGCTCACTAGCTTTCCCCAATCTGCTAGAAAATGGCCTGAGCATGTCACATGGCAGCGAGATAGTCGGAGCACCATGGGAATAAAAAAGCCTGAGCTTTTAGTGGAGTTAATCATTAATGCGCCTTTTCTTTGTCCCATTCAGGAGTGCTGACAAGCGCTTTGATATTTCATATTTGCCATCAGGTCAGCGGCAGCCATACCCAGGTACTAATGAGCAGCTTGGCTCACGCCTCCCCGTCTCCCTGCCCGCCTGCAGACTTCCCTTCGCCTGCCCTCTGCTCCCCGTGCATACACCGAGGTGTTTGTGCGTACACCCCATGCACCTATATATACATGCTCTTTTGCATCTGGGTCAGGCTCCCAGCAGCTCCAAGCCCATGCAGAAGAGCTCCTTTGGTTCTACACCAGCTTCCTCTGCCCCAACCTAAGGGTCTCTCATCCTTTGGGATAAAATACAGGACATTTGAGATGTCAGGTGGCTCACACGCTCCATATTGGTCATCTGAATACGGGGCTTTGTATTTCTTAGCAGCTGTCAATTGGTGGGGGGGTGAGGGTGTGCACTTCGGGGCTGAACAAATAATCCCCAGCGAATAATGTACGGCCAGGGAGGAATGCAGACTGCCTAGCTCTGCTCCTCTCCTCTCCCCCCACCCTAGTGTCACCGAGGGTCTTGATTTTTTCTGCATTGCATTTCTTTTTCCAGCACCTGATTCTTCCAAGTGTTGGGAGTTTTAGGACCTCACCTCTCAAAGATGTGGTTTAAGAGAGAAGGGAATGACATCCCTTCCCTATCACACCTATAAAGGCACAAGTGACTGGTTCTCATTTCTCTGACTTTGCAATTAAAATGAGTTTGTGCCACTTTGGAACAGAAACCCTCATTCCGCAGCATAAAGGACAGACAGGTCCCCAGGTGCCCATAAAGCTGCTGGGGGAAGGTGATTTGTGCTAGCATCAATGAGAATCACAGTCAAACTTGAAGGTGCTTGAACTTTTCCCTTGACACTGTCAAATCCTGACAACATGCTTTGCTCACCCACCCTGAGAGCAGAGGCTGCCAAAACCACACTGGGATGGAAGGAAGACCATGCTGAGGGCCTTCTCCATGCTTTATCCCTGTGTTTATAACACCTAGATATGGAAATCCAGGTGAATTCTGCCAGCTGGTAAGCTTTCACCCCAAGGTCTTACTGATTCTGTAGCTGACAGCCACTGATACATTCTACCTACATCCCTCAGAAGGCTGCCTATGAAGGCTGGGTGGAGCATGTGGAGGGTTCCTCCTTGTGCTCCATGGATTTCTATGCCGTTACCCCTAGGATGCCCACAGCTGAACTGTTGAAAAGGGAACCAGGCCTTGCAGACCATTCTTCTGGGAAGAGGAGATGCAGGAGCTGCAAGGCAGCTGAGAAGTTTCTATTCAAGCAGCTTTTGGCCCCCAGAGCCCTGCCACCATGTTTCTCGTGAACTTGGCACACCCCAAAGCTGCCAGAGGAATGTGGGGCTGGGCCACAAGCTCCTTGTGCAAGTTTGTTGTTTTTTTTTTTTTTCAGATCAAAGAGGAAACTCCCTTAAATGTCATGGATTTGTAAAGGCCAACTAATGGTGACTCACAGAGATAAAGTTCTCAAGGACATTGAAGGAGCCTAGAAGCCTTGGTACCATAGGCTTTTTGTGGAAGTGAGCCATGTCTGGAGAAGTTACTAAGGTCACCAGTATTCAGAGAGCACCCCGCCACTGGCTTAGGTTTCTATTAAGTCTATGAACACTATAAATTTTGCAGGTGATATAGGTGTTGGATACATCACTGGGCCCAGAGCAGGGCTTGGGGGCTCAGGTGAAGGGAGAGAGCTTGGAAGAATATAAGCATCACCCAGTCTGATAAATCAAAGGAACAAATGATCCATATCTGGCCAATAACAGATGTCTAGAGAAGATTAGAATAAGATACACACAGTGATATTTCTCCTGGGTGCTCGCCCTCACACCCCGAGACCCCAATGGCTGAGAAGAGGGGAGAAATTTTGTATGCCATCATCACTGTAAGCATCATTAACCCTTTCCTAAGCATATGTACCTATAGCATCCTGCACAAGTACTTCAGAATGAAGTATCCCCTGCACGAAGGCCTACATGCCACAGTTCATATCAACCACATGGAAACACATCCTGAATTCAGAGCAAGTCCGGGGCAGCACCAAATGTCTGCAAACAGATTTCCCCCAAAAAAAACAGGTAAACATCACAGCTCCAAGGCCACCAAGAACTTTGACCTCCACCTTGCCTTATGGAACACCTAAGTGGGTACAGCTGTTTTGCAACAAGGGTCTAGCAGAGCAGATATAACAAAGAATGCCACTTCAAACACTCCTGAGGAGCTGAGAGCTAGCTCAGCTCCCTTGGGGACAATAAAACCACCCATGAGGCCACATCTCAGTGGGCTCTCCTGTCCTTGAGAAATGCCTGCACACTCACGTCACAAGCCGAGGCTTTGTTGGCAAGAGCGATAAAGTTTAAGACACTCAAAGTTCCTGCACCCTCGGTTTGTGCAGATCTAGATCAGGCTTGGTCCCTTTAGATATTTGCGGTTATTTACTCCTTTATTTTTCACTTAAACAAACAAACAAATGTGAGGGTTTTAAAGTCAGGCCATGGGAAGGACCCAGGAATGGGAAGGAGAGATCTGCCACTGAGGACAAAACCAGAACCCAGCACTTGCTGCTACTCACGGTCACATCTCCCCACCTCGGAACCACCTCACAGGTAGTTGCTGCTTCCCAGGTGGGTGAGGATCTCTGGGCCTGCTTTGTAGGGTGGGGCTCTCCAGGATTGGCCAAGATGGGGGTGGGAAGTGCTGGACCACTCTCTTCTGCAAAAATCCCAGCACCACTGAGGTGGAAAGAGGCTTCTGGAGCTCTGTGTGTCCAGCCTATGAGTCCCCACATCCTCCTGCCCAAAACTGGCAGTGGTGCTCAATTTGAAGCTCTTGCTTTGCCCAGTTATTTAGGTGGCCCAGCTTGCTCTGTTCTGAAATAAAATTTTCAGAGCAAGAGGTAAGATCTCCAGGGCTTTCTGCAAGCTTTAGCTCAGATCTGTCTCCATCTGCCAGCTGAGGATGCAGAGCTGGGCTGGAACAAGGCACCAATGTGCGTTACAGGCAGAGACCCGGGCTCTCTGTCAAGCTGCTGAGAAATGTTGAGAAATGAGCTGGCTGTGGTGTAGGATCAGCCCCCTGAGGAGAAAATCCAGGGTGCTAAATGGCTGTTTAATCTGGTGGGGAGAAGATAAATGGGAACCAGTCAGCAGGACCTGCTCCCAGGCATACCCGCAATGGAAGCAGAGCAGAGCCTTCCAGTTGCACGAGTGATTAATGAGCACAGCAGCCTAATTATGGTCGTCTCTGGCCACCAAGCTCTAATCTAAGAGGCATTCTTAACAAACTCCTGAGGCTGCGATTGGACTTCTAGGGTAAATCACTTACATTTTAACACAGCTGTAGGAAACTGATCTCCCAGTGAGCAACCAAAGCTCATTGATAATTGCTTGTTTCAATATTTTGCCTTCCACGTTGCTGCAGCTGATTTGCCGCGTGCATCCTATGCTGAGGCAAAACCAGCCAAAAAGGAAGCTTTCCTGGAAAAATAACAAAGGTACTTTCAGCCGCAGAAATCCCCATCTCGAATCCAAACAGGGAAGCCTCTGTCCCCTGCCAGCGTAGGCAGGGTTTCCGCCTGCCTGCTGTTTGACATACCTCAGGCAGGGGAAGGGGCCACTTCTCCTGCCGCGGGGTGGAAATCCTCGTCCTTCTAGGTGTTCTTTCCAAGCTCAAGTCCCGGCAGCTCCTCATGAGGGCAGATAATAGCTGAAAGCAATGTGAACACCCGGGCAGAAGGCCCAGCTGTGACAGTGTGTGGCATGGAAAAGCTGTGTCACTTCAATGAGCTGCTTCTTTTTGACCAGAGTAATGAAAAGCCCAGGTTCTTGAAGACAGGGGCTCAGCTGCAGTGAATGCCACAGTTTTTGATGCCAGTTTTGGGCATGCAAAGGGGAGGGATGCAGTGATGTTGGTCTCACCCCCCGTGCATTTAACACTGCTCCCAACCTTTCAACATGCGAAGGAGAGGGGAAGGATGGGGATGGATGGGCCAGGATGTGCTTTGGTGTGATGCTTCTGGGAGGAAGACGTGCCAGAACACCTCAATTTCACATAAAACCAGCAAAGCTTATTACACATAAACCATCCTTGAGGTGTGTGTTTATCTTCAGAGAACTTCAGAAAATGGATTATTGCTTTCTCCATTCAAGTTGCTCTGGAGATTCTTAAACAATCATTATCAAACTGTCTCAACAGTCATCAACAACACCGCCTTAATGTTTTTTATCATGTTCTAACTAAACTGAAGGCTATTATCAGATCAATAGGTGTAGAAAATTGGTATTAAAGCAGAAAAAAAATGTCCAAGTCATTGGCTCAAATCTAGCCCATGTTGTTATTAACCAGAAACCATCCAACCCATCAGCTCCATGGTGGATAAGGAATGGACATGTCCAAAGCATCCTCAGGATCAGTTCCTGAGTGCCAGAATGATGCTGAGCCAACAAACGAATCTGAACCCTGCCTAGCATTGTTAGTGACCTTCTTGGTGACCCGGAGCCACTCAGTTAACCTCTCATGATAATGAGATAATGAGAGCCTCCAATGAGTAAATATGCAATTACAGGGACTGCTTCCAGAGGGCAGGGGTGGACGGGCAGCGGCCGCTGCAGCCCCTCACCCGCCCAGGTAGTCCCAGGCACCTTCCAGCTCAATTAATGGGGAAGAAAAGCATCTTTGCCCCCACAGCAAGACAGAGCCACGTGCTCAGATGAGGGCCCATCAAGTACATCTGAGAGGGTCAGCAGGCCAGGCATGTTTGCTTGCACATCTTCTATTATTAATAAGGAGCTGGACATTTCCCACAGTGCTCGTCGCAGACAAGAGAGAGGAGAGAGCAAGTGGCATGTTTGTCTGCAAGGACATTCCCTGGTTTTGCTCCAATAAAGGCTTTAAGCTTATTTCTGCACAGGGAAGGGATGTACCTGACATCACTGAGATCAGGGGGCTTTGGTAACAAGGGGAGTCATGCAGTCAGAGCTTCCCCCTCCATCCTGCAGCACCCTGAGCTGATTCCCACCTGCCTGCTAGGGCCTCCAGATCTCATCTGTCCCCTCACCTTAGAAACATAAAATCAGAACTGTTTAGGTTGAAAGACACCTTTAAGATCATCGAGTCCAACCATCAACCCAGCACTGCCAGGTCACCACTAAACCGTGTCCCTCAGCACCACATCTCCATGGCTCTGAAACCCCTCCAGGGATGGGGACTCTGCTACTGCCCTGGGCAGCCTGGGACAGGCCTTGACAGCCCTTGTGGGGAAGAAATTGTTCCTCAGGTCCAATCTCACCCTCCCCTTGCAAAACTTGAGGCCTTTTTCAGAGGGGATTTTTGCAGGCTCAAGAGGAGGCAGAATTGATGTGTGAAGGCTGCGATTGTTTAGGATGGAGAAAAGGAGTCTCAGAGGAGGCCTTTCTTACTCTCTGCAACTCCCTGACAGGAGGTTGGAGCCAGGTGGGGTTGGTCTCGTCTCCCAAGGAATGAGCAACAGGACAAGTTGTACTAGGGAAGGCTGAGGTTGGACATGAGAAACAATTTCTTCCCCACAAGGGCTGTCAAGGCCTGGCACAGGATGCCTGGTGGTGGAGTCCCCATCCCTGGAGGGGTTTCAAAGCTGTGGAGATGTGATGCTGAGGGACACGGTTTAGTGGTGTCCTGGCAGTGCTGGGGTAACAGTTGAACTCAATGATCTTCAAGGTCTCTTCCAACCAAAATGATTCTATGATTTGAAAGGCTGGGTCATCTCTAGGTGATACTTGTGACCTGCCACCCCGCTGTCATGAGAACTGGGCAGCGCAAATAGAGCAGGTTTTGAAATAACACAGTGCCTGGGTGGATCTCAATGCCACGAGATATGGCTGTGATCAGTGCCATGAATGACCTTCTGTAACAGCTGGCAATGAGACAAGTCACGGAGAGCAGGTCCATCTATGGGGGTTAAGGACCAGGAGATACCAAGATCTTGTGAAAAAGCCAACAGCAGTACAGAAAATGGAGTAGAGACATGGCAGGGGTGGAAGGGACTGGAGCAGGGGGACTCAGGTGGGTGCTGGCCGTCCTCCCTCCCCACTAGGGCGGCTGGCTTCCTGCTGTGCAAACACAGCCGGGTGAGATAAGATGTGTGTGCACAGCACTCAGCCAGGAATTCGGGGCCCAGCCCCCCCACCGCAGCTGCCCTCCCTACATCCACCTCAGCCCAGGTGACTCCCCACCACCCCCCCCCCATGCAGCAGAGCTAGCCTCACACCCACTCGCTCTTGGGATGTACATCAGCAATGCCCAACAATGTTCCCATTGCAGCATCACCTCTGCAAGATGTCGTGCCAGGGTGATGTGGGAGACGACATGGCACATGCAACCTCCCCCTCCCCCAAAAAAGTGCTGATGAGAACATGAGCATTCCCAGAGGGAGTCGGGATTTGCCACAATGTGTTGCGTTTTGGGTGTAGGTGACGGGGATGAGACATGCCGGCATTAGGTAAACATGGAGCCTGACTTACCCATTGGCACCAGAAATGCTTCCTCACCCTCTCACCACCCCAGAGGAGGACTCAGAATAATAAAGGCTGGTTTTAAAATTAATATAGTGATACCTCAGAGATTAATCTTCCCGATAAGGAGACAGGAGCAGGACTGAATAGGCCCGTGGTTCAAACAAAGGTTTCTGTTGAGTGGGCCCAGGTAGAAGACGGATGGTTTGTTAAACATTGCCAGCATACTTTGCCGGTGCCATTCCCCGGTCACAGCGAGTGGCAGCCGGGGCATTGTGCGGCAGATGCCGCCACTCATTTCAGACAACTTCAATGCTATTCTTATCTGTGTTGGCCTTGCTGAGATGAAGGCAGTTTCAGTGTTTTGAACGCACTATGCTCGTGCATGGAAAACATTCCTAACAGTCTCAAGATGTCAAGAAAAAAGTCACCCCACTTGTAGTGGACAGGCAAGGAGAAGCTGAGCAGAGGCTGCTGGCCCTGGCGCTCCCCAGCTCCCACAGCAGAAAAGATTTGGAGGTAGCAAAGCTGCCTTCCGCTTCACCTTCCCCCTCCTTCCAAACGCATTAAGCAAGATGCAAGGAGTGCCCAAAAGGCATTGAGCAATTTGGACTTCACCCCAGCCTCTCGATAAGGGCTGGTCGTCCTCCCCAGGTAGCTGCTGTTCCTTCTATCTGGGGGCCCATCACATGGAAGCAATTCTCCCAAAAAGCTGGAAAAAAGCCATGGGACCAAAATTGGCCTTGCAAATAAAATCACCTCATGCAGCCTCTTTATTATTTTCCCATCAGCTCTGCAAAGCAAAGGGCTTGCTGGAGAGGCTGGGACAGCAAAACAAGGGCTGATCACCTCAGCTTCTTCACTTGTTCATCAACTTGACTGCTTCTTCATCAACTTCTCTGATTCTTCCTTCCTCTTACCACCCACTAGAAATTAAACCACTAAAGAATGGTGAGTAAGGGCTGTGCTCTTCAGCATCAATTATCATCACTGCAAAGGGCTCAGCACCTCGCACCAATGGAAGAGCCCCATCTATTTTGATTTCCACCCAGACGGGCTTTCTGGTGTCGCCCTGTCTGTGCATCCCTCCCCTCCTAACCCTTGAACTCCTTGGCTGATTTCAATCAGATTTGGCAAGACAATAGCCGTCTGGAAGCTTATTAAGTCCTTAGTGGGGTTTGTGGACATAGGCATCTGTGAGCAGGCAAGAGGCTGGGGGATGGCCATGGGGTAAAATCCCCCCGCTCAGGACACCTCTCCCTTCCAAGGAGAGCAGAAGCTTGTCATGCCACCACCTTAGATGCTCCCCACATTTTTCCCCTCAGTGTTTTGTGTAGTCTTCCCCCTCCTTTGAATCTTTTTTGGTGTTCTTCCCTGAATCAGACTCTTGCAATATCTCTTTCTCCTGTAGCAGGGCAGCTGGGATATCTAAGGTGGGATAATTAGTGACATTATAACACTTTTTATTACTCTCTCAGGCATCTTAACAATGCTGAGTCACAGAAGGGGATTAGGGAAGCTCCGGGTGGATGAAAACCTTTGCAGAGCCAAGCCAGTGGGATCTCAGGCAGGCAGATTTCTGGAGGCTGAGATGGGGCCAGAACCTGGACATGTCTTGTGAAAGCCATCTCTGACAGGCAGGAACTACCTGGGATAACACAAGTCCAACCTCTGCACCCACCAACATTTCAGGCCAGATCCAGGGTGTCTAAACTTCACACAAGCCCAGCTCAAGCATACCCAGTGCTTTGAGGGAAACAGTAATTAAATGTAAACTGCCCAAAAGGACCAAGAAAAATAATTATTTTTCAAAAAAAAAAAAAGTCAATAATGATATAATTATTATTACTGTTATTAGTATTATTTGTATGGTTATTATATTGTTATTACAAGGTATAGGCTTCCATTTATAGTAGGAAAGAGGAAAATGAAGCTTTACTAAACTACATATATAGACACAAATCACAGGCCACTGTTCAGGGTTGTCCAACTTGTCCCATGTCATTGCAGCATGAAGAATCCTCAGGTAACATCAACATCTTTGGAAAAATAAAGGAAATATCTGACAAGAGACGTTTTTCCCTGTCTTCACTCTTGCTCATCCCAGTCAAACTTCTTGGGGAAAATGGGTAGAGGCAAAGCAATATGTGCTTATTCTAGTCCCACCCCAGCACCATCTGCATGCAGGATGGCTTGATGCGAAGAAGAGTTGATGCTATTTCAGCACATCTTCATCATCACATGGAGTCATTTTGGTTGGAAGAGACCTTGAAGATCATCAAGTCCAGCTGCTAACCCATCACTGCCAGGGCACCACTAAGCCATGTCCCTCAGCACCACATTTACCAGACTTTGAAACCCCTCTGGGGATTGGGACTCCACCACTGGGAATCCTGTGCCAGGCCTTGACAGCCCTTGTGGGGAAGAAATTATTCTTTGTGTCCAACCTCAACCTTCCCTGGTGCAACTTGAGTCCATTTTCTCTTGTCCTGTTGCTCATTCCTTGGGAGAAGAGACCAACCCCACCTGGCTCCAACCTCCTTTCAGACTTTCTCCCACTAGTTCCTCATCATCGCATTTCCAGGTGCTGCTGGAGACCCAGGGACAAGACCTCCAGGAGCAGAGTGACCCAAGGAAGGAAGCATCATGCCCCAGCGACGCTCTGCCACAGCTCAGAGAAGCCTGTCCCCAGTCCTGGGTGAGGGGTCCAGGGAGGGGACAGGTTCCAGGAGCCAGCCGGGATGCGGTCACCATAGTTTGGCAGGTGAGTGAGCCCTGGCACTGCTCAGAAGGTGATGGAGATGGTGCCTCACGCCAGGGCTCCTTATCTTGTGGCAGAGAAACCCTCAGCAGAGCCATGTTGGCAGCATGTTCCTGCCAGCGGCATTATATTTGCTTGGAAAGAAAAAAAAAAAAAAAGACAGAAGAATTCAATTGCCAAATATATTGTTCCGGTAACTGTAACAGAAATGACTGTGGGTCATGCCAGGTTACAAAGCTCCTGTTAAGTAGCTCCTGCCATGTTGCAGTTAATGCCTATTGTTATCGCGGAGCTCCTGTGCAGGATCACCCCGCTTTGAAGTAACTGAGGCAGGCTCTGCCCTTTCCTCTGTGCTTTTTTATTTATTTTTTTTTCCCCCAAAGCCTATAATTTAAGCTGGGAGCAGAGCCTCCAAAACTGTTGGGGAAATTTAGCAGGCATCAATAGACACACACCTCCCTCCCCCCCTGTTTTGTGCTGCATGGGCATGAGGGGAAGATGAGGAGTGATGGCTCTGGTTAGAGAAGCACTAGGGTTTGATTGTTAGGTTTGTGTCATACTTTGGATGCCCTGGACATGGATGGGGAGTGTCTGCAGTGCTGTGAAGAGTCAATGCAATGGATGTACTAGGATCAGCGAGCTGTTGAGTTTCAGAGCAGGAGTTTGGGACATCTCCAGCAGGACCATGGAGATACTCTCCCCACTCCTCTCCAGGTGAGGAGGTCACCAGAGTTAGGCACAGGGTTTCCAGCCACTACCCTGTGGTGGATCTCCCCTCCAGGCGGTTGCACAACTGTCCCTTGAACCCACGTACCCCTTAGGCATCAATCTGGAAGGAGCTGGGGCAGAGGTGGTCCATGTTCTACAGTTGTGTTTCTCTCTGGTGCTCCTTCTCCCATCTTACGGATTTTATCCAATTTAAATGGCAAGGATTTAAAATGCCACCTGAGTTAAAAGGACCTGATTAAAACCGTAGCCTCATCATATTTCTTAAACATGCAGTTGCATCGCTGTATTTACATTAGTGTCAACTTTAATTTAAATTCTGCATAACTATATTTGCTCCCCTAAATTCATTCACCGGGAACACAGCACAAATTACTCTGCACTAACTGCACTTTCTCTTTGTCTATGGCGGAGTGGTTCGGAAATTAGCGCCGTAAGTGAGCAGTGGGACGTGTCATTCCGCCTCTTTAATGTCTCATTAATTAACCCATCTGGGCCAGGAGCAGATCGATGATGCCCAGGTTGGTGAGATGCTGGCCTTGGTCTGTGAGCCCTTGGTATTACTCTGATCCTCCCAGCTCATTCGCCACCCTTTCAGGTGGTGGGTTAATCTCAGTTTAGGTGGGTTTGTCCTATTGTAGGGGTTGCTCCATAGCTTTCAGGTATGAGGATCAAGCTGCTGGTGAAATGGCAGAGTTTGATGAACACCAGCATCAGTTTGTCTTTAGCACTGTGCCTTCAAAAGGGAAATTGAATTGGACTCGGTGATTCTCACAGGTCCCTTCCAACTTGAGATATTCCCTGAGATATGAATGAATACAATTAAATAATAATACCCCAGCCATGGGGTGTGGGGGGGTGGGGGTGGGGGTGTGTGATAAGATAGCTTGGGCATAAAAATACTGCCTCTGTGAAGTCATAAAACTCTTTTTTTGAGGGGTTGCATGGCCAGACACCTCTGAACTGTGATGGTTTGCCTACAATGGGTTCATCCCATTGCAGCAGCATCCCTGGGCATGGGACACAGCCAGGTGCTTGGTGACTTCGGGGACATGTGGGGTCAGCTCTTAAGGCAGCACAGAGACAATAGGAGCCCTCCTGCTTTTCAGCCTATCCTCCTGACCACCCACCAGGGAAGAAGGGGGAAAAAGGACAAAAAAACCCACACCAACAAAAAGAAGCCCCATCGGTTTCTCAGATTTTTGTGACAGTGTTTAAAGCCGCTGCTTCCTGCAGGTGTGCTCAGTGCCTATGAGTGCCGAACGTGAGCTCAGCCAGGCAGGTGTTTTCTTTAGTCCACGGCGTTTTGCCTTTTCACCTCGTAAAACCCTTTCAAGCTAAATAAACCTTATTACAACAGCAGCCTGTCTCCCAAAACCAACAGCCCGGGGTAGGACAAAGAGTAAAAATAGCAAAGCATCCCTGTCGGCATCAGCACTTAGCTCAGACAGTGAGACCAGCCTGCGCTGGAGCGTCTGACCTTGCTATGTATTTATTTTTAATTACAGCATTTGCCTGCCTGATCAGCAATGACATCGTTAAAGAAAAACAAGTGGTGGTCTGGGCAGATTAGAGGAAGAGGGAGGGTGATCTTCAGGGACACCGGGGCTCCTGTAGGGAAGGGGAATGGAAGCAGCTGCCTGAACATAGCAGGACCTGCCCCTCCAAGGATATTGCCATCCAGGTTGCAGCGGATGGATCCCACCACTGCACTGCAAGGGCAGGGTGTGCTCATGCTAATAAACACCCCAGGCTGGTTGAAGTATGAAATACTGTAGGTTTGCAGCTCTGCATCTTCAGCCCATGGGGGCAATGTCCTTTACTTTTTGGAGCATGACACTCCTGCAGCGAGGGCAGCTTGCTCTGAATGATGTGATCACATCTGTGTCCACAGGGATGGATGGTGGGCACATGTGAGGCAATATTGTGCAAGGCTACACCGCTGGTGCCTTGGTTTCTTTCCCGAGGTCTGACTTGGAGACCCAAGCAAGGGACAAGGGGACACAGTGGCACCAGGAGGTGCCTGAAAAGCATTTCCCAGCCACACCCAGAGAAGTAAAATCAAGCTGTGGGGTATGACTTGCCCCACAGTGTTGGTAAATGGCCCCAGGGGCAAATGTGATGGCTGAGAGAGTGGGGAGGGCCTTTCACGGCGGGACATACAGTAGAGGCAAGGCGAGATTTGGGTGGATAAGTAGAAGGCCTGCCTTAGCTGCAGCTGTGCTCTTATCTGGCCAGAGGAAGAGGCTGAACAACAAAAGGGGCTAAGAAGCTGGGTTGATGCATGGGAAAGCCATTGGCCGAGCATTGTGGCTGCCCTTCTGCTGAGCAAATAGTTCAAACTGTTCATTCCCATCTCCTATTCTCTCCCCGGTACATTGTTTGTGTCCTTGCATTTCATTCTGTGAGGAAGATTGCTCTCTGGGCCTATAAGCAAACAGTCCAGAAAAGAGCCAACTATCCTCTCCTTTTCCCTGGAGAACTAGCATTTTTATTTCAGCTCCAAGCTGTCAAAGAGCTGGAGAGTTTATGTCAGTATCCTGAATTAATTGCTTTAAGCTGGAGCAGCCTAGACCAGCCACCAAATGTCCAGAAGATGTTTATTAATAATGTTTCCTCTAGGTTTTTTTGTTGGGTTTTTGTTGGGGTTTTTTTTGTTGTTGCTCCAAGCTGTGCTCTCCTGTACAGTGCCCTCTATTCTCTGCCTGATGCCGGGCGAGGATGGCGAAATGAAAGCTGCTTATACAGAATTAATAAAAGCTCCCGAGGTATTGTCAAGCCCCGGCGCTCAACATGTCAGCGCAATGGGCACGGCCGGCGGCTTGGAAATCTCTCGGTAGGACTTTTCGGGCGACGGGCACGAGAGGAGGAAGATGAATTGCTGGAGGGATCGAGAAGGAGCGAGCCCTTGTTTAAACACAAATATCTTTGGTAATTAACAAAAGTGGCGAGGAAATTACTGATGGAAAAAAAACACATGAAAGGTAAATGGTTTTGTGTTTAAACATGATATATTTTAAAGTGTTCCCCAGTGTGAAAGTCCCTGTTTAAGGGAATGAAGTAATAAACCAATTTATATACCAATAGAAAGTCAAGATCCTGAGTGCCTTTGTGTAAATTTTCCACTTGACTTTTCATTATCTACCTAAACAAAATCAATCTATATGTATGGGATCAACATGCAATATGAGAGATAAAAGACAAAATAAATGTGCTTTGCATATCCCGCAGATAAAAGCTGCCGGGCTCCAGGCGCTGCCTCCTTTCCAGGCAGATGCATTTTAGAAAATAAATCATTTTGCAAAGGAAAAGAGAGCAAAGCAGAGTGGTGCTTCTTAAGTGTTTACTCCCTCGCTTGAAATATTGATCCTGTCAAATGAACAGTGGTTAATAAGTAACTCAGGAAAAATATGCCGGCTCTCTCTCTGCTCCCTGCTGTAGCACAGACGTATTCTCATCCCCCTTCAGCTCCTGAGCAGCAGGAGGGACATGGCAGGACCTTCTACATCCCAAACCCTGCCACATCCCAAACCCTGATGTATCCCAAACCCTGCCAAATCCCAAGTTCTTCTTCATCCCAAACCCTGCCACATCCCAAACCATGACACTTCCCAAACTTGCTCATCCCTCATGTCCTTCCCTGCAAAATTGACATCTCATTGCATCAGCCACTTGAACACCAAGACAACTCACCCTTGCCTCACCTCAGCAGGAGCCATTCCTGACCCCAGATCTCCCCAGTTTCATCTGAGGGAAGAGTATTGCTGTCAGGTGTGGTATCAGCTCCATTAAATGGGGTTAATTTAGTAATATTTCTGGGGCATGAGATCAGAGGACGTAGTGCAGCACAAAGAAACTGTTCCTGGTGGTAAAAAAATGCCTCCACAAGTACAGATTTTGGTCAAGCAGTCCCAGTACTCCCAGTGAAGCCAGAAGTTGCTGTGTTACAGCAGCTATAATAACTATCCCTGGAGGGTTACAACCCAGAACATGGAGAGCCTGGACTGAGGGCCCCATCCTGTTGCCGCAGTTTGGGTGACTTCTGCCTTCACCCTCCCCTTCTCCTTCTCCCGTCTCCTCTCCCAGGCACTTGGTTTTTGCTGCAACAAAGCTCATCTGGTTTCACGGATCCCAACATCTTGGAGAGCTGAATAATAACATCCTCTCTTGTTTGGGTTTTTTTTTTTTCCTTTATGGTCAGGTGAAGAGGCAAGGACTCCTCTTGTGTTGTGCTTTGTTTTTTTTTCCTTCAGTAACAGGATATAGAAAAGGTTAAGAGGCACTTCATAAGATACAACCCCCTCCCAGCACAGGTGATTCTGATTTCTGCAGAAACCCCAGTCCCATCCCTGCAGTGGCAGAACCTGTCACCCTGGCTGATGTATTCCTCCTCCTGGCACTCTTGTGCCAAGGGAAAGCAGCACTGCTTTGGCCAACAGGCAGGGAGGCACCTGCCTCCCAATGAGTTTATTTCTTGGAGGGTCTCTGCACATTTCCTGTCTCTGGCAGCCTTCCTGTGGGATTGGATATGGGCATTTCTCCAGGGCAGGGATTGTATTTTTGCCTTTCCTTATGCAAAAGGCCCTTTCCAGGATTTTTCCTTCTTCTCCCCTTAAAAATCCAGACAGGAGGGAAGCAATGGGGGAGGAGGGTGGGAAAGGAGCTGAAACACAGAGAAAAGCAGGGGTGAGCTGGTGACTTTCCCAGCTGAAGAGTTTGTCAGGATGCTGCTGAGAAACCGGCTCTGCCATCGGCTCAACATCTGCATCTAGTTTGCTATTGATGCCTCAGATTGAGCCCAGGGGTGACAGAAAGTCCTGACAACCCCTTCTGAAATGAGCCTCACCTCTCACTCCCTGCCCCGCTGCCCTGCCCCCCCAGGGCCATGGGTTTGTCCCCACCATCTCCCTTGCCATCAGCTCAGGAGCAATGCACAGCTCTGGGCAGGGCAGTAAAGCAGCTTCTCGAGAACAAAATGGGTTCACACACCTGCACATCCATCCCTTCCCATGGGAAACCCATTTTCCTGTCACTAGGGACAGAAATAGCCACGCCACGGACAATGAGTGGTGCAGAGGGAGCAAGGGGAAAGTCCTATGGTAGGAAAGCTGTGGCATAGGAAGGGGTTTCAACATTTTAGGGGTATTTTTGTCTGTTGGAATTTTTTCTCCTCTCCAAAGCCCTTCCTGAGCCTGCTCATAGAATAGCACCAACAAACAGCCCTCAAAGAGCTCCACAAATTAATTAACACCTCAAATTCCTCAAGGTCCTTATAACATTTATTTTTTTTACTTGAAGCCTAAAAGGATCCATCCTGGCAAAGCATCTTCTTCAGCTTCCTTGGGACTGGGATAAGACTTCTGGCCATTCCTGTCAGGAATTGCTGGAGCGTGACACAGGTATCGCACACAAGTATAGACACAAAGAGCTGATCAGAGATGGGAATCTGTAGCTTTAATGAGGGATGTGCACACGGCAGCGGCACACTCACGGAAGCCCAGGAGTTTTCCCTAGCTATCCCTGACACTGATTCCTTGTGCCGTTATTAAAATAAATACAAGGTGTAAACACAGGCAGGCAGGGAGGGAAGCACTGCCTAGATGCTTTGCTGCTGTCAGTGACAAGCAAAGCAATTCAAGGTCTCCAAAATCCTGTAATATCGATGCCTTTGGTACCAGCGTGGGAGGTATAATCACTGCATCTACACTCCTCTGTGCTCTCGGCAGCTGTTTTCCAGCCGCAGACAGTTGAGGCTTGTGTGAGTCAAAAACCTGTATAAAACCAGATCTTCCCCATCAAGGGGTAAGCACCTTGCTCTGGCCGTTGTGCCAGATGGTTCGAACAGGTAGAGGTCTCCCCTGGAAAGGGGATCCATGGATGCAGGGAACTGGAGAGGGTGGAGCAGGAGGGAGTTGGGTTGAGAAAAGGGGTGAGGTGTTGGCATCACGAGAGGGAAAGGGGAAGAAAGGGGGGGAAGGGGAAAAAAGAGGGGAAAAGGAAAGAAAGGGAATAAAGTGTAAAAAAATAGGGGGAAGTAAAAGAAAGGAGGAAAAGGAAAAGAAAGGGTGAAAGAGGAAAAAATAGGGGATAGCAGAAAGAAAGGGGTGAAAGGGAAGTAAACTGAAAAAGGTGAAAGAATGGGGGAAAATAAAAGAAAGGGGGAAAAGGGAAAGGGAAAGAAAAGGAGAAAGGGAGAAATGGAAAGAAACTGGGAAAAGGAAAAGAATGTGGGGAAAAATGCAGAGGAAACAGGAAAGAAAGGAGGGGGAAGTAAGGAAAGGGAGAAAATGGGAAAATGGGGGGAAAAAAGGGGGGGGAAGGGAGAAAAAGAGGAAAGAGAAAGAAAGAAAGAAAGAAAGAAAGAAAGAAAGAAAGAAAGAAAGAAAGAAAGAAAGAAAGAAAGAAAGAAAGAAAGAAAGAAAGAAAGAAAGAAAGAAAGAAAGAAAGAAAGAAGAGGAAAGGGAAGGGGGAAGGAAAAAGGAAGAGGAAAGGAAAGGAAAGGAAAGGAAAGGAAAGGAAAGGAAAGGAAAGGAAAGGAAAGGAAAGGAAAGGAAAGGAAAGGAAAGGAAAGGAAAGGGAAAAGAAACTCAAAAAAAAGGGAAAGGATTGGGGGAAAAGGCAAAGAAAATAGGAAAGGGAAAGAAAGAGGAAAAAGGAAAGAAAGGGGAAAAAGGGGAAGAAGCTGAAAAAAAAATGGTGAAAAAGGAATGAATGGGGGAAAAGGAAAGAAAGGGGGGAAAAGAAAAGGGCAAGAAAGGGAAAGAAATGGGGAAAAAATAAACTGTTAGGAAAGGATAAGTGAGGAAAAGAAATGGGGAAAGGGGGGGAAAGGAAAATAAAGAAAAGGAAAGAAAGGAAAGGAAAATGAATAAAACGAAAGAGAAAGAAAAGGGGAAGGGAAGAGAAGAAAAGGAAGGGAAAGAAACGGCAAGAATGGTAAAGCAGAAAGAAAGAGAAAGAAAAGAAAAGGAAAAGAAAGGAAATGAAAGGAAGGGAAAGCACGGGAAGGAGACGAGCCCGAGGCGAAGGGCGAGCGGCAGCAAGGCTGTCCCTGGCTGGGCTCCGCACCCCTCCGCGGGCCGCTGCCCCCAGCAGCCCCGCGCACCCCTGTGCAAACGAACCCCTGCTCCGGGCCGGCGGGTTGGAGCCGGCGACCCCTCCCCGGGGAACCGCGTCTGTCTGATTTGCGGTTTTTAAAAACTTTTCC
>JANVCC010000020.1:45152801-45265298 GCA_025345505.1 Todiramphus chloris collaris
GGGGGGGGGCACCCTCAAACTGTCGGCACCCCCTCGCCCGTGCTTCTTCCCCGCGGGAGCCTTTTATGTGCTAATGAAACACATTTTGCATGCCTCGGGTTCACAACGTGTGTGTCCTTGCCGTATAGAGCCGGACAGATTTCTGGCTGGATCCCGGTTTTGTTTTTGGGAGGGTTCCCCCCCCCCCCCCCCCCCCCCCCCCTCTTCTCCCCTTTTTCTCTTCCCGCGGACAATGCGGAATTTTAAGAAGGATTTGAATGTTATTTCGGAAAGCAACATCTATGACCGTGCCGTAAACGCGTGGGAAAAACAACAAGTGGTTGGGAAGCTGGGGCAGGGTATTTACAGGGGGAGGAAGGGAGCGAATAAATGAAAATAAACTCTCCCGAGCTGCCCGGGGGTGTCGGTGGGGCGGGCGGAGGATTCTGTGGGGCTCGGAGAAGCCGGGATGTGTTTAACGGCAAAATTAAAAGCTTTCCATCTTCTTTTTCCACGGCTGCTTTATCCCCCCGCAAGGTGTCCCTCGGGGAAGGGCAGGGATGCGCTGCCTCTCCGAGCCCAAATCCCTCCTTCCTCCCAATTAACACCGTCCGGTGACTGCGGGGAGAGCGGTCCGGCCGCGACGCCGGTTATGCGGTTTCGTCCGGAATCCCGTTGCAGGGGCCTTCGCTCCCTCGAGAGAAACGAGGGACCCCTCTCCCGACCTTCAGGTTTTGCCGGAGGGGGGACCCCCGGCGAAAACCGCGGGGAACTCCGGGCCGGCACCGTCGGAGGGTCCCGGGGCTCCCGGCAACGATCCCGGCCGGGGATGGCGGGGGTCCCGGGGCATCGGAGGAAGAGATGGGCGGGTCCCGGCGGAACAGAGATTCAGGGGGGAAAAAAAACCGCCAATAACACTTTAATATAGTTCTGTGAAAATCTGGCTAGTCGCTACCAGAATACACATTTATCAGCCATAAATAAAGCATACAGAAACGATAAATTAATCAGATCCAAGTAGTTTTACTCTCCCGGTAACATCAAGCGTTTGTTTCAATTACAACGATCTAACCTGACGTGAGGTTTTTTTTTTCCATATTTTTTTTCCCCCCCCCCCCCCCCCCCCCCCCCCCCCCTTTTTACAACGTTACAAGACTTTTGGTCTGAGGATTCAAAACTAGCATGGGTTTCACAATGAAGGAGGGTTTCGTTTTGTTTGTGGTTTGTTTGTTTTGGTTTTCTTTCCCCACCACTTCCACACAAAAAAAATAGATATATTTATACCTCCTTGTGACGACGACAATGAAAAAAAACAAAACAAACCAGAAACCCCCTTTTCAGAAACCCCCTTTTCGCCCTCCCCTCGACCCCAACCCGCCCGTACCCACCAAACCAAACCACCCCACAAGGCAAAACAAGGGAATCGCAGCCCCCACACACACCCCAGCATCGGTGTCTTTGTAAAGGGAGGGTATGACCAACATGCCTGCCCTTGGCACAGGCTGAGATGCTTGCAAGACATAGGGCTGCTGTTTCCCGAATGGATGCAAACATCTGGAGCCAACAGAAAAAAAAATTATATATATATATATATATGTATATGTACCGTGCTCGACAGCATTCATAGTCCATCACTCTGGTAAAGGGCTGCGCAGGGGTCCATGGGGGGCTTTTCATCCTGCTTGCCAGGGGAGGTTTTCCCTTTGCCCCTTTTAGGAGGAGTTCATGATGGGCCGGGAATACACACCTTGGTAGTAAGAAGTCTCTCCGGCTAAAGGGGAGGACTCTAAGCCGGTTTTGTTCGTTACGGGCCCCATGGCCAGGCTACCAGGCATGGGTGAGGCATAGCCCGAGTAGTGCATCACCTGCTCGTAGGCCTTCAGGTCCATTTTGTGGTGGTGATGATGGTGGTGGTGAGGGTGGTGGTGCTGCTGCTCGGAGGAGGACATCAAATTGTTGATGGAGAAGGGGTGGTTGAAGGCGTAGTGGTGCTCAGGCTTGAGGTGCGCGTCATGGGGCAGGCCAGCATGTGGGGGGGCCAGGAGGTGCTGGGCTGGTGAGGCTGAAGTTTCCCCAGGGCTCAACCCTGGTGTGCCCTTCAAGTCAGCCAGGGCTCGCTTGTGATCCTGGCATGGTGAAGCGCTGGCGGGGGACTCAGCACCAGCTGAGCCCTCAGAGCCCCCTGAGGAGCTGCCTTCCCCCAGGGGCTGGCTGGGGGGCTGCCCAGGACCCTTCTTGCCCCCACCACCAGCCCCACCACCCGCCCCACTGCTGTCCTTGGAGGCCAGCTGCTTCTCGCACTTGAAACGCTTCTGGCGGCGCAGGTAGCAGCCATTCTCAAACATGTTGCCCGAATCGGGGTGCAGAGTCCAGAAGGAACCTTTGCCTGGCTTGTCCGGGGAGCGGGGCACCTTGAGGAAGCAATCATTGAAGGAGAGTGAGTGGCGGATGCTGTTCTGCCAGCGCTGCTGGTTCTGGCGATAGAAGGGGAAGAGGTCCATGATCCACTGGTAGATCTCGCTCAGCGTCAGCATCTTGTTGGGCGACTGCTGGATGGCCATGGTGATAAGGGAAATGTAGGAGTAGGGTGGCTTGGCGTGCGTGTAGCTCCGCCGGTAGGTCTTGGGGTCCCGCGAGCGGTTGAGATTGGATTGCCCATAGATGGGGCTCATGGAGTTCATGTTGGTGTAGGGGGCCAGGGCGTTCATGGACCCTGCTTGGCCCCCCATGGGGCTCATGCTGGGGCTCAGGTGGGCACCCATCCCTGCCACACCAGCTGAGCCCATGCCAGCCATGGCTCCCGTGCCTGGGGACATGCCAGTGAGCGAGGGACTCATGCCCGTGTTGGCATAGGACATGTTCATGGAAGTTGCAGCCGTCATGTTGGCTGTGGTGCTCATGGCTGACATGGTCATGTACGTGTTCATGCTGTTCATGCCCAGTCCTGCATTCATGTTGCTCACTGAGGAATAGCTCTGCAGGGGCAAGAGAGAGAAGGGAGATTGGGGGGGAGGGGGGGTGGGGGTGGTGACACGGGACCCGAAGAAGGTAGGTGGGTAACCCCTTTGGGAATGAGGGTAGCCTGGCAAGAAGGGAGTGGTGGGGAGGGCCACCTCCAGCCCAGCCTGGATTGTCACCGGCGAGAGCCTCTGCAGTCCCGGGGCTCCATGGGCTGGGAAGGGTTAAATCCCGGGGCGGGGGTGTGTGTTTTTCTTGTTAATGAAAAACAAATATATATCATATATATATATAAATATATATAATTATATAAATAAATAAATAAATAAATAAATAAAAGAGACACGGGATGACAGCAGGATCAGGATCAGCAGATCCGTCCTGGCACGGGGAGTTGGAGGAACAGAAAGGGAGCAAGAAAAATACCTGAAGGTGGGGAGGGGGGGGTGTGGGGGAAAGGAGAAAAATCGCGAACGGCCGGCTGGCGGTAGTCCGCTGCCACAGCCCTCCCCGGGACCCCCCACCCGCACCCCTGCCAGCACCCCTGCCCGCAGTGGGTAGCCCAGCGCGGCCGGGAGCCCCGGCTCGATGTTTGATGTGAAAGTTAATGCTTGTCCCGGGGCTGGCAGGGCAGGACGGAGGGAGGACTCCGGCCGGGAGCGGGGAGGGAAGGGGAACTGGGGGGGGGAGGCGGGTGTCGGGGTCGGCGGAGCCCCGGTTCCCCTCCTTACCTCGGGTTCCCCGTAGTAGTTGCTCCAGTCCGTGTGCTCATGGCCTTCCATTTTCACCGCTCCCAGCATACTGGAAGTGGAGTGCATGGCAGTTTAAAATTTAACAGCCACAACAAACGACGACAGAGAGCAACCCAAAAAAAAAAAAAACAACAGCCCACAACTCCCCAGCCCTCCCTCCCCTCCGTCGGAGCCTCTGGAGGAGGAGGAAGAGGAGGGAGGGAGGAAGGGGGGGATTGAGCGGCTCTGGGGCTGGGATGGTTTTTTTTTCCGCCGCTAGCTCCTTGGGTGGGTTTTCGCAGCGCTTCGCGGCGAAGAGTCGCCCGGAGGCGATTCAGGAACCGGAGGAGGAGGAGGAGGAGGGAGGAGGGAGGAAGAAGAGGAGGAGGAGGAAGAGGAGGACAAGTGCTGCAGTGACGTGGGTGCCCGAGTGATATAGCACGGAGCGGCCGGGCGAGCCTCCAATCCCCAGGTCCTCGGCTGCCCATTTGAATAATCAGCTCACACCTAGGCGGGAGAGGCTCGTCCGCGGCCCCCTGCGCACCTACGGGCGCCCCGACGCTAAGCACGGGTGGCCCGGCTGCACCCCGGGGCCACGGGACAAGTAACCCCTTCCGACAATGCGGAGGGATCCTGTGGGAACCGATTTCCATCACGCCCGCCTCCTCCTCGGGCAGTCCCGACGGGAGCTGCCTTCCAGTCCCCCCAGCACCTTCAACGGGAGCTATTTCCCCCCCAGCACCCCATATAGGAGCTGTTTTCTACTGCAGCCCGCCCCGCGCGACAGGACGCAGCTCCTAGTCCCCCGCACCCCCAAAGGGAGATGCCTTCCAGACCCCTCCCCGCCCCCCTTCCTCACCCCCGGCGGGATTTGTTTTCCAATCCCCCTAGCACACCCGACGGGAGCTGTTTGCCTCCCTCCAGCAACCCCCGACGGGAGGCAGCCCCTAGCCCAGCCCCACGCACCTTTTCTCCCCGCGGATGCTCGGCGGAGTCCCCGGCCCCGGGGCTCAACCCGCCGTCCGCCCGGCCGTGCCCAGCTTCTGCCCCATCGGAGGGCCCGGCAGCCGCCGCTCTGGCTCTTCCCCGGGCTCCGGCTCAGGTACCTACAACAGATTCGTAACTAAAACAAACAGGGAAGGTAGGAAAGGGGGGGGTATGGGTGAGGGGGACGCGGGAGAAACGCCGTCGGGGGCACCGGAGGCTCTCCCTGCGCCGGGCCGGGAGTTGAGGGGTCCCAGTGGGCGACGTCGGGACAAGTTCAGCCGCTCCCGCTGCCGCAAAGCTCCGTCAGCCTCGGAGAGGCGGGGGGGGGGGGGGGGGGAGGAAAGATGGAAGGGAGGAAGGAAGAAAGGAAGGAAGGAAGGGCAGACGGATGACAAGAAAAAAAAAAAAAAAAAATCACCCGGCTCCAAAACGCACTCGGCCCCTGCCCGCCCCCCCGGGCACGTCGGCTCCCGACGGGGTCCAACCGGCGGAGGGGGGGGGGTGAACGCGGATGCTTCCCCGACGGGAGGGAGAGGGGGGGCTTCCCTCCACTTCCACACGCCCCGCCGGGCTGGGACCGTGCCTCCGCCGGCAGAACCCCTGGCTGCCAATCCTCCCCACACCTGCTCGGCGCACGGCCCCGGCCGCCTCCACCGCGCAGGGGGTTTGGTTTTGCCTGTTTTATAGATCTACTCATCCTCCAAGCCCCACAGAAATTGCCTATTTTATTTTATTTTTTATTATTTATTTTATTATTTTATCTTTTTATTATTTGATTATTTTATTTTCTATTGTATGGTTTAATGTTATTTTATATTTTTATTTCATTATTTCATTCTACTTGATTTTATTTTATTTTATTTTATTTTATTTTATTTTATTTTATTTTATTTTATTTTATTATTTTATTTTTATTTTATTTTATTTTATTTTATTTTATTTTATTTTATTTTTTTATTTTTATTTCTTTGTTTATCGCTCCTGAAAGGGCAGGGGGGGAACCTCAAACCCATCTACCAGCGAAGACTGGCGATGATTTTTAACCATCAACTCAAACCCACCAGAAAGCAGAATTTCACCCCATCAACACACTCAGGAGTCACCCTCAACCGCAAACAACCCCATCGCCACCGGGATGGCACACTCCTATCGTGACAGCCGCGGCGACAGCGGCAACCTGCCTTCCTTCTTCTCAAATCATCCCTTTTCCTGTCGCTATTTAGGGGATTTGGAGGTTGTCTGGGGTATGACCCAGGGGGGTATACCCCCAAAACCGACACCCCCTCAAGCCCCAGGACCGTCCCACCGGTTAAAAGCGGTGGTGGGGCGCCCCCTATCGCCTGCTGTAGGTTCTGGGGATCAGGGTGTGCGGGGGTGTGGGGTGAGCGCAGGGGACACGCCAGGGGATCCCTTGGGGTTGCCGTGTGGGTGCTGCATCCCCCGGAGTGAAGGTCTCACCCTAAATGGCTGAGGCAAGGTCGTTGAGAGGTTTTTCCTTTGGGGGACAACCTCCATGTTTGATATTCATCCCCAAATTTGACTTGTCACAGCCTAAGGCCAGACTCTCCAACCTAATGCATCCCCACAGAGTTTTTTCCTCCTTTGGAACATCACACAGCACAGCTCCAAGGCTCAGGAAGGGAAAATTCATGGAGAATTTGGGGAGAACTCAGCAAAATGAGTGCTGTGGCTACTGGACAGGATGGAGATCATCAGCTGAAGGATCTTGCCCTCTCATCAGACAACCTCAGCCATTTCGGGTGAGGTGTGGTCAGCGCCACCATCATTTCTTCCTCATCTTCCATCATTTCTTCATCATCTTCTTCAGCAAGAGGTTTTTCAGTGTGGCTGGATTTGGTACAGAACTTCCCAGCAAGCTCCATGACAGGAAGAGGAGGGAAGCCATGGTGAGAAGTTCTCTGGGCAAGAAACCCACCCACCTTTGAGTCTTTGTCCTGTTGGCATGCTCCAAGCATGTCCAGCACCTTATCGCCTCCATGGCAGTAGTCTCACATGTACCCAAAGCTCAGCAGGTCACCATCTCACACCACTCTTTCTGAAGTGCCATCTCCCCTTCAGGTCAGCAGAACTTTAAGTCTGGTTGCCACTAAAGATGAGGCTTTTCTGCCTCTGACACCCTGTGTGTGGACTGGAAGCTGCAGAGTGGCAAAGCAGAGCTGCTTTCATGAGAGTTCTGTTCACTTGGGTTTTGACCCAAAATATTCACTTGAGGCCACTCCTCAGCTCCAGAGAACATTCCTACTCTTGCTGTTCCAGCCCCAACATTTAGATACAGTTATGCCTTCTTTCAGCCTTCACTGTCTGTCATGTGATCCAAGCCTCTCACCATGCCTGAGGCATGAAGGAACTTCCAAGTAGTGTCTGTTGGACAAGGAGAGCTTCTCGTTCCTTGTGAGGCATCCATCCCACGAGGGATGTGTTGGATGAGACGTTCTTCTCATGTCACAAGGAATGATGGTGTCCGTCCCAGTCTGCATGCCCAGAGCATCGCTGGTGTGCACATCGGGGACACAGTACTGAAGGTGAACTAGAGCCACTGTGTCCTCAGACAAAACCTTTGTCTCTCCAATGCAAGGACATGGGTTTTGGGAGCTTCGCAGGTGTTTGTATTCATAAACGCTGGGCCTGCAAAGCCAGCAGTTCCTATGAAGATGGCTGTGTGAGGGACCAACCCTGGAGGCAGTCACAGGCACCTTTGCTCCTCTGAACAACCCATGACCCACAGCCAAGACAAAGCAGCAGTAAAATACCAATGCTTGCCTTACAAGAAACATTTTTAAGAACATCCAGGATGATAAAAATGGAAAAATTTCAGCAGTGACTTATTTCGACAGTCCTGGCTGGGTTACCGAGAAGTACATCTGCCATTTAAAAATGATCTCTTCTCTTTAATATTTAACCAATATTTATTTTAAATTTAATTTTTAAATGACATTCTTATTTGCATTAGAAGCCACAGACAGAGGAATCATCTCTGCCTTCCTGGGGGTAGGAAGCCAATGATCATCATGAATCTTTGTCAGAATTTGGGGCACTTTTGGGCCATCCCCATCACTTCCAGCAGTGATACCAGCAGTAAGTGCATCTTGCATCCCCTTCTCCCTGCGATGGGCACTTGCCCAGAGGTGGAAGAAGGTGAAGGCCCAGTGCTGACATTTGCCTCCCCTGTGCCCTTCCCACTGTATAGAGAGGCTGGTCTGTGAAAATAAAACAGTCATAGAATGGTTTGGGTTGGAAGGCACCTTAAAGATCATCTAGTTCCAACCCCCCTAACATGGGCAGAGACACCTCCCACTAGACCAGGTTGCTCAAAGCCCCATCTAACCTGGTCTTGAAAACATCTAGTGATGGAGCATCCACAATGCCTCTTGGTAACCTGTTCCTGTGTCTCACTACCCTCATCATAATAATTTTTTAAAAATGAACCCATTACCTCATTCTCGTCAACAAACAGGGTAATTATCTCCCTTCTACTGATAATTATCATAATTAATCCAATATAATGAACTCTCCCAATTGCACTGCTAGTTCAAAATAAATGCGTTGCCTTTTGTTTGGTTTTTAATTGAGGAAGGGGCTCTCCTGTGAGACAGAAGCAGCCATTGCCCTCCAGAAGAGCATCATTTCAATAACAAGAAGCAAAAGGAGCCCAAGAAGCTCCATATCTTCTTGAAGACAAATGGCAGTGCCCTGCTAGGAAGAGAGATAGCCTAGGGTGGTTGTACTGTGCTTCCGCAATTACTGCTGGGATCTGTCAATAAGACAGGAAAATTACAGGTGAATTCAATGCATGGAGGTACTGGAGGAAGAGAGCAGTTGGGTCTGAGCACAGAAGAGGGAAAGGTGAGAATGGAGTTGGGGCAGGGGAACTGCCATTGAGTCTGCTGCCAGCAGTGCTCCTGCTCACCAGCATTATTCTCAGGTTGCCCCTTTAGGATCCCTGGAAGGAGCTTTTTGTAAGGTCAAGGAGCTCTGCTGGGCTTGGAGCATCCCTAGGAGGTTCCTCTCAAACAAGACCAGACAGCTGGAAGAGGATGACAAGGAAGAGGATGACTTACATTTCTGAACTGGAGAAAAGCAGTGGAGAGAGGTTGGCCATCCTCTGGAGAGTCCCATGTCAGAGCTAAGATGACCCCAAGTTCCCCAGCATGGCGCAATCCCAAGGTCACATTCAGTACCGGCAAGTTAAAGTGTTCCAGGGTCCTGCTCCTGACCATGCCTCCAGACTTCCAGTCATTTCTATGAGGCACATCCATGGTGGGGAGAGTTTTCCCCCAATCTTTGGAGTTACCTGCATGCTAAACTGGGCCGTTGTCAGCTGTGACACCGTCAGGGAATTACCACAATTACACCACATAATATTGACTTAACTATTTGAAGAACTCTCCAGGCAAGTCTCTCCTAATTATATTCAACATTTAATGGGGCTTCTTAATTCATGGAAATATTTTCTGAGGCTTTAACAAGTCTAACAAAGGAAGAGTCAGGAGTATGCAAAACTTTTGTCATTTTAATATTGGATCAAGAGCCCTAGGATATCTATTTTTTTTCATACTGGGATGATGTCTCCCAATCCCAGGTTCTGAGGGACTCCATCACAGACAAATCCAAGCACCCAAGGATCTGTCTGGTCGGGACATGGCCAGTGTGGCTATTTTTGGCATATTCAGTCCTCAAGGTGCTATTTTAATTTTTATCCCCACTCTGTAATTATTCAACATGCCAGTAAAGGTAACGAGTTGCTGGAATCAGTGGTTGGCACCACAAAGTAAAATAAACCCCTGGAAGTGCCTGAAGAATGTGATGGGGGCTGGAAGTAAAGTCCCATTATTGTCCCCCACAAGGATGGAGGAGATGCCCCCGGCTCACTGGCATCGGCGGGATGCTTGGTGAGTGCTGGTACTCATACTGGCAGGGACAACAAGCTCCCAGGAAACATCTGGAAAACCTGAGAGCAATTACTAATGGACTCTGGGTGCAACAACAGCCCAAGGTAAGGACTTCACTGGTCCGCGACACCCAGGGATGGTATGATGGGTACTGGTGGGACTGATGTCCGTGGCTATCTGCCACTGTGTGGGATGTGGTTATGGGCAGAAGTCTCCTCTGAGGACCCCACCAGCAAAACACTGCCTTCTGGAAAGGCTCTGAAGCAAAATAAACAGAGTGCATCTGCTGGCTGTTTACCATGGCCCATGTGATGCGCTGGTGCTGGTTTTCTCCACGAGCACATCTTGCTGGGTAAACAAGATGCCCAGGCATCTGGAATGATGTCTGGAGGAGACGGCCCAGTGCGAAAACCTGGGAGGTAAGGGAGTCATCTCAATGCATGGAGTGTGTGGGGCCACTCCAGCTCTGCTGCTTTCACATGCCTGAGGGAGGACAAGGTGCTGAGGGAGACACTTGGTGACATTGGCTTTCCAAAAAAGAAAGGACAAAAAGAAAGTCTTCCTTGCCTCCCAGGAAAGTCCTACCATGGACATTTTCCTTAGCTCAGTTCCCATAGGCCCTGGCAGACTGGGGAAGTTCTACCTTGCTGACCAAAGTATTCAGGTTTTGGTTTCATTCAGTGGAAATATTTTTTATGTTTAATTATCCGTTTCTGAAAACTGAAATGTCTTTGGTTTTACAATAAGAAAACAAACAGAAAAAAATGAATATAGAGACTACTCCCAAAAACCTCTGCTTTAAAAACTCCCTGTTATTTCCTAACAAAACCCCTTTCTGCTGGAAACCTTCCAGCCTTGCCTAGTCTGAAGGTGCTTCAGTTCCCTCAGGGGCTGAGGGAAGAAAAATGCAGAGGCTTTCATTAGTGAGTGGGATAAAACATCACCACTGCAGCCCAAGGTGATCCAGGATATCACTCAAGGTCCAGCTCACCACCCAAGGTCCAGCATATCACCAAAGATGGTCCAGTGTATCACCCAAGGACCAATACATCATCCAAGGTGGTCCAGCACACCACTCAGGGACCAACACATCACCCAAGGTAGCCCAGTGCATCACCCAAGGTCCAGCACATTGTCCCCATCAGCATCAATGGGGACCCAGTTACAAAAGACTTAACACGTCCCATCAAACCAAAGAGACGTGACCAGCCAGACCAGTCACTGGGGCATCCTATTGGCCCTGAAGCCATCAGGGGCTTGTGATGCTCAGCTCATGTCAGGGATGTGGCTATGAGGCCTGTGGCTAGAGTACTGAAACAGGGAGACTGCAGAGCCCAGACCTACACAGGAGCCACATCTGTGATCCCTCAGGATGTGGACAAAGGGAATTTGAAGGGGTGCTGCTGGTGGGGCCAGTGTCAGAGCATGGGGACAGGAGTGTGCCTAGGATGCCTGCGCTTTCGCATCGCAGCAGGAGGCTGCTTGCTGAGGAGATCAATCCCCGACAGCTTCACTGAGGGTTCTGATGGACATTTATAGCCCTGTGAGTCATTACCGGCCTTGTTTAAACCAGTTATACCTGGCCAAGACCTTCAAAATAGCTTCATTTATACTGAAATGCTCCTCTAGCGCGTGGTGGGTATAAATAGCAGGGCAAACCGCTCACCAAGCTCAATGGCTCCTCCGAGCACTGCATTCAGAGCCCTTGCGTCACCCTGTTCTGTGTCACCCTCCACATCCCCTCAGGGGAGGGGTACAGGGGGAACCCATCACTCCCAGGAGACCCTGTCTCCCCGGCTGCCCCATCCAGAGACGTCACCTTGTGGGTACAAGGTGTCCCTGGCAAAGCTGCTCAGCAAAACAGCCGAAGCGGAGATTTCTGCTCCGAAAAAAACACAGGAGCTTGCCTGGGACTCAGAGCCTGTCTGGGAGTCTGTGGTTCCTTCACCACTAATAGCAGCCCAGGATCACCCCATAAATCTGCTCAGGGTCGGGCACGGGCACACAAGCCCGTTCCTTTGCAATGAGTGTGATTCTGTTCCAGGGTTGGTGCCACCCCAGCAGGATGCCAGGGACTGCTGGGACACCTGTAGCCCTGTCACCTTCATCTCAAAGCAGCCAGATCACAGCAATGTTTTCAGGCCAGGATGAGCACCTCATCCCAGGGTCACCCACGCCTGCCATGGGCCAGCAGCACCCATCGCTAGAGCTTCCTGTGGAAACATTTTAATTCCACCTCTTTCATTTGTCAAATAATTCGACCCCAACAGCTTCAGCTGCACAATTTGCATAAATTTTGCCAAATAAACATCCCTCTGGCTCAGTTATCCTTCCTTTCTGCTCAAAAAACCATCTTTCCAACGAAAAAGAACACCACCTCAACACAAGAATGAGCATTCAGCACCTGCTCCTGTCCCCAAAAACATCTGCAACAAGCTGGTGGGAGTTTCTAGGGGAGCTTTTAGGAAAAAGCAGCCCCTTTACCCCTCTAAAACTAAGCCAGTATTTCCCTCCTGATAAAACTCTCATTCCTGTGTCCTTTGGAGGGGGGAGAAGCGTGGAGGCAGCAGAAGCATCCCCACCAAGGCCCAGCATCTCATCCAAGCGCGCAGCAGCTGGTCTGGTTTTGCCCCCTGTGACGGCCGCACGTCGTGGGCTGCTCAACCCAGCACCTTCAGGCTGCTAAATAAAGAGCGTTTCCAAGGGAGAGGTGTTCTGCAGCCGGGATGGAAAAGCTCCACACTGGCTTTCTCCAAACATTTCTCCCCACTTCTCTCTGATCTTTTTTCTTCTTTTTTTTTTTTTTTTTTTCTCTCTTAGAGGAAACGTTGCCCAAATCAACACAGGCCCGAGGAACGATTTTACATGGGTCGGACAGCACTTCTCTCCTGGAAAAACTTCCAATCAGCTGCATTCACAAGCCAGGTTTATTTTTCATGGTTTTCTGAGTACGTTTTGTTTTCGTGCCAGAGTAAAGACCTGGAGGTACATATTTCAGTCCAACCTGTAACACCATCATCGTCACTGGGTTTCAATGGGGAGAGGGCTTTGACCTACATTCTCAGCCCAGGAAGGAGACAGGGCATCCCTTAATATCCCAGGAGATGCACAGAACCCTCCTTCTCCTGGGACGTGATGCTGGGTGGGAAAGGGAGCAGCTGCTGAGCATGCTGGGCAGCCTGGAAACCATCAGCACCCCCCCATCCTCAAGCAGCCACTAGGTGTTTTGCAGACCTGCTCTAGAGAGGGACAGCCAGGGTGGAACAAACTTAACCAGAGCTTTTTAAAGCTCTCCCACCTTCGCCTCCTCTCTTCCTCCGGGTAGGTGTCCCGGCAGCGGCAGAACAAGACAGCTACAGAGGGCTGCTGGAAGCCGTCAGCGTGAAATACACTGGGAGGCCTTTTTTTAATTTTTAATTTTTTTTTTTTTTTTTTTAATGCTTGGAAAATATTTCCTTGCCGCAGGCTGCAGTGACAGCAAACATTCCTGCCCGGGGCTGGCGTGGGGAAGGCATCACCCTGTGGCATGGCTGGGGCACCCAGGGCTGCCCCCACCCATCCTGGCAGCCCTTTGCTGGGGTACAGCAGCACCCACTGACTTCCTATAGCTGGCTCCCACTCCCAGGGGAGCAGGGATTGCTGTGGACAAAGCCCTTTTATGCTTTTTGGGTTTGGTTTTTTTCAGAGAGGGGGCCAAGAAGAGCTCCTGCGTACCTCCAGCTTGCAGGGCAAGCCCTCACCTCGCTGCACACACTCCATTTGAGGAGCTAATGGGAAAAAAGGAGACTTGTTAAAAAAAAAAAAAAAAAAAGAATCTGTGGCTGTTGGGGAGCAAAACCAGCCCATTAAAAGCCAGGGCTGTGGCTGTAAATCAACAGAGCCACTGCTATTTCCATCTCCCATTTGGGAGCAGGGGGAAGAGGTGGTGGCCCCCGCACCCCAGGTGTGTGCCAGGGGGGATTTCAGCAGCCACCAGGCTAGCAGCATGTGGCACACACATGACCAGTGAGCGGGCAGCTCCTTGCAAGGTCTGGGAGCTTCTGCAAGCCTCTGCGAGTTATACCAGCCCTACAGAGGTGAAGCCATGGGTCAGGACCTCGGAGCTGGAGCTGAGCATCCCCAAGTTGTTCCTAATTTTTCTTTTCTTTTTTTTTTTTTCGTAAATAACCTAATGATTACAGATTGTAAAAGAGACATTAAAAAAAAAAAAAAAAAAAAAAGACAAGATATCCAAAGCACTTGTGGATATTTTCCTCCAAATATTTGCAGATGCAAAGCTGCAGGAATGAAAGCAAAATGCTGAATCCCCTCAGCCATTTGGGATAGAGCCAGCCCTGAGAAGCTGGTTTGAGGATGGACAGAGGAGCTCAGTTGGATGCAGCTGAACTGCCACTTTCCCTTCTCTTCCTAAGCAAGGGAGACCCATTCCCTGGGGACATACAGTGATCCAGTCCCACCCAGTCCTCATCCCAGGGAAGTGAGGGCATGGCTTATCTCTGGCAGCAGCCTCCCTGTCTCCATCCCCCATCCCTTTCCTGCAGCTGCAGCCCTATATCCCAGCTAATTCAATCTCTGCACAGGAGACAGAGCTCCCCGAGGTCTCCCACCATGAACAAATCCACTCTTTTGGGGACACAGGGCCACTACACACCTCATCAGCCGTGGCTCCAAATGCAGAGAGCAAGGCTTGCCCTTATCTCTGCAGATACCCATCTGTAGATGTGCTGCCTGTACATCCTTATCCACCAGCACTTACTAAATGAAGTACACGGATTATGGTTTATGCATTGAGCTTTATGCTTAGGGTATGTTTTTACACACTAAAGCAGTAGGAATGGTTGTCTGGATATGTCACATATTTCTTTGTATACCAAAAGATGCCCCAGAGAACACGTTTGTTCTCTAATCAGAAAACAAAGGTCAGAAACTGGAGTGATAAGCAAGCAACAAAAACATGAGGCCAGACCACAAAAAGTGGAAAAAGATGAAAAGGAAAGAAAGAGGCACTATTTCACCTTAGCTCTTGCACATGGGATCTCTTGTGCTCTCCTGAATGCTGGGGAAGGGAAAGGGAGGGCCTGTGGACCTCTTTCCACCAGTATCTGGGAATGCCAAGGACTGGTTGTCCAACCATTCCTGCAGCACCACCAGGGCACCACTAAACCATGTCCCTCAGCACCACATCTCCACAGCTTTGAAATGCCTCCAGGGATGAGGGTTTCTCATCTGCCCTGGGCAGCCTGGGACAGACCTTGACAGACCTTTCAGGGAAGAAGTTGTTCCTCAGGTCCAACCTAAACCTCCCATGGTGCAACTTGAGGCTGGTTCCTATCGTCCTGTCACTTGTTCCTTGGGAGAAAAGAGCAACCCCACCTAGCTCCAACCTCTGTCACGGAGTTGTGGAGAGTGAGAAGGTCTCCCCTGAGCCTCCTTTTCTTCAGGCTGAACAATCCCAGGTCCCTCAGCTGGTCCTCACAAGACTTGTACTGTAGACACTTCCCCAGCTTCCTTGCCCTTCTCTGGACACGTTCCAGCATCACAACTTTCACCGCAGCACACAACTTTCACTAACCCCACCTTTTCCATCACAAAAGACTCACAGGACAGCTTTCCCAATCCACAGAGACCATTCCCAGCCTCGTCATCCCTGCCCACCCCAGCGCTGCGCCTTGTCCCTGGGTAGAGCCGGCTCGACCTCCGGCCACCCCCCTCCGGGCACCGGTTTGCAGGCTGAAAAGCCGCCGGCGATCCTCTCATTAACACCTCATCAGCTCCCCGGGGACCCCGGCAAACACAGCCCGCCCTGCCGAGGAAATACCCCGGGCCTTGTGATGCAGAGAGCCCCCGGGGTGGGAGGAAGAGGAGGATGAGGAGGACGAGGAGAATACTTCCTGGCCCCGGAGGCACAGCTGCCTCCAGCCCCCAGCATCTCGGGTGGGCAAACAGCACCTGGGAGGGAAGGGATGTGGATTCAGGAAGCCCCCCTGCACCCCGCTGCTCCCCATCCTACACATAGAGATGCTAATGGGCTCCCCATCATCCCCATCCCGAGGGAACTGCTTCCCCTCTTCTCTTGCTGGGCCACCGGATTAGGCCCAGCACGGTGGGCTTCGCCACTGGCGCGCACACGGCAGCCTTGGGAGGAAGGTTCCCCGCTGCCGGCGCTGGTGGGGGACAGGATTTATTCTCCAGTGGCAGCTCACAGCCATGAACGATGCCGTGAAAAACAGCGGCCACTGGCGCGGCCTTTGTTCAGGATGCTGCAAAAAGCAGGGGAGAGAGATAAAACAGCGTGGCAGCGCCGCGGAGGTCAAGGCTGGAAATTTAGCATGCTGCTACCTCCCCTGCCCATTTCGCAGGGCCAGCAAAGGTAAATATATGCTCTCAGAGGGAGCAGGGGAAGGTTTAGGAATGACACGCTTGCTGCACAAGCAGAAACACCAGACAGGGCCCGGAGAATATAGAAAAGCACCCACAGCCCTCCCTGCTGCACCTTCTTCTGCTCCATCCATCCCTCGTGGCCCCTTCAAACCCCTCTGACTTGCCCACACATGGCTCCAAGCCACCTCCCATCACCTTCAGACTCTGGAGATTATACCAGAGACGTGATGCACTTTGCCTATGGAAAAGCCAATGGAAAAAGAGCCTTTCTCACAGATTTTGGTGCCCTGGCATGTGAAAGAAGGTGTGTGCACCTTCCAGAAAGCAAACCGCAGGGATGGGATGCTTGGGATACTGAATCCCCACAAAAAGCTCCTCATTAGGGCAGATGGAAGCTCATCCCACCCCCCCAGGGCTCTGATTATTTTTTTATTATTATTATTATTATTAGTCCCTTATGAAGGTGAAAAGAAGCATTTTCTTTAGAAATAAAGAGAGGCTGGCTCACAATCTGAACTTATCAAGGAGGAGGGATGGTAGACTTGGAAAGGGGGAAAATAAACAAATTTGGAAGCAAACTAACTGAGCAATCCTCCACTTATCTCTGAGTCACGAGTCCTGCTTCGCTGAGTGCCAGCCGATAACATCACTAAGGCAATAGAAGGCATAGAGCTCTCGGCAGCGCTTTAGCTGAGTGATGCAATCAGAAACAATCCCCAGCTCGGCTCTGGGCAGATAAAACCTTTTCTTGTCCCTCAGATGGCTGAAATCAGCTCCTGCTGCTGCATCCACCCCATATTCCATGCTGGCATCTCAGCAGAGCTGGGAGGTTGTTTCCAAAGCCTCCCCTCAAGAGCTGGCACCTGTCTGGAAATTAGACAATTTGGGTAGTTCTCATGCCATAGCAAAAGGCTGCAGACCATGGGACCACAGGGACGGGAGCCCAACAGTGACCAGCGCTTGCTCCAAGCTCTTTAGAGTCAGAGAACCATAGACTGCTTTGGATTGGAAGAGGTCTTTCAATGTCATCTCATCCAATCCCCCTGCAGTGTGCAGGGACATCTGCAACTAGAGCAGGTTGCTCAGAGCCCTGGCCAACCTCACCTGAAATGGTTCCAGGGATGGGGCACCAACCACCTCTCAGGGCAACCTGGGCCAGGGTCTCACCACCCTCAGCATCAAAAATTTCTTCCTTATCTCTAGTCTAAATCTGCCCTCTTTTAGTATAAACCATCACTCCTTGTCCTGTCAGAACAAGTCCTGCTAAAATCTTGCCCCATCTTTCTTGTATGTCCCCTTTAAGTACTAACAGGCCACAAGAAGGTTTCTCCAGAGCCATCTGGCAGAGATTTTGTTGCTATCGCCTCCCTCCTCCTAGCAAAGACATTGCTTAAATCAAGGTGCTGACCTCATCAGAGGGCCTTTTCCATGTCATCTTCTGAGATCCAGGGCAAGGCATGCCCCAAGGGCAATCTTCCAAGCTGACAAGTAGACCCCAAACATCACCTCAATGTGGGCACCCAGGACCCCCAGTCACACTGAAACGTGCACATCAAAGTGTAATTTTCATGCAGCTGTTCAGCACAAAACACCTGAACAGCCAGCACAGCATAGCTGAGGTCACAAAACCCAATGTTTCTGGGAACAGCCCACTGATGAGCATCACATCTTCCCCAAGCTATGAGAAGGTGACCAAAGCTGGACTGCATCCTTCACACAGATGTGGCCACATGTTCATCAGCCACACCTCTGCCCCTGGCATCACCACGCAGGGATTTGTCCCAGAGAGATCCTCACTAATGTCACCATGGTGCCAAAACTCAGTGGACACGTGACATTGTACAATGGAGGATCTCAGCACGCAGCTCCCGGCAGAGATGCCGGCGGGCAAGAGCTTCTCACAGCCTTGTTTGACTGAAATAATTTTATTTGAATACAATACGCTATTTCAACAATTTTAAGTTGCATGGGGTTATTTAAGATGGATTCAGTTTTAATCAGTTTAATGGGATTTTGTGTTTTTAGATAGAGCACCTCCAAATTGTCTGATTAACTCTTCAGAATCAATACGCTTAACAGCAAAGCATACAATTACACAGGCAAATGATCTCCTCCGTGGCTTCTGCGTGAGTCATCATCTGCCTTCGTCTTTGGGGTGCAGATCTTCCATCCTTCCCAGCTCTGTCTCAGACCCCTGAAGAAGAGCGTCTGCAGGGCAGCAGGGAGGGTGGGATGCTGGAGGAAGGCCACCAGACATTTGGTTTTGCTTTCATGCACCATTTTTTAATTGAGGCATGTTGAAGATCAAAGCATCCCTAGAAAAGCTGGACTGGAACTGTACCCACTGTGAGGGCACTGGGAAATGCTTCCAGTTTGCCTGGCACTGACTCACAGGGATAACCCCCAGCCATCCCACCCCCTCACCCCTTTATCCCTCCCTGTCCTCCCAGACGCTGGCTCCATCCAGCCCAGATCGCACCAGCATTGCTCCATGCACAGGACACAGGGCACATAATACCTCCCAATTTATTCCACCAGCCTCCAATATCCCCCTTGCTTTTGTCAAGTTGCATAATTTTTCGAACTTACATACTTGAAAAATTCTTTTAGAAATGTCAAGGTGACTGGCGTATTAAAAATGAGCCAGAGCAAACAGGAATGACATTATTTTAATTCTTTCAGTGCCAGGTCATTTTCTCTGTAATAACATAGCTCAGATACCAGCCTCCTGCCCCTTGCAGCATCTTCCCCGTTACTTTCGCCATTGTTTTTATTTGTTCATCCGCTGCATAAAAGCAAGAGGGAGAAGAAAAAGCCACTGCTGTTGTGGAAACCCCTTTCACCGGGATTTAAGAGATTTGTTTCCCAAATCCCACTGAAATTGTGCAGGACTTGGGTAAATTCAGACTCCTTTGAAATCTCTGACCTAACACAGTAAAACCCCATGTTTTCCTTTAGTATCTGGGTGGTTTCCTTTGGGGAAGCATCCCAAATTTACATGCCGGACCACGCATTAGTGAAATAATCTGCCTTAGCAATATCTGGCATGCTCCCAGCTGCAGTGTATGAGCCACATCGTGTTGGTTGGCAGGTAAAGGAACCAGGGAGGTCAAGGGAAAAGTCAGGTCCAGGAAGAGCTGATACTCAGAGTTCTGCCCTTTCCACTGGGCTATGCTGCTCCTGGAGGTAGCCAGCAAAAATACACACCAATATCACTCTGATGGTAGATGCTGCCCTTTCCCAGGGGCTATAAACACCTCACAATTTGCAGAATAATTATAATTAATTCAGTGCAGAGCGAAGGAAGCCCTGTGAGGGCTCAAGGCACAGATGAAGCTGTTTGGTTAAAAAGCAAAAAACCCAATAATCTCATTTCCTTTGTCTCGCAGGCACCAAGGCCCACAGCAGCTTGCAATAGGTCACGGGGGCATGGTCCTGGCTCTACTTTTGACCACTGGATTTTACCCCTCTCCCTGCACCACCATCCCCGCTGCGCCAACTCACTAAACCAGCAGAAAATCTATCTTTTCTTGGCGGGGCTTGTTTTCTGCTGGATCGGTGAGCTGCACTGGCTCACAGAGGAGCATCAGAGTGGGAACAGCAGTTGAAACATGCCACAGGGTCCAGAGAGGGACCTTCCCCTGCCAAATGGAGCTACATGGGTTACAGTCACTTTCTGGCATGGGCCACGGGGCTCAGAAGGGCTTGTGGCTCAGAGGTATCACATTGCAGGGCTCAGTGAGGTGAAAAAAAAAGCTGTTTTGAGAATCACTCACCCTTCTGACCCCCTGGCAAAGGATGCTGTGCAGGGAGAGTGGGAGGGCAGGCACCCTTGGATCACAGTATCCCTCCCTGTACCACAGTATCCCTCTCTTGACCACAACATCCCCTCTTCAGAGCTGCTGAATGCCATGGAAACTGCTGAATATCAAATACTGAGGAGAGGACACCTTCTCTGCCTTCCCGCTCGGTGCAGGGATGCTGCAAAGTGACTGGGAGAGATGGTAACATCCGACACTGCCGCAGCTGTTTGCTTGAGCAAACAGCAGCCAAGCCTGAAGGCCTCTTTCTGCTCACCCAGCTGCCAGACCTTGCTCCAGCTTCAGGCAGGAAAAAACATTTCCTTGGGTAGGGCATTAACTACACGACTGAACCAGGGAGTTATTTTTTTCCTCCAGCTGTGCATACAGTAGGTAAAGCCCATGAGTCAACGGGTGCTAAGCTCACACTTCAACGCTAAGCCCATGCCACAGTGGATTTAAGCGCACTCCCATGGAGCACACGACTGGACTGGGGCAGGGAAGCTTCCAGATGCACCAGTATCCCTGGGAAAAGAAAGGGGGTGCCCTCCCCAGTCCAGTCTGTGTCATTTTAAACAATACAAATAGTTCTTCTCCGACCCACTCTCCTCACCACTGAACGTGGGGAGGAGGAAAAGGCAGGTTTTAAGGAAGCATTGACATGGCTCAGAGAAAACCACTCATGAAAACCCACTGAAACTGTGGCCAGCATGATAGCAGACCATCAGAAACAGTGCTCAGTGGCGCTCAGGGCTAAGTCCGTGCTCAAGTGCAGAGGGCCATAAACACGCTGATGCGAGAAGAAAAAAAAAATATGTATTTTTTCCAGTGTTTGTCTGAACAAACAGAAGCTATTTGCAAATGGTTTTGAGGTGGTAGTGGCCTTCCTCTGCCAGTGCCAGAGGCTCGAGAAAGCACAGGGGGTGTTTCCTCACCCAGTGCAAATAGGTAGATGCTCTGGGCACACTGACAAGAGCCCAGCAGCTTCTCCTCCCTAGGTAGGTGAGCTGGGGTGCACTGCCCACAGGAAAGGATGGGAGAGGGGAGATCCCTTCTGCCTGACCATGCAAAAAAAATATAAAAATAAAGAAACAGTGAGTGGCTGCAGAGCCTGACAGCCCCAGCTTTCCAGTAATCAGGCCCACAGCCCAGACAGGGACATTTCTGGCCATCCCTGTGGCTAGTAGCTACCATCCCCGCAGAGCTGGCCCACCTCAACACAAGCACCATGGGGCAGGGCAAGCTGCTTTCTATCTCCCTGATTTCCTCCAGCCAGAGCATGCCCATGGCAGAGTCGCTGCTCCAGGTTTTCTATTTACAAGCTCTATTCATTCCCGGCTGGTTTTCGGCAATGCCTTGCCATAAAATCTGCCTCCTTCTCTGTCTTGGCAGCCAGGAAACCTCAGACAGCTTGAGGAGTCCATAGGAAATGGGTAAGCCTCAGGCTCTAGCTCTCCAAAATAAGGTGCAGCTAAATTAGTACGGTGTGAGCGACTGGCAAGGTGATGTCACCTCAGCCCTACAGTGAATGGTGAGGAGGGGTTAAATACATCTCTCTGTCCTGGCATCATCCTCTTCTTCCCGGAAATGCCCTGATGGTGAAAAGCTGCAGACAGAGATGGAGAATGGGAAATATGAAGGGTTTTAACACAAAGCCATTGTTGCTTTTCTTTCACAGCAGGGAGGGAAATCCTCCTTCTCTTTTTTTTTGGTGGTAACAAGAGAAACCCTCACACTACAACCAGGGGCTCTAAGATCCAGCCACATCATTCCCAGTGAGGCACTTCAGAGGATGGTGAGATTTGGTGGTGACAAGCACCTTCTGAGCTTCACCTGTTTTCAGGTTTTCCCTCTTTCTCTTGGTTTTGCCCACAGCTAAACTACAAATATAAATCCCATCAAGAAAAAAAAAGCACCATATCCCTCATACATCAGCATTTGGTCCAGGCATCCAAGGCACTGTAGCTTCTGAGCTCTCCTTTGGCCGCTGCCTTTCTGCGCAGCACGGCTTGCTGCAATTTCCATCGGAAATTCAGGCTCATCCACGACCATGCCTGCGTTTAATCTAGCAGGATTTAGACAAATTCCACTGCGCTATTTAAATATTAATTAAGATTTCGCACCCGGCACATCCTGCATATCCTTTCAGACAGCTTTTGTTCCTCCAAATCTGGGAGACATTTTCCAAGCAGGTTTATGGCAGACAAGCAGGGGCTGGCAGGTGCCAGCCTGGCTGCCTTGGCATGCCCCCAAGAGTTGAGGCGAAGCCCTTGCCACAGGCATCGGACCAGAGCACGGCAGTGGGTAATTAGCTGGATTATCAGTTCCCTACGTTAAAAGGTTGGTGTGGTTTTGGGTGCTCTGGGATTAAGGGGGTCCTTCCTAGTGCTGGAGCTGAAATCAACCCAGCTCTTTGCTTTTGTTGCTTTGTCAGGGTAGTTCTTCTGTTAAGCTTCACTCATCAGTCCATGAACCAACACAAATTTTTACACCAATAAAGCTAACATTTGGTCACACATAGAGAGCTTGTGCACAAAAACCTGCACTTTGGTGCACGCAGATGAAAATCCAACTTATTAACAGGTAAGAGCAAGGACTGGACTCGACAGCCCTGAGCAATCCAGGTGTGGGGCAGGGAAGGAGGGGATGCAGCCGAGGCATCCTGTGTCCCGTGCCACGTCTCCCTTCCCGCAGGAAGGACGTGATAGGCATTCGGACAGAGTAGTGGGCTGAAAAGCTGGGTCATACAGGGCAAAGCGAGCCAACCCTGGCCGCTGCTCGCTCTGAGACGTGTCCTGTGTACCTTGGCCACAACCCCAGTCCAAACTGGTGGCCAGACTCATACCGTGTCCCCCCCCCCCCCCCCCCCCCCCGCAACACCTTGCAAAGGCAGAGGTGTCTGGGATGAACAAGATTTGGGGACATCCCTGCAGCCCTGGGGCTGTCCCCCATCCTGTGCACCCCACATTGGCAGCTCCCCCCCATTGCCAGGCTCCTGGGGAGGTGTGAATATTTGGAGGACTAGACACAGGGGCATTGAGCGGGGCTGTGAAACGCAGCAGTGTCTGCCGTGCTCCCAGCCAGCACCGTTGAGCTGCCAGCATCCAGGAGCTGCCGGGACACCAGCCAGGGCAGGAATAAGTAACACCACTGTGGTTCTCCAGACCAGGTAAACAAATACCCACTCAACTCAGCTTCTCACTCGAGCTCTGCTGGCTGGCACTGGGGGGATGTGCCAAGCCCTGACCTTCATCTCTCTCTATGAGCAGAGATAATGCCACCTCCTTGCTTGCTGGGAAGGAGAAACCAAGTCAGGTATTCATGTATAATCCAGGTATACTGGAGATAAAACAGCACTAAAACACCCTGGAAATTGTTGGCAACCTGTCTGAAAGTGGGCCTGAGGAACAGGCAGCTCCAGCCATCCCTCTTGGAGTCCAAGCAGGACCCTTGTAGGCAATACTCAACATGCTGATGGCAGGACACATGAAGAACCACCAACATTCCAAGCTTCAGCTGGGCTTCCCCTCTTCTTTTTTGAGATATAAACTTTATAAATGCAAAACCAGAAATAAAAGCCTTTTCCCCCTTATCATTTGTATGGGAATGCACACAGTGAGGACTCTCCCAAAACACGTCTCCAGTAGTGAGGTGGCTTTTAAACTACATGGAGTTTCTTTTTGTTAATGTCTTTATTCAGAAAAAAATAGTAATTTTCCCGAAAACTGGTTTGCTCCCCATGAAATAATGAAGCTAAGAAGGGGAAAATTTGGGGGAGTTTAAAGATAACAATTACCTGTAAAACAAAAAGGATGCAGCTGTGCTGAAGGTGTCTGCAGGGTACTGGCCATTAAAAGGTCAAAAAAGCTCCACCTGTGTCTATTTTGGCCAGAAAACTGATCCTAATTAAAGGTGCAGTTTTACCACCTCTCCCAATAACATCATCTTTTAGGAGGGGAAAAGAAGTTTTCAAATCAGTCAGTACATGCTTGTTTGGCATTTGGGAAGGATCCTGTTCTGATGATTTAGATAATTTTTCTTTACCGGAGACAACTTTCTGCTTTGAGATTGCAAGTGATGTTAAAAAGCCCTAAAACGATCAGGTTGATCAGCGTCCCAGCCAGACTCATCTAGAATGGTTCCAGGGATGGGGCATAAACCACCTCTCTGGGCAACAGGGACCAGGGTCTCACCACTCTCGGCATCAAAAATTTCTTCCTTGGATGTGGTATAAATCTCCATCTTTTAGTTTAAAACCATCACCCCTTGTCCCATAACCTACTTACGGTGACAACATATGGAGTAAAATCTCTTTAAAAGGCTTGATACTCCTCTAGGGAGCTTCCCTGGCTTTTGTTGGCCAGACAGGGCTGAAAACACACCCTCACGCACCCCAAATCCTGATGTAGCCGGGGGGGTGGGTAGTTTCCAGACAGAGCTGACAGGAGAGGGCAGCAGAGATCCACATTTGGGACTCTGCAGGCAGGAGACGGTTGCAGGCAAGGAGAAGGGGGGTCAGCTTTCCAAAAAAGCCAAACGTACAGATAAAGGTGGCTTCATCACCCATAGTCATCCCATTTGCACACTGGCTGCTCGAGGGACATGGGGACACATCCTGGAGGAAAGAATCCCCCTTCAACGAGGCTGTAACTGCCCCCCAAAACCAGGCACAGCTTCCAAAGTGGGGCGTGAATGCAGGCATCTGGTCTTTGCAGGGTCAACCACTTAGTCACAGGGAGACCACAAAGCTTTCCCTGATTCACTGTCCCCAGAAGGTGACACAACGCCCAGGGAAGTCCCCCAGCTGTCAAAAAGCCCCATCTGAAGCGATTGCAGGCATCTGGCACAGAGCTTACTGGAAGAGGGGAACAGCATCATGCTCATTTTGCAAAGACGCTTATTTTGCAGGCAGTTGGTGACCAACTGAAGCATCACCAGGCCCTGAGACCATGCGAGAGGGCAGCAAAGGTCAGTGATCTACGTTAGCAAAGCCAGACAGGATTTTGCAGCAGCAGCTCCTCTGCCACCCATTAAAATGGGATAAGAAGCACGAGCAGCAGTTGCTGCATCTCTCCCTGCACTTCATCAGCCATGTGGCGCCACTCAGCATCCGCTTTATTTGCAGATTTTGGAGAGAAGCCACAGAATTGTAGCACAGCAGCTAATAAGAGCAGGCGATGGCTGTCTGGAGGAGACCTGCATTTCCAGAACTATTCCTAAAACCACTTGGCCTATGAAACGTGACATCAGCAGCAAAAGAAGTACCATGGCAAGGTGAAGCTGGCCTAGCTCCTCCCCAGCTGACATGGAGGAGGGGGAAGCAATTATCAACCTCAGCAATTATCAGAGAGAAGGTGGTAAAGCAGGACCATTTAAACCAGAGTTCAAAACCCAGGAGCGATGTCCTGACCCTTCTCTGTCAGGGCTGCTTCCTGGGTACACTGAGAGTCCAGTCAGTGAAGACTAAGAGCAACAAAGGAGCACATCCAGCTTTCTGCTTCCCCTGGTCTTGCCCAGCAGCCCCACAAACACCTCCCAGCACTTGCACCCACCAAGGGCACTCTCATCTCCCAGGGAGGGGCCCTTTAAAGGGAATTCATCTGAACAAAAATCAGAATTAATTATCTGCTAATTAAAGCCACAGGCTCCCCTACTCTTCTGCCACCTAGGACCAGCCTCACAGCTGTGACTTTGAGGTCCAGCTATGGGGAAGGGGTACACTGCACACAGGGACAAGAGGGTAAACACAGGCTACAAACAGCTAAACCAACCTATTTCCTAACACTGGGGAAGAGAGAAACCTATATATTGCTTAAACCCCAGAACTATTTCCTTGGAATTTGTTGACTTAGAGGTTTCCTGTAAACATCATCTCTGAAAACCCCCAAAGTGGTGATTTCAAGGTCCATGGTTCCCCCAGGACATCACAGGGGTGCGCAGCCCCTGCCAGCAAGTGCATTTTTCCCTTCATATTGAAGCAGGCTGGTCAGGGTCTGTGCACAGAGGGGCAGTTCCCGGGGTCAAATTTGGGGAGAATTCCAAGATCAAGCTTAAAGACGATTCTATGAAGAAGGTAGAAAGAAGTTTCCAGAACACAGGAAAACAGGGTCAGATTTTCTTCTCCCTGCCAAGTCCTGATTCTAATCATGTTATTATCATTATGGTGTAATAATCAAATCCAACCCTTAATTCTTGTGAATTCGGAAGCACTGAGGTGATTCCACAGTGTTGCCAGAGGCAGCGCAGTACAGAAGGCTACTCTACACCAGGTTATTCATTCCCCTCATTGACGGGCTAAATAAATGCAAGGCACGATGTGGGGGGGGGGGAGGTGGGGTAATGTGGAGCAGCCCCTGCAAGGGGCTCAGCACCCTTGTCCTGCAGGACCATGTCCCCCGGGGGTGGGGGGGAACAGAAAGGAGGAGGGGGCATGGCGAGGGGGTCCCTTGAACCCTGCTGGCAACGGAGCTGACACGACGTGTTTGCAGCAGGATGTTTTACTGCTGAGACACATCTCACTGCCTGCCAGGAATTGGTCTGATTCAGCTGAAATTCTTCAGGCTTTTTGATAAGTCCAACTATTTGGGAGGGAAGGCGTCCCTGGGACTCATCCAGTGCGTGTCCCCCCCTCCCCCCCCAGCCTCCGCCACCTCTCCCTCCAGCCAGAGGAAGGCACTTTGCCCCATTTAGTAAATCAAGCAGTTTTTCAGTCATTGAACCCGGGGTTTGTTTTCTTTCCAGTTTGGCTGGGAAGGCGTCAATGCTGTCAGAAAGCTGAAATACAACCAGGCCTGGGGTTTCTCTTCCTTTTTTTTTTTTCTTTTTTTTTTTAATACAAAATAACGTGTGCCGCTTTTCCACTGTCCTAAGGGTCAAACAATCCTCCCGCAAGCATGGGGATAATTTGGGGTTTGTTCCGGGAGGAAGAAAAGGGTTTGCACCCCCCTGAGCGTCCCATGTGGGGTGGTGGGCTGGGGGTTTGCTGCCACTCCCCACCTGAAAGGAGGGATGTGATTTCCTCTGGTCCCTATGGCTCTGACGGAGATGAATAGGCAGGGCAAAGACAAGTTTTGTTTCAATCTTCCAAGCTGGCGGGACATTAAAATGAACTCAAAGTGTCCATCTGAATTAGTGTTTCAGGGTGAGGTCATACAAATCACTTAGGCTTATTTATTTCTTTGTAATCCTGAGCAAACTCGGCATGAAAAGAAAGAAATGGGATCTGCTGCTGAGGGAAACACGGGAAGGGTGCGGACATGAGCACTAGGAAATATTTTTGCAAACAGTTTATTCATTTAAAAATGTGTTTGTTGGCCAACAGTAAACAATTAAGAGAAATTCAGATCCTGGTGATACTTAGGTGCCAAGGAAGACTTTATGACCTGAGGCTTGGAGGCTTTTAACAGGGCACATCATCAGCCCAGGCTGATGGCAGATGCATTTTCTTCCCTGGGAAGAGCCTTGTCTTTTATTATGACTCTATCCCAGCAAAGCTGGGGTGCTGATGTATGACTAAGGAGAGGAGCTGCACCTGTCCTCAGGCGCAAGATCCACGCATTGAGAAAGGCTGTTCCACGGGCAGGAGCAGAGGCTTGGGAACCTGTTGAGAGATGCCTGTGACAGAGGCTGGTACCCAAGCAGTTATTTCAGGGTCATTTCCCTGGCTACTTATTTCAGGGAATTTACCAACATTAGAAAGCATCTTCAGTGCTGCCCATACAAACTCATTCTCAACAGATTCAGGAAGGAGACAAATGCTCCCCTGGCTCTATTAGAAAATGAGGAATTAACCCACAGACACCACAGTTCTAGCTGTGTTTGATGCTCCAATGGCAAGAAATCACGGTGAGCATCCTTCTGCCTTAACACACCACCCAGAGGCAGAGCATCACTTTAAAGAGAGGTCTTAAGGTGATACCAAGATGTTCTAAACCATTCAGAGCACCTAATGGTGCTTGTGGGGATGGTCAGACTCTGTTTGGGACAGCCAACAGCAGAGGAAATCCACAAATCTCTCAGCAAGTGAAGGTTTTTTATCTTTGTTGGACACTGTCCACACTCTGCTGGGGATTTGAGGTCCTGTCCAGATGGAGGAGACTCCCAGATGATGTCTTTGGTGGAAAGAGTGTCAAAAAACAGTCTGGAAGTTGTATGGAACAGCGAGTGCTCATTCTAGCTCTGCAAGCTGCAGAAGGTACCAAACCCATGAGGTCATTTCTCGGGAGAAATCTTCATCATGGAGCCAGAGTGAGCCCTGGGGACATGCTCTAGCACTGGAGGTGTTCATTCCAGCCTGCCAAGGAGCAAAAGAAAGCACCACGAAGCATATTTTATATAGGTACACACATATATATAGCCTATTTTCCCCCATTTTTTTCCACTCATTTTTCCTACCAACAGGCCCTTGCTGCTTTCCTAAAGGACACTGCTTTCCAGCACAGAGCAGGTGAACATTGGATGGACCCAGAGTCGACAGAGAATTGGGCACCTGAAATCCCAGCACACTCTGTCTCACTGCTCTCTCCTTCATGCCAAAAAATGCCAGAGGGGAAGAAAGGAGACAGTGGGCTGTGGTTTGGCTGGCTTCAGCCCTCAGCACAAATTAATAGCAGACCAACTGCAAGGAGGCACAATTTTGCAGCAATTTATTTTTGTTTTCAGGGCCTAATAACTTCCAGCTGGTGATTGGTAAATGAACTGGCTCCTTGCAAAAAGCCTGAAATGAAGCATTTGACACCAAAGCCTGTTTTGCTAAGCCGGGGATTTTAACACTCGCGTCTCAGAGGAGGGAAGGGGAATGCAGTGGGGAGAGCAGAGGAAGGGAGAACCATCTTTCCAACATGTATTAACAAACCCAAGGAAGAAGGGGGAGTAGTCGGGCATGTCTGCATCCGGTCCATGGACCTCAGCGCTGATGGACCCAGCACCATCATCAATTACACCCCAATGAGTTGCCTGTGGCCACTGCAATTGAGAAGACCTCTGCATACCACCAGATACCTCCATGACGCTGAATTACCCACAACTGCTGCAACCAGAGCACTCAAACCCCCCACAAAATGCAGTAAACCCCCCCATTTAGGATGTCACAAGATGCAGATTCAATGGGTATTCCAGCTTGCTCAGGTCGCTTGGTCTCTGCACATCTTTGCTTTTCTCTGATGGTACCATCAGTAACCTGGGCTGAAACATTGCTAAGGAAGCACAGCCCTGTCCGCAGGGATGAAGAGATGCTAAGAGAGGGGAGAGCTACCCTACTCAGAACACTTAGAGCATCAAAAATAAAAGCCACCTTTGGTATTTTGGAGAAAGAACAGAGAGAAATAATAAATATTTTCTCTGAAAACTCACATCTCAGTAAAAAGTGCAGCCATGTGGAGTGCTTGCTGAACTCCTGCTGAACTGCAGCAGAAACACTTGCAGCGAGGATGAAATATTGGCCCCACTGAAAAAAAGAAGAGACTTCTCCTGTGCACAGAACACCAGGGAGCACTCCAGCATGTCATCCTTACTCTGGAATTTGGGCATTTTTCTGGAAAAGCGAGGTGGCAGGAAATAACAAAGCAAAAACCAGGCCCTGCACCTGGCATAGGGTGCGGGCGGTGGGGTGCCTGCAGTGGGGGTTTCAGCAGGTGCAGGCAGAGGGGTGCCAGCCACTCCTTCTCCACCCACCATAGGGTGGGGGGATCCTGTCATAACCCCCTGACCATGTCCCAAAGGTCCAGGGTGGTGGTATGGGGACCTGCCCTGCCTACAGCCTGCCTTTGCCCCCAGCCCCACTCATTGTTCCCCTGAAGGTTCCCAGTCCTGGAATTTCCTTTAGATGTGAAAAACAATATCAGGAAAATCAGTTTTTCTTTTTTTTTTTTTTTCCTAAAAAGCCAATGGAGGGCCCCCTCCCCTCCATGGAATAACATCCTCTTCGACCCAGGCTCCCCGGCCCCCTCTGCTCACCCCCGGCAGACTGCTCATGGCCACAGCAACACTGGTTTCCTCCCTGTTCCCCAGGCTAAACTTGAGGGCATCCATTCACAAAGGTGTTTTCAGCAGCAGTTTCTTTTCAGAGGCCTCACCTTGTAGGAAAGAGGTGGTTTTTTTCAGAGCAAAAGGCTTCCCCCCCCCCCCCCCCCCCCCCCCCCCCCCCGAAAAAGGTACTTTCCCCCTACATCTTTGCTCCATGTGGTGAACAGCCATTATTAGAAAGGGACAGATTTCCTCTTGGTACCCCACTCCAGCAGTTACTCAAATGAGAATTGACACTAAGACAAGGTTTGGGGATCCCCAACATCACAACCCAAAACACAGTGAAGAGAAAGTCTTGATGACCTTTTCAGTGCAGATGCTGTAGAACCCAGAAGATGTTTCCCTAGAGCAGGGAGCACCCCATCACCCACCTGCCTGTGCTGCCTGCATCAAGGCATGCTTTTGTGTTCGGGATAAACATCCAACATGCGTCCCTGTCTCGATTTCTTGAGATAACACAGAGAAAAAAACAGTAAAGATCCTTTCCTCACTGCCTGTGCCCCTTGTTGACACACCCTGACCAGGCTGCAGACCTGTGGGCTAACACCTGGCTCCATCCATAGAACCCAAAGCCTTATTTATGCTTTATTTCATCCCATGTTTTTCCCTGCAGTGAGGCAGGGTGGGGGCTCACAGGTCTCTGTGGAGCTGAGACAGGAGGGAAGGAGCCGGGTGCTGGCAGCAGGGCAGCCAGGAATCATCAAATCATAATATCATAGAACACCAGGGTGGAAGGGACCTCAAGGAAAAGCTCAAGGAGGAGCATCCCATCCGGCAGCTCAGCCCAAAGGGAAGGGTGGGGATGACATCCTCCCTGGAGGGGGACATCCATAACTCAACATGACTTGCCAACATACATGGCCAAAAAGTGATGGCAACAACGCCAACCCTCCCAGGGTCTGCTCGTGCCCTGCTCAATGGACCCAAGCACTGTAGACATCTGTGGCTGCGGGGGGATGCATCCCCTCCCTGGGGCTACCCGACTGAAGTGTCAGGAATCAGTTTTATTCACTGTAACTGGGAAATTGCACAGGTTTTTGGGGACCCTCTTAACACTTCCTTCCCTGGTTTTGTGTAAGACACGTTACTCTGCACAGCATCTTTTCAGGAGGCTCAGATTTGAGATCCCTGCTTGGGGGTCAGAAAGAAAACAAGTGGAACATGTTCAGCAAATATAGTTTGGGGGGATCTCACAGGGTGGGAGATTTCCCTCCACAGGGTTTGCTTGCTTTAAAAAAGCTCTGATTTTGCAATATGGTTTCTGGAAACAAAATGAAAGTGCAAAAGCTGTCACTGGACACACAGTTATATTATGAAGGAGAAGAAAGGAGAGTGGCCATACCCCACCAGGAACAGCTCGGCTCTGCCCAGGGCGATGACGGGGCTCATCAGGGGCATGGGGCTGGTCCTGGGCTGGGTGCAGCTAGCTGAGTCCTCCCCTCCAAAGGTGTGGCATCCCCACTTGCTTTACAAAACAATAGATACGTGCGGTTTGCCAGGAAATCCCAACCCTGCAGAAACTGGCCGCGTCTCCACCAACTCAACTGTCATTTGTGCAAAATACCTTTTTTTTTTTTTTTAAACAAAGATGATTTGTAGGAACATTCACGTACTTCCAGAGAGAAAAATACCCATATTGTGGTGTGTAACAGCCTGTCCTCTAGTGCAAATCCTTATTTTTAAATTGCTTTTACTTCATTAGAAGAAAGTGTGCACAAAAATTTCACAGGCAGCACCCATGATGTCACAGGATGGTTTTATTAAACCCCTGTTCCCATTAAACCTCATTAAACCCCTTACTGCACACAGATACCATACCAGGAGACTTCCAAATTGGGATTGATGCCAAGAGCATCCTCCCCTCCTTGCTCTCTGGTTCCCAACGGAGCCAGGCATCATGGCATGAGGGTGTCTCCAGTCACAAGCAGCATCTCTGAGGGGGTGCCCAGCTCTGTGGTCAGTTTTTGAAGAGCATCTGTGCAGGATGAGCACTTGTTTTTCATTTAGCTAATTGTCACAATGAGCATTCCAGGAAAAATGTGACAATAACATGACTTAAAATGCTGATTTTCAAATTCCTGGGTGGGGCTGGAGCCTCTTTCCTGGCCTCAAAGGGCAGCAGGCGGTGCTCCCACTTTGAAACTGGGGAGAAACTTGGGGTTTTCTGGTGTCTTGAGCTTCTAGTTCTCACGGCTGTGAAGCATCTTCAGTATTTTCTGGAAGAGCCAGAGATGTTCAGGAGGAGCCTTGTGTTACTCCGTACTGTTGTGCGATCTGAAAAACACAAACCTGTGTTTGAATTTCATTGGTTTCACATCATTTGTGGAGTAATAATTGAAGAGAACACACCTTTGCCCAGGGAAAGGGTGGGAATATGCAGCATGTTGCTCCTGCAACAAACTAGAAAGGGCAAAACCCAACCACCCCATTATGTGATTTAACATGTTTTAAATCTCTCCCTGTGCTCAACTCTTCTGCTCCAGTGGTAATGATATCACCTCATCATATGATTTTTTTTTTTGACAAATTAAAACAGGGAAATTAATTGATTTTTTTTCCTAATTGAAATTAAGGTATTTGAGACCTATTTTTCCTTCTGATCAGAAATATGCACCAACCAAAGCTGGCCCACTGGCAACAGCTGCTGCCTCCTGGGATGTTCCTGCTGCACTTGGGTGCACCTGGCCCTGGGATGACCGTGAGCTTGGAAGCAACTGCCACCCTTGAAGATCTGTCTGATTTCCTGCTCTTCTGCACAATACTCCAGCGGAGGCTTTGCTCTGCGAAGGCTTTTGGCTTCTGAATCCCTAAAACCAAACAGGGATGTATATATAGGGCTGCAAAGCAAGGGTGTTCTTAGCGCGAAAGGCTAAGAATGGAGAAAACGCGCACTTGGCAGTGTCAGTTTTCTATTAATTCAGCTCTTGCTGCAGGGATTAGCCTATTTTCAGATGAGAAAGCAGCTCCTTGGGTGCTGACGAAGTGGTTGTAAGGGCAAAGCAAGCCCCAGATCTCAAGAGCACGCCCTGAGCCCTGGTTCAGCCTGGCTGAGAGGAGCCTTCCCAGGGTGGCTTTAGCCCTGCAAAGCCCTCAGTGTGTCTTTTCTTCTAATCAGATTAGAAACCAGATGTAAACCAGGAATAATGGGATAATGGGCCATGGGGAGCGTTCACTGAAGGAAACGATCTGTTCCTCATCACAGGGAGTGTTTACATCATCAGCAAGGTATGGAAATGGGGATAATTTGACACAGTCTCATGTTCTTCCCTGTGCCTATGTTCCCACTGGGTACATCTATACACAGCTCCTCCAGACCGGCATCCCTGGTGGGAGCTTTACCAGCCATGGAGCCTTGAGTGGGCTGGAAACCCCCATTGCACCAGAAGTCATCCAAAAACACTATATCCATGTGCCAGTCCTGTTGTAGGCTTCAGATTTCACCTGACCAAGCCAATTTTTATCGTTGTGGGTGTTGAGGTTATAGGAGGTGGAGTTTTTTTAACCTATTTAAATACCAATTGATGCTATCTCAGCTTTTATTTTAAAACTAACCATCTGGAGAGCTTCACTGGTGGGAAGGCAGGTTGATTTGGCTTCTGAGGTGATTCAGTGAAAATAACTTAGTGAAGAGTCTCTCCTCTCAAATCTCTGGGCTCTGTGAGGCTCAGAAGACAGGAGGGAGGTATAGGCTGGTTTTCTCATTATGAAGCACTGCACCAGCACAGGGTTTAAAGACATTGCTGCTGGTCATCCTTCCAGCCATGGGGAAGCTTAGAAAAATTTATCTTTTACAGACACTGGGAGAAGGATCCCCTTGGAAATCACCCCAAGCTGCTGGAATGGTGCTTCCCAGGGCACTGACAAACCACCCCATGTCAGGGCACCTACAAGGAGGGTCTCACGGCACCAGACACCCCAAAATGTCCCCCTTGCTATTAATCCCTGGGTCTCCCCACCCACAGAAGGACCAGGACCAAGCAGCACAATGTGGGCAAAAGTCCTGTTCACTGCAAAGGAGTTTCCTCCTTTACAGTAAAAGAGCATTTAAACGTTTCCTGCTCCTCCTGGGAGGTGGAGGGAGTTGATGCAAGCCGCAGGCGCTTTCATTGTTTTATTACACGTTTTCCGGTCACTGGCCGTAACAGGAACCCCTGGAGTACCGTGCCCCTCTGTGCACCCGTGCCCAGCTTGGTGGCCACCAATGCTGGGAATTTTTGTGTCATTGCAGGGGGCCAGAGAGTCATTTCCCCCCCAGTAAAACACCCCATGGAGATGGGGGTGGAGAGGCATGATGCGATAGGGTGCGGAGACCCGCGGTCCCCTTCAGCTCTGGGTGACAGTGCTTCTCTGCTTCTCCATGTCTGATATTTAAGCGGGGAGGTCATTGCCAAAACATCTTTGCCAGCTGCACAATTAACTATGGTCATATACTTGAGCACCCAGAGGCAAACTGCACCTGCTTTCCCATGCACATTGAGACTGTTCTCAGTAATATAATCTGTATATGTTTGTCCATATTCCCACTCCTGTGGGCAGAACCAATCTCCTCACACAAATGAGCTCATTCCTGCCTTCCCAAGCTTCTCCCTGCCTTCCCAGAACCTCCATGACCCACAGGTCCTCCCCCAGTGCAGAAGCATAAGATGCGGGCAAGAAGAGAAAAAGGTCCTTTGCTCAATTACTTGATAACCCAATTGGAAGGGTGGGGTTGGGGCTGCACCATTAGAAAGTCCTCAGCCCCACAGATGATGACAAGTCATCACAGAATCATGGAGTCATGGAATTGTTTAGGTTGGAGAAGACCTTTAAGCTCATTGAGTCGAACCACTCCCCCAGCACTGCCAGGCCACCACTAAACTATGCCCCTCAGCACAACATCTCCACCACTTTGAAACCCCTCCAGGGATGGGGATTCCACTACTGCCCTGGGAAGCCTGGCCTTGACAACCCTTGAAGGGGCTGACAACCCCAAGCAAATTGCTGCCCCAGACCTGGGCCGTCACTGAACTGAGCTGCTGCCAGTGCTTTCTTGGCACAAAGATGTCCTTGATCCCCCTCATCAAGACAAACCCCAAACACAACAGTTGCTAAAAAAATCCCAAAACAACCAAAATCCCTCAAAACCCCCAAAACAGATGCAATCTCTGTCCTTTTTTACTCGTGGGACCATAAAATTCAAGGTAGACTTCAATTTGGGGTGGGATTTTCAAGGCATAACTGCTTCCTGGGCCAGGCTTGGGGTGCTTCTCACCCTACTGCCTCTCCAACCCCAGGATTTGGGATGCTTCTCTCCTGCCAACAAAGGGGGAGACAGCAGTCAGGCGGGGGGGGCCCTGCATGCAACACCCCCCACCTTGCAGCGGGTGTGGGGAAGCAGGGAGGGGGTGTTGGCGGAGAAGAGCTGCGCAAGGGATGCGCGGGAGGGATGCGGGAGCGAGAGCGGGGGGGGGGTGGGTGGGCTGGTCGTCAGGGCAACCTGTCTCCACCTCCTGTCTTTGCCCGGGGACCCCCTGAAGGGACCCACTGGGGTGGGGGAGGGGGTTTGGGGATGCGAAGGCGGGGTATGTGCAGAGGAGGTGGGGGGGGTCCTGGTGCCTCCCATCCCTCCCCGCCACCAAGCCCGGACTGCAGCATCCTGCCCGCCGCAGTGCCCGCAGCACCGGGGACTAGAGGACCAGGGGCTCAGCACCAACAGGAGGAGGAGGAGGAGGAGGAGGAGGATGGTGTCCCCCACCTCAGTGTGGGCACAGCCAGCAGAACCCTGCACACCTCAGGAAGAAGGGGGAAGGGTGCATCTGCTGCTTGATTTTCCATCGGGAAAGCGGAGAGCATCAATCAGAAACTTGGATTAATTTTTTTTTTTTTTTTTTTTTTAATTTTAACGGGAAAGCTGTTTTTTCCCAGCATAGGTGATGGGGGTGAGGGAGACCAGCCTGTATTCCCATCTGGCAAGAGGGGTCTGTCTTTCACTTTAAAAGGTCCGGATCCTCCTGGTCATCTGATTCAGGTCAAGCAGGACTTCGCATTGCCAACAGCCCGCGGATCCCACCCGAGCAGCTTCCAGCGCCAGCCGCTGCCTCCCGGGAGGGACGCGGGATGCTCTTTCAATCCCAGGAGGATTGAGAGGTAAAAGATCTCCAGCTCGGTTTCTCCTTCTCTTTCATTTTCCCTGCAGGGGTTAATGAAACCGTTGAGACGGTTCATTAAGGCAGATGGCAGCATTAATTGATTCCCAGGCCATGCCCCGCGCATGGTTAATGGACACCCTATACCCACAACCCCTAGGACCCCACAAAAACCCGGGATGGTCCAGCGTGGAGAGAGATGTGAAGGTGCCCAGGCAGGGAAGGGGGTGGATGGAGGGAGCAGGGGGGACCATGGCCAGAGCTGCCCGACGCGTGTGGCCGTGATCCAAGGGGGAAGGCGGAGGAATGCGCTTGGCATCTGCTGCAGCTCTCACCCCCTTCTCTCTCTGCCCGTGCCCTACCTGCAGGCTGCTCCCCATCCCTGGTGGTGTACCATCCATGCACCACTTCCCAGCATGAGTGCCGATGCTGAGCAGCTCCCAACAGGAGCCCAGGTGGCCAGCGTACCCCTCTGGACCGTAGCCAGCTGGGCTGCCTCCGAGGTGCCCCCCAACACCAGCGCGGCCACGGGGGAGGCTGGCTGGCAGCAGGGGCAGGCAGAGTGGGCTGGCAAGATGGGCGAGATTGCCGGCATGGTGGTGATCCAGTGTATCTACGCACTGGTGTGCCTGCTGGGGCTGCTGGGCAACTCCCTGGTGATCTTTGTCATCCTGCGCTACGCCAAGATGAAGACAGCCACCAACATCTACCTGCTCAACTTAGCCATTGCTGACGAACTGTTCATGCTCAGCATCCCCTTCGTGGCCACGTCGGCCGCCCTGCACCACTGGCCCTTTGGCCGGGCCCTGTGCCGCACTGTGCTCGGTGTCGACGGGCTCAACATGTTCACCAGTGTCTTCTGCTTGACCGTCCTCAGCCTGGACCGCTACATCGCAGTGGTGCATCCGCTGCGGGCAGCCACCTACCGCCGTCCGCGGGTGGCAAAGATGGTCAACGGTGGTGTGTGGTTGCTCTCCTTGCTGGTGGCTTCACCCATCCCCATCTTTGCTGGTACAGCGACCACCCACGACGGCCAAGCAGTGGCCTGCAACCTCCTGTGGCCAAGCCCAGCCTGGTCAGCCGCTTTTGTGGTCTACACCACTTTGCTGGGCTTCTTGCTGCCAGTTTTGGCCATGGGGCTGTGCTACCTGCTAATTGTGGGCAAGATGCGGGCGGTGGCACAGCGGGTGGGCTGGCAGCAGCGCCGGCGTTCCGAGGGCAAGCTGACACGGCTGGTGCTGATAGTGGTTGCCATGTTTGTGGTCTGCTGGATGCCCTTCTACGTGGTGCAGCTGGTCAACCTCCTGCTGCCCGGACGCTTGGATGCCACCATCAACAATGCTTCCCTCATCCTCAGCTACTCCAACAGCTGCGCCAACCCCATCCTCTACGGCTTCCTCTCTGAAAATTTCCGGCACTCCTTCCATGGTGTGTTGCGCCGCTGCCTCGATGCCAGCCTCTGCTGCTGCCACACCACGGAGAGGACCACCGAAGAGGAGGAGGAGGAAGAGCCCCTCGACTACTGTGCTGCTCCCCGGGGGAACGACAGGGGCAAGGGCTGCATGTGCCCTCCCCTGCCCTGCCAGCAGGAACCTGTGCACCCTGAGCCCTGCTGCAAGCCCGGACCCCTCCTCACAAAGACCACCACCTTCTAGGGTGCCCCCACCATTCACTGGCCCCCAGGTGGGTGATTCCAGCAGGCATGGGCAAAGGGGACCCCAGCCAGAGAGGGGACAAGCTGCTATGCCCCACATCATGGTCCTCACTTGTGCTGTGTGGTTCCACAAAATAAAAAGCCATAAGACTGGCCTGTGACACAGTTAATTACGGTGACTGGGTGATTATTGCGGCAGCAAGCAGCCTCCACTGGAATCAGGGACAGTGAGAATTCCAAAATTCATCAGTGACCCATGACTGACCATGGGGAAGGTGTCCCTCCAGAATAATAAACCACAAACTTGCCCATTCCTCCCCAAAACATGCTTTGAAAGATGGAAAAAGTCCCAAAGATGGGGTTTAAGGACCTTTCCCAAAGCCCCTCCATCCATAGCAGAGAGAGGGGGTAGGACCAGAACAGGCTTCTATATCAGATCCTCAGAGCATTGAGAGTGTGGGATGGATTTGACCCCTTTGGGTTCCTCTTACATTAAAAAAAAAAAAAAAAAAAAAAAAAAAAAAAGGGAGTTCTGAGATCACAGCTTGAGACTACACAAACGGAGCCTTGGCTTTCACAAACCTCCCTTGGCTTCATCAAACCTCCCTTGGCTTCCCCAAACCTTCCCCTGCAGAAAAGGAGAGAAAGGAAAAAAGAAAAGAAAAAAGGAGAAAAGAAGGAAAAAAGGAGCTAACAGGGAAGAAAAAAAATCTTGGGTCACACCGATAAACCTCCAACCTGCCTCCCAGCTTTGCAGGCAAAGAAATTCTAGCACACAAAATCATATTTTACACAAGAAAACAGAGGAGAACCGAATCCCACTCGCTTTGCCACAGGGCAAACTGGTACCCACAGAAATACTCAGCTTGTCTGCAGAGAGGTAGCATCAAATTAGCCATTTCCAGCTTATTTGGATTTCACTTTTTCCTTTTAATGTTATTCTTGTTCTCCATTATTTATGGCTCATTCCTTCTATTTTAATCACACTGGTGAAATAACCGGTCAGGGAATGTTTTCAGCTTGATGCTCCACTAAGGGCCCACAGCTCCTGGGTTTTTTCTTTGGCTCCAGCAGGGTTTGGGACTTCTGGAGCTCTGGTTGTGCGTTGCGCCGGTGCTCAGCAAGGAAAACCTCTCAGTTTAGGGTAGGGCAGAAAGAAGAGATCGTTCACAGCTTTCTCTAACCCAGACTGTAAAAGCTTTATTGGTCTCCACACAGAATCACAATTGTGCATTGCATAGGGTATATTTCCAATAAATAAATAAGTATTTACAATGGTGCTGGGTGTAGAAAACACTGAGTTGAACCATTTACAAAAGGAAAGCTACAACATGCATCTTTTAATTTTCCTTACTGCAACATAGCTCTATCGTATCTGGAGGGGAAAATGCTATGTGATAACAAGCTCACTTAGCACATAACGGGGTGGGGGGAGACAAGGAGACACAACCCCCTGGAGCTCTGCAGCCCCTCTGCAGCATCCAGCCCTCCCAAGCTCTGACCCCAGGCTTGCAAAACTTCCTGCGGGAACACAGAGTTGCTGCAGACTGATACTTCACCGACATAAAGCTGTCAGCACCCACTCCACTGCTTGCCCCCATGCCCACACCCACAGCTGCTGGCTTTGCCCCAGCCTGGCTGTCAGAGTGGGGGGACCCCCACCCAAGCCCTGCCAGCTCTGCCCCTTGCCCCCTGCTGACCGATGGAGCTGGAAAAACACATAAAATACTTTCCCAGATTTCCCCCCACTTCAGTCCATCAGTGAGAAGCAGCAGTGGGACGGATCCTGCCCTTCAGGAAAGGTTTTCCATGAGCTTCAAATGAGCAAAGACTAAAGAAAAACTGGGGGGAAAAAAAAAACCAAACGCTGTGGACAAGAGGGGTTGGTTAAGTGGGTTTGTGAAAAAAAACAAAAAACAACAAACCATAATGTTCAACACAACAAGGGCAGATCACAGAAGAAATTGCATGGGGAACATAAGGTTCCCTGGCACTGCAAATGACCTTTCCTACCATGGAAAAAATTATGCTGTTCTCAGTATCCCATCAAAGCTCCACGCCCCTGAAAAAAAAAGCAAGAAACTGGGTGGTTTAGCCCTCAGATGGTGACACTCATTAAGGGCCCCACTGTTGCTAGTGATTTAAGGCAAAAAGTGCTCAGCTGCCAGAGGCAAGAGGCAAAAGGTGGGGGGGGGGGATGGACAGGACAGACACAAAATCTGAGATTTCTGCCAACGAAATGGAGGGTGTCAGAGAAGCGAGACCCAAGCGCTAACCACAAGATCTTTGCTCCTTCTTCCATCACCCATCAGCTTAAAGAAATGCCTAAAGCCAACAGAGACAAAGGCAGGAGCACCCCAGCTCCTCACCACCCCTGGGAAAACCCTCATCTTCATCCCAGCAGCACCTTTCCCAGGCAAGAGAAGGGGGATTCGGGGCCAGACAACCTTCCACAGTCCACGAGAACTCAGCCAGCCATGACACGTGCACTCTCACTCCCCACTGCTGTGGATTTAAACAGTTCCAGATGTAGATGTCCCTCCTGTGACACATGCAGGGTTTTACCTTGAAGCCTCCCCCAACCGTGACTGCTGGCTTAGGCAAAGGAAAGTCGAAGGGAGCAGAACCAGAGTGGTGCCTCATGCCTTCCACCTTCCCCACGCCCAGGTATTGTGAGAGCCAGCTGGGAAGCAGCAAATATTTTTGGAAGTGGGGGCGATGACAGCATTTCCAAATTATCAGTAAAAAATCGGTGTGAGGGGAGTAAAAATGTTACCCAGTTCCGTTCACCTCCCTCTCTCTGTCCATCCCACTCTCCCTACAGTTTCTGGCCAGAGGCAGCACAGCTCAAGGTTACCGTCTGAAGTCCCATCTCCTTTTCGTGGGGGCCACTGCACTTGTAATCCATGGTGGTGGGGGGCCTGTAGCACTTCTTTGCCACATGGTAGCCCAGGGCTAGCAAGGCCAGGGCTGCCACGAGGGCACCCACAGCAATGCCCACCAGCGCACCGGGGTGGAGGCACTCCACTTTTGGCGGGGTCCGGCTGGGGATGGGCATTTGGGTTGAGGGCCCGAAATCCCCCGAGTATGCTCCCTCTTCCTCATGGATTTTGATGCAGTGGTTCTCATTGAAGAGCTGGTAGCCGGCATGGCAGTGGCACTCGTAGCCTCCAGGGTGGTTGGTACAGTTGTGCTCGCAGTAGTTCATGTCGCACTCATCAATGTCCATGCAGACCTGCTCGCCGTTGTCATCGGTGTCCAGCAAGAAGCCCTCCGGGCACTCACAGGACGAGGTGTACGGGTCGCACACGGCCGGGCACTTGCTGTGGTTGCAGTGGAGCACGCAGTGGGCAGGGAGCTCCGGGTTAACGGCGTAGCCAGGAAAGCAGCCACAGAGGTACCCGTCGGGCACGTCCTCGCATCGCTGCTCGCAGGGCGCCTCGTAGCAGTGGGAGATGAGCCGGCACCGTCCATCCACCATCTCGTAGCCCTCGTGGCAGCGGCACTCGAAGCCGCCCTCAGTGTTGACGCAGACCTGTTCACACAGCTTCGGCACCACAGCGCAGTCGTCGTCATCCTCGCAGCTGTAGCCGTCGGCGGCCAGGCGGTACCCGGACTCGCACATGCAGAGGAAGGTGGTGCCGGCAACGATGCAGTAATGCTGGCAGGGCGCAACAGCACAGGGCGAGCTGCACCCGCGCCCATCGGCACCCAGCACCTTGCCGTCCGGACAGGAGCAGAGCGGCCGCCCGCCCTCCTCGCCGCACGTCCCCTCGCAGCCCCCGTTGGCCACGCGGCAGGGCCAAGCCCCCGGGGTGTCGCGGCCCCAGCGCAGCCTCCCGCTCTCCCCGTCCTCGTCGCAGCGGAGCTCGAGCCCCGTGGCCGGGATGGCGGCGGTGCTGCGGGGCGGCAACACCAGAAAGTCCCCGCCGCGGGCGCCGAAGGGGGTGGCGTAGGTGACGAGCAGCCCCTCGGCGGGAGGCAGGCGAGGGCAGCTGCCCCCGTAGTTGTACTCGCAGAGGAAGCCGTCGGCCGGCTCCTCGCACCGCCGCTCTTCCCAGTGCAGATCCCGCGAGACGGTCACGCACCGCTCCCCGCACCGCCGCCCCGACGGCGCCCAGTTGGCATAATCGGTGCGGCGGTCGCCCGTCACCCACTGGAAGCCGCGCAGGCGCTGGGACGGCTCGGTGCAAGGAAGGGGCAGCCGCAACCCCAACCACAACGTCCCGCTGCGGTTCTGCAGCAGCAAGGCGATGGCGTCCTCGGCCACGGTGGAGCGGACGGTCATCAGGTGCCCGCCGCCTCGCTCGCACGCTTCGCTCGCCTCCGCGAAGGGCTTCGTCGCCCAGAAGATGCCGAAACAATCGTGCTCCAAGCACTGGGCGCCCGAAGGGGCGACGGGCTCCGGTTGCCCGCCCAGCCCCAGCCCCAGCCCGACCAGCAGCAGCGGCAGCGGCAGAGGGAGCCGCCGCATGGCAAGCGGCGGAGAGACCGGCCGGTGCCGCAAATCTCTGGCATCCCGTCTCTCTCTCTCCTTCCACGATTTATAAACGCTCCGGGCCCTCCCCGCCGCAGGAAGGAAGCGCCTCCGGGGACGGGCCGCCGCCGCCGGTGCTGCGCCGAATGATTGAGGCGGGGGGGGGGGGGGGGGGCCGGGGGGGGGGGGGGGGGTAAATCCCGGGTAAATCCTGCCCTTTCCAGACGGTCCCCACCCGTTCCCCCCCCTCCCTTTCCTTCTGCCGGCTCCTCCCCGACGAGCTGGAGGCTGGATCCGGGCGGGGTGGCGGGGCAGGGACCGCCCGGACCCTAGGATGCTCCGCCCGGACCCGGGATGCTCCGCGTCGGTGTCGGGAGGAAAGGAGCGGGGGAGCTGAAGGCTGCTCCGGGACAGCGGCTCTACAGGCATCCGCGGCAGATTAGGGGCTGAGCAGACCCGGAGAAAATGGGTTTTCTCCTTGTGCAAAGCGGTGGAGGGACGGTGAGTTACTAAAGGGGAACTCATGAGGGAAATCAGCCCATCTGAGCCGGGCTGGGTTCCTCATTCCCCAACTTAGAATCATAGACCGATTTTGGTTGGATGAGACTTTTTAAGATCATTGAGTCCAACCATTAACTCAGTGCTGCCAGGTCACCACTAAACCATGTCCCTCAGCACCACATCTCCACAGCTTTGAAACCCTTCCAGAGGTGGGGACCCCACCACTGGCCCGGGCAGCGTGCACCAAGCCTTAACAACCCTTGTGGGGAAGAAATTGTTCCTCAGGTCCAGCTTATACTTGCCCTGGTGCAACTTGATGCTGTTTCCTCTTGTCCTGTTGCTTGTTCCTTGGGAGAAGAGCCTGACCCCACCTGGCTCCAGCCTCGTATCAAGTAGTTTTCAAGAGCGAGAAGGTCTCCCCTGAGCCTCCTTTTCTTCAGGCTGAACAACTCTAGGTCCTTCAGCCACTCCTCACAAGACCCTTCACCACCTTCTTACATCATCGGTTTTATTACAGTCAGCACCACCACAAAGACTACGTAGCCCTGAAGCTGACATGAGATGGTGATGGCAGCAGTGCAGACAGCAGCCCCCAAGCCATCCCCACTCAGGATGCCACATCAGGGCCCAATCAGTGGCCTGCTGGTCCTTTCCAGCCCAATCACCACTGCTCTTCAAGTTTCAGCAACTCAATTTCATACCATGGAGGCTGGTTCTCAGCTGCAGACCTGGCAGGAGCACCTCTGTATACCTTCAAGGCAGACAGGGTCAGGGGCTCTAGGATGGGTGCGTGCCCACCCCTTGGCCTCTTCCCATCACTTGCTTTTCTCTGGCTGTGAGACAGTGTCCCCAGGAAATGATGGCACAGCACAGGGTGGTGTCCGCCGCTGGCAGTGGGTGTCATGTGGCTGGGCACCCACACTTCTGGGAAGAAGTGCCCATTGCTCAGGTATCTTGGCCACTCTGGCCCTGTAGCAATGGCAGCTCCTGGCACTCATCTGAGCACGCAAGATGCACTGGAGTGAAGGCAGGGCTCAGGCTGCCAGCCCTTCAAGTCAGGCTTTAAAGAAAAAAGCAGTTTAAAATTTTTCAAAGAGGGAAGAGATTCTGAGATGTCCCCAGGGGTTTATTGATTCTTCCTCAAGCAGTGAGGGACTTGGGAGAGCCCTTCCCCGTGTCTGAAGGACAATGTCTTAACAGTGATGAGCGACCATCTCCATGCGCCTTACGATTTGCAGCCCCGCAGAGCAGTCCCTGAGGGTTTAACGTAACATGGGACACTGAAAAAAAGTGGGATTTCCCCCAGGATTTGCAACTCAGCCCACAGTTATGTGTATAGACAGGGCTGACATGGCCTTGGTCTTGAAATGAGAGAAAACGTGTGTTTTCCCAACAGCTGTACCCTTTCCACAGTGTTATCTTTGCCTCCGCTGTCAGAACACAGCCAAGAGCAAAAGAGAAATGAAAAACAAACATCCAAAGCAGTGCCACTCAGAGGAGAGGGGATTTGACCCTTTTTTTACCTTTTTTTTTTTTTTTATTGCATTTTGAGAGCGGTGTTTTCACCGGAGGACTGAGTGACTGCGCTCAGCCCTCAGGATCCCCCGCAGAGCAACAAATCCCTCTTTCAAAAGAAAGTTGCTTTATTAAACTTGGATGGTTCGTCTCGTCCTTTGCCAGCCCTGTGTGGGTCATATAGCTCACGCAAGGCAGTGGAGGAAAGGAAAGTTGGGGAAAATAATAGGAATAGGAATAATAATAGGAAGAATAGGAATAGAATTATATGAATAGGTTTAATAGGAAACATAATAATAATAATAACAACAATAATAATAACAGCAACAATAGTAACGGTCACCAAACAAGCCGTGCTGTTTGGTAGCTGATGGGAAGGGGAGCAGAGGAGTTCATGCTCTTTATCTGAAACCCTCCTCCCTGCACATCTTTGGCCTCTTTCTCACCTCCACCTCCATCTCTCTGGGAAGGGGAAGGTGAAGGAGATGCCGTGTTCTGCATCGACCACAGGAGGGGCGATGGAGAACTTCAGAGGGAGAGTTTTCAGAGGGAAACCAGGAAAATACAGGGGGTGGAAAGGTCAGGGCAGACAATGGGAAAAGAAAAGAAAGAATGTAATGGGTGGAAAAATAAAAAAAACCCACCAATAGATTTCTGCTCTGTTTTGGTTTTTTCTTTGAGAGTAATTACAGAAACAGATAAAAATTTCCTTTTCAAGGCTGCGCTATGAGAAATATTTTGAACATTTCCAGGAAAAACTGTAATGCTCCCCAAACAGTGATTTCTGAGATCATCACGCTAATGTCCTTGCCCCACCGACCCCAGTTTGCAGGGTGGCTCTTGCTCACACAAGGGCAAGATAACCAGGGCAGAACCAACGACATGAATCACATTCTAATCATGTTCTAAGGACTCTTTTTTTTACTGGTCTGATCTTTCCCCTCCAAGCATGCGAGGCATGGGCCGTCATGGCCCGGACAGGCTGACTCAGGGCTCCAGGACTGCCCTTCCTGCTGACAACCTCCTTTTCCCTTCTCAAAAAGCTGATTAACGGGGTTCCTCAACCGCACAGAGGGGTTGCGAGAGGCTCCTGGCTGCCATTGTGGGAGGGAAGCGGTCACTTTTCTGTCTCTGACTCAGATGGAACATTCCATCCCTGTCACCCTGCAGTGGCTGGGGAACGTGGGAGGGATGCAGGAGGAGCAGGGGCTCCAGTGGGCATTGGGCATGGGTCCCAGCTCAGCTCTGTTTGGTGCTTTGGGGAAATGAAGGGCCTTGGGTCAGAATGCTCCTAATTAGACATGATTTGATACAGTGTAACTGACTAATTGTCATAAAATATGATATGATATGATATAATATAATATAATATAATATAATATAATATAATATATTATAGTACAAGGTCCCTTTCAACCCAAATAATTCTATTCTATTCTATTCTATTCTATTCTATTCTATTCTATTCATATACTACACTATAGGGTCTCTTCCAACCCAAATAATTCTATGATTCTTTAATAAAATATAATATAATGTACTCATATACTATACTGTAAGGTCCCCTCCAACCCAAACCATTCTATGACTCTATACTATACCATAATGTACTATAATATATTTAATGAATAGAATAGAACAGAACAGAATAGAATAATATTAATGTACTATAAGGTCCCTTCCAACCTAAACCAGTCTATACTTCTATATTATACATACTATACTGTTACATAATTATATTAATACACTATGCTAAGCTATAAGGTCCCTTCCAACCCAAACCATTCTATGATTCTATACTATGCTATAATAGATTAAAACAGAATAATATAATCTTAAATTGTTATGTCACGATTAAAAAAATAAAAAAGCAAAACCATCCCATTAACCACATCTATGTGGTTCCCCACCTATGTGTGATCTGTGTGCGGTCCCACTTTGGATCCTTACAGCTGCATGGGGGTGCCCTGATTTAGGTGATCTGCCTTGGGTTTGTGGTGTTCCCCTGATGTGTACAAGCTGTGTTCCTGCAGGAATCCCTTGCAGAAAAGGGGAATTTCTGGAGGAGAAAATATCTCAAGGCCAGGAAGCTCCAGAGAAATAAATAAATTGAAAAAGAAGAGTTAGTGTGCAGCCAGGCACCCAGACAAGTTGCCCCTAGTTTCATCATGGGCACAGAAAATTAGTGGTGGGGCCAAGATAGGTCCTGCAAACATCCCTTGTCCTGTTTTTTCCCCTCTGACTCGTATTTTGATGTTAATTCTCGGGCAACAACCAGGGAAAGCAGACGGTGTCATTTCTCACAGGGATTAAAGCCTCCTGGGGCTGGGAGTTTGTGATATGTGGCACGGCAAGCATGAGGCTTCTCCTTCTGCCATCACCTGGGACCCACTTTCTACCCTGCCTCAGGCCAGCTTGGCTGAATTAATCAGTATTTTCTGTTGGCTCATGTATATCTCCATTTGCAGAGGATGGAGGTGTCCTGACAACGGAAAATCTTGGAATTTTTACTTATTTAGGAGAATTAAATTCTTATCATTCTCCATGAGCTTGCTGTTGAGCTTTGCAACGTGACATGCCCAGAAGCTTGGAGCACCTGAGGCAGGGTTTTCCCTTAGGAAAGACAAAGGATTATGGACCAGGGGAGGTTTAGGTTGGACATGAGGAGCACCTTTCTAAGAAATAGGGTAAATTTCTATCCTGGGGTTGGCTAAGTTAATGCGTCACTTTTGTTTATCCATGAGGCTCTTGCTGGGGGAGCTCCATCCGACATGCTCCAACCTCAGCGAGGCCAAATAACCAGGATTAGAGGTAACTGATGGAGGTTTCTTGCTACATTCCAGCCAGGAGCAATGTTCCTGATAAAATATAAACATCACCCCACCCTCGGTAGCTTCCCAGCAGTGACGCACCCATGCCCTGGACAGGGTCTGCTGCAAATTCTGCATGCCTGGCATCTTATCACCATGAATGCTTCCCGAGACAGGTGGAGCAACTCTGGGAATGTTATTTTAGGTCAATGCATGGAGGCACCAAAAATCCGCCATGAGATGTAGTGTCCTGAGGTTTTTTAGGGTGTTCTTGGTTTTAAACACTATTTAGGGCAAATGTCAATGACTGATAGAATACCATGTGAACACCATGAGTGTTCATGGGTGACAAGAGTGAGGTCTAGGATTGTTGAGGTTTTTTTCCCCACCTTTGTGACTTTTTCCCTGGTTTTGTGACTTTTTCCTGATCTTTGAAACCATTCCCCTTTTAAGGATGGCCTTTCTTTGAGGGTGCATGTCCTGGAGGCAACTCTAGCCACCAACAATCCTCCAGTTTGAATTAATCAAGTGATTTCTGTGCCCGATTGCTGATTAGAACCAGAAGAGCAGATCTCTGCCCTCATGCAGAGCTACGCTGAAATCAGTGGGATCGCTGGTGGGTTTAGGACCTTGCTCATGGGCTTAGGACCTTTTTCATGGGCTTAGGACCGTGCTCATGGGCTTAGGACCTTGCCTGTGGGTTTAGGATCTTGCTCATGGGTTTAGGATCTTGCTTGCGGGTTTAGAACCCAATCAAGATCATTCCAGTGACTCTATCCCACGGCCCTGGTAGACACGGAGTGAACGGCCCCAGCTCAGAATACTAGCACCTGCAAAGGACTGAGACTTCACTGACTTTGCTACATGTGGAGTGAGAGCTGGAAGAGGACCTGTTAGTGTCACCCACCCCTGTAGGACATGCAAGCATTCCATGCACCAAATCAATGTCCATTTATCAAAACCCACTGAAGACACATTCTAGTTAGATTTTATTCACCCGACTCTGCAGTGAAACCCCCTTGGGCTGGAGTGAACACCCTGTCTCCTCTGACTGGACCAAACCATCTGGTCTTGTTCCTATTTGCTTTAACCCATGGGATTTGCTGGGCCCTGGATCACTCTCTACTGAGGCCACAGATCAGATCATCCCCAATGGGTTCATAAAGAAGGGGAGATGGGAGATGATCCAGGGGGCATTGTACCAGGGTGAAGGATGCTACATCAGGAAACATTCCAGCAGGAAGAACCCAAACTAAACCTAGGCACAAACTGGGGTCTTCCCTATACTGGACCCACTGCAGAATCTCTGTCAGCATTACCCATCAGTGCAGGCACCATAATTTTAAGCCTGTAGGTTGTCCTGTTGCTGGCAGAGGATTATTTGTAAACTTAATGTATTCACATGTTCCAATGGCTTTTCTGGTTGGTCATAACACAGGCAGGGGAAGAATTTTCGGTGGGATTTCCAGGAACGCTGCCGCTGCTTTCACTGCTTCTCCCAGCCACAGTACGGAGAAAAGGAAGCATGGACAGAACATAAAAACATTTCTATCGGCCACATTTTCCTCTGTTGTTTGGGGTTTGGTGTTTATTTTTTTTATTTTATTTTACAATGGAGAAATGAAGACAAAAAAAAAACAAAAACCAAAAACATCAGGAAAGGGTTTTCCTCCCCACATGGAAGAACAGGATGCAGGTCACTGCCTACAGCAAACTCCTTTGTGTCCAGTTCCCATTTCTGCAGTAATTAAGCCTCAAGTACACAATAAAACCAGCAGAGACTTCAGGAAACCCGTGTACCCTTTGAATGACATGCCTGCTCTTTCCAAGCACCTTTTTCACCTCGTAGAGCATGGGGAAATCAGGAAGCTGGCACAGCTGGACCCCCCTGCACCCCTCAGTTTTTCTGGGGAAGATTCATGCAACATGAAACAGCTCCAAGAGGCATCCGTTGTCAGGAGAGGCTGAGAATACACAGCTGGGTACCTGGGGAAGGATGGGGAAACAGCTTCGCCCTGAGAAAGCATTTGCTTGGAAGAGGATTGAAAAGTTTTATATGTGATAATCAGCAAATATACAACATCCAGTGTATTTTTTACAAGGGGAGTTCCCTCTGACATGAGTTGTTAAAAAAACAAAACAAACCACTAAAAAAACTCACCCTGTTTGTGGCTGCAGAGCCCAGTCCCAGCCCTGGTGAAACACATCAGACTTTCAAACCCATTTCAATGAGAACCAGGCAAACTGGAAGGTTGAAGGCAGGTGGGGGATGGCAGGGACCAGCACTGCTTTTAGGGTGGCAAAGAACTCGGGGAGGGCAGCTGCGATAGGGAAGTGAAGCAGCTGCTTTTTTTCCTGTCGGCATTTCAAGTACAGGTAAGGGGAAACAAGATGAGAAAGGAAATTGAACCAATTTCCTTTAGGAAGACAAATCCACATTGATAATTTGCTGGTTTTAAGCATGGTGAGGTTCTGAAGAGCTGAGGAGCAGCCCTGGCAGGCAAGTCCAACCCCATCTAGCACCAGCCTCACAACACCATTCCTGTTAACCCTTCCCTCGGCTGGTTTATAAACCCCAGGACTGATTCTAGCTGCCTTCCCACCCAGACCTGCCTTCTGGGAGAAGATCAGATCCTGCTTTGCAAGACATCCCAGGACAGGCTCTTGGCCATGCAAACCCACATTGAACAGACAGCATCACCCCCTCTCCCTTTTATTTTAAGTTTTAATTTGCCAAAAATCTCTCTTCCCCCCTCCTTCCTGCCCCAGGACTGCCGTTACCTGCGCTCGCTGCCCGCCCCACGGTTCTCCGGCTGCTCAGGCACCCAGCAGTAGTTATCTGCCGCATTTTTAGATGGTCGCTTCTCCCGCTTGGCCGCCCTCCTCCTGCAAGCCACAAGGGCTAGGGCAAAGGCCAGCAGCAGCAGGATGGCTACCAGGCTGCCCAGGATGTAGTAGAGGAGCAGCCGTGGACCGTCAGCACTGTGCTCGGGGCTGTGTGCTGACCCTGCAGCCGTGGGAGATGGCGGTGTCACTCTGATGGGGATGCCCAAGGTCTGGGGGATGCCCATGGTCCATGGGGCACCTGTGGTCTGGGGGATGCCTGTGGTCCGTGGGATGCTTGTGGTCCGAGGGATGCTCGTGGTCCGTGGGGTGCTGTTGGAGGTGTCCGTGGGGTCCTCTCGAGTGGTGGGTGCGGCATGGCAGCCGCGTCCATCCTCCTGCCGGAGGAAGCCAGGTTGGCAGAGACACTCAAAGCTGCCAGGCAGGTTGCGGCAGGGCCCAGGGCAGGGGTTCCGTAGGCACTCGTCCACATCCATACAGTCATCAGTGCTGCCAGGCTGGCGCTGGTAGCCTGGCCGGCAAGCGCACTGGAAGGAGCCAGGGATGTTGAGGCAGAGCTGGGGGCAGACACCAGGCTGGGCACACTCATCCTCATCACGGCAATGTCGTCCACCCAGCCCTGTTGGCCGGTAGCCAGGCCGGCAGAGGCAGAAAAAGCTGCCAGCTGTGTTATGGCACTCGTGTTGGCACGGCTCATCCAGGCACTCATCCACATCCAGGCAGCTCCGGCCATCAGGTGCCAGCACATAGCCAGTCTCACAGCTGCACTCGAAGCCACCAGGCTGGGCCCGGCAGGTCCCCTGGCACGGGTTGGGGTGGCAAGCATCCTCAGGCAGGCAGGAGGCCATGTCGGGGGCCAAGGTGTAGCCAGGATGGCAGGCGCATCGTGGGGTCTCCCCCGGTGCCTCCAGGCACTGGTGCTGGCAGCCCCCGTTGCGGTGGGCACAGATGGTGGGGCAGAGGGGTCCAGGGGGGTGCCAGGCAAAGCCACCCCCCTCCAATGGCCCCTTGCAGACGGTGAAAGCCGGACCCTCGCCCCCCTCGCATTCCGCCTGCGCCAGCGTGCCAAAGGGGGCCACCGCTAGCCAGGGGCTGCGAACCCCAAATGGGGTAGTATAGGTGACCTGTCCAGGTCCGGCCATCGGCAAGGGACCGCACATCCCCTGGAAGCTGAACTTGCAGAGGAAGGCAGTCAGCTGGGTCCGGCATGGGTGGTCAGCCCAGCCAGTGGTGCCGGTTGGCTTGCCCAGCCGTAGGCTGACGCAGCGGGAGCTGAGGCAAGTGACAGCTGGCTCAGCAAGCCACGCCGAATAGTTACCAGGGTCCCCGCCGGCTGCCCAAGCAAAGCCCCGTAGAGGTTCCTGCGGCTGGACGCAGCGTCCCCGTGACAGTGACAGCCCGATCCACGCTGGGCCTGGCCAGCCAGCTGCTTCCAGCAGCTCCCGCAGCCGCTCAGCCTCGCTGGGGCTGCGCACTGGAGCCAGGTTGCCACCGTTGTGGCGGCAGCGTTCCTGGGCGCCGTTCCAGCCCAGCTCGGCCCGGTGAAGGGTGTAGCAGGCGTTGCCAGCGCAGACCACCTCGGCGTCTTCTCCGCCTGATCCCAGCACCAGCACCAGCACCAGCACCAGCCAGGCCACAGCCATCCCGCTGGCTGGATGGCCAGACGGACGGATGAACAGAGGGACTCGTCAGCTGCAGACTCACATCCCCTCGTCCCACTGAGCTCACCCTACGTGCATCCTGTGCTCCTGGGTCTCCTATTTATCACCGGAGGCTACGGTTTCCTGTAGCGTGGCCGTTTGCTGGTGGCGGTCGCCTTGTTGTCTTCCCCTTCCCCCCAGAGCAGCCAGCTCCTTGCTCCCATCCTCAGTGCTTTGGTTGTGCTTCGGCTGGTGACGCTTTTCTGTCACAGAAACAAGCCGAGTTCCTGCTTTTTTTGGTTGTTTTTTGAGGGCTTGATCTACTCATTCACCCAGCAGATGATATTTTTTAATCCCTAATACGGCCTGATAGTTTTCAAGCATGTATGGCTAAAAGAGAAGAAACCCGAAACAACAAAAACCAAAATAAAAAGCCGTGGGATCTCTTGCTATCAGCCCGTAAAAAGAAACTGAATATTTGGCGCAGCATCTCATGCACACGCGACATTTCCAGTGCATTTTTCCCCTTTTTTCGTGCACTTTAAATAGACAGAGAAGCCCTGAAATAGGAACTAGGTCGTGGGAAGGTCCAGGCTGCCAGGATGGAGCCGAGCTCAGCTGGTCCCTGGTGTTGTACAGAGCAAAACCTGAGTGTCGGGTGAAGTGCTGGGCAGATGCTGCCCCAGCATCGTGATGCTGTTGTGATGCTCCATGTTCGTAACTCACTGATCATCACTTGACCCTGCGCTGGTGTAGGGCTGGTTTTGATCGATGTCAGTGGCTCTGCAGAAGGTCATTAGAGAAAGGGCAAAGGCATTGAGAGCATTTAAACTGTCCCATTTAAACAAACATTCACATTGCAAAAGCCCCTAAAAGGGCTTCTTTGCAACAGTGTTTTCAGATCCAAAAGCATTTTAGCATTGTGCTTGGAAATTTATAAATTTGTAAATATTTAAATTAAAGATTTTTCTAATGTAGGGTTTGCTGTAGTTATCCTGAACAGGAGATGCCAAGCACTGTGGTGACTTCTTTTCTTTCCCAGCAGAGAGGTTGGGATGGTGATAGGGTTATAGAGGGTGAAGATAAATGGCCTAGCCCTGACGAAGGGAGGGTCGCAAGATGGTGTCTCCAGACGCCATTCACTGAGTTTTCCACTTGCTCTTTGGAGACCCTTGGATGAAGACAAGGAGGCAGAGTTGGTTTGATGACACTTTTTACACAGGTCACATAGAACGGGGCAGTTTATTCAACCTACTATGTATCACTGTGAGGGGGAATACAGCAGATGGGCAAAAAGAAGATGTGTTTAAAAAAAAACCTAATCCCGGCTCCCTTGGTGATTCTCCATCCACCCTTCTGCATCTCCAGGATGTTCTCCTGGAGCATCCTTCTTGCAGCAGCAAACTCAGACTCTCTCTTATCTTTTCCTGCTTAGCAGGCATCCGTCATAACCATGAATTCAACATTCCCTCCAGCAATCTTCCTATTTGTTGATCTATCAGCTTTCTGTGGGCTGAGTTAGCTCAGAAATGACATAGTGATTGACAGCAACCCCACTGAGGAACTGAAACAAGAAACCTCCTCATTCACTTCCCTCCTGCATACCCTAAATATAAAAGTCTCCCAAAATCCCAATACTGAAGACTGCAGGTTTGTGTTCTTCCCCAGACCTGTCTGAGCTGAGAATAAGGTGCTAATGTTCTGAAACCCAAGCACTTTGGGTCAGTGGTCACAGCAAAAAATTCTTTGATGCCATCTCGAATTGGTTCTATTCAGAGTTTCCTGTTGGAAGAGATGGGGGGGGGATTTTTATTTTGATTTGTGCAAAGTAAGAGAGCTCAACACAAAAGCATTTCCTTTCTGCTAAACCAGTGTGTGCCTTTGCTTTATAAAAACACTGCTGGCATTTGGTCTTCTCAGCTGAAGAAGCGAGTCAGGACTAGTGCTCTGCTGACAATTTATTTTAGCGACCCAAACCAGCATTTTCTGTCCAACCAGTTTCCACAGACAAAAAATGTCCCTTTCTAACTATAGCTCCTCTGGACATTTCCAAGATGGGGTTACTGACAAACCCCAAAATACTGAAAAAAATAACTTCTAGATACATATCTAAGAGGCCCTTCCAGCAAAGGAATTAATGAATTGCTGGCAGTATTCTTTGTTAGGATGGGTATGGGGTGGAAATCAGGGCTCCTGTCCCATGGAAGAGAACTTCACTGTGCCAGATACTTTCCTTTAATTTGCAAGAATCCGGCTAAGAACTTTTTCCAGTGTCTTTATTTACACCACCACCCCCCACACCCCCCCAATAAATGTTTGAATGTTCCTGCTAGGGCTGTTTGCGGGCTGGTTACAATTTCACAGACAGGAAACCTCACCCATCACCACCACTTTTTAGCAAGGTCTTCATCTGCAAAGCTTACGCTGAGACTTTACCCACAGTTTTGGCAAAAGAGTGGATTTTGCTGACTTAAAAAAACATCATGCTTCCATTGTCTTTTATTAAATATGTCACGCTTTTGAAATTTTCTTTGCAGTTGGGCTGATGTTGCCATTTGAAAATCAATCAAAGTCCCAGTTCTTAAGTGAAAAGGGTTTTTGTTTCGCAACCCCCATGGTGGAAGGTATGTATAAAACCCTATTTCAGATAATAATCAAAATCAAATTATCTTCTGGAGATCATAAATCCTGCTGAATGGCATATTGCACTTCAAAAAAACATATAAAATTAAATTAAAAAAAAAAAAAATCAGCTCACTGAAGGAACTGGTTAAAAACATGTTTCTCCAAGGACAAAGAAGGAAACATGAACCGTCTGCTTGACATCAGCAAGGGCTGTTTGTGCAAACCCCCAAGGCTGGGACAAGGGACAATGGGGCCGGGGAAGGGGGGACACCTGCGCCAGCAGCAGAAGAATAGGAGGAACTGGGCTTCCTCTGGGGACGTCCTCAAAGACATCGCCTCTTGTTGGTGCTATGCAGTAAATGGCTCGTTCCCTGGGCGAGGAGTGGGGCCTGGTGCAGTGGGCAGGCTCTTGGGAGGGGGTAACATGTTTCGCATGTGAAATCTGGGGGAATTTGAGCTATGTGGAACAACTGGGTTGACTCCTGCTAATGACAAATGAGGGCACTGGAGAGGCTGCCATGTGTTTGCATGAGTGCACCTGAGCGGATATTAATATTTTTTTCATGGAATCATAGAATCATTTTGGTTGAAAGAGACCTTTAAGATCATCAAGTCCCTCTGCTTTTAAAGCAAGAAAATCTTAATACTAACAGAGATGACTGGAATGTTTTCCAGCTAAATATCTCTGCAGGATGCTGCTTGGTGGCCAGTGTTGGAGTTCCTGTCTAAGAAGCAAGAATTAGCTGCAACAGGCACAAAACCCAAAGTACCAGGAGCAGAATGTTGCTTTAATTAGTTCCTATCTATCATTGTTATTATATTTATGGCAACAGCAGGCATGCTTGCTTGCAGTCAGGTAAATAATACTGATTTTTAAGGGTATCATCATCATGAAGCTGTGGCACATCGTTAACTTATTCAGTAGCTCAAAGCAGCTATCAGTGATGTATTTTTTGTACTCAGCTGAGTACAGGGAGGTGTTTCTCCTTCCCTGATCCTGCTCCACTGGGCTGGGGGGTCAGCAGAACCCCAAGCATAAGTCACAAAGCCTCTGCCAAGCTGCTGGAGACCCTGTGAGAGATTGAAAAAAATGCCTGGAAGGAAGTAGAAAAACAAACAACATTGAATACAAGATGGGAGGGGGAGAAAAACCACTTCCAAAACCCGGCACGTAACGGGACGGGTGGAGTAAGACTTTGCAAATGGCTACAGGCAGTATGGTCACAATAAACTTGACTAAGAAATGAACCGTTTATTCGTTAATGTGATACTTTGCAGGAAATATAAAATATATGCCCTCTTATTATTTATTTATTGTTAGAGAAAGAAAAATACTCGAATAAATGCAACAAAGTCAACTTTGTAAGAAAAGCCAGTGAAAATATTTCACATTCTTTAGCAGCCAGCATTCAGAATTCTTTTCATGAGACCCCTTTTAAAGCAAGCCATCGAGAGCAGTCTACATGAAAGGCAGCCCCATGAAGGGAGCACTTCCCTCTCCCACTGGTCTCACCAGCGGGGAAGAAACGGTGCTTTTTCTCCCCAAAGGCCAGGGCCACGCATCATGCTGCATGTCTCTGTTTATTTGTCCTGCCTTTCACTCCAGGCTGCAGCTGACGCTGCCCCTTCAAGATGTGACACTGGGACAAGGAGGGGCTAGATAAAAAGAGGGATGCTGGCAGGGGGGGAATGCTCAGAACAGGCATTTCAGCAGGAAAAGGGTTTGGCAGGAGGATGAGGATCCCGTGTCCTACAAAGCTGGTGATTTTTTCTAATTTTGAATGGAGCCCTTCATGAGCAACGCATGGTGTTGGGAAGGGCTACTCGGTGCTTGTGGGCCAGTGCTTGTGGCCAGGGAAAAATGCTCTTCTGGGAAAAGCTGTATCTTCCTGTGATGTTTTTTCACCTCCAGAAACACTTTTTCTACCTCCTCCTCCTGAGGATGGGAATTACTGAGGGCCAGTGGCAACCTACTCTGGAAACATCAGTCCTATGCCCAAATAATGCCTGGACCACCTGAGACTAATAAGCAGTCTCATTTTACTGAGCTGTGGTCCCAGCAAACCTTTGGAGATTCAGTCAAAAGAAAAACAAAACAAAACAAAACAAACGAAACACCAAATTCTTATGGATTTAGGGACTGAAGAGAGGGTTTGGGTTCCAGCTAGGAGATGCTGAAGGGCTGGCTGGGAGGATATCAAGACCATACCTTTCCCCTGATGGCCTGGTTGCTGCCATGCATTTCTTGATGGTTCTCTTTCCCCTTGGGCTCCTCTGGTTTTTAGGAGCAATTTGAAGAGGAAAATGAAAACCCACATGGTGAGGAGAAGCCAGGAGGGAGAGGCAACAGCATCCAAACTCAAAAACTGACCCCCTTTTGTTCCTTTTTATCACCCTCCTTTATTTCCCTGAGTAGGAGTTTCCCATTGAAATCGTGTGTCGGTATCGGTGTATGGGGAATAGCTCCAAAATGTGATTTTTTATGAAGTTTGTTTCCCAATTAAATGGGTGTTTTAAAGGGCAGATGGTTACCAGGGATGGATTTCTCATTGCTCTGTCTTCTCTTCTGTAATCCCAATGGTCATGGTGGATCTATACAGGTTTTCTGGAGAATTGCTTACCCAGTTTAATTCCTGGAACTATCAAGGCTTGGACCCATACTTGTTTTTCCATTTACAACAGGTTTTACTGCTGTTATTTACATGTAGTGCAGACAAACCGAGTGGTCCTTAGCTGGAACTGGGCTCTGCTGTGGATGGTTTTGTACAGACACAGAGCAATGGAAAAAATCCCAGCAATACTGGTAATCAACACTGATTTGATCTGAACTGAAGACTTAAATCCAGTGCAAGGGTTTCCATCTGCAGTCTGGAGTTGAAGTGACATGACATGAAGATTCTTGTCCCTGTGCCACCCTGAGCAGCCCTCCCATGCACGCAGGATCTACGGGACCCTCCTTCAGCATGGTCATGGACAAGATCTGCTTGATCACCCTCACAATAAAGATATATCTCATATATATATGTATATATATCAGCTAGAATTTGTGGCTCAAAGTCACAGACACAAACCAGTGTCTTTTAAAAGAAAGAAAAAAAAAAAAAAAAGGTGCTTTTGGATGTAAAATGTCTTCTGGGGGCTGTTCTGAAAGTCTTAAAAAATGAAGTTTTCTGCATTCCAGCAGGCCTGATGTAGCTCCCCAGGAGCCTGGAAAACAAGATTAAAAAAAAAATTGATAGTTTGATTGACAAACACTGCATAAAATCCAATGGAGCCTGATCTAGAAGTGTTATTGATCTGACCCAGCACTGTGTGGTGGCAAGTTGTATTTCCTATGTGCATGCTATTGATTTTGAGGTCTCGCCATGCTCTGTTACCTGCCAGAACTTCTGTAAGTTCACCCCATGTCATTAACCAGTGGATAAGACTTTGGGATGTTCAGGCTGGTACAGGGTGACCTACCTAGAGCTGCAGCAGGATTGACTTGGGAGAGCCTGAGCCCAGAGCCACCATATGTAGCTATCAGCAGCAGCATAATCCAAGGAGATAGGAGCTGATTTGGTCCTTTTCCTGGTAGGTTTGCCTTTGGTGAGGGTGATGGGTAGGTCTGTATTTTTTTTGTTGGGGGCCACAGGAAAAGGAGCTGCCTGGTCCTGGTTAGATGCTTGCTGTTGGAATTTGGGGTTGTTGTCTTGGAGAACATACTGTTTGGAAAGCGTGGGGGAAATGGGGCCCCAACTGTGTATTTTTATGGGCTCCCAGCTCTACAGCAAAACCAGTGTCATGTTTACATCCCATTCACTTCAGAAACATGCTGGTAAAATCCAGGTCAAAATGTTCATGCAACATTTGTCTCTTACTTAACTGCTAAAAGATGTGATGGTTCCCTCTTCCCAGCATTTATGGTCTACAGAAAGGCCAATGTGAGACCTCAGTGGTGGGTTCTGAGCATATGGCTTGATTTCTGGATAGCATATCGAACTTGTGTGTTTTTTCTACTGCAGCAAACAACAAGGTCATCTTGCTAAAGGGTAGAGAAATTATTTTTAAATGTCATGCTTCAGTCATGTGACTTTTTTTGTTTTCCTCCATAAACTCTTTCTATCTAACTGGGGTGGAACCAGCAGAGATGTGAACTCCCCAGAATGAGCACCCAAAGCTCCTTGTACCGTTTTGTGGTCTGAAAACCTTCTTATTCATTAGTTAAATACAATTGGCCCAGTAGATACTGTGGGATTACGGAGTAAAAAAGGACTGTTACTCGATGACTCTAAATCTAGGGGGCAGGGCTTGGGGATGGAGGTGGGCTCCTGGTGCTTGCCTCTGTCTGTCTGGGGTGTGGGGCATGTTTTGCTCCTCAGCTGAAAATCAGCTTGTACAGAGAGGTTTATTGTTTGGCCCTTTTACCCTGTGTTAGGAAAATTCTTGTTGTATGACAGTGTAATGGCCCAGCAGAGGTGAGGTTTTTGATGGGTGAATGGGAGGAAGCTCTGAAGGCCTCCTTCTTTTCAACACTGACAGCCAAAAGCAGATTTTCCAAGGATTTCTGAGCTGTTTCCAGTAGAGCTACTCATCTGTGTAGATACTCAATGTTCAAAACAACCTCATGATCATAGAATGGTTTGGGTGGGAAGGGACCTTTCAAGGCCATCTAGTGCAACCCCTCTGCGGTAAGCAGGGACATCTGCAACTAGAGCAGGTTGATCAGAGCCTGAGCCAGCCTCACCTGGAATGTTTCCAGAGATGGGGTTTCTACAACTTTTCTGGGTAAGAAATTATCAAATTGAGCCATTTCCCATCTCTTGCAGATAAAACCCAAGCCCTTACTTAGCTTGTGCATGGACTTTTGCTTGCTTGAGAAGTGTGGGTGGGAACCTGAACTCCTCCACACCCAAAATCCTTTGAGCATCATTCAGTGGAAGGGCTGACAGGTCTGGTGGGAGCATGACATGCTGAGCTGGTGGCAGTTAAAAGGGGTCTGCAGAACCTCTGTTGGGAGGACATTGGGCAAAATAGGCGCTGAGAAAGCGGCTCCATGCTGTGAGCTGGTGGTACCAGCTGAGGTTCCTTGTTGTCCATGTACTTCTCTGGTGGGATCCCTGTGTCTTGGCTGTCCCTCCTTGTGATGGCTTGCTTAGGTGAGACATTTGCAGACGCTACATGAGGTCTCTGACAGGTGGGAGGGAGCTGATAGTGAGTGTTATTAGCAGCAAGAGTGATAATGGGTAGCATCTGCTGCTGAAGGTCAAATAAGAACACATGTCCCTGCCTTTGGGTTGAAACTATCCCCAGCCAGGCTGCCAGGAGACAGGATATACCCTTCAGAGAACAGCTGAGCCACTGAGCTGGTGCTGGGCTCCTTGCACTTGCTGAGCTGTTCTCATGCTGTGCCTTAACCCTGTTGAGCCCTGTGTGTGGCTTTCCTGTGCTGGAAGGGTCCTACAAGAAAGATGGAGATGAGCTTTTGAGCAGGACCTGTTGTAACAGGACAAAGGGTGATGGTTTTAAACTAAAAGAGGGAGATTTAAACATTTCTTCCTTCTCTCTAGTCTTACTCTGAGGGTGGTGAGGCACTGTCCCAGGTGGCTTAGAGAGATGGTCAGTGTCCTAACCCTGGAACAATACTAGGTGAGGCCAGGGCTTTGAGCAGCCTGCTCTAGTTGCAGGTGGCTCTGCTTACTGCAGAGGGGTTGGACTAGATGAGCTTTAAAGGTTCCTTCCAAACCACTTGATGATTCAATGCACTTGGCAGCAGGACTAACTGTGCTGCAAGATGCACGTTCATCAGTGCTGCCAATCCTCTCCCAGGCAACAGCTCCAACTCCTATTGGTCTGGTTTTTTGTCCCCTCTGATGGAGAAAACTACAATGGTCAGATGCCAGCAGGATCCTGTGTGTTTAAATCCAGGTATTTCAACCATCATGTTTCTTGGGGGTCTGTCCCTTCTCCCAAGGAACAAGTGACAGAACAAGAGGAAATTGCCTCAAGATAGGCCAGGGGAGGTTTAGTTTGGATGTGAAGGAAGGAAGAGCTATACATTAGTGGTGGAGGGTGTGTGTGTGTGTGGGGGCTGGGATTGAATGTGAAGAGGACAGATGTTAATAAGCAACCAACATAACAGCCCCTCCTTGTAATTTCAGAGGGAGATTGAGGGGTATTACTGCTGGAACCCCACCAGGACACCTGTGTTATGCACACACCTTCTGGCTTAAAATAAATGCAGAGGCCAAGGGCAGAAGAAGTGGTTTCACTAATGGTTTGTTCCAAAGTTTCTGGTTTGGGGTTTTTTTTTTTCTTATCTTGACATTGTAAAGCATGAGCAGAACTCCAGAGGTGTTCCTCAGCCAACAGATGCTCCTTCCAAAGTCATTGTTTTATGGTACATTGAGGAAAATAGTGCACAAGGAAAATAATGCATGAGAATGGGAGAAAGCGGGGATGTCCCCACACTGCTAACCCTCCTGAGGTGCAACATAATGCTCAGCATGCACCCAGAACTTCTCTGAGCCTCCTGCTGCTTCCTGCAAGTGCATCACAGGTCCCTCAAGTTATTACAGTATCAGAAGTGTTGTAAAGCTAAAGGACATCTATTGACCAGGAGCTATAGCAATGAGGTCACAACAGAATGTGCCATATGGATGTGGGGCAGTGTCTTCTCAGACATTAAAGTTCAGGCTTCATGGGGCTCTGAGCAGCCTGCTCTAGTTGCAGATGTCCCTGCTTACTGCAGGGGGATTGAACTGAAAGGCCTTGAAAGATCCCTTCAACTTAAACTAGCTTAGGATTCTATGAATCCCACCTAAAACCTGGGTGGATCAAGCACTGTCCCAATGAACTCTTGCTACTGATGGGCCATAGTGACATATTTCACTAAAAATAGCTTTTCCCAGCACAGATTAGACACCTCTCCCTTGCTGGTGGACATCCAGCACTTGTCATCCAGAGCCAGGCTTGCTGAGGGCTGCAGGGAGCCCATGGGGAGCAGTCAAGTGGGAGGGTAGGTGGGTGAGTCACTGCCTGTCTCAGTATCGAATGAATGTGGAAATGAAGCATTGCACTGTTTCTCTTCAGGTGACATGTGAAGACTTGTTTCCCTCTACAGTTTGTGAAGGTTTGTTCCCATGGAAAAAAAAAAATTGTTGTTCTGTAGGGGTGTGGAGCTGTAGGAAATGTCTTTTGTCTGGGAGTTGAGCTTGGGTGGCTGGTGATGCAGAAAAGCCTTGGAGATACCACCAGCTTCAGCTTTTGGAATAGGAGGGGAAATCAACTGGTCACTGTAAGGTGTAAATGAGCAGGACTAGGGCAGAGATTGAACCCCTGGACTGGACACTGGGTAGGCTACACCTTGAATCCTGCATTCCGTTTTGGGCACCTCACTACCAGAAGGACACTGAGGGGCTGAAGTGCATCCAGAGAAGGGCTATGAAGCTGGGGAAGGGTCTAGAGCACAAGTCTTGCGAGGAGCAGCTGAGGACCCTGGGATTGTTCAGCCTGGAGAAAAGGAGGCTCAGGGGAGACCTTCTTGCTCTCGATAACTCCCTGAAAGGAGGTTGAAGACAGGGGGGTCTGTCCCTTCTCTCAAGGAACAAGTGACAGGACAGAGGAACTGTCCTCGTGTTGCATCAGGGGAGGCTTAGGGTGAACTTGAGGAACAATTTCTTCCCCTCAAGAGTTGTCAAGGTCTGGCCCAGGCTGCCCAGGGCAGTGGTAGAGTCCCCATCCCTGGAGTGGTTTCAAAGTCGTGGAGATGTGGTGCTGAGGGACATGGTTTAGTTGGACTTGTCAGTGTTGGGTTAATGATTGGACTGATGAGCTTAACGGTCTCTTACAATCTGGGCAATTTTGTGATGCTGTATGTTGGTGTTTGGCAGGGAGGGGGGTCTTGGGCAGGCTGGGGTGTCTCTGGTTATGGTATTGGAAGGGGCAGAGGGCTCTGTCTAGAGGTGTTTGGGGTGAGTCCTGGTGGCATTTTTGGGGGTGGCTTTTGGCAGTGACCTTTTTGGGTGGCCTCTGTTTGGTGGTGATGTTCTGGGGGGGTTCTTGGTGGTAGTGTTTGGGGTGGGTGGGAGTGCTCCAAGTGCCTGTAGTTTCCCTTCTGGAACAGAGTTGCCTGAGTGTTGCCTTTTCTAACATTTTTCTCCCTTTATGGACCTTTTACTTGTAATGCCCCATTGCCCATCTGCTTTTGCTTTTTTTACTTGTTCTTTCACATTTTCCCTGTTTGTGGCTTTTCCCCCAGTGTCCTGACTGAGATTTGCCTCCTGCTATCCCCAAGTGTCAAATAGGAAATAATTCAGGTGGCACAAACTGATTTCAATGGGGCAGTTGCAACCCTCAACACCAACTTCTTGCTGCTGGCAGTGATTTACTGGTAGTTCCCACTCCCCAGCATGACTCAACAGGGCGGGTGGCACTGTCCTCCTGCCTCCACCTCCACCACACCCATGCTGGCTTGTTACTTATTTCTCTATTATTTGGCTTTTTGATGTCCTGGCATTGAATCGTTTTTCCTCTGGCACTAAGTGAAAGAGATGAGTTTGGAGGTGGCTGAAACCTACCTGAGGGGAAACCTGAAGGAAAGGGCAGGGTTGTAAACAAAACTAGGCACGGGAGAGATGGGTGTTGTCCTGCCTGGGCGGCAATAGCTGGAAGGAAAGGGAGGGTGGAAATCCTTGGAGGGGACAAATGGTTCCCCAGGGCCCTCTTGGACTCACAGAAGCATCAGTCAGGTGGCAGGGGATGGGTTTGCTTCTCTCCCTTCTCTATCACCTGGAGAGATGGTTAAAAAAATTTCATAAAGCCCAGATGATCAGAGATGTGGTGTCATAAGGTCATGAAACTCAGCTGGCAGTGGTAGAAGGATAATATTAACTCCTTGAATTCAAAATTGGTGGTATTGTTCTCCTATTGGTATTTATGCAAGAAAACTGGCCTTCTGCACATCCTCTGTCCCCAAAAATTGTGTCCTCTCAGTGCTTAAAGGAGCCTAAAAGAGAGGGACAGACTTTTTAGCGGGGCCTGTTGTGGCAGGACAAGGAGTGATAGTTTTAAACCAAGAGGGATATTCAGATCAGAGAGAAGGAAGATATTTTGCAGATGTCACTGCAGAGGAGTTGCACTAGATGGTCTTGAAATGTCCCTTCCAACTCAAAACAGTCTGTGATTCTAGAAAAGTAGATTGTTAGTAGGATGTGGACTGGATGTTCTGCTCCTTTGGGGGACTCTTAGTGGTCACTGCATGGTGGGGGTACAGAGAACCTTTAGAAAATGGCATGAACTGGGGTGTATGGAGCTGCTGAGCTGATACCAGCAGTGCGAGGAGGCTGACAGCTTCTCCCTCGACCCACTGCCAAGGAGAGGTCCCATCGGGGGGTGCATGAATAAGGAAGATGAGCCTAAAGGTCAAACATGTTTGTTTGGTTGCTTTTTATATTTGGCAGGGAAGTGTCTTGTAGCACATGAAAACATTGACGTTACCACTCCCCTGGGGACCCAGTGCAGAAGCAGTTGGTCTGAGCAATGCACAGACTACTCTTGCTGAGAGCTTCATGATTCGTGCCTTCCAGAACCAGGTTCTTTTGAGGCAGTTTCTTTAGATATACCCAGCAGAAATACACCATCAAAAGAGGAGGAGGATGAAGGGGTTTTATTCCTATTTCTTCCCCCCCCCCCCCCTTCTTTTTTTTTATTTTTTTATTTTTTTATTTCTTTGTGAATTCAGAATTAATTTCTGGGAAAGAGCATTGCTTTTGAGAGCCCCCACCCATGTCTGTCTGGGCCCATGGGTTTTGCAGAGTGTACCCCAGGTTTTGGTGGAGCTTTGGTGCCCCCATCTCCTTGCAAGAAGCTGCTCCAGGTTTTTGCAGGGAGCTCATGGATGTGCTGGGAGCCAGCTGGAGCATCACTAGAACTTTATTTCTTGTGTCATCAAAGCCAGCTGATTCCAGTATAAACAAGCGAGTTATCTTTAGCTGACATTATTCAGTATAAACCTCAATAATATAACCATATATAAACAGAAAGTCAAAGGGAAGCCAGAGATAAGCCCTCTCCATGGGAGCTGGTCCCCAGTTTTTTGATGGTTTGGTTTTCTAAGGCACAGGGTTCAGCTGGAAGTCACACTGAACGTAGCAAGATGTGTCTGGCCCTTTGTACCTGACAGCCTGGGTGCTGGGAGGGCTCAAATCCAAAGGTCTGGATACCAGGAACTGTTCCCTTTGTTCCTCTCCTTGTTTTGAGCTCATATCCCCTGGGATTTGGCCTTGGAGGCAGCAGAAGCTGCTGCTGGGTTTATTTTCTCACCCAGGATGTGTGATGCTGTAGGTCCCAGTGTGAGGAGGTCCTGGTCGTTCCTGCTGTGCAGAGGTGGGTCCTGCTGTGCCCCACTTCTCAAATGCATAAAAATCCCTAAACCAGTCACCTGCTGGCTGCTCTCACTGACATGGGAAGTATTGCAAGGAACAAGCTGCGGAGCGGGAAATAAATATCTGTTCCCATCCAGGCCAAAATACGTAGCTAAACATGTAATTATTTCCTTCATGTCTCAGTCCCTGGAATTACATTATATTTCAGCTTTCACTTGAAAGACCCCAAAGTTTCTAGTCCTTTGGTTGTGGACAAATGTTTGGAAACCTACCAGGTCTTTGCGCTTAAAACTCTAAAATCAAAGGGAGCTAAAAGAAAAAAAAAAAAAAAAAAAAAAAAAAAAAGATTGCAAGCACATTATGATACTGATGTGAAGTCATAGTTTGGAGCAGAAACTGGGCTGCAACTCACATGTCTCCTGCACAGGTGAGTGATGCTAACCTGGCCTTCTCTGACCTGGGGAGGCAGCTGCCCACAAAGCTGCCTCTTTAGGGATAACAGCTGGGCTGGAAACATTTCATTTTAGTGGATTACCCCTTAGAAGGTGTTGCCGGACATCTTGAGCACGTTCAGCAGCCAGGGCAGCCATGCCCTCTTCTGGCTGAGCTTCACAGAGGCCACTGAGCCTGGTTGAGCCTGGGATTGCTGATGAAAGCAGCTGCACAGCTTCTTTTGGAGGATCAGAGCATCCTGCATCATTTGGAGAGCTGGTGTTAATTACAGAAGTTCTGGAGTTTCTATTCGGGGCGGGGGAAGATTTGCCTTTCACCCACATTTTTTATTATTATTATTTTTTAAAGGCTCCACTCAAGCTCCTGGGAGATCATTTTGACAGTGGTTTTCATAGCTTGTGGTAGAGCAGATGGATTAAAGAAACCCATGTAAACCAGGAGGGAAGCAAAAGCCTTTTGCTGTTACAAGCTGTTGTTTACCTTGGCGATGATGACATGGTTTGGGGGGAGGTGGAGAACCACAGCAAAAGAAAGTTTTGCATGGAAAACAAACGCTTTTAGCCATGATCTTGAGGACAGTCTGGGAGAGCTGCTCTTACCTGGTGGAATATAGAGACAAATTCCAAGGTGGTTTTTGTTTTCAGCATACTCATCGGTCCAACTTTTCTTTCATTTGTTTTCTTTCTTTTTATCATTTTACTCTTTCCACCACTTACACCTTGTATTTACCCACAGAAATGGGGCTGCTCAATGGCAGGAAGGCAGGAGCTGCCAAGCCCCACACAGCATCACTGTCTGCCGAGAGGTCCAACCTCTGTGTCCATCTTATTATTGTGATGCCAGAAGTGGGATCCTGAGGTGCATCCTTATGTTTAAATAGGATGGAGTAATTGGTCCACTATTTGGCTGCCTCCCCATTGCTGCCTTCCACCTTCTCATTTCCACCCCCCTTTATCAGCAAAACTGATTTAGGCTTGAAAAAAAGTGCATCCCTAGAGCTGGAGCACCTTGTTCCCAGTGCAAACCAATGGCTATTGGTATGTTTTGGGAACAAGAAAAAGTAGTAGTCTCTAAAATCGTTAAGAAAAGGTCAAGCAAGGATTTATTTTCTTGCTTTGACTCTTAGGCAGAAGCAGACCCCACTCCTTTTGAAGCATGGCCAAGATCTCAGGTCTTCCCAGGTGGATGCTGGTACCAGATGACCTTGGCTAAGCATCAGTGTTGATTTGTGTGTGAACAAAGACCAGGTCCTGTTGCCAAAACAGGTTAGGCTGGCACAAAGTTGAGCCAAGTGAGGTTGAGGTTGGACATGAGGAACAATTTCTTCCCTGCAAGGGTTGCCAAAGCCTGGCCCAGGCTGCCCCATGGCAGTGGTGGAGTCCCCATCCCTGGAGGGGTTTCAAAGTTGTGGAGATGTGGTGCTGAGGGACATGGTTTAGTGGTGTCCTGGCAGTGCTGTGTTAACTGGTGGACTCCATGATCTCAAAAATTTCTCCCAACCCGATTTTTTTTTTTTTTTTTTTTTCCCCTCCAGCTCTGTACTGGGGTGTCTGTGGTGGAGGGCAGAGGTGAGGGCCAGATCCCCTCCAGGATTTTTCAGGAAATCGAGGCACTCCACAGTACAATGCATTATTTCCTGCAGGGAGGGACCCTGCAATACAGGAAAACATCAGCAGTTTCTGCAGCCATCACTTGGGTCCTGGCTGGCCCTGAGCCGCCCTCCTCCTGAGCCGCCCTCCTCCTTGGACACTGTGTTGTCACCAGTGCACTGATGGGGCTGGGACTTCTGGGGGTGAACCCCATGGGCATCAGCAGAGCAGGGAATATGGATGTTACAAGCTTTTTGCCACTAATGTGACAATGCATATTGGAATTATTTTTTAGTATTATTAAGCAAAACTAGGTCATTTCTTTTTCTTGAACTGAGCTGCCTGTACTCACAGCACAGCATCTTGCATCCCTGCAGAGCTCAGACATGGCTGCATTCTCTGTGAGCATGCAGGTAGGTGGTACACCTGAGGGTGGCCTCATTTATTAGGTGGCCTCATTTGTTGTCATTAAGCTCCAGGATAAGAACTTCATAAATAAAAGACGGGGCCACAGCGATTGTTCGTAACGTGGGCTATAAAGATAAGAGCTGGAAAGGCTGTGCCAAGCCTGGCTGGCCGGAGGACACATACCCTTTGTCCGGTGTCTGTACTCCTCCCTCCTTATCGCTGCACAGCAGGAGCTGGGTGCCGGTGCCAGGCTTGAGGTGCCCGAGCTGAAACGTGACCACTTTGGCGATTAAAAAAGTCTATAAAGTAAATAGCCCCTTGTCTGGCACTTTGCCCTGGAGAGGGAGAAGCGACAGGCTTACGGGTGTGTCTCCCCTGGAAGAAAAACTCCCCTTGCCTGTGGACCCAGGTCTGGTTATTTTTATAATTTTTTTTTTCCCACCCTCTGTACAGAACTGCCAAAAGTAGTGAAGAAAATGCTTACTCGGGACTTTAAAACAAAGGCACTTTATCTATTTTACAGCACTATTTATTTATGTCCCCATAGGCAGGCTCCTCCCCTGTGCTATGATAAACATATGTCTTATAGGCATCCGCTGCTTGAGCCGTTTACCACAGGGCTGGTTGATTAACAGAACTGGGGGCTGAGGTCACTGGTATTTTTGGGGCTTTGATGAAGTTATATCCTGAGACCATTGGCACCGGGCGGAAAATGTAAACGGCGACAAGCAAGATGTATTGGGCTCCAGTCTCCATCTCCAGAGATATCACAATACTGTTATCACTTCCAAATCACTCACTAATCTTCTCAGGAGGGCTCATATGTTTGTGAGATGGAGAGATGTCCCAGCTAGGCTTTGGGAAGGGGGAACCACAGGGATTGGGGCCACATCCTGCTGAACCATGGAGGTAGGATGTGTTTTCTCATATTTCAGTGAAATCTTACTGTATCTGAAGCTGATACTGGGATTCCCTTGCCCTTGGGTTAAATAATGTCCAATGTCACCTAACTCTTGTGATTAATTCAGCTGAGGTGTATTGGAAATCTTGTAGATGCCTCGGGCATTCCCTCTCCTGCAGTATTTCCCAGGTTTATTTCTTTACCAGGAGTAGGGCTATCCATGGGTGCTTTCTGAGCATCCCTGTGGCAAGATCTGGGCTATCTTGAAGGACTTTCTGTGGGTGATTTCTGAGCATCCCTGTGGCAGGATCTGGGCTATCTTGAAGGGCTTTCTGTGGGTGATTTCTGAGCATGCTGGTGGACTCCAGTGAAGGCCAGAGTGGCTGGGGACAGGCAAAGAAATTGGTGGAAGCACAGGGCAGTGTCGGTGCTGGGAAGAGCCCTGCAGATAAGCATCTGGATCCTGCAATTGTTATCCAAAAAGGAGCAGCAGGAGGAGAAAGGTGGAGAGGAACAAGGGATGGGCTCGTTCAGGGGGCAGAGAGAGGGGTTGAGGGTATGTTCACAGGGGATGGGACTAGTGTGGGGGTGTTTGCAAAACCACCGTGGTGCCTTGTCCCTCCCGGACACCTGCATGCCTTGACCTGATCCAAACTCAGCCGGAGGCAAGTGCAGCCTTTCCAGTGACCTCAGTGGGGAAATATTCCCTCCCTCCTCTGTGTTTTTTCAGGAAGGAAAGGATTGGGGAATGAGAGAGTGGACACACAGAAGGATTTAAAGAAAATGTGTGCCATTGACTGCAGCAAAACCTGATGAACCTGTACCTAAAAGCTTGGTCCACCCCTAAAATCCTCTGACAGCACCCCTTTTTCTCCCTACTGAGACCCTGTGAGCACTCCAGCTGAGACTGGAGATGTTTCCAAGCTGGACACATTCGGCTATAGGTGGTCTGGGGTCAGCCCTCCAAAGTAAAAACTTCAAATTTTCTTCCACGCTACCTCCCACCACCTCAAAAGCAGCAAGCAGAAGTAACTCTTTTGATTATTCTTGGGGAGGTGTGTTTGTGCCTGTGGGAGAGCAGGTTGTGCCACACAAGCACCCTGCATTTGACAAAATAAAGGGAATATGATTCTCATCTTGTAAAGGAACAGAGAGAAAAGTTACTTTACCAAATAGATGTGATCAGAGGTAGAATATTAGCAGTGTTACTACAGCACCTATTTCCCAAGCTTTTGTTATTTATTTTTATTTTGTTATTTATTTTTACTGTGAATGGGTGGCACCAAGAAGAGCAGAGCTGGCATAACAGTGCTCCTGGTGACATACTGCATTACCTGGGTAGTGAAGCTAGCATCAGAGCCCCATCCAAACCACAACTTCCCTTCTAGGTAATTATAAGTTTTGCCCGATCAAATTATAACCCCATTATGATACGAACTGCATGTCTTCTGAGCAAGAGAGGGTTTGAACATAAGATAGGACTCCTTTATTCATCCTCAGCAAATTCCCATCTTGGCTCCTCAGAGCAGATTCCTGCAGCCTCCCCCTCAGTTTCTGTACAAAAGCCACAAATCACTGGGTCCATCGTAATGTTGCCAACTGAATCTCAGGTATGATCTTGCTCAGACGTGCATCTTAAAGTTTGTAGCATTCGGGACTGACCTCAAGCTATAATTTCCCCCAGAAGTTTTGGTGCTGAGAAGATACTGTGTTTGAACTCTCACCTTGCTTTAAAAAAAAGGCATTTGGTCTTGTTTAAAATCCTGTAAAGATGGAGAATCCACCACAGCCCCTGGACAATCTATCTTAGGGTGAAACAGAAGCCAGCTCCAGGAAGGGGGGGACAGGAGGAACGTGTGTTTTTATTTACACATGATTCATCTGTGTGCATCAGCCTCAGCATTGGTCTGCAGGTGTTCCAGCTGCAGCCACTGACTAGAAACACCCCATGAGAATTTTCCACAGAAAATAGGTGGAATTCATCCTCAAAAGGTGCTTGCCCCTGCCCCCCACCTGCCGCCGATGGATTTGCACTAGGTTTGGGTGGGAAGGGACATTTAAAGGTCATCTCACCCAAGCCCCCTGCAATGAGCAGGGGCATTCAGCTAGAGCAGTTTGCTCAGAGATGTCCCTCCCTTTCTTGCAGGCTTGCTGGGATATTATTTGCTTATCCAGGATGCTTAGGACGTGTGCAGCCCTCTTCATGTCCCACAGCTGAACTGTCTGTGAATGAAGCATGCGAGCAACCTCTGTGGCTCTCGTTGCCAAAGGGGAGAGTGCAAAACCCATCTCTGGTCCCATGAGAACAGGTGCTCTGGTATGAATTGGGAGCTGTTGAGATCATGCAAGAAAAATGTATGTTGTGGTCCTTGCTCTGTTGCCATGGCAGTGAGCTCTTGGTTTACATCAGCAGAGCCTGATGGGGTCATCTGTGGTTTGCCTGCTTTCCCAAGAAGCTCCGGTCTTCTCCAGCTGTACCACCCTCAGATCCAAGTCTGCTTTGGTTAATGAGATGCTTCAACCTGTTCTAGCTGAAGACAACCCTGCTCACTGCAGGGGGCTTGGACTGGATAAGATTTGACCTTTAAAAGGTCTCTTCCAATCCAAACCATCCTATGGCAAACAGAGCTGTACCAGTGATAAAAGCCAGTCTGCACAAAGGAGCTCAGACAAAGGCAGGTGGGGGGCCCAAATTACAAGCTGGGAGGAAGGTACACCCTGTCCAGGCCCTCTCAGGGCTGCCCTGGAGGAGCTCCACCATCCAGGTGGGAAACTCATTGGAATGAGTCGATAGGAGCAGCTATATGGGCATCTCTGGGACCAGGGTGTGGTGATCAGTTCCTTATGGCATGCAGGGGACAAGCATTTGAGGGACTTGTTATGGTATGTGTTGACCATACCATAACCACTCCAGAAGTGCTGCTTCTCTTGGCTGACTGGCTGAGGATACAAGCACAGAGTTATGCATTGCACTGGGAATCTACAAGAGACTCTGGCAAGGTGCTGGGGGCAAGCGCACCCCTTCCTGATGCATGCTTGCAAGAGAGAAGTGAAAACAAAATCCCCCCAAAATTGTGCTCAGGATATTAATACTATGGTGGGAGAAAACAGGGAGGAATGGAAGGTACCTGCTCCATTTTGGGAGCTCTCAGGGGCTCTTCACAGAATGGTAGGGGTAAGAAGGGACCTCTGGAGACAATCTACCCAAAGACCCTTGTTATCCCTTTCACAGACACAGAATCACACTAGGGGAAAAAAAAAAAAAAAAAAAAGATATTTTTGGATATCTGAGAAAATGGCTTTAAACTGGCGAAGGGGATGGAAAAATCATGAAATAAGGGTGTGCTCCAGTGAACTTAAGACTCAACTCTTGCAAATGTTTCAAATTCAGGACAGCTTGAAAGGATTACAAAAAATCAGGGAATGTGGGTCCCTCACGAGGCCGTTGCAGGCAGTGTCACTGCCTCGCTCTGTCACTGCTTGCGTGCTGCCCTCGTCATCCCAGCCTGTCTGACTTCCAACTTCCTGAGGGATTTGCGGTGCATGAGTCCACATGTGTCATGGGTGGGAACTCCCGTGACAGTATCTCTTGTCTGGCAGAGCTGCTCTGGAGGGAAGGTGAGCATCCCAGCCAAATCCATCAGCTATTTCCCAGCACAATGCGCAGCCCACCAGCCCACAAACATCCAGCTGGAGCCTTCAGCACAAAAGAGGCATGGACCTTCTGGAGCATGCCCAGAGGAGGCCACAAAAGTTATGCAAGAGCCAGAACCCCTCTTCTGTGAGGGCAGGCTGAGATAGTTGGGGTTGTTCAGCCTGGAGAAGAGAAGGATGTGGGGAGACCTTCTTGCAGCCTTTCAGTACTTTAAGGGGCCTGTCAGAAAGATGGGGACAGACCTTTTAGCAGGGCCTGTTGGGACAGGACAAGGGGCAATGGATTTAAACTGAAAGAGGGAGATTTAGACTGGATACAAGGAAGAAATTGTTGATGCTGAGGGTGGTGAGACCCTGGCCCAGGTTGCCCAGAGAGGTGGTCGATGCCCCATCTCTAGAACCATTACAGGTGAGGTTGCCCAGGGTTCTGAGCAACCTGCCCTGGTTGTAGATGTCCCTGCTCACTGCAGGGGGTTTGGACTAGACAAGCCTGAAAGGCCCTTCCCACACAAACCATTCCATGAGTCTATGATCTTTCTGTATTTTTACAAAACTAGACGAGCAGAATGTTGTGCATAGCTGCTGGACTCTGGTTGGGCAGCATCTTTGGAAGGAGAGCAAATTTTGTGCCAGTGTCATTGAAGTTTTAGTCTGCCACCTTTGTCCCCAGGCACTTCTCTCTGCAGCTCAGCTGTGGTTTTTGGGCAGGCAGGGCAGTTTCCTTAAAAACACCCCCAAGAAGCAGCTGGGGATGTGACGTGCCTGCAGTGCACATGGAGTCACTTCACCAGCACTTCAGAGGTAGAAACTCCACCCCAGTTAGTGTAGGCCTGCCAAAATAAACAGTCAGGATGCATAATGCCACCCCAAGGTGACGAGGACAAGGGAATTCCCAGGCTTCTCTTTGCTTGTGCTGCTGTTTGAGGGAAGAAGGGTTCTCCCTCTTGCATGACCCCCAAAACTGCCATGGCCAAAACAGACACCCTTGCTGAGCAGGATACTTTGAATGGGATGCACCAGCTGGGGAAAGCATATTCTCAGTGCACACCAGAAAAGGTTCAGGAGCCAGCAGTCGCTTGGGTCTTTCCAAGGCAGGGGTTGCAGCACGGTATGGAGATCTTCCAGCCTCTTGGTTTTTTCTTTCCAGATTGCATTTCCCAGCAAAATAACCCAAGTGACATTTTTCAACCTCATTTACAGAGTTCAGAAGAGCACGCCAAGCCACCTTCCTCTGCTCTATCCCCGTCAGCTGCTTGATAGCATAGTGCAGGTGTTGCACCCTGTCCTTTCAATAAAAGGATGCTTTGTTCTGGGCAGATGCAACAGTAGGATGTTCCTTCCCACACACTAATATTTTCCAGAGGAACAAAATTCCCACCCTGATCCCTGTGGATCTTGTATGGCGTGCCTTTGTGCACCTTGTCCTGCTGCAGTTAGGTCTCAAGGGCTGGTTAGCACCGGAAAAAGGCAGGAAATGTCAGCACAGCCCAATGGTTGGCATTTACTGATGGGAGGTTTCTGGGCTTATAAATGGCAGTTTGCTTACATCTCGGTTCTAGGTGTGCGCCTTGTACTCCCAACCTCTTGCTCTGGAGAGGAAGGTGCTATTTTTGGAGCCATGAACACACAGATCCACTCCCAAACTTTTCCATTTCCGTCACCTCTGACAGTGAGCGCACAGTTCCCTTGGGAAGTTTTAAGCCAAGGAGTCTATCCAGGAAAGATGTGACTTAAAAATGAAAGGCTGTTGTTGAGAGAGCTTTCAATCATTCGCCCAAGACTGTGAAGCCTTTAACAGAGTAGGAAAAGCATCTGGTGTGCTCCAAGTACTGTCATTTCTGGTGGCTTTCCGTGGCAAGCTGTGCCCTCAGAGGTCTCTGGTCAAACTGTAATAACTCACGAGATTAGGTTAAAAAAGTAGTTTTGGATCTTTTTCACTTCCTTTTGGCTTCTGAACCTTGTTAAGGCATGTAGGTCTCTGCCAGATTTTTCTCTCACACTTTAAGAGTACAGCCTGGGTGGGGTTTTTGTGTTCGGGGTTTTGTTTTGTTTGGTTTTGGTTGTTGTTTTTATTATTACTGGGGAGGTGGGGGTGCTTGGTTTGGTTTGTTTTTTGTTGGTTGTTTCTTTGTTGTTTGCTTGGTTTTTTTCCCAGTTGATGAGAGGTTTTTATGTCTTCATCTGTCTGAAATGTAGGGCTTCAAAATACAGACCCATCATATTTTTGTGATGTTTGGTAGCTGCACAAAGCTCAGTTGCACATCTGCTTGCACATCTCTGTGGCATCCCGACCACCACAGTGTGCCCAGGTGGCCAAGAAGGTCACCAGCATCCTGGCACTAGTGTGGCCAGCAGGACAAGGGCAGGGATCATCCCCCTGGACTGGGCACTAAGGTGGCTACCCCTCAAATCCTGGCTTCAGTTTTGGTCCCTTCACTGCCAGAAGGACATTGAGGGGCTGTAACGTGTCCAGAGAAAGGCAACAAAGCTGAGAAGGATCTAGAGCACAAGTCTGGTGAGGAGCAGATGAGGAACCTGGGGTTGTTCAGCATGGAGAAAAGGGGGCTCAGGGGAGACCTTCTTGCTCTAAACAACTCCCTGAAAAAAGGTTGGGGCTGGGTAGGGTCGATCTCTTCTCCTAAGGAACACATCACAGGACAAGAGGAACTAGCCTCAATTTGCACCATGGGAGGTTTAGATTGGACCTGAGAAACAATTTCTTCCCCTCAAGGGCTGTCAAGGCCTGTCCCAGGCTGCCCAGGGCAGTGGTGGAGTCCCCGTCCCTGGAGGAGTTTCAAAGCCATGGAAGTGTGATGCTGAGGGACATGGTTTAGTGGTGAACTGGTAGCACTGGGATAATGACAGGACTTGATGAGCTTTAAATCATTGTGGTTGGAAGAGACCTTTGTGATTCTGTGACTGCAACCAGGCCAGCACCATCCCCATGCTCACAAACAACACCCAGTGACTGCAGAGCTGTTGCAGAAGTAGAGATTGTGCCTGGTTGTGCCAAGGAGACACATTCATTTACCCACTGATATGACTGGAAAAGCAGAGTGTGAAATCAGCACAGCAAGCCGTGCTTTGTTTCCAGTCTAAGCCTGGGGTGGGGAGAAGTTTGCATACACCTCTGAAGGAGAGAGAAACAGAGAGAGAGAGAAAAAATATGGGATGTTCGGGCCAGCCTTTGAGGAAAGCATCCTCCATGGGAGCTGGGATGTGTCCAGACCTGCTGTGGGTGGTGCAGGAAGGCTGGCACGTGCCCTGCCCTTCTTCCCGCCTCAGCTATCATCTGGCAAAAGCCCTCACCTTGCTACCTCTTTGCCAGGGTCCCCCCCAAGCTGGGGTTGAACAGCTGAGCACCCCAATAAAACAGCTTCAGGGAGGGAAACTGCCCTGTAGCAATAGCAAGTTTGAAAACCTGTTTTGGGATGCTCTGCCAGATCCATCATCAGGTCCTCCATAGAAGTGCCATTGGGATGTTTTGGTGCATCCGTAATAAATATCATCACAGCAGCGCTGATGAATTCTCTGCAACCGCGACCTAATTAATCTTCATTATATCTCACTGATAGGTGAAAAATGTTCTTCCTCTAAATAAAACCAAGCTGCTTAACATGCTTGGGGAGCCTTCTGGAATAAGAGCAGCACAGCTCCAGGAGAGGTTCATCATTCAACGGCCTCAAGTTGCACCAGGGGAGGTTTGGACATGAGGAACAATTTTTTCCCCTGGGCCTGGCCCAGGCTGCGCAGGGCAGTGATGGAGTCCCCATCCCTGGAGGTGTTTCAAAACCATGAAGATGTGGTGCTGAGGGATATGGTTTAGTGGTGACCTGGCAGTGCTGGAGGAATGGTTGGACTCAATCTTAAAAGTCTCTTCAAAACAAAACAATTCTATGATTTGTGGAGGCTGCAGCAGTGTCACCTTTCAGACACTGATGGGGACCTGGTCTCTCTGCCAGTTTGGTTCCTTCCCAAAAAGTTTAAGTTTTGATGTAAATTAATGCCCTTGGTCCCGCGCTGCTTCACAAGCTAGTAAAAAACATCTTTTTCCCTTCTGGCAGTTTCATTATATTGTCCTGCTTCTACAGAAATGGGTAATTCCAGATGACTTATACAAACTCCTAATGCAATTTTTACAGCTTCCTAACCATGTGATAATTGGACCCTCCAGGAACGTGTGGCAATTAAAAATACACTTTTTGTAGTGATAGGACTGCTTATAGAGCATACTGTTAATGTCAGAACACAATCATGGCCACATGTTTTCCATGCAATGTGGGTTATCCTCCTCACAGGTGGGAGGTGGAGGGGGATAGTAATAACAAGATTCCAGCCACGCAAGGTGCAATGGTTCATTTTACGCTTAATGAATTAATAATGTTAGGTACGGGATAGGGAGCTGCCTAGTTGTGGCCACGATACCTGTAATTGCTCAGTGCTCCATCCTTTCTGACCTGTCTGGGTTCAACCCCTCTTTGCTCATAGTTGCACTTGGAAAAAATAGCTTTTTCCCCACAAGTGCATTTTATCTCAGGCGAGGGAGACAGAGGGATGGTGGTCAGTGTAGGTTTGCAGCTTTAAGTTCCTTCAGAAGCATGTTTGCAGCAACATTCTTTGCATATTGCTCTAGTTTATGATTGTATAAAGACTAATGAAATAAGAATGCAAAAGCCTGACAGTGCACAATGTACTGGGATTTTAATGAAAGTGAAGCAAAACTTTAAGCTCAAACTCTGCTTGAATGAATATGTGTGTATATATATATATATATCATATTTTTGTTTTACTTTCTCTACTCTGGCATTTCTACAAGTCTTGAATTTTGTGCATTTCTGGTGTTCTACCACCATTAAATATCCTGAAGTAAAAGCAGATGCTTTTAACAGAGCTCATGGCCCGAACACAAATCACTGCTGCTCTACCATAGGCCTCTTACTCGTCCTGTTGATACTGAGGAATATTAATTCTTTTTTTTTAATGGTAGTTGGGGAAATATTCTTTTAAAAAATGTTATTTGTTTGGAAGCATTTCTATATATTTACTTGGTATATTTGAAGAGCAAGGTGGACATCATTTTGCAATGGAGAGCAGTAGGTCTCAGCCAAGCTTACGCTTTGTCCTGCTTCCAGCCATGAAAATGTCCCTGAGGTTTAGTACCATGGAATTATTGGAAATAAGCACAAAGGTAATAAGTATTGCAACCTTGGTAAAAAGCTCTGTAACCCTCCTCCTTCAGCTGGAGTTAATAAAACCCCTCACCTTAGACATGGATTAATTTTGACTTTAAGGATTTACAAAGCAAGCTGTTTCTGGACAAAACCAGATGTAAACCCTAGTCTTCAGCTCCATCAGTGTCCTGCCCACAAGAGGCCATCACCTCCACGAGGGGGGAGGGAGTGGAACTAGTTGATTTTTAAGGTCCCTTTCAACCCAAACAATTCTATGATTCTGTGAAATGCCTCTTGTAGAGGGGGAGGAGAACTTCCCACAACCTTCTGGTTCTGGATACGCTCTTCTGAATACATCCCAGGAGACCATTTGCCCTCTTGGCTGTGAGGGCACGTTGCTGGCTTATGGTAACATGCTCTAGTTTTTATCATAATTAATATCTGCAAGAGCAAACAGTCCCATCTACACTGAGAGCTCCTGAAGAAGTGGGACGTTGCTGCAGCTCCATCATGGCTGGAACTGAGGACCAGGTCTGCCCATTCCCACTTTCCCAGGAGAGATGGACCCATATCCTCATCGAGCAAAGCAATGTTCTCATTTACTTCCTTTTACTCCTCTTCACTGTTATTCTGCGAGTGAAATAATGAATTATATCCCATCCAAGCATAGAGCTTTAGGGACTGGAGAGGGCAAGGAGTGCTTAGGGGAGAAGCAGAACTCTCTGTGAGGAGTCCAAAAAGAACCCATTTGTTAACTTCCATCACAAAACTTCCCTCCTTTTCTGTGTTTAATGACCGTGCTGGGAACAAATATTGACAGTTAAAAGAGGATTAACAATGTTTTTAATGAGCTTGAACATTCCATTTGCACAGAAACCAAAGCTCACCACAGACTGTGCCGAGATGACGATGCCCCCTTTGCTTTTTCCATTAGCAGTGACAAGAACAGTTCTCGGTGTGGCCTTTCTGTGGGCAGGACAGCCTAAAGGAGAATGCCAAGATGGAGAAAACTGCATTGGGCTAATTCTGCAGCCAGGAAGCGTTGGCTTTTCACCGTGGTGAGTTATCGCAGCTAGATTAAATGCATCATACGCTTCCACTTAGATCAGCCTGTTATTTAATTACCCTTACAGGAAACATAAAGCCAATATTAAGATGCTTGAAGAAGTTTTCCTGTCTTTTTTTCTGGTTTATATTTGGTTGATAATTCTGCTCGGCGCTGTAGCGAGACCTCCTGGTACTATCAGAGGAGATGCTGCAAATTACGAAACCTCTGGAATTAGGCTTGACAGATAATTTGATAAATGGCTGAAAACAAAGCAAGAGGCTCAAAAGGCATTGCTCTCGGGTAGCAACGTGGATGAGTCACATGTTTTAAACGCAGGCTCAGTTCCCAAGCGGGTGCTGGTAAACACAACACACTTCAGGAGCAGCCGCTGTGTGAAGCAGACGTTTGTTGCCATGAGCTCCCAGTGCTGCCTTTGCAGCTCCTGCTGTAATTTGCTGCAAAATTGTCTTTCTGAAGTGAGAACTCGTTTATCTGCAGGAAGAGCGTTCTCCAAGTCTGACAGCAAATGCTGCTAATCTCTTGTTGCAGCTATGAGATGACAGATCTGTTTGATTCAAAAATATCCCACGGCAACAAAAATTGGGTCTTTCAAGCTGCATCTCTCTAGTGTGTGGCTGGGTGAAGCCCATCTGGTACAGCTTTCCTGAGGCAACCTCATTTATTCTGAGGTGATACTGGTGTATAAACACAGAGTTTGTTCCCTCAACCACTTCTAACCCCTGCTCAAGCAGCATCAACCAGAGCTGGTTTGTAGGATCGTGTCTGGATGGCTTTTGAATTTCTCCAAGGATGGAGATGTTCCATCCTATACACAGCCTCCCTGGGCAGCCTGCTCCAGTGTTTGACTGCCCTCAGAGTAAAAAAAAAGAGAATTCCCTGGCCCCCCTCCCTCCCCCCCCCTCCCAGACCAACTTCAGGACAGAGTGGTTGGAGCTCAGTGACCAGCAGCAGGGCTTCCAGAGCTGGGAGATGATGTGGATCATCAATAAAGATTTTAATAGGATAGCCTTTCCTTCCAGTGTCAGCTTGCCCTCAACTTCTCCCTCTTTCTCTGCTGTAGCATCTTCTTCTGGCATGCCTTCTCTGTGTTGTCTCTTCTTGCTTGTTTATTTTCATTTCAGAGTATACGTACTGGGTTTCTTGGATGAAATCCCAGAGCTCCCAGAGTGTCTACTTGTACTGACTTCAACCCAGATTTCTGGCCAAAATGAGAACGTGGTGTTGAAGGACCTGGTAACGTTACAACAAGGGATTATCCACCAATACGGCAATAACTGCTTCCCACCTGTGTTTTGTCTGCCCACCACAGAAGAGTTGCCACCTGCCTTGGAGGAGCTGTTTGAAACCCAGACCAACCCTCAGATGACATTTCAGATGGATTTGACAGTTCAAGTTGATACCTGCCATGCCTTGGCAAGTCCTTGAGCACACGCTTTGTTTTCAGACTGCAAATTGTGTATTTTCGGGCAGATGTACTTTTGAGTCCATCCTCACCTCAGAGATTCAAGCTGGGCAATTTACATGTATGTAAATCCATGCCAATGTGCTCTGACCAACAGTATTGGTCCACCAGCTCCTTTGGTTTTCTTGTGATAGTTTGTTCCTCAAAGCTACTACCCACTGATGTAGGAAAGGGACATCTTCAGACCAGCATCTGTGCTGGAAAATTGAGGCTATGTTAACATCCAAAATCTGTTGACTACAGATGCAGCCTCCAGGAAGGTCTCCAGATCACAAGAAGCGCAGCTGGGATTTGACCTTCACAAACAGACAATGACTAATGGTGAAATTCCCAAAAACAGTTTCCCAGGTGTTTACTTCTCCTGGCAGCTGTCTTCTGCATGTTTACTCATTGCAGGCGAAGGCTCCCCACCCCATCTGGTGATAAAAAGAGTATTTTCTCATCACAGGCAGGGAACGAACAATAGCAGTTGGAGGTACGAATACACCCACGGCAAAAAGTTCCAAGCCAGATCACAGATCCCTGAAGATGTTCAAGTCCGGGACATTGTTTTTAGAGAGAGCTGACCAGATACAAATGTAAATTCTCATCTTTTTCCAAATAATTTGGGTTCTAGAATCATGATGAGAGCCCACCACTAAAGAAAATAGTCACAGTGGGGAAAATATATATTAATTCAAATGTCTCAGGTGGCTTCTCTGAGGTGATATGCAGGGGGAAAACCCTTCCTGGGAGTGAGTTGGTTTGTGTGGATGTGTTCCCATCTGACATAAGTGAAGCAGACATGGGTAATGTAACATGACTCAAGTTCTTGGCTAAATTAATGGTTGAATTATGGTCATAGAGAAGAAAAGAGGCACAGCTGTGTTGTTTTTTTCTTATGGTAGGACAAGCTTGGTTGAGGAAGACCTGAAGGAAAGTCTTGACTGGCCCCACCGTTGCCTGATCCCAAGCAGAAGCCCAGCTTCTAGGGATCCTTGTTGGTGTACAGTGGGGATTTTGATGCCGGATGTAGCACCACAGATGCTTTGCTGCTTGTCTGGACTTCACAGGAGGGTTTTTTGCATTGATTTTGGTGAGTTTGGCACCTAGCAAAGTAACACTGCTTTCTGGGTATCAAGAGAAAACCCAACTAGTGAAGCACGAATTTAATGTATTTGGGCTAATTTCTTTTATTTAAAATTCTCCTCGGTCTGCAGCTGGGATCAGGTGGAGTTTGTCTGGCATCACCTTCCTCAAATCAGCAGCTATTTTAATAGAAGTCTTGGTCAAACTGAAAGACAATAACATTAGCAAAGGTTGGAACTGTAAATCTGTCAAGAAATCACTATTTTCTTGCCATGAAGAATAACTTTGGGGGTTTTCTGCTTTATTTCTTTTGGCCGGAAACAAGGAGCTAATACTAATTTATTCTTCATGATCCTCTGCAGTCCCTTTGGCCTTATGTAGGAGAGAAAAAAACCATGGGGTTTTTTTCCTCTGATGATTGAATATTTATTTTTTAATATTTAAGTGCCTGTAGCTAAACAGGAGGCAGTTTGTTTCCAAGGGGAGAGAGCGCATCCTGCAGATAACAGCAGCATCTTGTTAGCCAGAGACCAAACATCATCTACCTGCTTTCCAGATTCTTGGTGGAGAAACAAGATCTTTCTAAAGCTTTCACAAAGACTTAGAAAACTATTAGAACATGGGCTTGGCTGGGAATGTGAAGAGTTATGGAGTTAAAAAAGGGCTTTCACAGAGAGGAAAAACTTCCCTGAGCTCTCAGAGCTGTGTCAACCCTTCAGTATTTCCCAGGACATGACAGAAAATTGCACGTTTCCAAAGGTGATTGCTGGTTTTGATGCCTTTTGCTTAGCACGGGTGAAAATATTTTGCTTTTCTGGAAGGTATGGGGAGAAACAGAAGTTTACAACATGCCAGAAGCTTCAGTATGTGTACTAAACAAATGAGCTGTGTGGAGGATTTATTTGGTAACAAAGGGAAACCACCCTCTGACATTTGGATTTTCATCAACCTTGCAGGCTGCTTGTCAGGAGAGTGGCGTCAGGATTGTAGGGAATGAATTCCAAAAGCAGTTCCTCCTCCAAAGCTGTGGGAATATAGCCTATCACGAATGCCTGAACACAGGAACAAGCTGCAGAGAAAAAAATGAGCTGGGAAAAGTGCTGCTCTGCCTCAGGAATTCACAGGCAAGAGCCAAATTTGCACCCTAATGCCAATCAGGTGATGCTGACCTGACTCCAACTTCACTTCTGAGATACCTTCTTAAATAAAGGTCTTGCCCCAAGGTCCTTGACCATGGTGGGAGTCCTTCCAGGGGATTTTTGTAGGCTTTGGATGTGTCCCCCCATATCAGTAATGTGAAATTAATATCAAAACTGTTGGCTCAACAGCACAAGGGAACAAGTGGTGAAAAGATCTTTTTACAGAACACCAGACCTCTTTTCACAATTTCTGCACAAAAACAGGGGTCATTTAGGAGACTTTATTTCCTTTTTTTCCATCATTTTTTAGCAGTCATTGCTTCTCCCTATGAGAGAGCACCCAAAATTGTTTACTACATTGGTCAAGGTAAGCCCTGTGGTAGGAGAGCACATGCTAAGCTACCTGATAGTTCCAGTATCAGCAAGGTGAACAAGTGCTGTTGTGTTTTTCATGTGACAACTTAGCAAAGGATTATTCATCATCTCAATACCAGACATTAAGGTCATTGGCTTTGTAAAGACCCAGCTTCTCATGGTGGAGCCAAACCTCAGATAGGAAGGGATCATGATTTTAACCATGCAGTTGAGCTGACTCACCCAGCATAAGCTTGGAGAACATCATAGATCTTACATAATTGACACATTCATAGATTTTTAAAGCCAGGAAGGTCTGTTATCCAATCTAGTCTGATCTCATTTACCACCAACCATACAGCATTCTCCAGTTACCGAGCGTAGCTGTGGCTATTGAAAGCCTTTCCTCTGGAAGGACACTTGGAAACCATCTGGAGATGAAGAAGCTGCTATTTCCCTTTGGTTTGCATCTCTGTATCCAGTAAAACAAACTGTAGCTTGCTGGAGAACTAAATTTTGGTTCTTTTTAGTATTGTAATATCTCAGTTTTAAGGCAAAAAATTGTCTGAGAACTTTCATCAACCCATATGTTTTTTTTCAAGTGACACCACGATCATGAAATTTTTTGCCAGAAATATATATAACTCCATCTTCTTGAGACTTAACGCATAAGCAGAATAAGGGGGAGTATATATGGGATGTGTGATTCATAGCATAAATCCTGTGCCAATATGTATTAGGCAGAAGAGTCTTGGAGGCTCACCAGTGCACACCTCTGACACAGAGCCCAAGAGCCCCCTGCTTGTTTTTCATTAGGATTTTGTCTGGAATTTGTATTTTTAGACTATGCTGAAAGCTCTGTCTCTGTTTTGGGGAAAAGGCTAAGGTCTGCTGAGTGCTGGCTTGGCTCCTGTTCAGGAGAGCTTCAGATTCAGCAGCTCCAAGCTTGGGGAAAAACATGTTTTGAAGGCCTCTCCCCCTTCAAAAGGTCCGCAGACGTGTGTCAGATTCCTCTCGATGTCACAGTCAGGGGGATGAAATTGTCCACCAAGGGAAACTATTCAAATTGCTCTTATTCTATCCTTCTCAGAGTATTTTTTGCTCCAGGCTCCTGAAATATTTAACCTGTCCTTTTCTGCCTGGCTCAGAGGAAGCCCACAACAGACTGTGGTCCTGCTGTAAGGCTGTCACCTATGGACGCCCTTCAGACATCTGCTCCAACCCTGCATGGATCTGGCAATGCTACCAGCTCACTGGATGGTACTGGAAGTACCTGAAAACAGGTGAGGAAAGGTCAGTGATAGCTGATGGTGATCCCAGGTAAAGCTGCAGGGTTAGTTTCTCTTGCTTGCAACCATATTCAAGTCATTTTGTCTTGCATGCAAAGAGGCCAATGTCAATGAGACACCGGCCACAGATCTCTGGAGGTGGAAAGGATGAGCAGGGCTGTGGCCTTGGGATGCTCTTTCCAAAGTCTGCAGCATCCTCTGGCGGAGCTGCAAGGAAGAGATAGACATCCAGGGCAAAGGAACAGTGTGGTTTTGTCTTGTATTGCCATGGATGGGTTGCAATCATAGAAGTGTTTAGGTGTGAAGGTACCTTTCAAGGTCATGGAGTCCAACCAGCCTGCAGTAATCAGGGACATCTGCAACTAGAGCAGGTTGCTCAGAGACTCATTCAACCTTGCCTGCAATGGTTCCAGGTATGGAGCATCAACCACCACTCTGGGCAACCTGGGCCAGGGTCTCACCACCATCAACAGTTTCTTTCTTCTATCCGGTCTAAATGTCCCTCTTAGATTAAAACCATCACCCCTTGTCCTGTCACAACAGGCCCCACTAAAAATCTGTCCCCATCTTTCTGACAGGCCCCCTAAAGTACTGAAAGGCCACAAGAAGGTCTGCCCACATCCTTCTCTTCTCCAGGCTGAACAGCCCCAACTCTCTCAGCCTGCCCTCACAGCAGAGCGGTTCTGGCTCTTGCATAATTTTTGTGGCCTCCTCTGGGCCTGCTCCAGAAGGTCCATGTCTCTGCTGTGCTGAGGGCTTCAGAGCTGGACCAGCCACTGCAGGGGAGGTAGTACCAGAGAGAAGGGAGGGGATACTGCCCTTCTGCTCGACCTGCTGGTCATGCTGCTTTTGACGAGACCAGGATGTGGTTGCCTTCTGGGCTGTGAGCACATGGTGCCACAGGTTTATGCCCCGAGGGAGTCTCTCAAAATATACCTCAGCTTTGCTTATCTGCAACATGACCGGGAAGAGACAAACTAACAAGTGCCCTAATGCCAGATGATGTTCCTCCAGAGAAGAAGAGGCAGCCCAGAAGTCAGGCTGGCATCTGGGGACTACATTTCCATGCCTTGCTTTGCTGTAGATGTCCTGCCTGGCCTTGGGCAAGCATCTGGAAATTCCTGACAGCTCAGTGTTGCAGGAGCAGAACCTGGAGCCAGAGTGGAGTAAGCTGGCTGGTGGGACTGCTTCCTAACTTCTCCCCTTTTCCCAGTCTTAGTCATGACAATCAAAGCCTGAGGTGTTCCTTCACTTCCAGCCAAAGGAAATACTCAGATAAAAATCTGGGTTCCCAGGCTGTGATTCTTGACTGGACTTCACTATGTTTTGGCTTAAACGCCAAAATGGGTGGTTGTGGCCTGGTTTATTACAACAGCTCTGTGTCTGGAGCACTTGCCTCATACATGGGGCACCTGGGTTCAGTGTCTTGTAGAACCACAGAATTGTTTTGGTTGTGAAAGACTTTAAGATCTAGTCCAGATGTTAACCCAGCACTGCCAGGTCACCACTAAATCATGTCTGTCAGTACCACATCTCCATGGCCTCGAAACCCCTCCAGGGATGGGGTTTCACCACTGGGCAGCCTGGGCCAGGCCTTGACAACCCTTGTGGGGACGGAATTGTTTCTCAGATACAACTTCAACCTGCCCTGGTACAACTTGAGGCTGGTTCCTCTTGTTCTGTCTCTTGTTCCTTGGGAGAAAAGACCAACCCCACCCGGCTCCAAGTTCCTGTCAGGGAGTTGTGGAGAATGAGAAGGTCTCCCCTGAGCCTCCTTTTCTCCAGGCTGAACAACCCCAGGTACCTCAGCCTCTCCTCATAAGACTTGTGCTCTAGACCCATCCCCAGCTTCATTGTCTTTCTGTAGACATGTTACAGCCCCTCAGTCCTTCTGGGAGTGAGGGGACCAAAACGGAACTCAGGATTTGAGGGGCAGCCTCCCCCATGCCCAGTCCAGGGGGACAATTCCTGCTCAGTCCTGCTGGCCACACCAATGCTGAGACAAGCCAAGATGCTGGTGGCCTTCTTGGCACCTGAGCACACACTGGCTCATCTTCAGCCCAAGAGGATTCAGACACCACTTTGAAGGTGCCTCCCAACCATTTCATCCCTCCTGTTGAAACAGGAAAAGAAAAGGACTGATGGTTTGGAGAGAGAAAAAAAAGACACCCTCCCTTCCCTCTGCCCACCCAGCAATCCGGACATGTATCAGGGAGACAAGGGCTGAACCTTCTGCTCTAGGAAGCCCTGAAGTGCACCTGAGTAGCCAGGACATGTGGAGAATCAAGTTCATCTCCTTCAGCCTGAGGAATAAAGCTGGTGGAAGAGGTCAGTGTGAAATGCAGCTCAAAGCCAGACAGCCACCAGCATGCTGGAGGAGAGGCTGGAGAGCCCCTCCCAGGCCGCTCAACAAAGATGGACATGCTGATGCAGCCCAGCACTGCCAGCTCCAGTAGCAATTCACTCAGTCCTTGGGAAAGCAAGACTGAATTGGAGAGGAGCTGGCACTTCATCTTCTCTCCCAGCTCCTCTGGGTGAGAACCCTTGAGCAGACCAAGTTTGTGTTAAAGTAAAAGCAAACACCGTTCCCTCACACTAAGATACAGGAATATTATCCTGACATTTCAGCGCCAATCGCTCATATTGCTGCTCATTCTCTCTGCTCCAAGACATGTCTTGACAATAGAAACGTTCCCTGAGTACAAACAAAATAATCAGGGTTGAAAACCAAATTCACGGTGGACGCACGCGCTGCTCGGCGGCAGCTGTCAGGCTCCATTTCCTTCTAGGCCCATACAAGTCCAAGCAGATTGAGTTTGCACAAGGTAATTTTTATTCAAGGTAACTTTTATTCTTTTTCTTACAGTACTCTCATTTTCACATAAACGTGTGAACACTTTCTAATATCTAGACAGATAATTACAAGAACTAGGTTTGAATTTGTGACAGAAGTATAGAAAAGAAAGGTAAATAGTGTAAAAACATGCAGTGATGTGGATTTATTTTACATTCTCTCGAGGAATTACAATCATCGTCCAACAATTTTTTCCAAGCCGTTAAAAAAATTTGAAGATTAAAACTTGTGCTTAAGTCAAAAATGCTTCCAAACAGGAATTTATCTGTCATTTGTCTTGGAAATGGGATGTGCGTGCTGAAGAACTTGGCAGCCCACTGTGACCTATCCCACCCGACGCCTGTTTAAAATCATTTCATGTGATAAATGATAGCGATATGGGGTCACCAGTGAGGAACAGCAGCTTGTCCTGCAGGAACAGTGGTCCTGGGAGATGTGAGACCCCATTTGTGCTTCTCCTAAGCCCAGATTTACCCCACCAAAGGTTAGACCCTTAAGGTAGTTCCTACAACCTTTCTCTTAACACTGGGAATAATCAGACAGTATCCATACCGGAAGACAGTGAGGAGCTGGACCTCTCTGGTAGAGCCAACAGAGTTGTAAGCAGGAGGTGCTCCAAGTGATGTTGGAAAGGTGGAGTTAAAAACTTTCAGGCTGAATAAGCATAAAATGAACTGTTCTGAAACCAGGATAACAAGACTGTAAGGGCCCCCAGGGCTGAAGGATAGGATGACCTCAAAGGTTAAAATAATCATAAACAAGACACAGTAATTAAGAGCAGTCTCTAAAGAAGGTAAAAATCTGTCAACTTCTGTAGGTAACCCCTCGTTGTGGTTGAGTTACATAAACCAGAGACAAATTTGGTCAAAGATCAAAATATGAGGTGCCTTCTCTGTAACCTGTGATGATTTTAATACTAAAAAACACACCTCTAGGAGATCTTCAGCGTTGGACCAATTTAATATCATGGATTAGGGAATAATACAATGCATTAGGTTAACTGATGTGTTGTCCCAAATCTGGGTTCTTTATACAAGATTTTAGTTTGTTTCAAAATTTCATTAAGACCAGTAAATATTCTACTGCTTTGATATGTATAAAGGCAGCTGTTAGTGCTCAGGACTGTGCAAACCCCAACTTGGGATGCTAAAATCCTATCAAGGGCTGTTCTCTCATGTCAAGAAATCTCAGCTAATTGTGACAGGTGGTCCTGCAGAGCATCTTTTGTTTCATTTTCCATTTTCTCTGATCATCAATGTGTTCCCTATCATTTTTTCAAGTCCACTTACTCCCAGACAAAGTAAGAACCAGTGAGAAATGAATGAAAAATTGTTCAGTTAAGGGGTTGTCTTGTTCACGCCTCCTCATATAGGATCATATTCACATCAATCACTGTTATATTTGGGACTTCCACTCCTAGAATGCAGATTCCTTACCAACAGGGTGGTGACATTTTTAGAGTCACACAGTCAATACCACTCTTCTCCTCCTGGTACAGGTCACCTTGTGTGCTGTCCATTAGCTACAGGTATTCCTATTGCATCAGTCTTAGTATGTCCAGAGTAGTTCCCAACACTACTGGCATTTTTAAATTTTTTTTTTTTTTTTTAAACAATCAAGTTTTCCCTGTCTTCTACAGAAACAAGTATTCCGGCAAACACAATTATTACTGGGAGGTCTGTTGTTATACAACAAAACGTGATTAATCTCCAAGTGCCACCTAACTCCCAACATGGGTCTTCTGAATCCCAGTTCATTAAGTCATGGGAAAATGCAGTTTGAGTTCACCAGTTTGTCCAGCTGTCCACTGTCTTGGTGCTTTCTTCACCTTCCACCTTCACCAACACGTCCGTGATCAGCAGGACGGTGCATGGCCCCTTCCACTTCTCTCAGTGCTTCATCTTTCTAGATCTGAAGGTAGACTCCATCTCCTTTTTGAAATGATGTAATTGGGTACCTAAAGGTACAACCCAAGGGGCTTGTTGATTCAGGTACCTCTGTTAGAGTGACAGAACTCGAGAGAGAAATCATTCTTCACCTACCCTTCTCTTTTACACATATATTGTTTTATGAGGGTATTTACAGGATACAGCTTCCTGTGTAATAGCTCAAAAGGACTAACTCCTTCCTCTGCCCTGGGGGTTATTCTAATCCTCATTAAAGCTAAAGGTAACAGATCTACCCATTTAGGATGTGTTTCTTGGCATAACGTAGAATTACATCTCTTTATAGACTGGTGTATTCATTCTACTTTCCCACTGGACTGTGGCCCCCCAAGAAGTGAGTAAATCCCAACGCGTACATCAGAATTTGGCACTACCTCTGCATCAAAAAGAGACCCATTGTCAGAAGAAATCCCTTCAGGTACCCCAAATCCCGGGATGATTTTTCTTCATAGCATTTTACCTACTCGTCCAGCCCTTTTACTGCAGCAGGGAGAAGCCTCTGACCAGCCATTGAAAGCATCTCCCAGAACCAGGAGACCCTTACACCAGTTCCCAAAACATCTATTTGCTAGTATTGCCCTGGGGTAATTCCCATCCTCACCTCTCCTGCAGGTGGTCTCGTCTGTATTTGCGGATTACCTGCACAAGAAATAGGGCATTTTCTCGTTATAATAATAGTCGAGTCCACATTCCTTTGTCATCCCCACAAGGCAGGATTCCCTCACTCAAGATGGCCGCCAAAGGCAGGCGACTAGTGGGGCGAGGCTGGGGCGGCCATGTTGCTTTCGGGCAGCCGGGGCCGTACCATTCCTCTGAGAAGGGGGGGGAGAGCGGAGCGGGGCAGAGAGCGGTGGTTTGGCCCAGGGCGAGCGGGCGGAGCGCGTCTGAGGCGGGAGAGGGGAGGCCCGACCCGCCTAGGCAGGGTAAGGCCGGGCTGGCTGGGGGGTCACCCTGGGGGGGCCGGGCAGTGGGGAAGCAGTGGCGGGAGCTGCTGTGAAGCACCCTCGGGAGGGTGGGGAGGGAACCCGGCCGCTGCTCCCCACGCCCTGCCCATCTGGAGGGTGACCCCCGGCCTAGGGGCGCAGGCCAGGCCTCGACACCTCAGGAGCAGGCATGATGGCTGCGAGGTCACAGCCGGGAGCGGCCTTGCGGTGTCCCTGAGGGGGAGCTGTCCCCTCAGCTAGGAGCGGGTGGCGGCTGGTCTACCCTGCATCTCCATGCTGCTGGTGCTCGGATCTCCCACTGCCTGCCACGCTGTGAGGAGACTATTATCAAGCGCAGGGAAAAATGGCTTTGGTTTCTCATCTCCTTGCAGGGCTTGTGTGCACTGCAGGCCCATACGGGCGTAGAAAGCTGTTGGCTGCGCAAAATAAATGGTAAAAACTAGAATACAGTCGCGGTGGCTCAGTCAGTGGCATAAGGAACAACACAATGAGGTGTCTTTCAGAGGGAGTTGTTGGCTGTTCCACCTGTAACCTCTGGTCAGCCTTGATTTTTCTCATGGAAGGAGCATTTCCAGTTGTGTCTATAACGCACTTGGTTTTTAGCAAGGCAGCAATCAAAGTTCTGCACATTAAAAAAAACACAACAAAATCCTTTAAATTACTCCTGCTATCTAGTAGTGTGCTGGAGGATGAATTGGAATGCTCTGCATGGCAATTCTCAACAGGCCAGTAAACTGTGGCAGGAGAGGTGCAATTTTTGTTACTGTTCACTTTGTCCTGATGTTCAGTGTTTGCTGTGTCCTGATGTGACTTTATGTATCTGCATCGTGTGGGAATTGAGGTGTATAACCTTAATTTTCTAATGATTAACACTGTTGAGTAACTCCAGTTGTTATATACATCCTTGTAATGCTCTTTTGCATCTATCTTATTATCTCACTGCTATTAATGCAGTTTTAGCGTCACAATTAAGATGGGCAAATGTTACTTGATTTTACGGGGGAGAGAGGGAAAGGCCAAAAATCAGGAAAAATTCCAGCAGTATGGCTTGTTTGAAGACTGAAGCTCGGTCTTGCGGCTCTGGGGCAATGAGTCTTACTCCCCTTTGCTTAGGGTGTTTTGGATGATTTTAAATATTCCGCTCTTGCAATGGACCCACTTTCAGTTTATTTTGCCAAGCAGCAGCCTAGGATACCAGGGGTATAAATCAAGCAATAACAATTATGTATAGTTTGCAAAAAGCTGGGCCTATTTTTGGGAATAGAATTTTGGGAGTTTTGTGGGGGTTTTGTTTTGGTTTGTCTATTGCTTTGGGTTTTTTTGAGAGGTATGCTGTTCAATTTTTTTTTGATCTATGGGGTTTTTCTCCCCAGATACGTGAGGATTGTTTAAAAAAAAAAAAGAAAAAAGAATGCTGTAGCACAGAACAAATGGAAATCTCTTCTTGGAGATGGGAAGCTGCTGTTAGGCTTTATTTTTTAAAACAGCTTTATTTTGTAAAACGTTGTACTTATTCTGGCAGCCTTATCGGGAACTGTAATTGAATTGAAATATGTTTTGGCTTCTGCAGTGGTGCTGTTAGATGGAGTATGTTTTCTGTAAAACCTTGCATACGTGCAAATTCTCTAAAGTATTTATTCCCATATTACTGTCCAAGAAGCTGAAAGAAGTTAAAAACAAACTCATAAAATGCAATATGTGGGGGAAAAAAATCATTTAAATCATCCCATTGCTGCATTTAGAAGCAGCTTTAGGGTACAGCAGAATGATGTTTCTTGGGTCTGTTAACCCTGGGAACGCTGGATTTACGGGTGCAGTTGGGAGAGGAGGTTTAGATTATGGAGACTCAGGTGCCTTCTGTTCATAAATAGGTGGATCATTCCTGTCGCTGCAGATGGAAATTCCTCAAGAGCTTTCTCTTGTCATTAAGTGTTGATGAAAATAAATACAATTAAGTATTTCTGGGCTGATTTAATCTAGAACCAGACAAACTGAAGAGAAGAAGCTGGAACCTACCTCTCTTTTTGTTTGCCTGAGTATCAGATATCAGTGTTAGTGGAGGTCCCATGGGAGTGCCTCTGGAAGTTATCGCAGATGGGGATCTGGAACAGGAGCAGGAGGCAATTAGCACATGCTCTGCTCATTGATTTCTGTAAGTGCTACTGATGGGTGAGCTTCCCTAGCAAGAGTCAACTCCGCACTGGAATGATGAGGGATGGCCCGTTGGAAAACATGGAGGGTAAGCCAGGGGATGGATTTCTAGCTTTTGAGGTTTTTTTTTTTCCTAGATTTTCCAGCTTCTGTGGCATGAGACTCGCACATTGAGTACTCAAGATCAACCCCTCCATTAAGTATATTAGATATAACTATAGATATAGTATAACACACGTTTACAGACATTTTATATCTTGTAGAAATCTTTTCGTAGCTGCATATGTTCCAGCAGCACTTACTGGGGTCATCAGCAAATCAACTTAAACCTTTAAATGCAGTTTTTACAACATTATTTGGGGTGTCAGAAGCATCAGGTGGCTTGTGCCTTGCAAATTAGAAGGTGATTATCCTCTGCTGCGGTCACTCGCAATAGGAAGAGAATTCTCAAATCTCTTAAGCTGCTGTTCAAACCCCTTCACTCCAGGCTACAGATTGTACTCCACTTCCTGGTACTTGGATGTTGAAGATGCATTTGTCTGCTTAATCAGACAGTTCGTATCTGCCAGGAACGTATTTAGTGTAATGTCAAACACAATTTAGATGAGAAGCGAGAGGGCAGTTTGGTGTCATTTTCTGCCAACCATTATTATTGGGAGAGGGGAGCACAGCAAGCCAAGCGTCAGCGGAGCCTTTGAGCAAGAACAAGCTGATTCATCTGTTTGTTTTGGCCCTAACATTCTTCCCTCAGTTACAAAGCTCTGGTAAGCACATGCTGAATAGCAGATATCCAAAAACTATGCGAGGTCAGGAATATCCACTTAGAGGATCCGATTGGAGTATCTAAAGGCTTCAGGAAGATTGACAGCAGAGTTGTCTTCCTTCGTGGGCAAGAGTAAAGGAGACTTCTTGTTCCAGTGGGATTAGTGTTGGCTGCAGGTTGAGACAGGACAGCTGTGGTGTTCTCAGGTGTTGGATTTTCCATAGTGACAGCGAGTATCTGTTCCTGGAGCCACTGGGGAAATGCAGCTTGTTGTTCTGCAAAGTAAAAAAACTTCCGTCCACTCTGGTTGAGAGGAAGCAGATTTGAAATATTTCTCATATAAGACGCTGTTACCTCCTCAAAATATATGTAGTTTGTCCCTGTGTAGTATTTAAGTGGCCAAATACAGTAGAAGCTTATTAACTAGGTGGAAAAACAACTGAAAAATAGAAACAAAATTGAACCGGATACAAAGATTATTCTCTGCTTTGGCCCAGGGGGCTGCCTGGTGCAGAGGGAGAGCAAGCACTCAAATATTTTTCTGTTGCTTTTTGTTTTTTTTTCCTGGCAGGATGGAGAAGAAGAAAATTCTAATGAAGTCCAAAGTTGCTGCTTCCAACCTCCTGAGGGCACTGCATTCTCTGTACCAGTTCGGTCACCTCTGTGATGTGACAGTTCACACTCAACACCTTGGGATCCAGGAGGAGTTTCTGGTTCACAAAGCTGTCTTGGCAGCTTCCAGCAACTATTTCAAGGGGCTTTTTCTACACAATGAGATGCTGGAGACCAAGAACTGCACAGTGACTCTACAAGACATTTACACGGAAGAGTTCACGTCCTTCCTGGAGTTTGTTTACACTGCTGAAGTGGAGATTGAAGCGGAAAAACTGCAGCGCATGAAAGAAATAGCCGAGAGACTGGAATGCAAGGATTTGCTTGACATTTGCGAAGAGGTGAAAGCAGAGGGCGGGAAGGGGTTGGATTTGAGCCTCCACCTGAAAGGTCAGCTGTGTGAAAATGGTGGGGCACCGTGGCCTTGCGTCCCACCAGAGGAGAACCACAGACGGAGCAACTCTTCTCAGGTTGTGGCAATACCCATGCAGAGGAAACTTTGGGATAGGCAGAAGCATGACAAGTTGCTGGCTGGCTATGAACTCTTTGAAGGCCAAGCAGCAAGCCTGGAGCAGGAGGAAACTGCTTTTCCAGATCCAAAATGCAGGACAGCAAAGCTACCGAAATGTAATGAGCCAGATTCCAGGCTTGGTGTGGATATCCTTAGTCTGGAAACTGGGAACAGTCATTCTCTCCTCAGGCAGACTGAGGCAAAGGAAGCCTGCCTAGTAATTAGGAACACACCGCCTGAGCGGTGGGAAAATGAAAACAGTTTAATTTCTAAGTTTGCCAGCAAAATGGAACATAGGAAATCGCGACGGTGCGTGGCCAAAGCCTTGCCGCAGATTGCGTGCGAGAAGTGCAGCGAATCGTTCCAGGTTATCGAGCAGTGCCAGTCACACATGGAGCTCAAGCATGATGTCACTCTGGCTGTCAAGTACTGCTGCCGGGCATGCAACCAGCTCTTCTCCACTCACCAGAACCTCCGGCAGCACCTCTTCGCCACTCATGGCAACAAGTGCGGCTTCTCCTGTGGCTTTTGTGACAAGAGGTTTAAGCAGCAGAAGGACATAAAGGCGCATGTCCGCAGGGTGCACAAGAAGAAGCGGGATCCCCAGGCTTGCCCCTACTGCGACAAGGTCATCAGTTCCAAGTGCGGCCTGAGTGTCCACATCCGAACCCACACCAGGGAGAGGCCTTACAAATGTGAGCACTGCCCTGCAAGCTTTGCTCAGAGGTCTGCTTACAACACTCATGTAAGGTACAGCGTTCCTTGCATCCATGGGAAAACATGTTTTATCTCTCGGCGCCGGGATAAAAGCCTTCTTGAAGCCCTTGCTTCTTTAGTCCCAGAATTCCCTGGATCTGATCAGAAGTGTGTTGAAATCGGTACAGTTTTATTTCCATTGACCTCATCAAGCTTTCAGTCCGGATTGAGGTCTCCCAGACAGGTAATTTAGGTGAACATTTCCCATTGAATCAAAGGGGACATTTCATAAACATCAGGTGCTTCTTAGCCTGGCCTTCATGGGCCAAATATCCCAGGTGCTGTTTTGCAGCGTAGAATGATCTCCCAGATAGGCTTATTAAGCACAGTCTGACTGAAAACAAGACGTTGAAATTGCCCAGTAGCTTCCAGAAGTGACAGAACCATTGTAGGTGTCAAGCATCTCCATACCCTATGCTACAGGAGCTATGTGGATTTCTACCAGATCTCAGCTTCCATTTTAAAAAAACACCAAAATCTGTAGGCCAGTCCGGTAGCAGGAAAAAAAATATTCCAGATATGTTGCAAGTGAGGTGACGTAGTTCCACATGCTGGGAAGCAGTAAGTGGAGTTCACCGCTGCTACTGATGGCTTGCAACAGGATCTATTTTGGTGTTTCATGTAGGCATTAGACCTACATTTCCTTCAGCTTAAATCCATAATTTCTTATCCTTGGAGGAAAACATACTGTCTGTCCTGTGTTACAAGTCAGGTGACAGAGCAGCTCCATCCTTGATAAACTAAGAATTTAATTTCCTTTACTTACCTGCTCTGACTTTGCTCAGAATTTCCCTGTCATTCGGCTCTCCAAACACGCTGTTAATTTCTTAAATGGTGTTCAGACCAACTAAAAGGAAGCTACTCTTTCTCTGAGGCAAATTTGCCTGAACTCTGAAACAATTAAACTTGTTGAAGTTGTGCTCCGTTTGTTTGTTTGTTTGTTTGTTTCAACAGAAAAATCCACGAGTCTGGGCAAGAGAGAAAACTTCTGCCTGTCTACTGGATGGTCATTCCGCCCACGCATAGGCCAAACACGATGAGCTATGACAAAGATCCCAACACAGACACATGGGGTGGGATATCAGAGGCTGAACGACGAATGTGTGAGAGGCACCAAGAGGCCAGGAGTTGTGAGGAAGAACCTTTGTCAACTCGCAAAGCAAATTGTGGCAGTGAAGAAGAAGAGCAGAAACGGAAGGAAGCTGAAGGAAGACGGGAGCAAACGAGTGAAGAAGGCAATGAAAATGAGGGTGAAAGGAGCATGAAGGGCGAAGAGGAGGTAGGTTACGAAGCAGGGTGTTCAGAAGTTGAAGACAGTAGAGATACTGAGGAGGTCTGCACTGAGGAGGACGATGAGGATGGTGAATACTCTCAGGAGAAGGGTGGTGAACATAAGTCAGATGAAGAATTTAAAATAAAGAAAGCCCGTAAAAGTGAGTTGAGAAAGAAATCTGCATACGTAATAAGATGCGAGAAGTGCAAGGAGCAGTTTGTGTCGCGGAAGAAGTATGTGGATCACTGCCGAGACGTCCACCAGTGCTTGCCCGGCAAAGCCTACCAATGTGACATCTGCAGCAAGTCCTTTGCCAGTTACAACAGCTGGAAGGAGCACCGGGCCTGCGTCCACAGTGAGGAGAGGCGCTTCGCGTGCACCCTCTGCACTGCCACTTTCAAACGGAAGAGAGACGTGAGGACGCATTCCGTGCGGAAGCACGAAGGTCAAGTCAAACGGCCACTCTGCTCTGTCTGCGGGAAGATCCTCAGCTCCCGAACGGCGCTTGTGTTTCACATGCGGACACACACAGGAGAAAAACCTTATGAGTGCGGCGTTTGTCACTCCAGGTTTGCTCAGCCCTCACAACTGAAGATCCACAACAGGTCAGCCTGCGCTGCTGCTGCTCCCCTTCCTGCTCCCCATGCACCCAGTGCCCTTCAGCACTTTTTTCCTCCTCTGACTTCCCAGTTCTGACTTGTTCTCCTTGCACAAGAACACTGGGATGTCATTTGTTCTGTATTGTCTGTGATTAATTCTGTTACGTAAAGGCCTTATCTGCAGCTGGTTGTTGCATCAGTTTTGGGCAGGGATTTTGAAACAGAAGCTCCATCCCAACTTTGAGACAGTCTCCAAAATAAGATGATGGCCTTCAGGCTGCATGGGCTGAAGGATGGATTAGTCAGGGACCTCTGAGACACAGATGCCGAGCCCTGTGCGCTCCTTAGCTCTCTGAGCGAGTCACATAGCATGGGATTTAATTTCTCATGTGCAGTACAAAAGCTGGACTTGTCATCTGGGCTCCCTCTATAGTCACTGGGTGAATTGCTCTCTGGTGGGGTTTGTGTTGAACATGTCCTCTCCCAGGAGAGGGTGAATCATCCCATGGAATTTCCCAATATTCTCCAATCCATAAGCTGAGGAGATAGCTTGGAAGAGGAGGTTAACTGTTGGAGGGCTAAATGAGGTGAGAGAATATCCCTTGCCCTGAGGGATTGAACCTGGGTGTTCTTATATCTGTCTTAGAAATGGGAGTATCCTGCCAGTTAAATCTTGGAGGCCGCAGAATGTGAGGCTTAGGGGTTTTGGAAGCCAAGAATGTGGCCCACACCGTCCCAGGAGACACTTGGGATGCACTTTTGGCCTCCGCCACAGCAGCTGTTTGACATCTTCCTTGCTCTCTTCCTTCTGCCGCTGATCGTAGGAGCTGAGCTGTAACTTGTAAAAGAAAGTGGATTTTGTAGGGCCTGGGAATGAGGAATGAAATTAAAGTGGGGAATTTTAGTGCTATAATGGAGCACCTCAAGTCAAAAACACTATTTCCTGAGTCAGCAGAGGGCATTTTTTTCCACCTCACTAAAAAAAAAAAAGAATTATTATGCTGCCTGTAGCTTGTAAAACATAATTTCCAATACATCATTTTAAGAATGCACTCTGAGACATAATTTATCAATATCCATGTTTTACTTCGTTTAGGTCGCACACAGGAGAAAAGCCTTATATTTGCGAGGACTGTGGGGCTTCCTTTGCCGATAAAGGCAAACTCACTGGCCACAAAAGGACCCACACAGGTAGGCATGAAACACTCCTGTTCCCATCATCTCCCTTAATAGTCCTAGAAATTGCTCATCAGGATGTGGAAAAGGTACAAAGTTTATTGTAGCTCAGAAAAAAACCTCAAATACCAGGATGTACCCACTAGAGACAAAAAGACATTTGCAACCCAATTTTGGAGTACAAAATTCTGCTGAAATAATTCACAATGTCCCTTTTGTTCGTGTTTTTTTCCCCCCTCAGGAGAGCGCCTCTTTAAATGCGATGTGTGCGGAAAACATTTTGCCACCAATGAATACTTGAAGTGCCACAAGCGGTGCCACATGGGTGCCAAGCCCTACAAGTGCCAGGTTTGTGGGAAGACATTTGGACTGAGAGCCTCACTGGCCCAGCACAGCAACGTCCACGCAGGTAACAGAACAAATGCTTCAGGGCTGGGAGAAGAAATGCAGTGCTGGAAGCTCAGGCCTGGAGTACTTCCTAGTTTGGGTGATGGTGTTTTATTCCAGAACTACTTCTGTCATCTTGTTGACCGAAGTGATGAGGAGAAGAAGGGCTTGTAGCCATCCTGGCTTGTGAGACAGGGCATGAGGTCACAGAATGATGAATAATTTTGATTGGAAGAGACCTTGAAGACCATTGAGTCCAACCCTTAACCTGGGTCACCCGTAAACCATGTCCCTCAGCACCACATCTCCATGGCTTTGAAACCCCTCCAGGGATGGGGACTCCACCACTTTTTTACACATTTTTGCACTGAGATCAAGGCCAAAAGAAGCTGCTTTCTAACAGCACTTCCTGGTCTTGTGTTTGGTTTCAGAGACCCGTCCGTACTTCTGCGAGCAGTGTGGAAAGACATTCACCCAACAGGGTGCTCTCCGGCGCCACCAGCGCATCCACACCGGCGAGAAGCCCTACAAGTGCCGAGCTTGTGAGAGGACCTTCACCGACATGTCCACCTTGCGCAGGCACGCCTCGGTATGCGGCCTCTGGGCGGCGGGTGGGCTGCCATGCTGATGTTTAATTGCAGAGGAGTTTCTTGACTTAATGAGGGTTCATGGTTAAGTTCTGGGGTTTATTAAAAAAAAAAAGGTGGGAGACTGAATTCCGGTTTTTCCAAGTTTTGAAGTTAATATTTGCTTCTGTGCTAAAATTCCAGCTGCTTTTGGAAGTGTTGTGTGACAGCAGAGCCAAGAAACCAGTGCAAAGTTAGCAAAACACACTTGTTTTTGCATTTCAAGGTTGAGTGTTTGCATTCGAGCATGATATCAAATTAAACCAAATATTATTCAATTTTACACTGGTTTAAATCTTCAATTATCAAAGTTTTTGTTTTGGGAAAACTCCGTTGTAATTATTTCCCCTTCCTATTATTTTTTTTCTAGATTCACGACCGGAATGCTCACTGGAGAAGTTTCTTAATAGACCTTACAACCAAAAAAGACCATAATTGGTCCAAAATAGAACTGTTCTCTGAAGCCCGTGCAGGTGAAGATGACTTTACACCCGAAACATGGTCGGTTGACCAAGGTAAACTTTATAAACCAGAAAGAGGCGCTCTTAAACAAGTAGAACCAATGCCATCTAGTGTTGGTAACTCGGAGGACACTGACCGCTCACTTTTATTCTTATGATGTCACTGGCAAAGAAAGCTGACTCTCCAGGTTGGAATAGGGTAAATTATCTCAAAAAAAAAAAAAAAAAGAAAGATACGTAAGTGTATGGAGAGGGTGTAGTGCTGTGTCTGTCAGTTGTTGTGTTGTTTGTTTTTTTAATAAATACGCGTTTATACCGTAAGCGCACATTTTATTGTCACAGATTTGCAGAAAACTCGTTAATCCGGTGCGGAAACCCCCCCCGGGGCCTGGTCTTGCCGTGGTGCAGTCCCGCTGGGCCGGGTTGCCTAGCAACGTGCGTCGCGCCGCATGATACCACTTCCTGTGCGCCGCAGCGCGTTGTCAGGGCGAGGTGGGCGGGGCTACGGCGGCAGCGCTTCCGGCCGCCGCCCGCAGCCCGCACGGTGAGGAGCGGCCCGGTGAGTAGGGGGCGGGAGCGGCTTTCCGCTGGCTGCGCGCGGGGGGTGCCGGGGGTGGGGGCTGGCTCGACTCAGCCCCGGCGGCCGCGCTGCCTCACATAGCCGCCCGCCGTTACCTTTCTCCTGGCAAGCGGGGGCCTCTGAGGACCCCTCCTCTCGGTGCGGAGCTGCTCCCAGCCCCGTAGGGAGGCAGCGGGACGTGTTCCCGGCGCTCCCCTGTGATCCTCGGCCCTTTCTGAGGGCAGGTGGTCGGCGCTTGGGTCACAACAACCCTGCAACACTCCAGGCTGGGGCAGAGCGGCTGTGAAGTGCCCGTCAGGAAAGGAGCTGGGGGGGTTTGGTCAGCAGCCGGCTGGAGATGAGCCAGCATGTGTCCAGGTGGCCCAGAAGGCCACCAGCATCCTGGCTTGTGTCAGCACTGCTGTGGCCAGGGGAACTAGGGCGGGGGTCATCCCCCTGCGCACTGAGGAGGCCTCCCCTCGAATCATGAGTACTGTTTTGGGCCCCTCACTCCCAGGAGGACATTGAGAGGCTGGAGTGTGTCCAGAGAAAGGCAGCGAAGCTGGGGAAGGGTCTAGAGCACAAGTCTTGCAAGGAGTGGCTGAGGGACCTGGTGCTGTTCAGCCTGGAGAAAAGGAGGCTCAGGGGAGACCTGAATCTTCCCCTCAAGGGTTGTCAAGGCCTGGCCCAGGCTGCCTACTCAGGGCAGCAGTGGAGTCCCTGTTCCTGGAGGGGTGTCAAAGCTGTGGAGATGCGGTGCTGAGAGACATGGTTTAATGGTGACCTGGCAGTGCTGCGTTAATGGTTGGACTGGATGAGCTTCAAGGTCTCTTCCAGTCAAAATGATTCAATGATTTTATGATCTCCTTCAGCAGGAGCTGCACTGTGTGTCCTCAGCGCTTGCAGCCAGCCAGGCATCCTCTCCTTGTCACCCTTTGGGGGCTGCTGTGCTATTTTGGCTCTACAGCGTGTCTGTGCTCAGCTCCCCAGTCCTGCTATGAGCTCATTCACCCCAGCAGGAGGAGTTTGTGGTTTGGATTCTCGTTTCCTGATGGGGATGTGCCATTGTCTACATGCAAGTGCAGCTTTTGTTGTGTGCTCGCATGGGAAATATATGGAGAGTTGGGAAAAATAATTTTGGGTAGTTTGGAACACTGACGCTCTAGATCAAGGACACACACATGGTGCTCAGAGTGTCTTCAAATTTCAGAGAAATATTGTTTGTTCTGGGATCAAACTTTTTATTTAAAAAAAAAGAAAACCAGGAACCTGCAGTTCTTTTGAGAACTTTGGAACAGCTCAAAATATTACTGGGAAATATGACATAAGCTAAATGGGACTGGGGAATCCCTTGGAAGGCTGTAAATGAGCATTCCGATATTTAGAGGCTCTAAGTCCATTGTGAGTGATGAGTTTTTTAAGAAAAGAAAGCATTTTGAGGAAGTTTTATGCTTGCTTAGGTCAGTAGTTTTGGTTGTGCAGCCCCCTAGGCTTTGGTTGGGTAAGCGCTTGGAATTTCATCTGAACCTCATTTAAGCCTTATCTCAAAAGCCCATTTAAGGCAGTGTTTATTTAGGATTGCAGTTAACTTTTGCTTAATCTTACCTTTCTTTTAGCACCTGATTATGAGCGAGAATAATTTCTTAGTCCCACATGCCTTAACAAGAACACTTCTTTTGATCTCCCTCTGTTTACTTTGTGCCTACAACAGGTTCTAACAGTCTATAGTGTTTCAGGTGATGTTTAAACTCCCATTTAACTTCAGAGAAATCTCTGTAGGACTGGTGGCACGGTCCTAGATGTGACACCTTTAGAAAGTGGCACTTCTAGCCCGGCTTGTCACAAAGTCCCTTTCAAAGATGGTTCTCTTAAGCTCAAGCACCTCAGCTGAAGTGCTCTCAACAGCCTTGCTGTGAGCTGGGGCTGCTGAAGCCTCTGAGCTTTGTTAGCTAACTCGCCCTGTCGTTATCAGCTTTTTGCAGAGGGAAGGAAAGATGGAAAGTAATGCGGTGTTATTGGAATCCAAGTCCTCGCCCATCAACCTGCTGAACGAAATGCATCAGCTGCGTCTCCTGGGCCACCTCTGCGACGTGACGGTCAGCGTGGAGTACCAAGGCGTCCGGGCGGAGTTCGTGGCTCACAAGGCCGTGCTGGCGGCAACCAGCAAGTTTTTCAAGGAGGTGTTCCTCAACGAGAAGGGTGTGGACGGCCTGAGGAGCAATGTGTTCTTGAATGAGGTCCAGGTTGCTGATTTTGCTTCGTTTCTTGAGTTTGTCTACACGGCCAAGGTAGAAGTTGAAGAAGACAGAGTGCAGCGTATGCTTGAAATAGCCGAAAAGCTGAAGTGTTTGGACCTCTCAGAAACCTGCTTTCAATTAAAGAAGCAGATGCTGGAGTCGGTGCTGTTGGAGCTGCAGAACTTCTCTGAGTCGCAGACCTCTGAGGAGGTGAGCGCTGCCCAGCCAAGCACCTCACTCGAGTCCAAAGCGGTTGCTGTGGCAGAAGTTGACCAGGCAGGCTGTCCTCTGGCTCCTCCAGATTCCCCAGCAGGCAGGCCCAGCAGCGGAGCATCTCCTGAGGTGCACGCTACCAAACCCAAAGAGAAAATGGACAGAAAGAAGGATACACTGAAACCTCCTTACACCAAAATCAGGAGGGCAAGTGGGAGGCTGGCTGGGAGGAAGGTGTTTGTGGAAATCCCAAAGAAGAAATACACAAGGCGGTTGAGGGAGCAGCAGAAGAACGCAGAGGCCGCTGCCGAAGAAAACGCATGTCCTCGAGAGCAGGAGGTGCACGATACGGAGAGGGAGGAGGAGCCGGCAGAGAACAACATCAAACCCGAAAGCGAAGAAGGCGACGGCGACTTGGAGTCAGAAGAAAGCCTGAAGAAATCCGAGGAGGATAAAAAGAAGCGAGGCAGTAATTTCAAGTGCAGCACGTGCGAGAAGGAGTTCCTGTACGAGAAGAGTTTCCTCAAGCACGTCAAGCACAGCCACGGCATCGCAGCCGAGATCGTTTATCGGTGCGAAACCTGCAGCCAGACCTTTGCCAACCGGTGCAACCTCAAAAGCCACCAGCGCCACGTCCACAGCAGCGAGCGCCACTTCCCTTGTGAGCTCTGCGGTAAGAAGTTCAAGCGGAAGAAGGACGTCAAGAGGCACATTCTCCAGGTTCATGAGGGTGGTGGGGAGCGTCATCAGTGCCAACAGTGTGGAAAGGGGTTGAGCTCCAAAACTGCCTTGAGGCTCCATGAAAGGACGCATACAGGCGACAAGCCTTATGGGTGCACAGAGTGTGAGGCTAAATTTTCTCAGCCTTCTGCACTTAAAACGCACATGAGGTATGAACGGACTTAACTGGCCTTCTTAGATTCTGGGGGGAGAAGCGGAATCCCCTGGAGCGCACCTTGAGCCTTCAAGTGACATGGGGGATGTAAAACGTGACTGACTCCAAAGTGTCCGTATTTCCTTTTTTTTTGGTGTTTTTTTTTTTTTTTTTATTCTGGGCTTTTTCTTCCTGCTTTTCAGGTTAAAGGAGCTACTGTGATTTTTCTTTCAGCCAAAGCAGAAGTGCGTGGGCACCTCAGTGACCTTTTCTCATGGGAGGAGACCTGTTGATAGCTCGCATGAGAAAAGCAACCCCCGCACCAAATTATCTGTAAGATTAGGGCTGTAATTATTTCAGCTCCTTTGGCATCTCAGTAGAATAACGTTATGTGATAAGTATGAAAACATTTTAAAGAAATTTGGCCGCCTGTTAAATTGAAGAATGGCAGATTTGGGTGCTAAGTGTAAGAAACAGACGACGTGTGACTAGAAAGAGGCTGGCGCGTCACCGTCTGGAGGTGAGTGAAGGTCCCAAGACACCCCCGCGTCTTCCAGCTGGTGGAACCAGTCGTAGTGAGACCCAGAGGTGGAGGTGCCAATGCACGGTCATGAAAAGCTCAGGGGCCGAGATGTTTTTTATCAAGGCAAAAATTGTAGGTGTTGAGGGCTTTGATCACTCTGCCATTATGTTTTTGGCTTAAGTGGAGCTCCTCCTCCATTGCCACTGAGCTGATTGAATGCTGGAAGCTGGGTGCTGTCCGAACTCGGGTGTTGTGACAGACTGGGGTGAGAATTGCTCATCTTTTTGCCTCTATTTTTACATCTACACTTCTCCTGTTGCTGCATTGTCATGAAAACCAGCCTTTCTTGGCCGCACTCCTGCAGTGTTGTTCAAAATAGCCCTGAATCACACGGGGCTTAAAATTTAAGCTACAATTTAACCTGAAATAGTGGTTTGGGCAGCGAAAATTCTCTTAAGCTGCCCTCGATGCCTTCTAAAAGGTGCTGAAGTCTCGTGCAGACCTTCGGTCACTCTTTGGACAGCATGAAGACCACCTGCTAAGGGAACGAGGCGATGCCTTGGTGTGCTAACATGGCTTTCTCCTTTCAGGATCCATACTGGTGAAAAACCTTTTGTCTGTGATGAGTGTGGGGCCAGGTTCACCCAGAATCACATGCTTATATATCACAAGCGATGTCACACAGGTAAGGCTTCGTGTTGCGATGCGCTGCCTGTAGGAGGAAGCCTGCTTGGAAACGAGGAGATCTTTTCATCCAGAAAATGCTTTTTTGTTACAATTTTTTAGATAAAATCAGATATTCTCATCCCTAAACACAAAGTTACTGAGGACAGTTCCTGCAGGTGGATAGGCAGGGAATTAAATGACAATGAAATGCCATTCCAAGAATGCTTTTGAGATCACAAGAGTGGCCTGATGTTTAATTTTTCTCTCTGCCCTCACTGCAGGGGAGCGTCCCTTCATGTGCGAGACCTGTGGGAAGAGCTTTGCCTCTAAGGAGTACTTAAAGCACCACAACCGGATCCACACTGGATCCAAACCCTTCAAATGTGAGGTTTGCTTCAGGACCTTCGCGCAGCGGAACTCACTCTACCAGCACATCAAAGTGCACACAGGTACAAGGGGCCTTTTTATTTTTGGCTTGAAACCTCCGTTTAAAGATGTAGAGCTCCCAGCTGCTTCCTTCTGACAAGTAATTTCTGCATGAGGATTTTCTGAGGCTTTCATTCTTACCCTGTGAATGTTTTGGTCCTTTCATCCACACCCCTTCTCCTGGTACTGCTCCAAGTTACAGCAGTTCTCTCAAATACTAGGACAGGACTAGTTCCGAGTGGAAAACAGATGTAAATAAACCGAGGAAGCTTTTGCAGCCACAAAGCTCGGTGTGGCTTGTGGTCCGGGAACTCTGACATGACTGGTTTCACTTTCCACTTGCAGGAGAGCGTCCCTACTGCTGCGACCAGTGCGGGAAGCAGTTCACCCAGCTGAACGCACTGCAGCGGCACCACCGCATCCACACCGGGGAGAAGCCCTTCATGTGCAATGCCTGCGGCCGCACCTTCACTGACAAGTCCACCCTCCGGCGCCATACCTCAGTAAGGACCTGTGCTGCCTGCTCGCGCTCTGGCCTTTCTTCCTGGCCTCGTGTCGGCTTGGCAGGTTCTGCACAGTCATCACATGGTCAACCTTCTGGGGTTTTTTGTTGTTGTTGTTTGATTTTTTTTTTTTCAGATACACGATAAAAATACACCCTGGAAGTCCTTCCTCGTTATAGTCGAAGGAGCGTCAAAGAATAGCGAAGGTCACAAAACCGAGCTTCCTGATGAAGAATATGACGTGTCACCTAAAATCCCAGAGAAACTGCTGTCCTTCTCGGAGAATGGCCGCTACCAAAGCCTGACGGCTGTCCCGGGGAGTGTCACTACGCTGCACGACAACGCCTCTGCCACCGGCACGGACTGTAAGTCTGCTGGCACCCCAGGGCCACAGGAAGCCCTCATGGCCACCACTCTGAGTGAGCTGACGGTGCTCCACGCGCAGACGGACCCTGGTCAGCCACAGCTTCATGCGCTGGTCAATATGGAATGATTTGGGTCGTGACAGCCGGTTCAGGCTGTGCCCTTTGTACAGCCCTTGGACTTTGCCGATAGCCTGCTGTGGGGACTAGGGGAAGCAGGGCCAGAGGGGAAAGTCTCTCTGCATCTCCAGAATATCCTTAAAAAAATCATTAGTCAATGGGTACAGCTTCATCTCCTGAAGGTGGGGTGGAGAAACACCACCCTGGGGAGGGGGCATCGGAGGTGGAAGTGCTGGGGACTTCATTCCCTATAGAGAAAAGGTGAAGAGACCAAAACATCTGTTGTGAAAATCTCTGTAAGGAGTGATACTTTGGCTGTGCTGGAAAAGCTTCTGGAGGAGGACACATTATGGGCATTTTCCTTTTACATGGTCACTACGGAAGCTGTTTTCTGATGGTTCGGGTAGGTCAGCACTTAACCAGACCTACTTTACTTAATTTTAATTAATAATCCAGTGGCAAGAGTGAGCTACTGCTTTGCCGTTGAGTCACTACAGATAATTCCAGCCATGCCAGAGTCTCCAGAGGTATGTCCAGTCACCAACAGGAAGCAGTCAGGGTTTGGTTGAATAATGGCTTAAAATTGTGCAAGTTAAGTTAAAAACGTACTGGACCGTTCGAGGGATTTTGGTCTTTTTTTCTCAAATCGCGAATACTTGGTCTGTGAGATGGGGCTGCAGTGGCTGCTGCAGGCTGGGGTGGGTTTAACTGTCCCAGGGTGGTGCCGAGTAGCTCCACAGAGGCTTTCTCAGCTCAGGCTGTGAGAAAAGGCTTTCTGCAAGGTGAAAGGTGAGCACAGTCAGCCTCATTAGGGCTGTTCGAAGGCTGATGAGGGGTCAGCAAAGCAGTAGCACCACCTCAACTGTGGCACAGAGCTATTTTTGAACCCTAAAAGGGACATCTGAGGTGTTACCATGGAGCCAGCATCTCTAGAAAGGGAATTTTTTTTTAGGAGAGCACATTTCCGAGAGGTTGTATTTCAGTATTTATTCATGCCCACTGTTCTGCTGAAGCTTGGTGTCCCTGCTGTAAAGAGGGTGTAGATATATTGAAAGTCTGAGGGTTAGTACCTGTAGACAGCGAAACTTTTGTACTCTATGTCTGTGAGTTACCCATATGAACTGTTCTTATTAAAATAACTGAACTCTTCCAGTGACCCAAGGGTGGTTGTTAAACATTCCCACTGCCAAGAGCCGGGTAAGTCCCAGCTCAGCTCCTGTTGTGAAACAGGCAGTGAAGTGGTGTTAATGATACAACTATTCACCCTTGGGCTGTACCTGAGGGTGTCACCACAGTAACCCAGAGGAAATGTGGCACAGATGGGCTTTTTGCATGTCTCTCACACGCACACATCCCCCCTCGTCCCAGCTTTCTGTGAGCATTTCCCAGGAAAAGAACATTTATTGCCACGTGGGGGCATCATTTTCATTTTATTCATGTACAGATTCACACAAAACATGATATTCTTGCTAAGGCCATTTCATGAGGAAGTTGTCACCATACAGAGTTGTGTACTGGGGAGGGGGGGGAAACACAGCAGAGCGGCGGGTTGGCTGCATCACAGTCACAAGTGACCACTGGTAACACTGGAGGACATGCTGTAGCCTATGGACACGGCCTGAATGGTTTGGGGGTAATGGTATTGCTCCAACAGACCCCACAGCCCCATGGACTGGGGCCCCACAGTCAATGTAAAATGTGACCACTGATGCCGTTCAGGACAACCAATTCAGTACTACTGAATTTGGCAGGTAGCAGGAGCATCTTTTGGTTTTCTTTTCCATAAGCCAGTGGTAAAGTAGCACTACAATAGAACTAAACCCTTTAAGACCAAACTGTTCCACTATAATAAATAGTAAAATTAAAAAGAAACAGGGAAGAAGTGCAAAAAAAGCAGGATTTTGGTCACCAGAAACTATCACGTCATCATGGGCAGTGCCCACCAAAGCCGCCTGTGATGTTCGTGCCACAGAAAAAGCTGTTGTGCCAAATAAAGCAGCTAATTAATGACTTTTTAATTCTTTTGCACATCTGAAAATCTCTTCATTGCAGCAAAATAACCAAGCAATGACTTGCAGAGGCTCCCAACTCCTCCTTAATCTATGCACGTGAAGCAAGAGGTGCCTTCATCAGCTCCAGTTCACCACAGCCCTGTGCCAAGGACATTTTCCAACACATTTCCTAAAATGACTGCAGGAATTTTTAACTCTTTCTACCTTTTTTCAAAGCAAATTCGCTTCCCATCACCCAGCCGCTGCCAACAAGGCAGCTGTGGCACAGCAATTCTCAATCAAGGCTTTTGCACTTCACTGGGGTGGCAATAAAATCATAGAATAGCTTATAACCTGGGTCATGTCATCTTGGGGTAGGAGGGATGGGCTGCAGCCCAAAATCAAGTGGAAAAAGAGACCCAAGAACATAGAGAGGAGCCTCATGTTTTATATTTCATTCTGAAATACAACCGAGGGGGACTGATGTGGCTCAACCCACAGCAGTGGGGACAAGTGGGAGCTTCAAGTGCAGCTAGGGCTTCACCAGCACCCAAAACCAAGGGTTTCTGCCCCAAGCGCTGGTTCCACCTCAGCATGACTTGCCAGTGCCACCCCAGCAGCGTCGCTCCTCCTCTAGCCGCGATGTCACACCAGGGAGCAGGGGGTAAAGAAACAGGCGGGTCGTTGGGTCTGGGAGCAATGGAAGGAAGCGCGGGAGGGGATGGGGGTGTGGATCCCACAGTGTCCTCAAGGGTGACGCGCAACAGGGCGCTGGGGCTGCGCCCGCGTCACTTCAGGTCCCCGTCCCCCTCGCCTTGGATGGACTTCTTGATGCGCAGCAACATGGTGGTGAGCCACTGGTCCAGACGTGAGATTGAGTCGAACTCCTTCACCTGGCAGAAAAAACACAACAAACTGGGGTCAATATTAAGTATTTGAAAGCCAAGGAGGAAGAGGCGGCAAGAGGAGTGCTGGGAGCTCGGGCACCACCAGCGCCGCCAGCTCCACTGCTGCCCACAGGACACTACAAACCAAAATTGATCAGAATAAACCAGCACCAAGTGGAAGAGACCAGAGTAGAAACAATTAGTCTGTTAGAATAGAATTGATTAGAATTGAATCTGTTAGAAACAGAAGTGAACTACTGGAATCTATCAGATCAGGTTAGACTCCTGTAGATTAGAATAGAGAAGACTAGATTAGGAGGATCTGTTAGAACCTGTCAGAATCCATTAGAATCTATTAGAATCTGACAGAATCATTAGAATCTGACAATCTATTAGACTGACAGAACCTGTCAGAATCTATTAGATTCTAACCCATTCTGACAGATTCTATTAGAACCTGTTAGAATCTATTGGAATTCTAACAATCTATTAGAAACTTGTTATATTCCAATGGATTCTAACAGGTTTCTATTAGAACAGAAAGCAGAAGGGGCAGAGGTGGGGAAGGAGAGAAGGGAAGGGGTAGAAGGAAAGGGGAGGGGGAAGCAGGGGGAAGGGAAAGTTTGGAAAAGGAGACAAGGGGAGGGAAGTGGGGGATGGTGAAATGGAAGAGGAGAGAAAGGTAAGGGGAAGATGGGAGAGGGAAGGGTGAAGAAGGAGATGTAAGAAAAGGGGGGAGAAGGGGAAAAAGCAGAAGGGGAGAGGGAGAAGGTGATGGGGAAGGTTGGAGATGGGGACAGGAAAGACTAAAATGAAGATTAATTAGCACAAAATAGAATAATAATAATAATAAAAAAATCATATAGCTCAGAATACAATAAATCCCTCCCCAGGCTCCCCCCCCACTTCCAGGCAGCATTAGGCCCCGCAGCAGACCACTACAGGCTCCCACCTTCCCTCTCCCTGTTCAAGTGGGCCTCTAAAGCATAAAGAACTGGGAACTTTGGGCCCCGGAAAAAAGAAATAAATAAAAATGAAAACCCAAAACAGAAACCCAAAAAGGAACAAGCATCAGCCAGGAGCATGCTTGAGCTCCTGTCCCTGCCCGCTTACCGCCTCAGTGTACGCCTCGCTGTTCTGCTCCTCGTGGGCTTCCAGCAGTTTCTAGGAAAAGACCGTTCACAATGAGAAGCTGCTCTATTACTGGGTGCTCCCACAGGGAGAGGGACCTTTGTGACCCCTGCCAACCACCTGCCCCCAACACAGAAAGAACTTGGGTTGTTTTTTAGTTTTGTTATTTTTTTAAATGAGCTAAAATAATCCCCATCATTCCGCTGCAGCCACTTCCACACAGTGGGTATAAACCCAAGGCAAAGCGGGTCTGACTCCACTCAAACCTTCAAATGAACAACCAAATTGATGGTGAGATGGGAGAAGGAGCAAGTGGAGATCAGGATGCAATTGTTTTCATGCTGTCTGTACTCACTTTCAATAGCTTGCACTCCCGGGAGTCTGTGAACGCAGGGAACATCTCTTCGTACTTCTCAAGTGCGAGCTGCAAGAGAACAGACAACCTCACACTCACCTCGCATTTGATTGTACTTTTTGCCTTCCAAGCCCTAAAACCACATGGGGGCCCTGGGAAAGTCTTCCCAGTCAATCCAAGAGCAAGATTCCCAGTAAATCCCAACTAGACTTTGTGCAACAGCCCCGTCAATGCCCACACCTTCAAGAACATGTCTGGGCCAGCCAAGGTTGGTTAAGAGGGATGTGAAAGTTTGGGGGTAAGGGCTCCGAGGCCACTGACCTTAGCATTCAGCTCATCCACGATGAAGTGGCAGAGAGCGGCTTTGAAGAAATACTCTTTGGCGCTGTACTTGAGCAAAGGGTTGTCCATCGTGTTCGTTCCCACCTAGGCGAGAAAAGATAGGCTGGCAGTTAGGAAAAGAAACAATGAATCACTAGAGGTGAATTAAAAGCAAGACAGACGATTAAAATTAAAATAAAATTTCAATTCACACTGACCCACTTCACATGTTTAGGGAGGTTCTGCACATCCTCACCTGCTCGTAGATCTCTATGGCCTTCTGGTACTGCTCCAGCTGCGCTGCGTAGGCCGCCACCTTCAGCAGACACTTGTTGGCTGAGCTACAACCAATTATAGTGGTAAAGTCATTAACTGGGTCCTGGGTGGAAAAGAAATATCCATGCCCTAGGACCTCCAAGTGCTCAGTGTAGATAAAGGTGGGACCTAAATGCTGCAAATTAAGGAAATTTTCTTTTTAATAGCCAAAATTAACAGCCATGGAAAGGCAGGAAGCCCTTTGGCTTGGTGCAGACCTGCCACCAGACACTCTCCAACCCCTCCATGCTTTCTCCACACCCCACACCAGACATGCCTGCATGCAAGATGAGATCCCTGCACCACAACCTCAGCAGGACATGGGCATCCCACCAAAGGCCATTCCAGAAGAGGGTGGTTGGTGAACTGTGGAAGCGCATGAGGCTGGCAAGGACAGCCCCCAAAGTGCATGGGGCTGGTGAGGACAAGTCCCTATCCCCAGGGGTGACTTTTCCAAAGGCCACTTGCCTGTTGGATTCCTCTCCTTTGTAGTAGTCAGCAGCCTGCTCATAGTGTGCAATCGCCTGGGACAGAAACACAGAGAGATGGGAACCAAGCATTGCTGAGGAAGTGAAGGATTCTCTAGAAACTAACATCTAGAAACCATCATTTTGGGCTCTGAGAACTCAAAGCAGAAGATTTGCAGTCAGCTGAGCTGCTGAGGGATTTCTGCACAGGGCTTAAAGCCACCAGAGAGGGTCAGGGCTCAGCTGTGAAACAGAAGTAACAGCAGCTTCCTTTGGGTGCAGCAAAAAATAAACTATTAAATAAATAAAACTATCAAACTGTCCCAACAACAACAAAAGATTTTCAGATGGGAAAAAAGATGAGGAAGGGTCTAGACCATAAGTCTTGTGAGGAGCAGCTGAGGAACTTTGGGGTGTTCAGCCTGGAGAAAAGGAGGCTCAGGGGAGACCTTTTCACTCTCAGTAACTCCCTGAAAGGAGGTTGGAGCCAGGTGGGGTCGGTCTCTTCTCCCAAGTAACAAGAGGAACCAGCCTCAAGTTGTACCACAAGAGGTTTAGGTTGGACGTGAGGAACCATTTCTCCCCACAAGGGCTGTCCAGCAGCACCGTTACCTTTTCAATGTCCACCAGCTCAGACTCGTAGATCTCGGCGATGGTGATGTGGTGCTTGGCGGCGATGGTGAATCGCCCCTAGAGAAGGCAGAGGTTGCACATGAGAGGGACGGGGGCTTCCCCTCCACCCAGCACTTACACACGCAGTGGCTCCCGAGCTGCAGTTCTCCCGGCAGCTTCTTACCATGTCGGTGTAGATATCGATAGCTGCGTTTAAGCAGTTGATGGCCTCTGCAGCATGAGTGGTTGGGAAAAATGACAGAGTCAGCCAGCACCTCGCACTGCCCACCCGGAGACCTCCCCCCCTCCGAAAACCATCCCTCTGAAAGGTTTCCTCCTCACCAGATGCACACCAGCTTCTCTCAACTGAACAACTTTACGCATCTTTGGGTGTTTTCCCATTATAAACCAGCCCTGAGTTACGTTTCTTTAGCCCCCAGTAGAGGAAAACAAGGGTGAAACTGATGGGTCTCCAACCCCTCCGCTCAGGTCAGGGGAATCAGAGATATTCCAGAAAGCTCTTTACAGGCAGATTTAAAGGATCCAGATCCTTTATCCTCATCCCATTAAAGGTCAGTCTGTTTTCCGCCCACCTCTCCTCTGCCCGCCTGGGAATGGGGCTGGGGCTCAGGGCAGAGATCCCGCTCAATCCAGACCCATAACCTGCCTTCAATATTCCCTCGGCAGCAAAAACATCTGCAAAGCCAAGCTGAACCAGGAAGGAAGCTACTGAGGGACACACCTTCATGACCAACACCCTTGACCACCTAGAGCTGCCACCTCAACTCACGCCGGACCAAGCCCAAGCCGATGCTCACACCATCTGTGAGTCTGTTCAGCCAGGATCCGCAGCCCCGCAAAGCTGGTGGCTACCAAAAGCCTCATCAGGGCCACCTCCTCCACCATGGAGCAGCTCAGCAAGACAGCAATGTTGGCTTTCGCTCCCCTTACCTTGTGGATCCGCTTTCTTGTAGGCGTTCCCGGCATCCACGAAGCTGGTGGCCGAGTCGTGCTTGCTCTGCAGCTGCATGTGCAGCTTGGCCGCCTGGCAGAACGCGTTTCCTGCAGCTGCGGGAGAAGCCAAGACCAGTGCCATTGACCCCTCCAGACCAGGAACACAGAGGATCCTTGCCCAACGGCAAAGCACACAGCGCTTCCAGCCACCCAGAGGGCCTCAGAGGTGCAGCGACCCCAAATCAATTGCTTCCCATCTCCAACATTCAGGTCACCCCCCCTTCTGCTCAGTATTTAAATCATCTCAGGGTCAGAATTTGCATCGCCACAGAGACCATCCCCATGGAAACGGCCTGGGAAGTAAAACTCCACAATAACCAGCAGGAAGGTGCTCACTCACCGCTCCAGTTCTTGGCAATCTTGAACATGTTGGCAGCCCTGGTGTACATCTCGCAGGCTTCCTCCACCCTCGTGTTGCCCCTGAAAGGCAGCAAGAGACAGAAGTTGCTCCTGAAACAGCAGCTTAGGGTTTTTAGTATTTTTGCACGTTCTTAAAGAGTTTGGAGCCTGGAGCAAAGCACCACCTGCTCCTTGACTCAGTTTTGGTTAGTTCCTAAGAGACACTCAGCAAAAACACTGACAAAAAGCAAATTTAGCACCTGAGAAAAACACAACAGAGCATTTGCAAAATGTCAAACCAACCCAAAATTAAGAGATGTTGCACAACCTCCTGCAGAAAAACACCTCCACGAGCCGAACTGATGGGGGATAGCAGCAGAACTCAGCTCCCTGAACAGGACGATTAACAATACATTTATCTCCAGAGAAATTAAGTGGTTTTGTTAACTGAACACAGATTTCTTCTCAGTGCCGCCCTCTGCAGCGCATGCTCCCACTGACCTGGGAAGCACTGCAGTGCCGGAGGTGACAACGTTTATTAGTGACAATTTCCCCCCCCCCCATCTTTTCCTTCTGGCAGATGAATTTGATTTCTAAGCACAGGCGGGTTTTCTTGGACCGCTCCTCGCCCTTGAAAAGCTG
>JANVCC010000020.1:45265398-45287180 GCA_025345505.1 Todiramphus chloris collaris
TCCATTTTAAAAGCTGTTTTCTTTGGATTTCTTCCTTGCGTTTATTTTTAGCCCGGAAAAAAAATAAATAAAAAAAAAGAGAAATTTATGTCTCGGCATCTCAGCCGGTTCATTGCGAGGATTTTCGGCAGTTCCCTGCCCGGATTAGGCCCCTGGAGCACGTCCTGCCCCATTAATCTGCTGAATTATTTTTAAGGCTTCAGCTCTCGGGGCTGTGGGCACTAGATGATTTTTTTTTTTCTTTCCCCCCCAGGCTGTTTTTTACAACCTTCGGGACCTCCACGGAAGCATCGGTCCACGTAAACCCTCTCCTGTAGTAATTAAAACCCCCGCACAAGGCCCCGCTGCCCTCAACCCTGCCCCCCCCTCGCCCCGCCGCGGCCCTGCCGCTCACCCGAAGAGCCCGCGCAAGAAGGAGTGCGAGCCCTTCACCCGCTTCTCGGCCTCCGCCATCAGCTGCACCGCCTCCCGCTCCTTCCCCGCGCCGTCCATCGCGCCGCCGCCCCGCTGCCTCCTCTGCTACTGCTACTGCTACTGCCGCCTCCGCCTCCTCCTCCTCCTCCTCCTCCCTTCCGTCGCCGCTGCACCGGCGGGACCGCGCACGGGGGCGGGGAGGGGGAGGGGGCGGTGTGCGACGCGTCACGTGACCGGCGACGCACTCGCGCCGTGGTGAGCGTTGCGCCGTGTCCCGTGACCCACGCTGCGTGTCGCGCAACGTCGCGCGTGGCACGGCGTCCCCTGACCCGGGTCGCACGGCGCCCCGTGCTCTGTGTGGTGGGTGTCGCCCCGGTGCACAGCGCCCTGGGGTCTGTGCTGTCACACACTGCCGTGTCCTCTGTGAGCCGTGTTGTGCCACACGTTGTGCGATGTCATGTGACCCACACTGCACCGCGTCACGTGAGCCGCGTTGCGTGTCACACGCTGCATGATGCCCCCGAGCGGTGTCGCGTTTCACGCGTTGCACCGTATCTCCTGACCCGTGCTTTGGGCCACGCGCTCCAAGATGCCACGCGATCCATGTTGTGTCACATATGGCCCATGATCCATGTTGCGTGTCACACGTTGCATGATGTCGTATGATGCGCGTTGCACAACGTCACGTGACTCATGTTGCATGCCACACGTTGCATGATGTCATATGATGCGCATTGCACGTCACGTGACTCATGTTGCATGCCACACGCTACATGATGTCCTGCGATGTGTTGTGTGCCCCACATTGCACCATGCCCCATGATCCACGTTGCACGACACGATGTCACGTGATGCATTGTATGCACAACACCCAGCACACTGCGTGATGCACCTTGCGCAGCGTCGCATGATGCACGACACCGCCGCCTGACGCACGTTGCACGATGCACATCACGTGATGCGTGCCACACGGTGACCACTGCGTGATGCACATCATGTGAGCGTTGCACGCTGTTGCATGACGCACATCACCTACTGTACATCAGAGGCATCTGTAACCCCCCCCCCCCCAGTGACAAATCTCACTTCTACGGGTTAGACTCCTTCAGAAAACGTTCGGCAATGGAAGAGGGGGTGCTTAAACTGGGAGGAAACTGGTGTAGGGCCCAGCTCAGGGCTCTATCAGACAGCCGCCCGGGCAGGAACGGGGTAGGCCGCGGCCTGCTCCCTCCGCACAACCAAGCAGCCCGCGGCGCGCCGCGGGAACGTCACCATAAAGCGACCGTCTCCATGGCGACGCTGGCGCATCCTGAGCCGCCCCCCCCCCCAGACACCGCGGGAACAGAGGGATAGTGATCAAGGTGCAGTTATGGTAATCAAGGGTAATTAATCCCCCTCCCCGCCTGCCCTCTGGGTTGTAGGAGCTGTTCGCAGGTGCAAACTGAACCCTCACTGGGAGAGGAGCATTTCTGAAGCTGGCAGATCCCGTCCAAATGCAGGGTCGCAGGTAAAACCAATGACGGTGACAACGCTGCCAAGGATCCCAAATCATCCCAGGTCTTGTTTCCCTTTTCCAGGCAGACACGATGGAGCTGGTTTATCTCTACGACCTTGGGTTCCTAACAGAAAACAAAGCTATTCAAAGGATCCTCTGTCCCATGGCGGCGCAGCTCTGCCATCTGATCGTCGCGCTCGAGCAGGAAGATGGGATCTCTCAGGCCCTTCCCCATTTAGGAGAGAACGCATTAAAATTAGCCAAAGCCACAGAGGAACTCGCTTCTGCTGCAAGAAGGTAAGTTTGCTGGGGAAACAAAACCTCAACAAGCAACTTTTAAGTTGAATACCCCCTGAAGTGACAGACAATTGACCATATGCTTCAGTGAATTGTAGACACTGCAAAACCTTTTGAAACAGTCTGAAAACACAGCTCAAAATCAAGGACAGGTGAGGTCTCCTCAGGAACAAGCAACAGGACAAAAGGAAACAGCCTGAAGTTGTGCCAGGGGAGGTTTAGGTTGGACCTGAGGAACAATTTCTTCCCTGAAAGGGCTGCCAAGCCCTGTCCCAGGCCGGCCAAGGCAGTGGTGGAGTCCCCATCCCTGGAGAGGTTTCAAAGCTGTGGAGATGTGGTGCTGAGGGACATGGTCTAGTGGTGACCTGTCAGCACTGGGGTTACAGGTGGACTCCATGAGTTTCAAGCTCTTATCCAACCAAAACAATTCTGTGAATCTATGAGAAACCCTGAAAGCACTTGCCCAGGCTGGTACTCAAGGGATGGCAAAGAGCTAAGCCCAGCGGCTTCCATTCCAGGTTGGCCGAGGAGTCCAGCGATGAGGTGTTCAAGGAGGAGACACATCCTGCAGCTGAGTCCCTCATCCTGGCTGGGAGATACTTGCTGCTGGTGGCCAGCAAGCTCCAGGAACAGCCGGAGAACCGCCACCACAGGGACGAGCTGGCTGTGTCAGCTAAGAAGGTCTTAACTGAGACGATGAAGGTAATGGCAGAGGGGACAGGGCCAGGGCAAGCAGGGACACAGCAGTGGGGAAAGGTGCGGCTATTGGAAGGACAAGAGCTGGGGAGAAGCTTTAGCTGGAGCAATGGTTATTTCTTCACTATGTGCTCACCAGAGCAAGTCTCCTCCTTTCTCCTCTTCTTCAAGGGCCCCGGTGTTATCTTGTCTGCATAAGGGATGAAACGGTGAAGATGGATTCTTAAGCCTTAGCCACACTGACTATTTTTTCTGGCTATATTTCTCTGGTTAGATCCTTCAGATGGAAGATGCTGCTGGGGTGAGGAGGATACTTCAGGCTGCCAGCTGGCTCCTGGAGTGCCTGGGCATGCTGCGGGATGCAGGGGACATGCCAGGACTGCTGTCAGCTTTCCAGGCCTTCTCTGAGGCCTTGCTTCTGCTGAGCAATCTGACAGCAAAGCGTCTCGAGGAACTCCAAGACTGTCCTCAACAGAGAAGCCTGGCCCAAACTTTGCAGCTCCTTCAGGAGTATGTTCCTCTGCTCCACAAAGCCAAGCAGAGCGATCTGAAAGGCTCCTGGGAGCAGCAAGCTGCCCTTTTCAAAGAACTCACATTCCAGATGACAGAAAGGACCATCCAAGAGCTCACTTCCCTGCTGGTCAACAAGGCAGGCAGTGAGGAGCCACGGGACAGGCACAGGACCTTCTCTTGGCACATAAGCAGGCTGCTGGCTGTCCTCTCCCACCCAGACCCAGTGCACCTCTCCAACAGCAAGCTCAGCGCTCACGTGGATGCCCTTGTTTTCTTCTGCATGCTCCTGGCTGACTCCTCCAGGCCGGATCTGAAGCAGAACGTGGTACAACATTGCTGGGTTCTGCTATGTCTGAGGAAGAGCATCTGCAGCCACATCAACCAGCTGGAGGGTTGGCCAGGGCAGAGCTGGGGAGAAAGCAGCCTGGAAGAGGAATGTGACACCATGATAGAAGAGGTAAAGAGTCTCGACCAGGCGGTGCTCACAGCTACCCTGTGTCAAGTCCTCGACACCTTCTTTGAGGGTAAGGAGCCCCTGAGGCAGCTGGTTGAAGGTGCCTTGAGCCTCTCCAGTATAGGGTGTTTTCCAGCAGGACAAGGAGGACTTTTAAAGAAGCTTCAGCCCCTCACCACCACCTTCTTCATGCACGCCCAGCAGATGCTCAGAGCAGTGGACTTTGTCCTGGCCAGGTGCCCCCAAATCCAAACTGCCAGAGTAATTGAAGAGCAGGTGCAGTACCTGAAGAGGCTCCTGGCCAGCCTCCCTCTGGCACTCACTGAGACGAGTGGACACACAGCCCCAGCAAGCGCTGCAGAGTGGCTGTGGTCCTTGTACCGCGCATGGTCTGCAACAACGGAAAGCCTCCTGTGGTGTTTTGAGGAGATGGTTGGCATCTGTGAACTCCTTACACTTTCTGTCCAAGAGATGGCCAAGCACCAGGAAAGGTGTGAAAAGGCCCTGGAAAGTCAGGATCCTGAGAGGTTCTCTCAACATGAAGCTCACCTCACCAGCTGGGCTCAGTGGGTGGTTGAAGCCACCACCAGGTATGTGGACAGAGCCACAGACCCCATTTTCAGGAACGGTTTGATGGTTTGGGTTGAGCAACTGGCCAGCTCCATCCTCCAACTGAAAGCGGTCACAGCCCTTTTCCCAGAGAGACTCTCCAGCCTCCAGACTCAGGATGCCTTCTTAAAGGCAGCAAGCTGCCTGCTGGATGCTGCCCACCATGTCCAAGATGGGCTGGACGGGTCCAACCACCCTGATATTCTCAGTCCTCTTCGGGAACAAGTGCGAAGAACAGATGTTGCAGAGGGGCTTGATCTCAGCCCATTGCTCACTGAGCTAGAAACTGTTACAGATGAGGCTATGTCACAAGAAGACACCGTAAATTGTCCATCTTCACACCCAGGTAGCTCACACCCGAGTGAAGGAGACACACACCCAGTCGTTACGGCTCTCCTGGAAGCATTAAGAGCCCAGGACATGGCTGCTGTCAACGCTGCTTGCTCCGCCTTGCTGGAGCTCTCCAACAGCTGCATTGAGGCAGCTAAGGAAGCGCTGCCCCTCGCCCAATCTCCCCAGCTGGAGATGACACTGGGGCAGCACCAGGAGATCTTGTTTCTGACACTGCGTGTCATCAGCCTGGCCAGGGAGTCAGCCCCAAGGCAATGCCATTGCCCGAGGAGGCTTCTTCACGCAGCACTTGCGCTCTCAGGAAGGCTCCGTGCAACCAAAGCGTGCCTGGCAGCCACGTCTGGCTCATGGTACCGTCTGTCTCAGCAAGTGTTCAGCTTTATCGCATCTGCCGACTTTCTGAGAGGCAAACAGGCTCTGGAGGAGACTATGGTGGCGTTAGCAGCATCAGTTCAGCTGGCAGGAGACATTGCGAGCGTGGCCCATAGCAGGGGAAATCCCCTTTCCCCTGATGTCTGGGAGAGCTTTCTCCAGGTACAAGCCAAGTTTACCCGTGCTCAGCTGAACACCAGAGCGTTACTGGAGAAAGTGGCATCCTTCCAGGGCTCCTGCAGGGTGGGAAGGGCCACCCTGGAGCTGTGCTGCATCCACTGGGCAGTCAGCATGTGTGTCCTGCTGGGAGCTGTGGATCAGTTCATCGGCAGGGACGTCCTGCTCCTGACTGAGCTGAGGGCTGCCCTGAAGAACAAGCTTTGCTCATGGAACCTCTTGGCTGCAGTGTCTGAGAACTCCCTGAGGCTTCAGGAGGCTGCCTGGCTCTCATACTTGTCCTGCCCCAAAGATCGTGGTTGCAGAGAAATCCTAATGCTGAGGGAGGAGATGAAGGTGCTGATGGAAGCACTGTTGGATGCCTCCAATACCCTCTTGGTCTCTCCACTGTCTACTGCCAGCTTGGATATTCGCTTTGAGCTCCTGCAGAGAGACCTGGCACTCAGGGCAAAGGCACTATTGCTCTACCTGGAGAAGATCAACACCGAACACCTGCAGGTGATCCAAGATGTCCTCAGACCAGCACTGGCCCCCCTTTCTCAAGAGGACAGGGAGAGAAGCAAGGAGGCCTTCGAAGAGAAGGCCAGTCGGCTAATAGCCAACGTTCAGTGGGTCAAAGCCACCCTCCAAGATGTCCTGGAGGCCAGCACTCAGGCAGACCTGCTCTCTGTTGCAGACCACCTCCTGGTCCTCACATCAGATGTAGTGGGTAGCGCCAGCCAGCTCTTCCAGAGCCACAGGGACAAGGGACATCTCCATCTAGACACTATAATCTGGTACTGGTCAGCAAAGGCAAACTACCTCATGACACAGCTTCACGCTGTCCAGGGCATCAGCAGACACGTTCTGCAGCACATCAGACAACGTCTGCAGAACATGGAGGATCGGTGCTCTCCAGGACAATGCAAGAGCACAGCCAAACTTTTCCCAGCCCGAGAGCTTGATGCTTCGAGATACACCAAGGAAGGAGAAACCTGCCTGAGCAGGAGCAGACAAGGATGTGGAGCTACCAGGGAGGCTCAGGAAATGGTATGATATCTAATCATTGAATTGTTCTGGTTGGAAGAGACCTTTAAGATCATTGAGTCCAACCGTGAACCAACACCATCAGGGCACCACTGCTCTGATGGGCACTCCCGCATTCACAAAGCCATCTCCAGGATACTGTTTCTGAGGAGCAGGGGGTTCTGCTGCTCTCCCTCCCCCAAAACACAATCTGGCCTTGCTCAGCTCCCCTCCCCACAACCACCTTGGTGACTCCACGCCCACAACAACCACAGTCAGTTGTCAGGAGCCAGCAAAGGCTTCAACAACACGACCCGCATCACCCAGCAGAGCGGTTCACAGCACATCATCACGCTGCTCAGCTGCACGCACTGACCCATCTGGGAACAGCTTGGGGCACAGGGATTAGCTTGGGGCACTGGGATTTGATAGTCCCACGGTGGGTGAAGGCAGGGCAGAGAAGGGCTGGGTGGGAAGGCAGAGCAGACCCAGGGACTCCCAATCCCTTCACTCACCAAAATCCACTTCAAAAACACAGACTCCTCAGCTATGCTGCACGCACCTGCACCCCACCAGATGTGGTGAAGCTTCCAAAATCTCTTTAGTTCTTGTCTCCACAGCCCCAGAACAGCCCTCCCAGTGTCTCCTTTGCCAGGAGCCCTGCAAAGCACCAGAAAGAAGACAGTGATGCCTGGCAGGGTGGCCCCAGTAAGATGTTCCAGGTCACCAAGGACATGGCAACAAGGATACTACACATGACTCAGTTTCTGAAGAAGAAAGGCCCCATCACGGTATGGAGTGTTTCACACCCTGCACTCCAACACATTTTATTCCTCAAGAGCAGGGTCAAAGTCAGTGATGGGCTGCCCAGCACCTGCTGAAACCCTGCTCTTGTACCAGCGGTGCCAGGGATATTTATGCAAATCACCACAAATTACTTCCTCACACTTAGATGTAAATATGGCGCCCAGTCCTGGCCTTGTTGCAGAATGTATCTGGGCGTCCTGGACCACTGCAGGAAAAGTGTTGGGGTTTTAATTCTTTCTCCCTGCACACATTTAGAATCATAGAATCATTTTGGTTAGAAGACAGCTTGAAGCTTGTGGAGTCCAACCCTTAACACGGCACTGCCAGGGCACATCTCCACAACTGTGAACCCCACCCCAGGGATGGGGACTCCACCACTGCCCTGGGCAGCCTGGGACAGGCCTTGACAGCCCTTGCAGGGAAGAGATTGTTCCTCAGGTCCAACCTAAACTTCCCCTTGCATAACTTGAGGCCAGTTCCTCTTGTCCTATCACTTGTTCCTTGTAAAAAAGAGACTGCCTCTGACCTCCTGTCAGGGAGTTGTAGGCAAGAAAGGCAAGAAGGTCTCCCCTGAGCCTCCTTTACTCCAGGCTGAACAACCCCAGATCCCTCAGCTGCTCCTCACAAGACTTGTGCTCTAGACCCTTCGCCAGTTTCATTGCCCTCCTCTGGACATGCTCCAGCCCCTCAATGTCCTTCTTGGAGCAACGGGCCCAAAACTGAGCCCAGGATTCAAGGGAGGGCATCTATTTCTGTATTTTAGAGCAAGGACCAGCTTGTCGCCTGCGCGAGGCAAATTGCTTCTGATGGGCGGGTGTTTGTCACGTTTGGCCGTGTGGTCGCGAAGTACTGCCTGGACGCAAGGTGCTCTGCAGAACTGCTGTGTGCTGCTGAGCTGACCCACACCATCAGCAGCCAGCTCAGCATCGTGGCCAGGTGAGCTGTGGGGTCAAGGACAAGCTCTCACAGAACCCCAGCATGGTGGGGGTTGGAAGGACCTCTGGAGATAATCTCATCAAACCCCCCTCCTCCAGCAGGGTCACCCAGAACATGGTGCCCAGGATCACATTATCCAGGCAGGTTCAGAATCTCACCAGAGAAGGAGACTCCACAACCTCCATGGGCAGCCTGGATCAGGGCCCTCCCAAAGCTGGTGACCCCCTTCTCCAAGAGATGTGTGTGGTGGTCACCAGAGGTCCCTGCTTGAGCTGGGCCCTTAGAGTTCCATTACAATTCAGAGGGATTGCTCTCCCCTTCCTGTTGCTGCAAAGAGCCCTCTCCTCCCCTGCTTTGCCTGCTCTGCCCGTGTAGGGGACGATCTTCTGGGTTTGGAGTAAGTGGCAGAGTTCTGGCAGGTACATGGGGAGGTACATGGCCTGATGTTCTTCCAGTAAAATCCTTTCAAAATGTCTTTTCAGGGTAAAAGCAGTCATTGCAGAGAGCAAGGCCTCTTCAGAGCTGCTGGTGAACAATGCGCGGAACCTCATCCAAGCGGTTGTACACGTCCTGAAGGCAGCTGAGGCAGCATCTGTCAAAGTAAGTTCTCACCGGTGGCATCAAACGGGTTCTGCAAGGTCCAGACAGGCTGTGGGAAGCTTCTGTGGCCAATCTGCCCTAAAATTTCCCTGCTTACCAATAAACTATCCCTCCTTAAGCAGGTTTTGAAGCACTTAACCATTTTTTAAAGTATTAACAGGTAGTGGTGCTATGTTGATCCCATACACATCCATACATTCACACTTTTATAATATTTTAAACGAGTCCATGTGCAACAACATATTAAAGCGTGCAAATTATTTGTTCTAATAGGGTTTGCGACAGCCTCCACCTGACTCTGAAGAAGAAGTTGTCGCTGCTTTTTGCATGCAGTGGAGAAAAGACCTGTCACGGCACAGAGCCAAGGAGTCCTTAAATCCAGAGAGGGATGAATTAGGGCTCCGCAAGACCCAGGCAAGGGCCGAACCCACCCTGACAGCCATGGTGCAAGGACAACCACCTCCGAGCACAAAAACCCCCCAAGCGTCCAAAACCTACTGAAGGATGTATAATTATGGACGGCCACCTGTCAAAACAGGAAGGCACTTCTGCTGGAGGGAAACTGTGTGGCCAGCTGGCCTTGGTAGAGATGACATTACATTCAATCACTGCCAATTCTTAATCACCCAAGATGTGGACAGAAGGATGTAGGGACCCACCAAATCTGGCTGGAGGGAAGGATCAGGGGGATCTGTAAACCACCAAACTGCTCATCCTCTGAGCTGGAAGACCTTTATCAAGACCTCATCTCTAACATGCTGTCAAGTTTTTTAGCAACCATATCCTTTTCTTCTAGGAGTAGCAACCCTAAATCCTGCAGAGGAAGTGCAGCCAGAGAGAGGTAAACCTGCAGAAGAGCCAGTGCACTAGGTGGGGCTCACCCAGAAAATACCAATTCAGAGTAATGTACTCTACAAAAGCTGGAGGGAAGAACCGGATGAGAAAGAAGACAAAGGGACACGACTGCCGACTTTCGACTAGCAAATCAGGAGCATAATTAAGTATTCTCTACTTCGCAATATCAAGGGTTCATGGTAGTCTGTTCACTGTGGTAAAAAATATTAAATACTAGAAATCTCCCTAGGAGACTTTGCTCCCCAAATCCCTCTCACCCCGGGACTCTCTCTTCCCCCAAGTAGATCACTTGGCACTGATGATCATCCACCTTTCAGCTTCAGGCTTCCAGAGTCTAATCCAGGACCACCATCAACAGCCACTCCCATTGCTGGTCTCTGTATCCATGTGCTCTTGGAAGAAATAGAAACAAGCCTCCCCTGCCAAAGACACCGACAAGCCAATCAGACTTGACTTCCTTGGTGGCCGCAGCCCATCCCAGCTGCCACCTGCCCCCTCTGCCACCCCCAGCACCATCCCCATGTTGGGTAGTTTAGTTCTTGCACCATAGCAATGAATGTCCTCCACGTTTTGAAAGTGGTGAGTGCACCGGAGCAAGTGCAGACCCCAGGAAGAAACTTGCAACTAAGAAAAAAGGTGGAAGAAGAAGCCAAATGGTTGGGGAGGCCCGCAGGGACCTGCTGGCTGGACACACCTGGATCTGGGAAGAAGGAAGGAGGGAGATGGTTACACAAGGAGACAACAAACTGCAAGGACCAGCTGGCCCTTTTCATTTCCTCTTCACTCCATACTCAATTCTTTTGACTCTTATTTTTCCCAGTACTTCCAAAAAACCCAGAGAATCCAATCCAGTTGTCATCACTCTAGAAAGAGGTTGTAACTTCAGGCTAGCGCTGTGCATACTACAAGTACCCTCCCCATCTACACATAAAACCACACATTTGGCTTCTTTTTCCTCATCATTCCTCCATCTATTCACATGCTATTTTCAAACTATTTCAGTTTTTCCCCTGCTGCCCAATTCTGCCAGCTTGGGTTTTTTGATAATTCTTGAACAATCAAACTTGTCACCTGATGAAGAATTATGCAGAACCAGCAGGTTACTCCAAAATAACAACCGGATTTCACATCTGTTACCCAGTTTTCACTCAGTGAGTGCCATTCAAAATACCATAAAATTAATACAACTTACACTCTGGGAAATTCGGAAGGCAAATCAAAACCATTTTTGCTACATTTTGCAGATGCAGAAATCGGTGACTTCCCTCAGTTCATCCAAGCATGACGCTTGGATTCCCACCTGGTCATCTCACAAGAATCCAAAACCTCCCAGTCTGTGATAAAACACTATTGGGACACCGATAATCTGTAAGAGAACCGACAAAGACAACACCCGCCACCGCCTGCCCACAAAGTGGCAACGGCTGAGTCAGCTTCACCCTGCAGACACCTCCCAGTGCTGAGCGGGCTGCCAACACATCAACACCACAGTCATTACCAGACGTGAACTGTACCCTTTTTAATTTTTTTTGTTAAAAATGTCATAAAGACACCATGAATACAAGTACTGCAGTTACAGCGATACAAAAAAAGCAATACAAATTAAGCGGCTGGATACAAAAATACATTGAAATACATGAACACCACAACGTAACTTAGAGCACTAATCAGAATCGTGTATGCGTGAAAAAAAAATTAAATAAAAACCTTTTCCGTATTAGACAACTTAGGTATTCTCCACTTTTAACAGGAACTTTCTTCTAGGTATGTACTTCACCATTTCTTCTATATACAGCATAGAATAAAATACTTTTAAAAGATATGACATTTTTCATCCTCCATATGCGATATAGGTCTCTTTTACACTAAGAATATTGACTGTGGGAGTAAAAACTGTCAACGTCTTACATCAACTGATCCAAAAAGGAGGAGTGACGATTTCCTCCGAAACCATTTGTCGGTTTTGAACTCAGGGAGCACGTTTGCTCAATGCGTCCAACAGTCCTCGTCACGTGGCGTCCATCCCAGTAATGTACAGAATATTGCTTGGATCTATACAGTCATAGAAATGCGGTGATCGGATCGAAATGCAGTTTAGGAAAGAGGCGGCTCACACATATACAGCTCCCGGGACTTTCTCCATGACGTATTTACAATGAAAGTGCTTTTATCAGCTCTAACGCGATACGTGGGGTCAGGTTGGGGATGGGGGATTGTTGTTTTTTCTTCTACATGTCAATTATTAGTCTCCCTGAAATTGGAAAAGTATTCTATAGAAAATACCACAGCTTTGCAAACACTAGAGCGTACTGTCTAACTGCATGTGGTTCTGAGATTAGCAGCTGAAAAGTGTTGATAATCATAATTTAAAAATAAATAAAGCAAAGAGGTAAACCAGTTACAAAACAGCAGAAAACTGCAATATTCACAACGGTAAAAAGACTTAAAATCAACTGCTAACAAAAGGGTGAAGCGGTTGGGTCGAAAGTCTTGAAAACATCTTTTAAGGACTTATCATCCGACTCGCCATTGGGATCACTCTCCTGTGCCTGAGGGGCCTGTCCGGGCTGCCTGACCTGCCTTGGGTCGCTGTACTGCGGCCGGATTAATCCTGACAGTGCCTGGATGGGAAGGTTGTGTACCGCTGGTGCGGCGCTGGAGTGCTTAGCCTGAGATTTACTGGTGCTGTTGGCTTTATCCGAAGCGGCTTCCGCTGATCCTTCTGGAGTTTTCTCTGTGTTCGAGGCAGCCTTCTGCTGCGACGCCTCTTCTGAGACGCTGGCTTCAGTTTTACTGGAATTTTTCAAAATGCTTTTTTTCTGGTTCTCTCCGTTCTCTCCTGAACTGGCCGGAGCTGTGTCCGACGACGAGCTGTGATCTCGTGGATCGTACAAGCTAATACCACTGAGTATGGAGCCTGGAGCCCCCAGCCTGACACCACTTGAGGACAGTTTGGGCGCATATGGAGGCAGAGCATCTGGGTCGGACTTGGCAGCCGCAGCTTCCGCGGGCTGTGAGGAGCTGGCTGCAGATCTGGCCAGGCGGGGATCGAATTTCGTTGGGTGCGGATCCTTCGCTGCTCCATGATGCGTGTCTGCACTTGACAGTCTGTGGAGCCTGGGATCGACATTTTTCTGTAAGCGAGGGTCACCCAGTTTGCTGGAGCTGCTGGTGTGCGAGTCCCCAGAGGAATCCAAGTAGCCGCTCCGGGTCATTAGGCTGTTCTTGGCCTTGGCGGCGAGTCGTGGATCGGCCGGAATCACGTTGGGGTGGGGATCATTTTTCAAATTGCGCAGTTTGTTAAGTCTCTGGTCAGCAATGAGCGGAGGAAGAGGTAAATTGATCGAAGAGACAGGGTCAGGCTTGGGCAAAGGTATCGGGAGCAAGTCTTCAGGGGCCCACACAATGTGCTTTGCAAAGTTTGGTTTCATCAGGGTAACGTCCATTTTAATGTGGCTGAACTGCCTCAGCTGAGATCGGGGATCCCTTAACGTGACACCAGGCAAAGGCTCTAGAGGTATCAGGAAAGCGCGTTCCCTCAGCTCTCTTTCTGAGTCCTCTTCATCGTCGTCCATCCCTTTTTGCTTGACTTTAACCCCAGCATGCATGTGGTGCAAATCAAGCTTCGCTGCACTGAGGGCCGAGCTGCCGTGGCCGCTCTCACTGACCTTATGCATCCTGGGGTCTCGGACCAGCCGCGGGTCCAAGGAGGCTGACTCCGAAGGCTTGCGGGGGTTGGACCTGGGAGAGGCCCGGAGTCTTGGGTCAGTGGCCTGAGGCCCCGCACCTTTTTCTTTAGCCAGCCTTGGGTCAGTGGGAATACCGAGCAGGTGCTGCTCTGCGGAATGTTGCTGCCGATTCCGGAAATTTTCGCTCTGTTTCTTTAAGGTTTTTAGTATTGATTTCACGCTGCTCCCCTCTTCCTCTTCGCTACTGGAGTACCAGTTGACATTGTCATCTAGGAAAAAATAAGAAATAAAGATTATTCAAGCAAGTGATCATCAGGGAGTACAACACATTTACTCATATAAAGGGTAACTTCTCAGTGAAATCAGACTGAAAAGACCTGATAAAAAAACAGAGCTACTTGAGATGCTCCCAAGATGCTCTGCTGCTTTCTCTCAATATATATCCTGCCAATATTCATCCAGGAAAACAACCCATTTTCAAACAATTATTTCTGCCAATACTAGTTAAAAAACTCAAAGATTTAAAATGTGAGTCTCAATGAAGATAACCTTCACTGTGGGACAGTAAATGAAGAGTAACATGGCACCCTACAGTAGTCTTAAAAAATAAACTGCGAATGTGGAATTTTCCGCTTCGTTACAATCCAAATCACAAGGTTTTGAGGAGTGAGAAGCAGTCACTGAAGGTCACAAAAGAGATGCTTTGATTAAACACCACACATTTGAGGTTATCACAGAGGAAAACGAGAAAGGGAGTAGGCAGAAAATATCCAGAGACATAACAGAATAAACAAACAGAATCAAAGATGCACTTGCAGTACTGGCAGTTAGAAATAACAACCTTTGTATTTCATCTGGGGATTTTAAGAACTAATTAACAACAAAACCTTTTAAAAGTGCAAACTATATCCAAAAATTATCCACATATCTTTCTACATGGAAGTGCAATGCAGCAGCTAAGTATATACTAAAATCCTGGAGCCAGCTGGGAAGAAAAGCAAAGAATTCAGCTGAATATGTTCATTCACAGTAACTGGGAATGGGAACATGATGAAAATCCAAGTCAACAGACTTGTTCCAGGCTAATACCTGGTCAAAAATTATGTTTTGAACTCAAAATTATCCTTACCTTCATCTTTGCTCATTGCCCTCTGACCCTGGCTGCTGACAGAGTCTCCATCTCTTGGATGCTTTTGACTAAGTCTCGCATAAAGGGCCTTCTGCATCGCTGGAAGGAAATCCGGAACGTTAATGGCTGGTTTGTGGCCCATGTGGCCGCTCATGCAGTCTGACTCGCCTCCACCTTGGTGCGACTCTGGAGCCATGAGGTGAGCCTGGTGCTCTGTAAATTCTCCATGCCATGCCCCATCTGCAGTACAAGAAAAGCAGTTAGCAGATAAATGATACAGGCTTCTACAGCCCAGGCTGTTCCCTCTTGTGCTGTCGCTCATTCCTTGGGAGAAGAGGCTGACCCCACCTGGCACCAGCCTCCTGTCAGGGAGTTGTTGAGAACAAGAAGGTCTCCCCTGAGCCTCCGTTTCTCCAGGCTGAACAGCACCAGGTCCCTCAGCCACTCCTCACCAGACTTGTGCTCTAGACCCTTCCTCAACTACATTGCCCTTCTCTGGACATGCTCCTGCCCCTCAATGTCCTTTTTGGAGCAACGAACCCAAAACTGAACCCAGGATTTGACGGGTGACCTATCCAGTACCTAGACCAGGGGGACGATCCCTGCCCTAGACCCCCTGGTCACACTAGTGCTGATATAAACCAGGACGCTGATGGCCTTCTTGGCCAACTGGGCACATGCTGGCTCATCTCCAGCCAACTGTTAGTCAACCCCCCCAGGTCCTTTTCTACCGGGAACTTTCCAGCCACTCTGTCCCAAGCCTAGAGCACTGCAGGGGGTTGTTGTGACCCAAGGGCAAGACCTGGCCCTTGGTCTTGTTGAAGCTCATCCCATTGGCCTCAGATCATCAACCCAGCCTGGCCAGACCCCTCTGTGGAGCCTCCTGATGCTCCATCAGATCAACACTCCTGCCCCACTGGGTGTCATCTGCAGGCATATACTGAGGGTGTCTCAATCTCCTCATCCAGATCACTAATAAAGAAATAGAAGAGAACTGGACGCAAAACTGAGCCCTGGAGACACCACTTGTGACCGGACACTAGCTGGAATTAGATCCATTCACCAATACTCTTCGAGCCCAGCCACCCAGACAGATTTTTATCCAGGGAACATAAAACACAATCAAGCAAAACTGACACGACTTACATTACATGAGTGGAAAGCATCAGCTGAAACAGCCTAAATAAACACCAAAGATATTCCAGGAGATCTGTCTCTCTATCCAAAACTCCTCCAGCTGCTCAGCTTTGATTTTTTAACACTGTGTCACCAAAGGATTGTATCAAGGAAGAACCATTTTTAGCTGTCCTTACCACCAGAGTTGTTGGCTGGCTGGAAGTTATGCACGGCCTGGTGAGAATAGTAATTGTCGTAGAAATCGGCAGGGTTCTGAATGGGCTCGTAATTCATATTGGGCTGCCGTTCGCCCGGCATCTGCTGGTACTGAGGCCCCGGAGGACAATGATTCTCCCTCGGCATATTCACCATATGTCCTTGAACTCCTGGGCTGTTGTAGGATCCCCCAAGACCCGGCGGTGTGAGGGGTGGGCCACCTTGCTGTCCTTGCATAGGCATTCCAGCCTGGTTCTGCGGGCCCAGGTAGCCCGGCGGGACACCCTGCATAGGAGGGCTCTGTGGCATTCCTGGCCCTTGGGGCCCTGCACACGGATGATGACCAGGAGAACCTGGGTGCATCGGTGGCCCATTATGGCCTTGGGACATGCCGGGGCCCGGCCCTGGACTGGACCCTGGATTATACATATGCTGAGAATGCGGGTCATTTCCCTGGAACGGCGGTCTGGGCGGTGACGCACTGTTATAGAAGGTTGGTGGCCTGCAGACAAGAGAATCAGTCCATCAAATTAATTTTAGCTATCTCCTCCCCCTCCTCCCTCTTACATGTCGTTCATACTTATTTGCTCTTAACTTGGACAAAAACATGAAAGAAGTGAAATAATCTTCAAAGAGAGTAATTCTGTACACCACACAGGACAGAGTTTGTCTGAAGTAAAAAGTTTTCCCAAAATCAGCACATGCAGAACTGGACATTTGATGTAACTAAGAGTTTAAACATCCCAAGGCCAAGAGTCTGCAGTGGCTTTGGGCAGGGAAACGATAATGGTAAAAAGATTGTAGAAGAGAATGAACTTTGCTTAAAGTGCAAATAGAGATAGACAAGACAGAGACAAAACAAGAGCCAAGGGAGTGACTTTCTAGAAGGTCGAAGCTCAGTAAGTTCCCTTCTATGGAAAGCACTAAAGAAGTAAATAATTATGATTGCCCAAATTTGAGGGATTATTAACTCAAAACCACACTTCTGACAGAAACAAAGAGAATTGTTTAAACATTAAAGGAGAGTTCTACACAAAATTACGAAACCTACTTTTTCCCAATTTTGTGTGCTAAATCCACCGTGGGCTTCACAACTATTTCAAAGAGAGAGGGGATTTTCTTATAGTCTCCTGAAGGATCTTGATAGTTTTCTATGTCAGATTCAGAAAATGGATATTGCTCTGGTGGGGTTGGCAGAAGCCCAACACCTGGTGGTGGCTTTGGGAGAGGAACTATGCCACGCTTTCGGAGCTCCTCCAGCTCCTTCTCATCTTCATTTTGTGGCTCCTCCTCAGTATTCAAAACCTAGAACAAAGCCAGGGAGCAAACACTTGGTCAGGGTGTCATAGATCATTCAGAGGAGGCACCTCATTCCTCTCTCCACCCTGACAGCAGAAGTCAGATGGTACCTAACTTCTGTGCAGTTAAAGATGTACAATGTAAAACCCATACTTCTTGTTACAGAGCACAGGAAGATTTCCACAGAAAGGGAAGCAAAAGAGAGTTCCCGGGCAGAAACCTGATATGCAAAAATAAATGAGTCCAATATGGGTAAAAATTAATAGGCTACAAATTCCTCACCTTATCCAACAGCTCTTTTGTTTCTGCAGTCAGGGGAGCATGAGAAAACTTGCACTTGTCTCCTTGGTAGCACTTTGCTCCCGTGTGGTAGAACTTGCAAGGGAACTCATGTAAGCCAGCAATTAAGGATTCCTAACAAAGGCCCATTTCTCGTTTGCACTATTTGACAAGTGTATGAATGTCAGCTCTCAGCTGCCCTTCAATTATTCACCAGTACTCAATCTTGCCAGAGCAGTATCATAGGAATTTTGAAAGTTAATAACCAACTCATCTCCTTGTTCCAGTTAACTTTCTACTCATAATTACATTACTGGGGCCTTATTTAAGACACAATTCTAAACCTGAGATTAAAAAGATGAAGATGTCAATTCCAGAGTAAAACATGAATCCTTTACAACAAAAAAAAGAACATATCAGGGGTTTAAAAGAATGTGGACAAATGGATCTAACTTCCAGGGGTTTCGCTTTTAAAAGGTTAAATATCCTTAAAACCAAACCAGTAATTTTAGATTTATTTTCTCCTAAGTATTTGAGTAGAAAAATAATCTTCTTGTAGTAAATCTACATAGCCTTTGGTATAGTCTCTTAAGAAAAGAAATAGCTGCCCTTAAAAATCACTGCCATCAATTAAGAGGAAATAGAAACTTTCCATTTCATTGAAGTTTGGGATTTTTTTAAAGGATATTGTGCAAATAAATGCAGTTCTCTCCTTTGGTGCAGTAACCCTGTATGTAAAACTTGCAGATTTCCTTCTTCTTTTCAATCTCTGCATCATGATCGAATTTACACTGCTCTCCCTATAAATGAAACAAGAAAAAACATTATGAGTCTGAAATGCTGAGTAATTCCATTTCATATATAAAGAAAAACACCCTCCCTTAGCTGTATTTCAACTTTTTATCTTTACTAATACATAACTGCATTACAAATACGTCCCTAAAAACTGTGAAAAGGGGGCCTGAATATAGAGAAACAGTTCCTGCATCGAGACTATCTGCAGAGGTCACAGAAAATAAGCTGGTCTCACGGTCCCCATTCTGTTTTCTGCTTCCACCTGGCAATTTGCATTAAAAAGGCTTTTAAACAAATACTTCACTGGAATTATTTTCCACATAAACCACTACATGCTTGATCAGAAAATCTGATCCTGTTTTAAGGGTGCGTGGGAGAACCTGAAGTCCAACAATCCAAGTATTAAGACTCTGCCATGTAGGAAAAGAGTCCAAATAGTATCAAGTTTCTATCGGCCATATACATTATAATGACTTTGCTGGAGAGGGGCTGGTTTTTTCCCTTTTTTTTTTTTTGGTATTTATTTTCATGATAAACATACTAAGGGCTGAAGGTGGCAGCAAATACTCATCATGATGGGCCAGCATAGTAAAATACATAAAGGCAGCAACAAAGGCATTGCTTTCAATCCTCCCCCCCTAGTTTGGGAAAAAAAAGTGCACTCACTTCCACCTTGGCCTGGAATTAAACAGAAAATGCTCTATCTCTAAATATGCAGAGGAACCAAACATAAATGATGCACTCACTTCTTGGAGAAGCACAGGGTTTGGTTTACAACTGACTGAACTAGTCTGACATCAGAGGATTCAACTCCACAGCTGCAAAAGCTTCAAAATGAAGCACTAGTAATTTTTTTTTAACATCATAAGAGACTGTCTTTGTTAGGGCTGTTGCTCGACAGCTGACTGCTCTGCCTGTAGCACTCACTTCCTTCTGCTGCCTTCCGCTTGCTGCCTGAAGGAAGATGGTTCTTTGGTAGGGGAACTACGTCTATACCCCACTTTTTACTTCAGAGAGAGAAATAATTCAGAGTAATAAAGTAATTCCTTCAACATTTCAAAATTAGCAGTAGCACATAAAAGAGAAATAATCTAATGCATTCAGAAATCACTGCCTATTTACACATGTCATCCTTTTAAGAGTCAACGGATATTTACATATGATTGTACATTTATGTTGCCAGTATAAGTTTATGATACTATCACAAATGGTTTTACTGTATATACTGATAAGCAAACAATAATTTTTAATATTATTTGTTATAATTCAGAATGGGCTATTTTTCTACCAGTACTTCTGTTGTCATTTCTTTCTAAATACCCAAAACATCAGAAAACAAAACACTGAGTTTTCACCTACAACTTTTCTTTGCACCAGCTAAAGCCAAAAAGAACAGAGTGTCATCTCCCCTTCCTCATCCCAAAGCAGAAGACCAAAAGACAGCCCATAATTACCTTAATACACCTCCCTTCGAGGAAATATTTACAAATTTGTTTGCCTTTGTGTTCCACCGTGTGCTGATTGATGAACTCCTGACTCATATTAACCCATTTCTTCACTGGTTTGCCATCCTGGAAGGAAAATGAACATCCCACTGATATGTTTTGCAGTTGCAAAAGTATTACTGGGTGCACCAGTTACCCCAAGATGTGATTAACTACACCATGATTTCAGCTCTTAATAATCAAAAACTTCTTACAACACAAGAGATCTGTTATCTCCAGATGATCTGGCTTTGTTTTTCTCCCTTTTCCTCCCCTTGAAGGAAAAATACCCTGTTGTCTTGTAACATGAGGAGAAGCAAAGAGGAAGCACAAGTCAATCCTGACCTAACACATACAAATTATTATGTTCCTGGGGAGGGAAATAATTGTTCCCTCTTACGATTTGATTCCTGTGCGGTGCCTGCACTTGAGATAAACTAAAGAGACCATGGTAAAGGGGTAAGAGACTCAGCCTAGAGAGTTTGGGACGGGAGATGATTGAAGTCGCAGACCTAGATGGCCTTTAATGTGACACTGTGACAGAGGGGATCATTAAAAAAATTTTTGTGGTGCTGCATGGTTGCTAATGAGCTGATGGTATTCTTATTATAGAGTAACAATTTATGGACACCATGGCCATACTGAGCACTCCATTTTTTCTAATTCCTGTGCAAAGAATAATTAAACGAAAGCCACATTCATCTGTATACCCATTCCCCCAGCCTCAGCTATGGAAAGAGAATTCTTCGTGATTCAGATGGAAACTGGTAAAAGCTGTGAAGATGTCCAGTTTCTTTACTAAAAAATCTGAGGTGAACAAGTAGTGGCAAAAAACCCCATTTCAGATACAGTTAACATTGGAATTCACACACCAGTCCAAACCAAAGCTCATAAACCACTTTCTTGGAAGTGTAAAAAAACTAGCACAAACCCAAGAAAATTATGTATTAGCTTAAGTTATCAATGGTACTTTGTACATCTTGTGTTGGAAAATTCTAGTGATTTTCTAGATGACAGAAAAAAGTTTAGAGACACGTATTTTAAAGACTCTTCTGTTATCTGCCCTGGGAATTCAGCTGTAACTCCACGTACCTCATGGAAGCCATCAGATCCTTTATTGCCCCCTCTTCCCCTTCCACGATCTTTACGCTTCAATTTCTTTTGCATCCCACGCCCTCGACCAATATTGTAGTTGTTACCTCTTTGAGAAATACCTGAAAAACACCAATGACCTCTTTAAACAGCCTCAGAAAGTAAAGGAAAGTGGTTATTTAGTGACGCTGAACAAGGAACAACCTAAGTATCTCCTTTTTGGCAATCTGAAGTCCTAAATACCATATTACTTCCAATCAGCCCAAATACTTGAAGTATTTTGGGCTGTTTGGTCCCTTTGTGAACGCAGAACCACCCAGTACAACTGGCACTTAGGTGTGTGTACAAATTTTGTTGTCACAACCTCTGATCATAACCTAAGAAAGGATAGGACAGAACAGCTTTGAATATAAAAAAAAATCTTTAATGGTAACCGTTTGGAAGCCTTAAGACAGTAACTACCTAGTCATGTCAGGAGTCCTGGTCTCATCTCAAACCGCTCAGACATACTATCTGCCTTCCCATCAACTTAAAACCAAAGAAAACCAGTTAGAAAGTCCTGCAGACATCACACCCACTTCAGGTGGCAGCCGCCCTGTGACAGCAAGGCTGATTCACCTCAGATGACTTGCAGACAGAGATTTTAAAGCAGTATTGCCAAGCAGCATAGGAAAAGACATTTTTGTCTCAGCTAAATAGATTCTGCAGATCTTTTGCCAATTTATTTTATTGTGAGCCAAACTGGAATGCAATAAATCTTCCCTGCAGTAAATGGCCGACAGCTTGCTACCTTTGGATAACCCAGTAAAACAAGACAACTGGGGAGTATTCAGGCACCTATCAAAATTTATAGACACTTAATAGATTTGTTTGTTTAATCTAAATAAGGTTTTGGAATTCACATATTTACATTCCTCCCCTCAGTCAAATCCCATTTCTGACTTTCATGAACTACCACCAGAAAGACACTTTACAGCCTGATGATTTCTTACTTGAGCAGTTACACAACAAAAATCTTGGGCTTTTTAATAGGGTTTTATTTATTTACTACATAGAGAGAAGAGAAGAGAAGAGAAGAGAAGAGAAGAGAAGAGAAGAGAAG
>JANVCC010000020.1:45301839-45384359 GCA_025345505.1 Todiramphus chloris collaris
ACCACCACCGCGTCTTCCGCGCCCGTCGGGGCCGCGATGGCGTCGCGTCGCCTTCGCGCTGGACGCCGCCGCCGCTGCTGCTGCTGCCGCCGCTGCTGCCGCCGCCGCCCCGCGATCGCGCTCCTCCTCCGCCCACCGACGACGCCCCGCCCACGGCTGCCGTCACCCAGCCGCCCGCGGCGCCCATTGGGCCGGAGCCGCGGCCGCCCGTCACGCCGCCGTGATGTCACGCCGCCGCGGCCCCCGCCCTCCCCCTCCTGTCGGCGTGTGCGCGCGCCGGAGGGGCGGGGCGGCGGGAGGGCGGCGGGGCCCCGCCTCTCGCGTGCGTGCGGGCTAACGTCATGCGATGGCGGCCGGTAATGGCGGGCGCGCCGCCGCCGCCCGTTATGGCGCTTCCGCCCCGCGTCTCATCGCGAGAGTCGCGACCGGGGAGCGGCCTCCCTTCCCCACCCACCCCCCCCAAAAAAAAAAATAAAAAGAAAGAAAAGAAAAAAAGATTTAGCTCTTTCCCAGCCTAAATAATTGTGTGATAACCTCCGGAAAGTGTAAGATTAAAGGAAAATACATGTTTGCATCACTCCAGCGTCTGTCCTTTTATTACTACAAAGAAGGAAACTCAAAACTCATGGAAAAAAATAGAGCATGGAACAAAACACTGGAGAGCCCAATTAATGACAATAGCGAGGAAAAAACCCTAAATTCGCAGTGTTTGTGTTGATAATGCTCAGATACCACAAGGCAGTATTCCCAGTGTCCTGTCCGCCCCGTAAACCAGTACTGTGAGTGGCAGCTCAGACTCCCTTTCCATTTTGCTTTTTTTCCAGTGAATTTCCCGGTTTTCTGTGGTCCCGCCTCTCCCAGTCCAGCACCTTCACCTCAGGACGGGCTCATCCAACTCAAACAACAGGCATTGTCACCTCAGCGCTTCTTCCATGAGCTTGACTTCTCCATTTCCAAAACCACCATAACAGGAGGAAAAAAAAAAGAAAAAAAAAAAAAAAAAGACATTTCTTTTTGAAAACCATTTAAAAATTCACAGTTTCTTTCCACACTGCCAAGGAGATGTCCCACCTGCCCAACCCCCACATGGCCAGAGCTGACCCTTCCCTCCTGCCTACCCTCAGCAGCTCACAGGCACCACGAGATGCTCATTTGTTCTTCTCCAACCTTTTTAAACGGGTTTTTTTTTTCCCTTTCTGACATTGTCTTTTGAGGGACTTTGTAAAAATTTTGGAAAGATCCCAAGTGAGTTACATCAACTTACTTTCCTTAGTAGACTAGTCTGTCCTGGCTTGCAGGACATTTGGGGACACATGACACTCTTTTTCCAGTACCAGCAATCCTAACAAAATTTAAAAAAAAAAAAAAAAAAGAAGAAAAGAGAGAACACCCACAGCAGTTCCCATTCAGGAGGGATGTTTTTTTCATACTGAAGCAAAGCACAAAATAAAAAAGAGCCATTTTCCCACATTCTGGGGCACCAGGACTGCACCTGAGCAGGACAAGTAGGGCTAGACCCCCTAATCAACTTTGCCCAAGGGGCCAAATCACCGCACAAGTTAAAAACCAAGCCAGGAAACCAACCTGACCCAGCTGGGGGACTGAACTAGGGCTCTGGGGAGCATGGAAGGGTTGTAATGGTGGCCTCAGGTGGGGCTGAAGTGGGTCATTAGGGCTAACTGAGGCTAATTAGTGCCAGCAGTGTCTTGTGGTGTGCAGCCAATGCCCACAGGACTCCGTACCATCTCCCCAGGCAATGCGGGGAGGGAGGGAACGAAAAGGGGGATTTTTACAAGATTTTCTTGCAGGCAGGTGTAAAAAAATTCCATTTTAAGCAAAACTACATCAGCAGGAGTGGCTGTCTGTTTAAACACCGCACCGTGTGTTTGCATCGTACCCTCTGGAGGGGACTCAGATCTGTGGGGAGATGTGGTGATGCTGAGGGACCTGCCAGTCACCGACTTCTCAGGGCTGTGAGCTGAGTAATAAACTCAGGTTTTCATCAAATTAATAAACTTCAGATTTTAACCTGCAGTCAGAAACAACACAACTTTCTCTTGTGTGGTAAAGAGATCATTATAGTTCTGGTTTTTGGCACGGAAGGGGAGCAAAGGCAAGCAGATGGTTTTTGAGCTCCAAAATATTATTATCCCAACAAGAAGTTGTATTTACCGGGAACAGAAGAGCCTCTCTCTGCACATTCCAGACCTGGAAAGTCTGTAAGATGCTGGAGCAGCCACTCTGGGAGAGGGGGAAAAAAAAAAAAAAAAAAAATTCTATTTTAGTCATCTCAGATGCTAGCCAGAGGTTTGCAGCCCCATCCAGCCACTGCAGAGCTGACCTTCAACGTTTTGGGGCTGCAAGGGAGATCTGCAGCCAACTGGTGGCTGGGAAAGATTCTGAGTTGGCCCAGGGGGCAGTTAAGAAGTGTCTGGGAGGATGGGCATGGCTTCCCCAGCCCCGGCATCCTGCTGGCCCAGCCTGGAGAGTGGAAACCAGTTCACCCTGGCCTCCAGAATGAGAAAGAGGTCGTTATTTAAGGGCCCTGCTGCAAGGAAAAGCCTCCAAGTGTCCGGCTCCAGCCTCATTAGCCAGTTAAAGCATCAGACGGAAACTATTCCGCCCCATCAAGAGCCTCTCCTGGGTTTGGCTCCTGGGAGCTACTCCCAGCATGTTTCCCAGCCTCTCCTCCTCCATCCCTTGGAGAAGGACATCCCCATGAGCATCCCCCAAGGTTAAACACGCTAACAATATGTTGCAGAAGCACCACAGGCTCTGCAGCCATCTTTCTTCTGACTTGGTTTCCTTTCCCCAAGGCTCCCCATCTGTCTTCACATTTTCCTAAAAAAAAAAAAAAAACCAAATAAAATAAAATATCCCTTCTCATTTCGGCTCAGATCCTTTCCTGTGAGGGCTGTTGTTATCCAGACGAGATTTTCAGTGGCACGGGACACAGCCAGTTGCCTCCACAGCCCTGCTCACTTAACTTGGGCAATAATTTAAAACAAACATTGGGCTGGGTTCGTGGGGGTAAAACTACTCCTTTTTCTGGACGAAATGCTGCATGGCCAAGGGCACCTTGGGTAGTTCTGAGGAAAAAAAAAAATTTCTGAGGAAAAAACTCATTGCCTGCTGCTCAGGGCATCTCTGGATGAAGGCTCATGGCAGAGTCCACACTGCTGAGGCACTGCATTGCGTGGTGACACCCCCCACCTGCCTCAGGGTTGATTAACGGGGTGTCCTCAGCAGGACAGGGTCATCACAGAGTCCCATAATGGTGGGGGTTGGAAGGGACCTCTGGAGATCATCTGGTCCAACCCCCCTGCTCCAGCAGGGTCACCCAGAGCAGGGGGCCCAGGATCGCAGTGTCCAGGCAGGTTTGGCATCTCTCCAGAGAAGGAGACTCCACATCCTCTCTGGGCAGCCTGGGCCAGGCTCTGGGTTAATATTTTAGCTTTAGCTTTAATGTAATTTAATTTAATTTAATTTAATAACTTTAGCTATTGATCAGCATTGATCAGATCCCTTCTCAGGCTGCTTTTCTCCAGTTAAACAGACCCAGGTCTCCCAGCCTTTCCTGGGGACAGAGATGCTCCGGGCCCCTCGGCATCTTTACAGCCTCTGCTGGACTCTCTCTAGTAGCTCCTTCTCTCTCCTCAAACTAGGGAGTCCAGTACTGAACATGGTGCTCCAGAGGTGCAGGGTAGCGGGGAAAGAACAACCTCCCTCGACCTGCTGGCCAAACTCTTCTTAACACACCCAAGGTCCTCCTGCTTTGTGAGAGAACAACTCAGCCCCCTGGGAGGGAAGCAGCACCATCAGCTGCTCTTGTCTCCTCTCCCAGTGGTCCTCCTGGGCTTTGTCCTCCTCCAGCTTGGTTCTTTCCTTGTAGATCTCTTCCACCCCCCACTTTTTGAAAGCAACTACACTTTCAGAGAAGCGTTATATTTAACTGGGGGGAGGGAGGGGGAGGGTTCTGAGCACTCGAGCCTGTTGAGTTTTCATTTCCCTCCCCCAGCACAATGCTGGGATGAATTTCTCTGCCCGGCTCCGCCATCCGAGCCGGAGCCAACCCAAACATCCTCCATCCTCTGCTCTCCAGCAGCCCCATCACCCCAGAGGCAGGCACTGAATGTCCTTCCTTGTTCTGTGGGGGCCTGTCCCCCTCCCGAGCTCCCATGGAAAACCCATACCCCCACCCCGCCAAAGGAGGGGGCACAGGCACAGATGGGCCTCTGGATATCTCTTCCCCTGGGGCAGGGAGTGGGAAGGGTTTTGTCGGGTGCAGCTCAGCCCCCAGAGGGGACTCTGCCCTGCTGCATTTTCTGTGGCGGTGCCAGCAGCAGGCTCCCCCTCCTCGATGTCTCCGGAGGATGCTCGGGGTAGGGGGAAGTGGCTCCCCTTCCTTGAGGTCTCGGAGGGGGAAGGATGCTGGGGGCTGAGCTTCCTGCCCCCAGCCACCCCCTTCCAAGAGAAATAAGGCAGAAGAATAAAAATAAAGGTGGCAGGTTCTTGTTCCAGGGACCTTGAACCCCTCCCAGGGACAGCTCCCCCTGGATGATCCCCCTGGTGATGCTCCTCCCAGGAGCATCACCCCCTGGCCACACATGCATCGGGTACTTTGACTCCATTCTGCATCTTCTTAGAGGTTATATCATCGTTTAATTGTACTCAAACCAGCATAATGGAGACACATGCATAACGTCACGGGGGTGGGGGGTAACACGCACAAGCACTGCACCGAGGAACAGGCACTGACTGGGACGAGTGTGAAAGCAGGGAGGTGTTTGTGTCTGTTCCTGCCCCCCTTGGCAGATGCTACAGCCCAACCCTGGCTATTCCCGGAGCCTCTTGGCTGCAGCAGATCAGCAAAAATAACACTCACACCTCGAGCTCCATCAATGCGCACCCAAAGCCCTCCCAGAAGTCATGGTGCAGGGCAGGAGGGTTTGGGAGGTTGAAGATGCTGCTGCCCGTGGGCTGGCCCCAGTCCATCACCAGCACTCATCTGGAGGACACTGGGACTCCTTCACCCATCAGCAATGCCCCACTTGTCAAGGAGGGCACCCAGAGCCAGATGGGTCTCGCAGGGATGGGTGGCCACAGATTCATTCAGTCCTTAGGCAAACCCAGGGGATTCAGACACTGGAGCAGCCTCCTCCTCCCTGGGTTTTCTCAGCATCCAAAGGAGAATAGAGGCATTTTTTAAGGGGGCTGGGGTTGGTGCAAGCAAGCTGGGGACAGTTGGGAGGAGAGCAGGAGTAACCACAAGCCTCCCTCCTCCTGCATGCACCACCTGAACTTACTTCCTACAGAAAAAAAGAAAGGAATTAAAAAGGAATTAAGGGCTGTGGACTCTATCTGCCGTTTTCTGTGCCATGTAGGTGCTGAGACTGCAGGACATCATCCTTTGGGAGCCTCACGTGAGGACAATGCTCCACTCCCACACCTCCTGCACCCCGGCCAGCGGGTGACCCCCACACTTTGTTTCTTTTGCACCTCATTGGCTTTGTTGTTATTGTTTTTTTATTGTGGGGGGTAAAAGCTGCCTGGGCAAACTAATGGTAATGCAGAGGGGATGATGGTTGGCTGCAGAGCAGCATCAGTGTAGGATGTCCCTGGGAGCCCCCATTGCACGCCTGCCTCCAGGGCTGGCACTTGTGGTGGAGGATGATGAGCAGAGACTCTCAGCCACTGGCTGCATGTCTCCTAAAACTCATAAGCGGAGACGAAGATGGTGATTTTGGACACGTGCTTGGCCTGGAAGATGCGATCCAGGTACTCAGACATGTCCACGTCCACTTGGATGGTCTGGGGCCCCTTGAGGCTCTGCACCAGGATGAGCTCCCCAGTTTGACGGTCTGAGCGCTGCATCACAAAGTGGCCACGGTTGTTGCCGCCAACAATGCCGAAGCGCAGGCTGTCTGGTCCTGGCCGGCCAGGTGCGGCCGCCGTGGCCATGCGGAAGAGCGGGGTGGGCGTCAGCAGATTGGCTGGTAAGGGCAGGTAGTGGAAGGAGATGGTTTTGGGGGCTTGGTGGCACAGCCGGCTCTCCATTGGGCAGGGGTTGCGCTCACACTGGCTGCAAAGGCAAAAGCAGGGGGAGGGGAGTTTTTTGGGGAACACTGACACAGAGCCCATGTCCCCCACCTCGGTGGCATTTCATCTGTGTGGTTTTGGGGCCAAACACTCCAAACAACAACGCCAACCTGCATTGGAGCCAGATATTGCACCCCTGCTGCCACTTACAAGGGTGCTGTTTTGACGTAGGTGATGTTGCCAATCGGCTGGGGGCACTGGGGGTTCACACATTGGAAGCTGCCCCCCGTGTTGATGCAAGTAGTCCCCCTCGTGCAGTTGTCCCGGGACAGGGCACACTCATCGATGTCTGCAAAGACAGGTGTTGGGCTCAGCAAAGACCCTGAACTGACCCCACAGAGGGGGTCCCTTTTGGCATAGAAGAGGCAAAAGCACCTTGAAAAGGGTCAAAGGTCAAGCACAATCAAAAAAACCCCACCAGAGAACATCTGAAAACACCTACATCACCTAAAATCCTGTTCCACACCCACACTGCCCCGGGCCAGCAAGCATTAACCACAGACCTCTGGCAGCAGGAGTTAGCTTATTTTGGTAACTTTCTGATAAGTTGTTTGAAAACACCATTTCTTTTTGCTTTGTGAACACCTCTGTTACCACCAAGGGCCTCAGCAATAAAATCAGAAATTCTGAATGCAGATATTGGCTGGGAGCTTTCCAGGTATGCTATGAAATGCCCAGAAATCAGGGGAGAAAAGCAGAAAACATTGAGTTTTTCTCACCACAAACTGCAATAATTGACACTTTGTAGTACAAAAAACCTCTATTTTTCAGAAGGAAGCTCTCAGGTGAGCAGCTCTGGCCACCCACCACCACCATTTGCTGCCGCTTTGCTTTACTCTCAACCTGGGGTGGTTTTGGAGGAGACGCCGCCGGCCTCTGACCTGACTCCTCGCCATGTAATTCCTGTTTTTCAAGACTACTTGTGTCTCCTCCCAGGGATGCCATCCCTGTTCTCATGGGATGGCTCTGCCACGACATGTTCACCAGAGCTTCAACCTCCATCATTTTCCTCCTCTCTGCCCCCAGCCTAGGAACCACCTCACTCCACAGGACGTTTTTTGCAGGCAGAAACGTTTGCAAGAAGGCAAAAAAGGGTGGGGGGGAATTTAAAAGCACTATGCAAGTTGGGGAAAAAGCATTAAAGCTGCCATTTTTCAGCCCTGCCTCACCTTCACAGCTCTTGCCATCACCCAGGAGGAGGTAGCCATCAGGGCAGATGCAGCGGTAGGAGCCAGGGAGGTTGACGCAGGCGTGGGCACAAAGTCGGGGACCCCCCTCCCGCTTGTACACCTCACACTCGTTGAGGTCTGCAGAGGGAGGGAAAGAGAGGCAGGGGGAGTGGGTGCGCAGCCGAGAAGCCCCCCAACAGCGTCCCCGCCATCCCTGGTGTCCCCTCCTGCTGCAGCTCACCCTGGCAGAGGCCGTTGGCAGCTGTGCCACTCATGTGGAAGCCAGGCTCGCAGCTGCAGTGCTGAGTGCGGGCAATCTGGGCACAGCGGGGCTGGCGGCTGAATGCAGGGTCGTCTGTCACACTCCAGGCTGGTGGAGCTGGGAGGGGGGGGACATATGGACATGGCGGGATGGGGTTTGAAATGAGGTGGGGGTGCCAAAATGCACCACGTCACCCACACCGGTCAGGGGTCACCCACCCTTCTGTGCCGGGTACTGGCAGGTGGCTCCAGTCCACTGCTGGGGGCAAAGGCACTTGTACTGGTTCAGCCCCTCCAGGCATGTGCCACCATTCTGGCAGGGGCTGCTCGAGCACTCGCTGATCTCTGAAAAACAGACACTTATTTTATTTTATATTATTTTATTTTATTTCATTTAATTTCATTTTCATAGAGTTGTTCCAGTTGGAAAAGACCGTTATTATCATCAAGTGAAATTGTTAACCCAGCACTGCCAGGGCACCACTAAACCATGTCCCTCAGCACCACATCTCCACAGCTCTGAAACTCCTCCAGGGATGAGGACTTCACCACTGCCCTGGGCAGCCTGGGCCAGGCCTTGACAACATTTTCAGGGAAGAAATTGTTTCTCAGGTCCAACCTAAACCTCCCCTGGTACAAAGGCCATTTCCTCTTGTCCTGTCTCTTGTTCCCTGGGAGAAGAAATCGACCCCACTTGGCTGCCCCAGTGAAATAGTTTGGTACAAACCATCATATGATGGCTCCTGGCATCATAGCAAACCATTGGCTCACTGATGCCTTTTCCCCTCCTCTCTCCTGCTGAGCTCCTGGTGAGGATCCAGCTGTGATCTCCAGCTTTCCTTGAGGATGAGGAACCCCAAATCCCATCTGCAGGAGCCACAGCATCACTGGGACCCAGACACAATACCTCCCTCTTTGGTGGACCTCAATCACCCCTCAGGTTTAAATAAACCTAAATCACATCCCACTCTCACAAACAACACCCAGGGGCATTAAGCAGCCCCAGAGCCCCAAGCCATACCTGTGCAGTGGGTCTCCTGACCACTCCAGCTGCCGTCGGCCTGGCACGTCCGCGTGCTGGAGCCTAGGAGCTGGAAACCCGGGTCGCAGGCAAAGTGAACCTCGTGTTCCACCAAATACTTCGTGCCAAACTTCTTCCCATCCACAGGCGCTTGTAGGGCAGGGCAGGAGGCTGCAGGAGCATGGCAGGGAAGAGGGTCATTGTTGGCTCTTGCCACCCCTCTCATGTTCCCAGCACAGGGCTGCGTCTCTTTTTCTGGAGACATGGTTTTCCAGCCCACTCACCTCCAGTGCTTTTGAGCCCCCTGCAACAACCTACCAGGCTGGAGAAGTGCTCCAGTCCACGAGAACCTGGATACAGGTATCTCCATCCATGGAGATGCCCAAACCTCCACCTGTCACAGCCCCAAGCACCCTGATTGGCCCACACCAGCATCCTCCGAGGCCATAAAAGTAACAGGTGGGACTGAGGGAGGACTCACCGGTGGGTGGTTCAGGTGTGGCTTTGGCTAGGGAGGCGTGCAGGGAGCTCAGACGGCTCTTCATCATGCGGAGGCCCTCAGCAAAACGCGTCTCCTGCCCCTTCAGTAGCTGCTGCATCTGCCGGATGGCAGCCAGGAGCTGCTGCCTGCTGAGGCAACTCTGTGGGGACAGGGTGGCTGCTCAGGGTGGGGAAATTGCTCCAGTCCCCATACTGACATGTCAGCCATGACCCAACCTCGTAGCATCCAAAGTCACTGGAGAAATATGACTTTATATTTTTTCCTCCATTTAGTCAGATGCAGGAGGGACTTTTGCCTGTGCATGAAACTTTTAGCTCAGGCATGTTCTCCTGCATCTGTCCTACATCTGTACTGGGTCCAGCTCTGGAGCTCTCAACACAAGAAGGACATGGACCTGTTAGAGCAGAGCCAGAGGAGACCACAAAAAATTATGCAAGAGCCGGAACCCCTCTGCTGTGAGGACAGGCTGAGAGAGTTGGGGTTGTTTAGCTTGGAGAAGGCTGCAGAGAGACCTTGCAGCCTTTCAGTACTTTAAGGGGCCTGTCAGAAAGATGGGGACAGACTTTTTAGCAGGGCCTGTTGTGACAGGACAAGGGATGATGGATTTAAATTAAAAGAGGGAGATTTAGACTGGATATAAGGAATAAATTGTTGATGCTGAGGGTGGTGAGACCCTGGCCCAGGTTGCCCAGAGAGGTGGTTGATGCCCTACCCTGGAACCATTGCAGGTGAGGTTGAAGGGGGCTCTGAGAAACCTGCTCTGGTTGTAGATGTCCTGGCTTACTGCAGGGGGTTTGGACTTGATGGCCTTTGAAGTTCTCTTCCTACACAAAGCACTCTGTGAGGTGATTCTAAGCGGGTAAGGCAGCACCACGAGCAGAGCTGTGATCACTTTGTTAGCCCTGGGAGAGATGCCATAACTCGTGTTTCATCCTGCTGGAGCTAGAGCCCTGTCCCACTTCCACATTACAAAATAAGAGGAAAACAGCTGTCTTGTGAGTTTTGCTGGGGCCAGGAACGCTGGTGGGACTCCTGCCCGCAAACTGATCGCTACCACGGGACTGACTCATGCAGGAGACGGGCACCGTTATTATGGGCTTTCTGTGGAATTGACTGAAAACCAGAGAAAAAGAGCAAGAGCTGAGCAAAGCCAAGCCTGTTTTAGAGCTCAGACGTTCACAGAGTGCATGGAGGAGAGAGTACAGGAGGTCTGGGCTGGGTGGCACGAGGCTGGGGGCAAATGAGCTCTGGAAGAAGTGAGAAGAGCTGCTGGGCACCTGGCCTAGGCGATTTCTTTCCCTTTCAGCCTTGCTGTGCAGAGGTGAAGTTGTTCTCAGTTCCAAACTGAGGGTTCAGGGAGGAGAAATAAAAGCCAGCCCAAGTGGTCCTCTGCTCCCTTGGTGCCATTTCGGGGGGTCATGGGCTGTCATTGGGGACAAGATGGCCTGTGCCTGCAGCTCTGGGGTGCCCCACGCCAAGAGGGAGGGAGGCTAAAGCAAATAGATGCCTGGCATGTAGCTGGCTTTAATAAACAGCTCTTTGTTAGGGCTAGGTTTAACTTCCAGAGCCAGTGTGAGCTCCCTGCGGGATGCTGAACTGTAGCAAACCGGGAGAATTCTTTGCTCCCGGTGTAACTTGGTGCTGGTTCCAGGTGTGGGGTAAAAAGGGGGGGGGAAGTGTCCAACAGAAACCGGGTCTGGTTTAAGCCCCGTTTACACTCCCCATGCCCCCGCCAGCTTTACCCACCTGTTTGTTGGTGCCAGTGCAGAAGCTCTGTCTGCAGAGCCGGGCTGGAAGGACAGACAGACACCCACCGGCACTGGGAGGACAGGACAGAGGCGACATCCCTCCCCCAAAACCCTTCCCGAAGGGTCTCCCCCAACCCCGGGCTCCTCACTTACCTGGGGCGCCGGTGCCACCGGGAGCAGCAGCAGCAGCAGCGGCGGCAGCAGCAGCGGGAGGCGGCCCCGCGGCCCCGGCATGGTACGGTGCCCGGCGCGGCTCCACTCCGCTGAGGAAGGGCTGTCCCGGGTGCCGGCAGCCTCCTCTCCCCGCCCCGGTTCTCCCTCTCTCCCTCCCCCGCCGCCCCCGCCCCACTCCTGGCCACGCTCCCCCGTGGAGCGGGACGCGGCGCTTCCCCGCCCCGGGGAACCGAGGACCCCCGCCCTGGCTTTTTCCAGGGGGGGATGCTGCTCCTCCTTCCCCAGCCCAGGACCCTGTCCCCCATCCCCGAACACTCTTCCCCACCTCTGCACCCCCTTTCCTCCTCCTCCTCCCACAGCCCTGTAACCCTCTCCGTATCTCTTCACCCCCTCCCCATTCCTTGCACCCCTTTCCCAGCCCCTGCACCCCCTTCACCATGCCTACGCCCCTCTCCTCATCCCCCCCCCCCCCCCCAGACCTGCTCCATCCTCCTGAGCCCCTGCGCTCCCTCCCCAGCCCTGCTCCCCCTCCCCAGCCGCTGCCCCCCCGCAGGAGAGGCGCGAAGCGGCCAGGCAGTGCGCGGGCTCCCGGCTCCATCCGGCGGACAGTTGCTGTAGAGCAGCCCCTGCTATGGAAAGAGCAGAAATACCCCCCCCAAAACACGCGAAGGAGCAGCTGGGAAGGGGCAGGCCATGACAGGGTGGCTTCATCACTCCCGGAACCCCCGTTAGAGGCTCCCACCCATTCCAAAGGCCACAATAAGTGGTAAATAAAAGGGGGGAAAAGGCGATGTGAGACTGCCCCCCCCCCCCCCCCGAGCCCTGCTCAGTGCTGGGAAGCCAACATGACATGGGATGGCAGAGAGGAGCTTGCCTGTGCTTGTTCTGTATCCCTACACTTGGGCACTGGCCACCCCAGCCATGCTGTTAACCTGGGGGATCAGGGGCTGCCCCTTACCCGCCAGCCATGGGGAGCTCAAATACCAAAAGCCTCATACAGAAAAAAATAGTTAGAAACACAGAATCACTTTTGTTAGAAGAGAGCTTGAAGATCATCAAGTCCGACCGTTACCCCAGCACTGCCAAGTCACCGCTAAACCATGTCCCTCAGCACCACAACTCCATGGCTCTGAAACCCCTCCAGGGATGGGGACTCCACCACTGCCCTGGGCAGCCTGGGCCAAGCCTTGACAGCCCTCGTGGGAAAGAAATTGTTCTTCGGGTCCAAGTTTCCTCATGTCCAAGTTACAGCGTTTAATTACAAACCCCCCTTGGCTTCAGGCCAGGAAAGAGCTACTGGGAAGGGCCAGACTCCGTGAGGGAAGAAATAAACCGGATGCTTCTTTATTAAAACACACCCCCTCTGTCCTTTTCTCCAGCCTGCTCCCCGCAGGCTTCCCCTTCACAGAAACACTTCAGAGTCCACCACACAGCTCTTGGCTTGCAGCAGCTCCGGCACCAGTGAGGTGCCAGCAGGCAAAGTGCTGGCTTGGGACCACGATGAGCCTTCCTCAGTCACTGGCAGCAGTGGGACATAGGCCTCCTCCTCTCTCTCCTTCTCCACAGGGCCACTGAGCTGTTCCTCCAGGACGTACCTCATCCACTGTGGTTCGTCATGGTGGATGTCCACAGCCACCAATGCTGCCTCTGCTCCAGGGGAGCAGGGCTCAGCAATGTCCCCAGTGTCCAAATCAGAGTCCGCTTGGGGGAAGCCTGAATCCTGGGTGGAATCTGGACTCTCCTCAGGAAGACTGGTGTTGATATAGATGACTTCTCCAGATCCCCTGACAGTAGGCAGGTTTTCTAGCAACTTCTCCAGATGGACCTTCAGCTGTGAGAATGTCGGGCGGGCAGCAGGGTCAGCTCTCCAGCACGCAGACATTATTTCATACCTGGAAATCGGGAGACGACTGTGGTTATTGTGGAGGATAGAATCATAGAATTGTTTAGGTTGGAAGAGACCTTTCTAATCATCAAGTCCAACCATTAACCCAGCACACCCAGGGCATCACTAAACCATGTCCCTCAGCACCGCATCTCCACAGCTCTGAAAACCCGCCAGGGATGAGGACTCCACCACTGCCCTGGGCAGCCTGGGACAGGCCTTGACAGCCCTCGCAGGGAAGAAATTGTTCCTCAGGTCCAATCTAAACCTCCCATGGTGTAATTTGAGGCCAGTTCCTCTGGTCCTGTCTCTTGTTCCTTGGGAGAAGAGACCAAGCCCACCTGGCTCCAACCTCCCGTCAGGGAGCTGTGGAGAGCAAAAAGGTCTCCCCTAAGCCTCCTTTTTTCCAGGCTGAACAATCCCAGGTCCCTCAGCTGCTCCTCACAAGACTTGTGCTCTAGATCCTTCCCCAGCTTCATTGCCCTTCTCTGGACATGCTCCAGCCCCTCAATGTCCTTCTGGAAGCAAGGGACCCAAAACTGAGCCCAGGATTCAAGGTGTGGCCTCCCAATGCCCAGTCTGGGTGGATGATCCCTGCCCTGATCCCTGAGAAAACCTGAGCAAGAAAATGTGGGAGAAAAAACGTTGCTGAGCTGCTTAGAAATGCAAACTTTTGAGGTTTTCAGATTTTCCCTTCTCAGACTCACAGACTGTAGGCACTGAAGGGCCCGAAATAACTATGGGGAGTTTTGTGGGGCAGAGAAGAGCCTCACCAGCCAAGACCTCATGGCCAAAACCATCTTAATTAAAAAAAAAACCCAACTAAATAAAATACTAAAAAAAGCCAGATTCCTCCACCACCAACTGCAGAGGGCACTGCTCCAGCCCTGGCCAGCCCAGCACTTCCCACAGGCTCCACACTGCCCTCTGAACCAGCCACGCCAACGCAGCGCTTCCTCCCGGGATATTTGTTGGGATTTCTGTTGTAAGTTGTAAGCTCCTTGCCCATCAATGTTAAAAAAGGTTAAATCCTTGCCATTTTGTAATAATTCCAGTCTTTAAGAGACATTATTTATGGTGGTTGTGGAAGAAACAGAGGGGTGAGGTAGAAGGTGACCCCCTCTGTGGTCCAGACCCATCCATCTAACTCCATTCAGAGAGAAGGTTTACAGCAGGTGGAGGTTTGCAGCTGATGGGAGCATGGGAATGCCGGAATGGTCTTTAATTACACTGTGATTCAGTTTTGTAGGCTTCTGGCCAAACAAACCCAAAAATCCCCAGCACAAGTACTTGTGTCCTCAAAGAAAGGCCATTGTCACCAAGCACAAAGCGCAGCACCTCATGGAAACCCCTTCAGCTAAGAGTGAGTGACACACAGGTTGTCCACAGGCAGAGGAAAAGGGTTATAACACTCACAGCTCATCCAAGCAGTCCTCGGGCTTTTTCAGGCGCTGCCCATGGAAGAGGTATTCGTAGATCTCATGGTTCTGCACCCCCGGGTAGGGTGTCATCCCTCGCGTGGCGATCTCCCACATGGTAACACCAAATGCCCACTACAAAGACAAAGGGAAAGCAATGTTGAAAGGACAATTCCAGGAGGAGTGAATGACTCTTTTCACAGGGAAAAGGTCACAGCCCAGCATCCACTGGGCCCTCGCACAATGCCAAGGGTTGTCCCTCAAGCCCTGTCCTTCCCAGAAGTGGAAATACGAAGCAATGCCAGAGCGGAGGCGAGCAGCCCATGCAATAAACCCACTCCATCAGTCTGGGCAGGCAGTGAAAGGTCAGCACGTCCTGTTGCTGACAGCCTCCAGGTCCACCAGCTAGGGGCTTCCAGGGGACAGCAACAACTGTACCCTGTAAGGTTCAACAAGGCCAAGTGCCGGATCCTACCCTTATGTCACAACAACCCCCTGCAACACTACAGGCTGAGGCACAGCAGCTGGAAACTGCCTGTTGAAAAAGGACCCAAGGGTGTTGGTCGACAGCCGGCTGAAGATGAGCCAGCATGTGCCCAGGTGGCCAAGGTCACCAGCATCCTGTCTTGTGTCAGCACTGCTGTGGACAGCAGGACTAGGACAGGGATCATCCCCCTGGACCGGGCATGGGGGGGCCACCCCCTGAATCCTGAGTTCTGTTTTGGGTCCCTCACTCCTAGAAGGACATGGAGGGGCTGGAGCATGTCCAGAGAAGGGCGGTGAAACTGGGGAAGGATCTAGAGCACAAGTCTTGTGAGGAGCAGCTGAGGGACCTGGGTTTGTTTAGCCTGGAAAAATGGAGGCTCAGGGGAGACCTTCTCACTCTTGACAACTCCAACAGGAGGTTGGAGCCAGGTGGGCTTGGTCTCTTCTCCCAAGGAACAAGAGACAGGACCAGAGGAACCAGCCTCAAGTTGTGCCAGTGGAGGTTTAGGTTGGAACCTAAATTGAAAAATTTCTTCCCTGCAAGGGCTGTTGGGGTCTGGCCCAGGCTTCCCAGGGCAATGCTGAAGTCCCTGTCCCTGGAGGAGTTTCAAAGCTGTGGAGGTATGCTGCCAAGGCAAATGGTTTAGTGGTACCCTGGCAGTGCTGGGTTGTCTTGATGATCTTAAAGGATTCTTCCAACCAAAACAATCCTATGAAAGTACAGCAAGGGTGGACAACTCAACCCAGGGATGGGTCCCCAGCTCTTGCCTCCTGCTGCCTGTCTGCCTAGCCAAGTGGACCTACCACATCGCTTTTGGTGGTGTAGACGCGGTCAGCCAGGGACTCAATGGCAATCCACTTCACTGGCATCTTTGCTATGCGGCCCTGTCGGTAATAATCTCCACTGTAAATCTTCTTTGACAAACCAAAGTCTGCCACACACACTGTCATGTCATCCCGCAACCTGTCAGGCAGAAGGGGGGATGAGAAGATAGAAAAGTTTGACATGCTGAACTCAGAAGCAGGAGCCTGAGCTCTCAGAACCAAGGGAGATTTTACTGAAGGAAACCACGTTGTGCTGTAAGACCACTGGGCTTCCTCTGGTGTTCACCTACCCAGGATGAAGCAGAGGAAACCAAACTCACATGCAGTTTCGAGCTGCCAAATCTCTGTGGAGAAAGTTCCGACTGCTCAGATACTCCATCCCCAGGGCAATGTCAACCATGAACTTCACCAGCGTCTGCAGGGGCACAAACTGGGAAGGGAAAACGTGGCTTAGACAGTGCAAGCCTTTGAGGAAGCACGTTCCTATGTTGTCAAAAAAACAAAGGCAGATTTGTCCCCAAAAGAGGCCTGGTCCCACCTTGCCCCCTGAAAACACAGGGCCCTCCACTCCCCACGCTCGCTACCTGGAGGGCCATCTCCAGCCGTGAGCGAAGAAGGAAGCTGTGAAGGTCACCATATTTCATGAATGGGAGAATCACCATGGGCTTGGGGACCTGCTGGGAGCTCAGCTCAATGCACACACCTGGAAAAAGCAGACAGGTTGCACAAACCGATGGGTGAAGGCACCACAGTCCCCCACAGGCATCTGTGCGGGACCCGAGCATGCCCCAGTTCAGCTCCCCAGCCCAGCTCCCCGTTGGAGAGCAGGGAGTGACAGCCCATACCTAGGAGCTTGATGACATTGGGATGGTCAAAGTCCTTCATGCACGCTGCTTCGCTGAGGAACTCTTCTATTTCCCTTTGGGAGAAGTTATCCACTGGGAAGCAGAGAAAAAGGAGGAGGTTTAAAACCACAAGATCTTTAGCACCCCAAATCACCACTGCCATCTCCCTTCACAGCGCAGCTCCTGCATGGGTCATGGGGAAGGGACCACTGAGATGTCTCTGCCACCCTGGCCTCCCTGATATGAGTGCCCCTTCCTGACCAGCACCAGGAGCTGTGGCAGAGAGGTCAACATCCCCACAAAATGGTGCCAGGATGCAGAGAGAGCCCCCAAGACAGGCAGGAGGAACACCAGCACCCACTGGGACAAACCACATCAAGTTCTGCGAGGCCAGGGTGATGACTTACACTTCATGGTCTTCACAGCCACCTTCTGTGGGGTGCCTTCGGGCTGGCTGAGATGCCCCTCCATCACTGACCCGAACTCCCCTGCACCACAGGAAAGGAGCAATCACTTTATCTACAGCCTGAAACATCACCTTTCAGGACACCACTATGTCCTCTAAAATCTGCTATACTCTAAGACAAAGACCTCATCCCCAAAAGGCTACAGAATGAACAGCTCTCTGAAAGGAGGTTGGAAGTAGGGTCAGTCTCTTCTCCCAAGAAACAAGAGACAGGACAAGAAGAACTGTCCTCAAGTTTCACAAGGGGAGGTTTCGCTTGGGCATGAAGAACCATTTCTTCCCTTCAAGAGCTGTCAAGGCCTGGCCCAGGCTGCCCAGGGCACTGGTGGAGTCCCCATCCCTGGAGGGGTTTCAGAACCGTGGAGACGTGGTGCTGAGGGACATGGTTTAGTGGTGCCCTGGCAGTGCCAGGGTAAGAGTTGTACTCAATGATCTTAAATGTTTCTTTGAATCAAAACGATTCTAACCCAAGGGTCCTGGCACTTGGTCATCTTGACCCACCATCTCTCCCCTCATCCCCTGGGCCTGGAAATGAGGGATAATGTAGGTGACAGTGGCAGCCCCTGCCCCATAAGTCCATCCGAAGCTCTCCAGCCCCAGCACTCACCCTCTCCCAGGACCTTCCCCAGGCTGAGGGCATTTCTGTCCACGACAACATCCTGCAACTTCTGCTGGAGCTCACTGCTGATGCCCAGGGTACCCACTGCGAGAGAGGGGAACAGGAACTCAGGTCATCTCTGAGCTGCTGCGATATCCCTGTCAGCCTCCTAGCCAGGAAATAAAAAAGTATACTTACATGTCAGTTCAACAGCTCTCCGGCAGTAGGACTTCTTGGCTGTGTAGTTCACTGCCAGCTCTGAGTCATTCCTGCTGAAAGCATTCCTGGTGGGACAGAAACAGACCCTGCTTGAGCCCCATGCAGCTGCTTCTCCTCCGATGAGGGAACTGCCACTGCAGGGGTGGGCAGCCACACAGTGGGATCAGTAGTGATGGAAGAAATGCACAGTGGCTCTCATTTTTTTAATTTCCCTCCGGCTGGATCGGTCGCTTACAACTTCCGAGCAGAAGCAGCCACTGGATAAACAAGGTTGGTGTGTCAGGGAGTGAGTCATAAAAGGGTTTAGGGAGGAACTGGGATACTCATTTCCTACTCAGATTGCAGTCTGTACCGGAAGGAATATGGTGCCCAGAACTACCACATCCTAAAGCAATCTCTTCTCTTGCCTGGTGCATGACTCCAGCCTGTCAATGTTCTCTGGTAGCACCCGAAGCCACCAAGATCCTTTAGCCAAAAAAGACCCAAAGGGAGCTCCACACCAGTGCCCTGAAGCAGTGGTGATGGACATGATGCTGAGTGATGCTGGGCAATCCCTCCAGTACAGGGCCATGCAGGAGTCCACCCCTGGGAAACAAAACCACAGCAGATGCTCAAGAGCTCTCAGGGAGCATCTCAAGGAATGAGCGAGAATGCTACACCAGTTAGGAAAGGGAAACTTATACATTACTGCTTTCCAAACTGGGATGGTGGTAAGGCCACAGGAGGTCAGAGTAGGTGGGATTCCTTCATCAGCTCAATTAACTCCCTCACTGAAACAATGCTATTCTTCTCTAGGCCACGAGGCACAGGATATTATTCTTATAAATGCTGAGGCCACCCTCCCGTACCGAGTTGCACAAGTTTACTTCCCTTTAAAAATGGGAATAGTGAGCGAAAGGTGAACTGCTGGGCTAAGAAGGGGAGGGGAAGTATGCTTGCTGCAGTAAAAATGCACTTAACCCTTCACCACAGGCATAAAAACACCTCCATTTTTTGCAACGTCAGTACTGGAGACAAAAAAAAACTTGTTCCCAAGTCCAGTGTGGGCTGCTGGCCACCCGCCCTGCCTGCCTCTGCCCCAGGCACCTGCACCCTGCCAGGCTCATGGCACCTCTGCCAGCTGCTTACCCGTATTTTGTTTCCACGCATCTTTTCTGGATGACCACAGACAAGCAGAGGATCAGCCCAACGGCAACCGTGCCACAGATGAAGCCCAGGGCTACGACAAAGGAGTCCGTGTTCCCGGAGGCTGGCGAAGAGGGGGCTGAGGTTATTAATCCTGAGAAAATATCCTGTTAATGGAGCTGGCAGAAGAGTCACCCTGCAGCACCCCAGGATGCAGGGGCCATTTCCATGGCGCTGAAACTATACCCCGTAAAGCCCAAAAGGCTACACAGGAGAAGAGGGTATGAGGAGTGCAGCCTGCATGTGGAGAGCAAGTCTCTCCTGGCCACCAAAGCACATTGGGGAGGTCCCAGATTCTTGGCTGATAGCCTGGCTGATGGGGAAAGTGTCTGAATGAGGATGAAGGGACACCAAATGACCGTGGCTGGGCCCTGCGTGCTTCCCCATCTTCCTCCCCTGCACCCAGACCTCACCACGGACAGGACATCTCCTTACCATGGCCAGGGATAAAGACCTCCACTGGGCTGCTGAAAGGACCCACTCCCCCCTTGGTAACGGCGGCCACACGGACGGAGCAGGTGGCGTTGGTAGCCACCACAGGCAGGATGGCCATGCTGGTATTCTGCCGGGCTTCAGCCGAGACGTTCTGCTGGAGAAAGGAAGGGAAGAAAATTCCAGGCTGGAGGACACAGCATGAGGAAACTTGGAGATTTATTGAGAACTGTCCCCTCATCAAATGACTGCTTTGCTTTGCTTTCGGAAGTCCGGAGGAAATGCAGCAAAAAAAGCTATTTACAGAGAATAATATCCTGCCTGCAAGAGCCAGATGGGACCTGCAAAGGGGCTGAGCAGCGTTTGCCATCCAAACGTAGTGCCGCTGCTGCTCTCCACTTGTCAACAGCAGTGGGACCAGGAGCCTGAGCCAGGAACAAGGAAGAAAAGCGAGCTCGCAAGGAAGGGGGTGTGTTTTGGGCACTGGTGGTAATGTGGATTTTGTCCCACCAGCCTTCACTGCAGTCAGCTTGACCAGCAGAGGCTTGCACCGCTCTTCACTGCCAGTCATGGATGCTCGCAGCTTGTGCTGGGCAGCCCCACGAGCCTCGGAAGCCGCAGAGCCTCAGTGCTCACTAAAGAGGATCTATCTCTGACTGCTTTCAGCTGCAGCGCTCATGGCTTGATCTTTCAAGTGTCCCGCCACAAGTAGATCTTGGGGCAGATACTTTCCAACTGTGGTTTTTGTGTTGAGCTAATAATATTTCAAGATTTAAGGGTGTGTTTCCTCTCCTGGTAGCACAGTAACATGCTCTGTCCATGGCACAGACCTTTTTCCTTGGTCAAAACACAAGTCTTTCCCTGCAAATTCCTTGTTGTTTCCTGGTCTTCTTCAGCTGAGAAAGTGCCTGCTGCTGCTCTCCACCGATCTCCAGCTGCAAAACAGCTGCCCAATATGTCCAAAACACGTGCCCGGCAAAGTCTGGCTCCTTACCCAGGCTGGACATCAAGCGGCCAAGCAAAAGCAGCTGCCAAGGGGGGTCGGTGGGCACAGAGGAGGAAACTGGAACTGCTCAGTGGGAAACGGTTTCTGTTTGCAGACATAAAAAAGTCCCAGAAATGGATGAGAAACACGCCGTGGTGTCTGTGCCACTGGGCAGCGGAACGGGCCAGTACCCCCTGCTGCCTCTACTCCTTCCTGCCTTGTGTTCATGGCTTCCTTCAGCAGAATTGCACACAGGAGCCTTTCCCTACTAAAAAATGCACCAGGATCCAGCGGATCTGCGGAGTCATCCGAGGACAGGGCCTGGCTGATAGAGAGCGTGGAGAGCACAAGCATGCTGGCAAAGCAGTTGGCTGCTCTGGCAGGACAGAACTGCCAAAGTTCATTGGGTTTCCTTATGAGTCTTGTGGTAGCTGAGGAATTTCTGCACGTCCCAGCTCCAGCAGCCTTGGCTTAAACGAGAACTTCTGGTTTAAGAATAAAATAAATCAATTTTTTGCGAAATTTTAAAAAGAGTTTTGAAGCTGGCTGTGGAGAAGAAGAAGCCTGCAGGTGGCCCTGCTGACACACAAATACAGAACCCCACCACCTTTACCATGCTGGGGTGCAAAGAACCATAAACCAATGGGTATTTTGGGGAATTTCATATCTAGCCCGTCCAGGGACAAAATTCAGAGACTATGTCTGAGAAACCAGAGCTCCACTCACGAGCAAGCCTATTGCTCTTGTGCTTCAGACTGTCTGTCCATCGGCTCAGGAGACCTTTAGGGGCACGTGGGAGAACTGGGAGTCACACCAGCCCACAGCACTCTGCAGAAAGGTTACAGCACAGGCTCGAGCCTCTTAATTCTGCAACAGCCCCTGGGAAAAGCAGTGCTGTGCCCTGCCCTCACCTGGCTCTGAGACATGGTTTTGCCTTCCGTAACAAATCATCAACAAACTCTCTGCTTCCCTTGGTCTGTGGACAGCCATGCTCCCCCCCATAGCCACCTCCCACCTCCACTCATGATCCACTGGAGGAGGATTTTGAGCCTCCCGAAGGTCACTGTTAATGAGAACACTTATTGACCAGGAAACCAAGCAGAAATTTCATTCTGTAAGCTCTTCACTGGGGAAATGCATAGAAAACAACAACAACAACAATACAATTTCCCCGGGCATAAAGAATGGGTCCTACTTTTTGCTTTCTGCTTAAGTGACGACAAGTATGTCAGCATTTCTTTTTTTCCACACTAGTCACAAGACCATAATACTGTTTCCCTGAGTTCATTCGGTCTGGATCTACACATGCTCCTTTTTCAGAGGCACAAAAAGGAGAACAGAAAATGCAGCAACCTACAAAAAGTAGGGTGTGAGTCACTTTTTCCACACTGTGTTCAGGTCATCAGTGTCTCTCTGTGCTTTCAGCCTGGGACAGAAGAAGACCAAACCACAGTGCAGAGGCAACAGCTGGACACATCTGCACAGTTATCCAGAGGCTCCCCATCCAACAGCAGAGCCAGAATGGGATGGGATGAGCCAGGACTGCCCAAGAGACCAGGCCAACCTCACCCTAAAGAATTCCTGAAGGCTACTTCCCAAATCCTGGGAAAGGCAAGCAAGCTTGTGCCAGATGACTTAATCCGTCCCCAAAACGTTCCTTGAGCTATGCAAGTCTGTGCCACAGGTTTGCAGATGACTTAATGTAGGGAAATATATCCCATCGGAGGAAGGAACAATTCAAAACCCAGGGAACGACTTCTCCCAAACACCTTACAATTGACTACATAGCTGAAAGTGCCAAGAGATGCTGCCAAACCTTGACTGCCACTCCAAAGGCCATGCCAAAGACTGTCAGCACCAGGAAGAGCATCTCACTCCTACTTTACAGACACAGTAACAAGCCTATTGCCTCCTTCAGGCAGAACTGCTTCTTCTCAGTATTAATGACTTAGGGCATTAAAGGAGTTACATAAACACATGCAAGAGACCATTTTTATCAAAGCAGCCCAGGTGAAAGCATAAGATAGCAGACAAATAAAGTCAGAAAGAATATATGGAAGCACGAAGACCAAAGTGGACATCCCTGCTCAACACCAGCCAGGATTTTCTCTGTGCTTTAGCCATTCTTCCCCATTTCCCTAGTGACTTACCAGGCCCTTGGAGTTCTGCCACCTGTACCAGATATGATAGCCCTGCAGTTCCCCGTGGATCCTCCCCAGGGGTGGCTTCACCCATCGGATCTCCACAGAGGAGCTAGACTCATTGAATGACACTGTGACATTCAGTGGTGGAGTGGTGGGAGCTGCGGGAAACAAAGGGAAAGAAGGTGAGGGAGCTGGCTGAATGGGTGCTGGCACATGGTTGGCTGGTGGAAAATGAGCTGTAGCTCAACCAGAAAACACATGGTATTTCCTACAGCCTTTAATATTTCCAGAAGGTCGCTGTTCATGGGTAAATTTCCTTTCCCAAATCAACAGAGTGCAGATGTCCCACCCCGTAAGCAACCATGACTCTGCAGCAGCGTCTCATCCAGAGAGTCCTGCACAAAGCACAGCTGTGCGAGCGAGGCAGGGAAACCCTTCTCAGCCTTCCCTACTCATTTCCTACCTCCCTCCGTGGTGCTGGCAGTTATCCAGGGGCTAAATGCTGACCATCCTACTTCATTCCTGCAGGAAACGCGAATGTTATAGTCCGCCATGGGCTCCAGCTGCTGAATGGGATACACGTGGGGAGGCACCACGGTGTCAAAGAGCGAGATGTTGCTTCGTGGAACAGCTTCCTTGACCTTAATTGAAAAATCAGGTCCACAAACAGGGATTAGTCAGCAGCAACCTGCAGGGTGAGACGCATGGCAGGAATTTTACATCTGTAAACAAGATCCGGAGCTTGCCTTGCACCCGAACACCAGCAGGGCCTTGTTCCTGCACACTGGCTTGGCTCTGCTGAGTGCAAAGCTGATGGTGGACCCTTCCCAAGGCCTGGGGCAAGAGTTCCAATGCACACAGAGGAGAAAGAGTTACAGTGGAGACACAGCAGAGATGCATGAAATCACCATCGCTGCAGAATGGAGGAGGGAGGGATGATTTTCTGTTTCTTGTGTCATGCAACAAAAGGAGCACCCAACAAAATTACCAGGCAGCAAGTCCCAAACAGACAAAGCAAAGACCTTTTTTTGTGCAACACATCATTAGATGGCAGGACTTATAGCCATTGGATAGTCCAGGACTAATCACAGATCTCTACAGACTCCATCATTACATTTAGCAGCATGGATTAATTCAACGTATTAAAAATAAGTCACTCTTTTTACACACAGAAAAATTACTCTCTCCCCCAAGGGCCAGCTGTTGAGTGCCCCTGTAGATGCTCACACAGCCCTTGCAACTCTCTGGGAAGTGACACAAGAGTGGTCTGGACTAGGACAGTGGGAGGAAGAGGGAAGAGTGAGAACAAGGGACGCCAGGTAACTCAGAAAAACAACCCACAGGGTGTGTTCCAGTGTGAAACACAAGCAGAAAGACAAATGGTCCTCTCAAAAGCCTCCACACATGGTTTTGGGGTGGCAGGAGAGCTGCCCTTCTGCTTGAGGAACAATCATACCCTCTGGGTAGACCAGGGTGCGCAGAACAGTCTCAGCATTGACACTGGCAAAAATCAAGCTGAGAAGGTTCCCCAAGTCATCACGAGATGCTTTGAGGGAGATGAAAACGTGAAAGCCTCTTCTGAAAGCACCACCAGGATCAGTTGTTCTCGTGAACATTGCACCCAGCTCAGCTATTTCCATCCTTAACTTGCCTTCTGGAGTAAATCCATCAGATTAATGTGTTTGGTCTTTTTAAATCAGGCTTTTTGCAAACTTAAATCAGTTTGAACTTGGCAGGTGTAACAGCAACAGCTTCCCTTTTAAATGCCAGCACGCTCAGAAACAAGTCCCTTGGTCAGTGGGCTACGTGACCCAAGTGAGGGTACTATCAAAGGGGACAGAATTGAAAAGGCTTAGTCAGAGCTGTGTTTTTGCCAGAAGCCATGTCTTGTTTTCCAGCTCAAAAGGCTATTTCCTAATGACAGACCGTGAATGTTAAGTCATAGGAAATTCCTTGGCTCTCCACCCCGCTTCCCAAGCTCCAACTGGAAGGCAGCAGCGGATGTGGCGCTAATATTAGCTCTGGTACCTTTCCTCCCTGTAAGTCCTTTCACTTTTACCTGGCTTCAAACGTCGCCTCTCTCCATGTGTTATCTCAGCCAGAGGATGGGTTAGTCAGTATAATAACCATATTCACAAGAAGGTAAGCGATGGGCTCGAACTGGGACACCCAGCAACGTCACCACAAACTCCCCAGCCACCTGCAGTGCAGGGCACCAGCTTTCCCTTTCAAAGCTGCTGGGAAGATCCAACTCCCTCTGCCCAAACCAATATCCTTGTTAAATCCATGTGGTTCATGCCAACCGACACTGATTTCCACCCAACTTGAAGCATCCGTGTGAGGGGCACAGTGGGTTATGGATGCTCACCTGCACACTGCAGCTGTTCAAGGCAGAGAACGCATCAAAGCCCGGCACCCAGGATATCACAATAGTGTGGGCTGTCCGGTTGAGGACGTGCACACTAGTGGGTGCAGATGGTATTCCTGCAGAGAAAAGCCAAGGGCGGTCAGCTGGAGGTCTGAGCACAAACGCGGCACATCAGGCAGCTCCCAGGTTCAGACTGACTATGCATAAACCCCCAGGTACTGCCCTGGCTACAGACACAGTGCCATCCTCTATCAGTGCATAGGAAAGCATAAAAAAAGTCATTTTCAGGAATGTCTTGACCCTGTTCTGTATTTATGAGCTCTCTGGGCTGCTTGGAAGCAATGACGTATTTTGGGGAGCACCTTTCTCGTGTTGCCAGAGTGGCTCCTGTCAGGAATGTCAGGAATTTCCACCATTTCCTATGGAAAAACAAGAGCACCACCCCAGTTGTGAAGGAAGGAAAAGAGTGATGTAGCACTTCCAAAAGCTTCTCTGGGGCTGACAGTTCTACATTCAAGTATGTTTTTTGGTGCTTACTCTCATAGCAGCAATACTGGGATGACAGAACTGTGCTGGCTGACCGTGCCACAATGTACATCCTGCTTGATTTTCAACATAGGTTTAAAATGGGGAAAAAGAAATATAGGAGTGCTAAAAACATCTCCTTAATGATGGGACAAGAGGAAATGGCCTCAAGTTGCACCAGAGTGGGTTTAGGTCAGACCTGAGGAACACTTTCTTCCCCACAAGGGCTGTCAAGGCCTGTCCCAGGCTGCCCAGGGCAGTGGTGGAGTCCCCATCCCTGGAGGGGTTTCAGAGCCATGGAGATGTGGTGCTGAGGGACATGGTTTAGTGGTGACCTGGCAGTGCTGGGCTAATGGCTGGACTCCATGATCTTAAGGGTCTTTTCCTACCGAAATGATTATGATTCCTTCACCTTGTGTAGAATTGGTGTTGGGAAGGGGGGCGACCAGGACAGCTCCAGCTTGGACATATGTGGTCAAAAGATTAAGAAAGTATCACATTGTCACTTACCTTTCACATTGACCTGTGCTGGGTTGGACGCAGTGAGCCCTTTACTGTTGTGAGCCTCGCAGCTAAACAGCGTCATTTCATCAAGACCTGCAGGGAGGAAAACAGGGACATGTTCACCAGACCTGCCCCGAACACCCCAGTCACACCAGTTCTCCACCTGCTGCTCCTAGAAAACCCTTGTGGCTTCCTTTTGTTGCTTTAGATTTCCAGCAACACAATAGGCCCTTTATTTCACACTCATCACTTCCCTCCATGGCGTTTCTGCACTGACTGCCTTGGCGTGACCCCTGCGATCCAACTCACCCATTTCCATGCCATGACCACAAGGGTACTGCCACTGTGAGACATGGCACAGTGGGTGGGCAGGACCGTATGTTCCTACTGCGCCATTGCACAACGTCCTGAGTAAGCATTTGTTTGGCATTCAAAAAGGGAAAGGCAGAAAGCAGAAGAGCCCACCACAACGGCTGGGGTCAGATGACTTATTGCTGTTCGAATATTGCTCAAACCTCCCAGCTGATAATGGAGAATGACCGCTTTGGGGGACTGCTGGAAATACCCGAGTGCAGACGGCTTCTAGTTTCCCCTGAAGTGTTGGCATAGAATCATAGAATTGTTCAGGTTGGAAGAGACCTTTTAAGATCATCCAGTCCAACTGTTAACCCAACACTGCCAGGTCACCACTAAACCATGTCCCTCAGCACATCTCCACGGCTTTGAAACCCCTCCAGGGATGGGGACTCCACCACTGCCCTGGGCAGCCTGGGACAGGCCTCAACAGCCCTTGCAGGGCAGAAATTGTTCCTCAGTTCCAAACTAAACCTGCCATGGTGTAACTTGAGGACAGTTCCTCTTGTCCTGTCTCTTGTTCCTTGGGAGAAGAGATTGACCCCACCTGGCTCCAGCCGCCTCTCAGGGAGTTATCGAGAGTGAGAAGGTCTCCCCTGAGACTCCTTTTTTCCAGGCTGAACAACCCCAGGTCCCTCAGCTGCTCCTCACGAGACTTGTGCTCTAGACCCTTCTCTGGACATGCTTCAGCCCCTTAGTGTCCTTCTGGGAGTGAGGGGCCCAAAATGGGACTCAGGAATTGAGGGGTGGCCTCCCCAGTGACCAGCCCAGGGGGACAATCCCTGCCCTAGTCCTGCTGGCCACACCAGTGCTGATTCAAACCAGGATCCTGTTGGCCTTCTTGGCCACCTGGGCACACGGTGGCTCATCTTCAGCCAGTTGTCAACAAACACCCTCAGGTCCTTCTCCACCAACCACTTTCCAGCCACTCCACCCCAAGCCTGGAGCTTGGCCTGAGTGAGATGATCCCAGGCAGCCAGGTTGCTCAGGAATTTCATCTTGTGCAGAGGACTCTTCTTAAGGTGCAGGGCTGTCCCCCCTGGGCATGTTGCCTGCTGCTGTGGCACGGCAAAGGCCTCACCATGATGTGCTGGACACAAGGAGTGTTTGCTTACACCAGCAGCAGTGCATCCCAGTGCGATGGCATGCCTTGGCCAGGAGAGGTCTGTTCAAATGACCCAATCTAGCATGTGCCAGCCGGATGCAAGAATATCCAAGAGGAATGAGTCACTTCTTCCGGCTTTCACTGCCTTTTAAAGGCTGCCTTTGGATGCCAAGACAAGTCACTTAGAGTCTGGCTGCTAATTAACTAGTGGTCTTCTCCTCATGTGTAAATCAACTTTTTTTGCCATAAAACACTGGGTTTTATGTTACATGAAGGACTTTTCTCCCTGTGTTCCACCTGGCTGGCCTGGAGGCTAACCTAAAGTCTTCCAGAGACATTAAGAAGGGTCCACCAGTAAAGAAGCCCATAAGAGCAGCAGTGTACCTGCTTGCATTACCACAGGTTAGGAGAAAAACCTGCTTCTTGCTTAGGAAAGAGAGGTTTGAGTGTCCTGTCTCTTCCCTTCCTGGTAGCCACACAGAGATGTCCCAGCTGGCCATGGCAAGGACACTGCCGGCCTCACCTGGCACAGTCAGAACTGACGGGGAGATGCGGGGCTTCTCATTGAGTCGGATGTTGTTGCGAAACCAGTAGATCTCCACAGGCTCTGGCGGGCCCACAGCTTGGCATGTGAGGTTGAAGGGACTGTTCTTGGTGACATTCAGTTTCTCCGGCTGACGAATGAAGTGTGGGAGCCCTGCACGGACAGAAGCAGAGAAGCAAGAAATTCAGAGAGCTCAGAAATGCGGCCCTATCAACAACCCCAAACCGTCCTGCCAGGGGCTCTGCCTAGCTCCGACAACAAGCCCCTTCCCAGCAAGGACTCCTTGTTCCTGGAAGACATCTCCCAGCTCCCAGGTCATGGTCCCTGGGGCTGTCACTCAGCCAGATCATAATGCTCCACACCTCTGGCATGTCCACCCTGGCCCTCCTCCAGCTCACCTTCCAGCTGCACCAGGATGGGATCTGACACCACCTCTGTGCCAGAGATGTTGAGTTTGCAGACATAGGAGCCATTATCAGAGCGCTGGGCGGCGAGGATGCTGCCAGAGAGAATGGAGACCACATCAGGGCTTGGGCAGCAAGACCAGCCCCACACACAGCTCTCACAGGAGGACATGGCCACACTGCCAGCCTGGAGAAGGGTTTCAACCAGTACCAACCAACCCACAGCACACACCAAGCAGAAACTGAGCTTGTAAAGCCAGGCTTTGGGGACAAGGGAGCCCCTGCCCATCCTAGTCCCGGACCCAAGCCCCTGCAAGACACCCAGCTTGCTCCTGGCTCTCCCCAGAAGCCAACAAGGAGGGCATCCCTACAGGTTACCTGAAGGTGGAGGTCATCACCACCTCATCCTCGTCGCGGATCTCAAAGTGGCTGGTGGCAATGTGGTCTAGCATCTGCAGCTCCCTCCCATCCTTCCACAAGGAAATGCTTGGCGTGTCTGGCCTGAGCAGATGCTGAGGCACTTTGATGGAGCAATTAAATGTGACACCCCTGTGCTCATTAATTGCGATGTATCGCACCGTGGGGTTAAACTTGATCCGACCTAGCGAGCTGGATGAGGGTTCCTCCCAGGGCTGCTCTGTGCTCTCGTGAGGCCAGTGACCAACAGCAGCCACACTTCGCTCAGGCTGGTGGAACTCTGCCGACATGTGTGTCCTTAGACCTTGGTTTTGGTCAGCATTATCTGCAAGAGAACACCTTGGGTTTGTCACCAGCAAGCAGTAAGTGCTCTCCTCTAAAACCCTGCAAAGTCCCACCATTCCCATTAATAATAAAAAGCACTTCATTCACAGATGCTCCAAAAATTCATAATCTCTGACACCTCTTGTAACATCCCCAAGGAGGAAACATGGATCTGGAGGCAGTCCCGAGACTGACTATGTACCAGCAGCACCTCCAAAAAAACCTTTTTTAAAGCAAATGGGAGCAGCCCAGGCTAAAGAAAGTGCTCAGCCACTTCTCTTCCAGCAGGAGCTATTTCTGCTGCCTTGCACTCATGGGACTGGAATATAAAAGGATCCCCGAGCAGGAGGAATTTGGGACTTTACTCTAGTAAACCCCTTTCGAGGCCTCACCTCGAACATTTTCAGCTGGGGCAGAGAAAGAGTCCCAAGCAGGGATTTCTCTGATCTAGAGAAATATCCCCCAAGTAGATGCTTTTACTAGACCATTTCCAAGCTTTCCGAGGCTTTCCGAGGCAAACAGAAATCCCAAGCAGAGTGGCTGCTTTCAACAAGCGAAGGCATTGTGCCAGAGAGGAATTTCAACTACATTTCTTTGCCTTTTCCAAAAAAAAAACCCACTCAAACTAGTCATGATTTTAAAGAGAATGCCACAGGTAGAAAGCACCTTTGTATTTCTGAGTTTGTTTTGAGGCATGTCTAGGTCCTCAAACATCAAACAACAAGTTTTTAAAGCTACGTCATTACTGTTGTGACTAACTGGGCCTGAGCCTAGTGTGCTTTCCCGAGAGCCAAGAAACACAACCTCATTTTGAGGCTGGATATATCTCTTTGCTAAATTGCCCACTATTTTTAACCCTCAAGCACCACTACTTCTACTCAAGAAGGGCTTTTAAGTCTGCCCGGTCTGGTGGCGCAGAGGAAAACTCGAGGCTCTCACTGTCTCTCACAAAAAACAATGGGTTTCCCTTTCAGAGAGAAAAAAAAAAAGACTTTGAGCTTTTCCAACCTGCTTCCTAAGCTCTGCCACCCCTACACAAACAAAAGCCACGTGACTGCTGCAAAACCATTTACTCGCCGGCCCGGTCACCAGCTCTCAAACGGCTCCAAAAACAGATTTGCTGAACTCAAACAAGCAATCAAGCAACCCCAAATCCCCTTCCTGCTGTTCCTGAAGCGGGAACCACTCTGCCCACCACAGTCCAACCTCAAACAGCTGCTTTTATGCTCCATTTCACAGCTTTCCAGCTCCCCCAGCAGGGACCTCTGGCTGGGGAGGGCAGGGACGCTTGTGTCGGTCCCTGCCCTTGGGATCATCCCTCTGGGATGATTTCTGCTCTCCCAGGCTGCCTCAGATTTAATAGCAAAGCGGATCTTCGCCTCATTTTCTAGCCTGGTTAAGTGGGAAGAGGTGTTTGCTGTCCCAGGAATGAAATACTTTCCTCTCTGACTCATGTGACACCAGGAATTTCTCGCTGCCTACGGGTACCACTGCCACCCCCAGATCTTCACGGTGCCTTCGAAAGGATTTGCCCTGTGTATCAGGACAACCCTTACCTGCACCCGGAGCCATTCAGGCTGGCTCCAGAAGCCCAAGGCGCAGCCGAGGAGCAGAAAGCCTGCGTGGGTGCCTGCCAGGCTGGAGCAGCTCCCCTTGCTTCCTGCAGCTTGGCCCCAGGGAAAAGCTGGTGTGAAAAATCACTTCAAGGTTCAGTGGCTGCTCTCTTGAAACACCTGGGTTGGCAGCAAAACTGAAGGAAGGCAGCAGAAAACACCCACCTCTGCCTAAAAGCTCCTGACATCCCTGCATGTCTCCTTATGGGAAGCAATTCACCTGCCGACACCAGCTTTCTGCCCGGGCACTGGCTGAGGGTGCCTTCTCACCAGCACAAGGCAGGAGGAAGAGACCCAGAGCCCGGACTGGCAGGCTTCCCACCTCCTCATCCCCTCAGAGCTCTTCCTAGGACCACACCTGACTTCCAAAGAGACCCCCGGGATTCAAACAGCATAAACCAGTGCAGGAGTCCTGGTGAAAGGACTCCCGCTGCAGATTCCCCGCATTTACAGCGTCAACACTTTTAACTCCACCCTGCCCAAAGTAAACACTCGCATTCCTCCCTGAACCCCGACCGCACACCGACTGAGAGATCCACTAGCACAGACCACAAACCCCCAGCAGACCCCAGCCCACCAACAAATGTCGGGTGACCCTGATGACGGCACACTTTAGGTCCAAACCCTATTTTTGCCTCTTTTTGTTGGTCACTGAGCACGTGGAGTTGACAAGGCAGCAGAGTGATGGCAGCAGCCCGAAACGTGTCCCTGTGCCACAAGCCACAGAGTTTCCAGTGCCCCAGCTCCAGTACACTAACGGGGTCAATCCCAGTCCCACCGAGCTGTCGCGGCTTTTGGTCCCTGCTTGTCCCCTGTGTCCTCAGCAAGCAGAGGCACATCATTGAATCAGAGAATCACAGAAGCATTTAGGCTGGAAGAGATCTTGAAGATGATCCAGTTCGATGGTTACCCCAGTGCTGCCAGGGCACCACTAAACCGTGTCCCTCAGCACCACATCTCCACAGCTTTGAAACCCCTCCAGGGATGGGGACTCCACCACTGCCCTGGGCAGCCTGGGACAGGCCTTGACAACCCTTGCAGAGAAGAAATTGTTTCTCAGATCCAACCTAAACCTCCCCTGGTGCAACTTGAGGCTGGTTCCTCTTGTCCTGTCTCTTGTTCCTTGGGAGCAGAGACCAACCCCACCTGGCTTCAACCTCCTTTTGGCACATCAACAACGTGCTGGGATACACAGCAGAGGCAGAGCTGCGTACCAGGACAGCAAGCCCACTTTCTCCGGGACTAGCACAGCTGAGATACGCTGATGCCAGAAACCCACAGTTAAATCACTCCTGAGCTCCCCGCGACCCCGGACCAAAGCTTTGCTGAGGTCTGCAGGCCCAGGGAGCAGAAGCAAGGTGCGGGGGGCACTAGAGGTGCCCACGCAACACCCTTCTCACGCTGAACCGAAGCAGCACCCGTAGGTAACACGAACAAACAGTCCTCCCCGGACCCCTCCACCAGCACCCGAGCAGCTCCACCACCCCCGAGTCACCCCGGTCGCTCCCACCCCGGGACCCCCCAGGACTCACCGGTCCCTCCGCGGGACGGGCGCAGGGTCGCGAGCAGCGCCCAGAGCAGCGCCCAGCGCCCGCCGCCCATCGCCCCGACACCGGCCCCGGCCCCGACACCGGCCCCGCTCCTCTCCGCTCCCCTTGTCCCCGCCCCGCCCCGAGCCCGCCCCGCCTCCCGGGGGCGGGGGACGGGCAGCACCGGCCGCTGCAGGAGTGGGGGTCGGTCCCGCACGGTCCACCCTCGACGACCTGGGAGGGCGCGACGAACCCCAGTGGGATGCTGGGTGCAGTCCCCGGTGCTGAGCAGAGCTGGTCTCTCAGCTGTCCAGGGGTGGACAACGTCCCCCCAGCGCTGCCAGGGTGTCGCTGTTAATACCGGGAGTGGAGAGATGCAGCAACACACAAATTCAGCAACAGCAGGCAAAAGAAGCAACTTTATTAATTTATAACCCCGTTTTATATACCCGAGCCCCATAGGGCAATTGGTCAGTGATCACCCATCTCCTAGGGTGATTGGGTAAAGTCCTACAGCACCCATTTCAAAAATGTTTTTCCAATGCACCATAAACAGAACTTAACAGCAGGTGTTGGTCCAGCTTACAAAAAACATACTACTGTTTTTCATAATTTGTGTGAGAAAGGCAGGATTCTCAACGAATATTGTGAGAACCTGAGAAAATCCCTCTGCTAGCAGCTTTTCAGCATCCACACCAGGGCATCACTAAACCATGTCCCTCAGCACCACATCTCCACGGCTTTGAAACCCCTCCAGGGATGGGGACTCCACCAGTGCCCTGGGCAACCTGGGCCAGGCCTTGACAACTCTCGCAGGGAAGAAATTGTTTCTCAGGTCCAAAAGGTGTTCAGGGTGGTACTTTCATGTTTGGAGGTCCAGGACTTCTTTCCTGACAGTCTCCCCTTCTTGCAGAGCCCCACACAGAGAAGGTGGGGACATGGCCTCTGCCTGAGGAGACAAGTACAGGAGGACCCCATGTTGCAGGCTAGGAAGGGCATGGTGGGCTGAAAGCACTGTTCTTTCTCATTTGCCTGGACCAGAACAGCAGGACAAGAGGGAACAGAGACCAAGCCACGGTGAGAAAAGGAGGCAGACCCAAGTGAAACCAACACACAACACAAGCTGTTTGACGTGAAACTGAGCATGTCTCCTGATAGCAGAAGAAGGAAACAGGGGAGTTTCTGGGTATTCAGAACTTGACCCAAATGCTGGCCATGCTCAAAGAGGTTTGAGACCAAGCTGTACTGAGGGCATCAGCATTTCCCCCACCACAAATGGGAAGAGGCTGCGATTCGGGGAACTGGCATCCAGAATCAATGGGATTCAGGGGATTTGTCTGCTCCAACCTTTCCGCTTCCTGCACAGAAAAGTCTCTGCAACTATGACCCAAGCATAACGTCTGCTATAGTCTTCCCAAAGCTTCGTAGCTAAGGAAAGAGATGTCAGTTTTCTTTGATTATCACATCAGCATGCCATGGAAACAGAGACGTGGCAATAAGACAGCTCCGTGTTGACGCTGCTTATTTATAACAAAAGCTGGGAAGGCTGTTAGTAAGAAAAGACCCATACAAAATCCTCCCTGAAATCTTTTCCATCTGGGAAGAAAAAGCGCTTTAAGTTTGCTGAAAAAAAAAAAAAAAAGAAAAGAACAAATTGCTCACAGACTTCTCTGACTTGCAAAGCTGCTTATTTGCTGCATATTCTCAGGCCTCAGCAGCAGGGATTGAATTTCTGCCCCCCTCACCGCCCCTCTCGCTCCAGAGCAGCCTCTCCCATCTTGAAGTGATCAGCAGTGAAGGGCGGGCGCTTGTCGCCGAAGGCCCAGCTTAAACAGGAGAGGAAAAATAGATTAAAGCTGCTGCAAAAAGACTGAACATCTTCAGCTTGATGTGAGGAAGAGGCTGGTGAGTGGACGGGGAGGAAGGAGCCAGGGAGAGGAGAAACCAGCGGAGAAACTCTCAGGCAAGTATTGTGGTGGGAGCCTGAACCAGCTATACCAGCAGCGCTCACTGCTCTTCAGGTGTTGCAGCGCAGCACAGACCACATGGGCACGTACAGAGCCCAGAGATGTCTTTATCTGCGACCATCTTTATTGCCACAGCCTTCTCCTGCCGGGGTGAGATACCAATACCTTCAGCTGCTCCATGGGTACTCTTGGCTTTCTCTCCTGAGTATTGTACATGCCCTCGGAGACCAGAGCGTTCAGCGAGAGCCTGAATTTGACCCTTTAGGGTTTTTTTCCAGTTTCATTTTGGGGCATCGGCATCGTTTCCTCAGAAAACTATTTGGAGACTTTGGAAGCAACACAACATTTGTGAAATGGGCCCATTTATCAGAAACGGCCCTTGGCAATCAAGCTTTGTACTGTAATGTGCTGAGATCCTCCCTCCCTTTGCTATTTCCGTATTTTTATTCTCACTTTGCTAAATCTCTTCTCCCCTTGATTTCTGCTTCCTCTTAGGGTCTTTTTTTTTTTTTTTCAGGGCCTCCTGTTGAGGCCCTGAAACTCCTTTGGCAGCACTTACTTAGCTGAAGGCAGACAGCCCCTTTGTGTCATGTTATATCCCGGTCACAGGATACAGCTCACAAACAGTTTGCTGTCCTTCCCCAGCAGACTTCTTTTCCTTTCTGAGAAACTGGTAGTGCTCATGGTCCTGACTTGAACCAGGCATTCCCCAAACCACCTGCTGGAACCACGTTTTCAAATATGTTTTCAATTTTCACCACTGTCAGTTTAGGGACAGGGCAGCCCCTTAAACCTATACCAGACGCTCTCTGTTAACCCCCCCCTCCCTCCACAAAAGGGAAGAGAAAGGGAATAAGGGAGAGAGACTTAGTGATTAGAAAAGGAAACTAGAACAGCTTTAATGAAAAGGAAATTAATAATTATAATATATACGAATATATACAAAACCAGTATGGAACCCAACCCCCCTGATGGTAATGACATCACCGTCCCCACTGATGCTGTGGAGCAGGCACTGGGCAGTCCCAGATTGGGCCCCGCAGCAGACGGGAGCTGCGCTCAGGAGCTGGATTCTGGTACCAGATTCAGGAACATGCAGACCGGCATCAAAGGCAGAACGGACAGAGTCCTCCTTGGGTGCTCCGTGGAAGAAACTGAAAGAGGACCCGAGCCAAGCCAAACAAAAGCTGGCAAAGCAGTCCAAGAGGGGAGAAGAGCCCAGAGACCCTTCGGATCCCTCAGCTCTAAACCGAATATGGCGTATACGGGATGGAATACCTCCTTGGTCAGTGTAGGGTCACCTGTCCTGTCCACTCCTCCCTGAAGGTGCAGCCTTTCACTTTCTGCACCCCCCAATGTGGTACACAAGACCCAGCAGTGGCCTTGGTCTGCACACCAATCCTTGGTAGTAACTCTGAACATGAGGTGTTGTCACTGCTAGAAGCAGGCACTGTCTGTGAAAACAGGCTGCTAACTTCAGAAAGTGCAGTTAATTAGAAGAACTGAGCTGAAAAGTAAAATTACTGAACAGAATTAGTTCTGTTTTCACTTAAACCAGGACAACCACTTTCTGCCTCCTCCTTTGATTTCTCATGTGAAACTAATATCTTGGGGGGGGGGGGGGGGGGGACGGACGGAAAGAAATCATCCTTGCCAGAATGCACTTCCCTTCCAGTTCCTGTCAGCGTAGTTCATACTGGTTTTGTGCTGTTATTATTGCCTGTCAGACAAGTTTTTGTGCTTCACGCCGCTGGCTGTGAATCTGTAGCCAGCAACACCCTCTTGTTTAGGTGAGCAATCATAAAGATGAGAGGTAAATGAAAGAGCTCATTTTGCAACGTACAAGTGGTTGAAAAGACGTCAGGACAAACTTGCTTGCTGACAGCATATCTGTGTGCAGCGCCTGCGAGATGGGCAGATGAATAGTGTGGTGCTGATCTCATCAGTGAAGCTTGTTCTTCAAAAGAAAAAAACCAATCTGATTGTCCCACCCAGTTCTGGCAGATGAGTACATCCCAGCGCATGCCTGCCTTTGGAAAGCAACTGCTTACACATACAGTACAGGTATATTAATTCCACGCTGCATAAATTTTCACACCTTAAAGCAAAAAGACACTGAAGCATCAGCTTAGAAGATGTTGAAATCTAATGATAATTTAGTTCATGAGGGGTGAGATAGGTCTGAATTGATGAAGAAAGTTGCAATGTGAGATGGGAAAAGGACAGGTGTGCAGGGAGGCTGCGGTAGCAGCATAGCCCCCCCCAAAAGGGTCCTTTACCCACTGCACAAAGCCAATTAATACACGAAGTCAAGACAGTTGTCTTATTTCAGGTGCTGGGAGATGTACTGTAAATCTATCCTGTTAGCTTAAACAGCAGCAGTTTATATACAGTACAACATATAGGATTGGTTAGTTTTACATCGCACAAATCTTTGTACCCGTGCTCCATCCATTACCTAATTCATTACACTCTTCCCTAATCCATGATACTAAGGTGCTACATTTATATTGGAGTTCCACTCCTAGAGGTGTGGTTTTTAGTATTAAAATCACCACAAGTTACATAAAAGACTCTTCATACTTAGATCTCTGCCCAGATCCATCTCTGGTTTATTTGAAGCAGCCACGACAAGGAGTTACTTGTAAAGGCTGGCAGAATTTTACTGTCTTTAGAGACTGATCTTAACGACTGCAGCTTGTTTCTGTTTAACCTTCGAGGTCATTCCATCCTCCAGCCTTAAGGGTCTTCCCTGGCTTCAGGCAAGTCCATTCTATGCTTATCCAGCCTGAAAGTTTCCAACTCTATCCTTCCGACATCAACGCTCAGCTGCCGAGAGCCTGAGCCAGACGCCACGAGTCTGCTTTACAGATGGCTGTGATTACGCCACGCCACGCCACAGGCGACATTTTGAGGGCGTTTCCCCTCAGGAACCGCCACCTAACGTCCCCGGGCCCGGCCTGAGGCCACCGCGGGGTCATCACCCTTCCCGCCGCGCCGCCATCTTTCCTCCCGGCGGCCACCGCGCGGCGCCGCGGGGCAGAGTGGGAGCCACAAGATGGCGGCGCCCGTGTGAGCAGCCGGCCCCAGTCCGTGTGCCACCCCCGTACCCCACACCCCCACCCCACACCCCACCCACACCCACCCACCCACACACACACACACACACCCCGCGGCGCGGGTAGCCGGAGATCCCGGTCGCGGCGGGTTGTGCGCGTCCGTCCGTCCCTCCCGGAAATAATGAGGATATCGGGCCCCCATGTCGGACCACTCTGACGAGAGGGCGACGATGATAGCGGCCGGCGACCTGCAGGAGTTCGCCCCCCGGGGCCGCGAGCACTGCCGGCGCCACCCCAGCGCCCTCACCCTCCAACTCCGGAGGCTGCAGCCTGCCTCCGAGCTCTGCTCCTCCGACGGGGCCGCTGGCCTGGTGGGGTCCCTCCGGGAGGTCACCATCCACGAGCGGCAGCGGGTATGAGGCCTGGGCCTGGGCCTGGGTCTGGCTCTCAAAACCGGCCCAGCCATGCCCGCCGAGCAGTGACCGGCTATTGCGGTCACAACCAGCAGGGCTTGGAACTCTCCCTCTAAAAAATCTCACTTTTCAGGAAAGTTGGCAGTTGAGGAAAGGCACCAGCGATGCCGGAGAAGATGTGGACTATGACGAAGAGCTGTACGTGGCCAGCAATATGGTCATCTGGAGCAAAGGAAGTAAAAACCAAGCATCCACTGTTTATAAGGCGTTCACAGTCGACAGCCCTGTTCTGCAGGTATGAAAATGGGGAAAGGCAGTGACTGGATTAGCTAAACAAACGACTCAGTGACTGTTTTCAAGTGTTCTGAGGTGGAATTATTTTGGTGCGGGCGGGAAGAGGAGGTTCTGTAGTAGCATTGTCTCGTTCCTCAGAAATATTTATGCTGTGTTTGGTTTTTCAGGCCTTATGGTGTGACTTCACTATACCCCAGGAGAAATCTGAAAAAGCTGAGGGTAAGTAAGTTTCTTGCGGTAATACCAAACATGTTTTGAGTTCAGGTCTTTTGGTGTGAGAAGTTTAATCATCAAGACTTGCTGTGTAAACACAGCCTCCCCCCAACCCCTTCGAGTCTTTGAGTTTACTTTTATGTATGGAAGATGTCTAAGGAAGGTCAGAAATTTCACTGTGTGTTTTTGGTTGTTTGTTTGTTCCCTCCCCCCCCAGTTTCAGGTAGTGATGAAGTAGTAGAGAAATGTATCTGCATATTGCAGAATTCCTGTATAAATGTGCATAGCATAGAGGGAAAGGATTACATCGCTGCTTTACCTTTTCAGGTGAGTGCTATCCTTCTCTTTTTGTCCAAAAATGAGCTTATTACCTGGTTGCATGTTGTGTCTGTGTTGGGGAGGTGTGCCTAAAGCACTGCTGCTTGTGTCTGCTTCACTGTAGTAAGTACTTGATTTTGTCAATTATTTTTTTTGATCACGAATGTATTTGTCATCTCTTTTACAGGTCGCAAATGTCTGGCCAACAAAATACGGTTTGTTGTTTGAGCGCAGCAGTTCTTCACATGAGGTCCCTCCAAGTCCACCCAGGTTTGTAATGTGGTTGTGATTGTGTGTTCATGACTGGGACAGGTGAAATCAGGTGAAGCCTCAGGAATAGCAGGAAGGGACTGAATGCTGGCAATTTGTGATAATCCACCGATGTTGTCTTGTTTTAAGAACCCGTTGGGAGCAGTGAGCCTAGGAATAGGGTATGAGAGGTGTGATATCGGTGTTACTAGCCAGCTTTCATTAAGCTTTGTCCTGCGAGTTGGTTCCAGGCTGTGATGGATGACTGGGATATTCACTGAGGGTTTGTCATTGAGACATCTCTCAGCTGCAGAATGCTTTTAAAAGTCTAGAGCGTCCTGTTTCTGCTTTGGTGAGGATCATAGACCCTGTGGCTGGGCATACAGCTGAGAAGCAGATGGCTGCTGGGAACTGAGGAGCCTAAACTCTTAAGCTGAATCTGAGTTCAGAGCTTTCTCCTTTTCCTGCTCCTCCTACAAACTCTGCTGGTGCCAGCTCTGTTTGCTCGGGCCACCGAGCAAAGTCTATCGTGTGGCCACCAGGTGGGGTCGTTCTCAAGGGCTCTGAGATGTAAACTAAGATCTAATCATCCTATTTGATTCACTAGCCTTTGGCTCTACTTCCCTAATCCAACAAACTTCTGTGAGGTGAATACATATCTCTACTCCTAGAGTTCAGACTCTGTTTTGTTAAGGGCCGAGAAGCTGTTTTGACATCATAGCACACGTACCAGCTACAAGAGAGAACACTCGCTGGCATTTGGTTTTTGAACGTGCTTTGTTTGGTTTCTCTCCAGAGAACCTTTGCCCACGATGTTCAGCATGCTACACCCGTTAGATGAGATAACACCGCTCGTCTGTAAGTCCGGAGGTAGGTTTATGTCTTTAAGGTATCGCTTGGAGTCCATCAGTCTGGCATCAAATACTTAAGGAGTCTCTTGGGCGTTTTCTGTATTATAAAATTTGCAAATAATTGCTCTGGTAAGAATTGAGAAGCTTTAGTTGATTCGCAATCAGGAAACTGTTCAGGAAAGAAATTGAGATTGCAGAAGACAGTGGGTGTGAGAAACGCTGATCACATCTCTGATGGCGCTGCCACAGAAATGATCCTTTCACACTAACCAGAGTTAATTTTTCTTTAGCAGGCGTCTTTGGCTCTGCCCGAGTGCAGTACGTTGCCGACTACACCTTGAGGATCGTCTTCCTCAGTGCTGAGCCTTCCATCATGATGACCTATGACACAGTGCAGAGTTTACACACCATCTGGGCTCTTCGGAGAGTAAAGCCGGAGGTACAAACTCATTGCCGACTAAGTGTCATTATCAAAAATCTGTGTGTATGTTTTCATGCCCTTATGGCTGTTTGTGTTAGAAATGCCTGGCATTTGATTTATTTTGTTTATTAGAGAGTAAGAGGCTTTTTGGTGTGGCCATTTGGGGTTTTTTAAGTAGTTTTTCACATATTTGCCTGTGCCACAGCCAGGGAGATCACACACTGGTGATGGTCATGAAGTATATTGTACTTCTTGTGATACCCCTTACATTGTAGCAGGAGGTTTGGATGCCAAGTGTTGTGTCCTGTAAGAAAAGTGATGAACAACTCATTGCCCTGAAAACCTCAGGACTATCATCTGTGACTCTGAGAGCATCATAGTTGTCAGGAATAACTTCTTAATCTGATCACCTATCTAGGCTTCAATTTATTTTCTCTTTTTTTAACACCTAACTGCTGAAATAAGCCATTTGAGGGTAGACTGCTCTGTTTACTTTCCCAGGAGCAGAATACGGTGCTGAAGTTTTCGGAGCAGATGGGCACGCCACAGCACATGGCCGCTAGCAGTTCTTTGACCGCTCATCTCCGAAGTTTCTCCAAAGCTGACTCTCCAGTGGGCTCCCCTTTCCAGAACTACTCATCTATCCATAGCCAGAGCCGATCGGTGTCGTCACCCAGCATGCAGTCCCGTTCCCCATCCATCTCCAACATGGCTGCGTTGAGGTGGGCATGGAATGTGATGCAAAGGCAGATGATACCAAAGAGTGTGAGCTATGGGATAGGATGGACATATCAAATGTTTTCCTTTCCTGGGGTGTGTTGCTGAAGGAAACTAATATTGAACCAGCTACTGCTTTTGGGTGGTTTTAGTTTGTTTTTAGAGTCTCTACCAGCATAGGATTGCGTACCTGATTCTTGAAAATCCACTTTTCACTTGTGTCTCCTGCCTTTGCTTGCAGCCGCTCTCATTCCCCTGCCCTGGGAGTGCATTCTTTCTCTGGAGTGCAGAGGTTCAACTTCTCCAGTAGCACTCAGTCCCCAAAGAGACACAGCGTCACCCATTCGCCCAGCAGCACCTGCAGCGATTCCTTCCTTGGACCAGAAACAGAACCGATTGTTCCTGAGCTGTGTATAGATCATCTGTGGACAGAAACAGTCACAAACATGAGGTTAGGTGCTCCCATTGGGGTGCGAGAAGTTCTGGATTTCCGATGAGGAGAGGGAAATAAAGTAAAATAACAGTTTGTTTTAGTGCAGGTTTTCTGTAAATGGCATTGCCTTAAAATAAATCTGTGGCTTCCTAATTTTTTTGGGAAAATGTCTCTCACCAAGTGTGCAGGTCCCATGAAATGAAGCTTCCTTGCATGCTTGGAACAGTTTTGCCTGCTGTATTATCTCTATCCCTCTGAGCTGGGGAATGTGTAATGAGATCTCTAAAGCCAAATAGGTTCTAATCTGGTCATTGCTTTGGGGCTTTTTTGATCTTCTAGGGGGAGCATCTCTGTATTACCATCAAAAGGGGCAAAAGAAAGCATAAAATCTAAGATTAGCTGGAGAACAAAGTCAAATAGTGTGTGCCCTGTGTGTCAAGGAGTAGAGGATATAGAGATGGAAGTGCTAGAAAATCACTTTTAAGAGTAATGAACAAAACAGACTGGCACATTCTGGCAACTTGATGTACCAAGTCCATTGTGTACCAGCCTTGCAGCTTGTGGACACCGTTTTACTTTGTTCAAATTTGTGTGGCAGCCTAAGCAGCCTGCTGATCCTTGCGTCTCTTCTACAGAGAGAAGAATTCCCAAGCATCCAAGGTGTTTATTACCACTGACCTTTGTGGGCAGAAGTTCCTGTGCTTTTTAGTGGAATCCCAGCTCCAGCTGCGGTGAGCATCCCCATCCCAGGGACAGGTGAACAAAGGGGAGCACACTAAAAATTGCCAGCTAGATACAGGTTTTAACATACTTTTTCCTTCAGCTAGTCAGACCTGTTATGACAATGGCTGCTAAATTGCTGGCTCTCATATGACTTGTCTTTAACCATGGTGGCATAGGTGGTTTGGGCTGTTTAAATGAAACTGAAGTTGCAAGAGCACATTCACTGTGATTTGAATGATATTCTTATTTATCCTCATCTTTAGAAGGACATTGGGAGTTTTAATTAGACTAACAGAGTAAAAATGAGTTGACTAGCAGGGCAAAGGAAGGAGGAAGGAACTGTGTATACCACAATAAAAGTAACTGCTCCACACAACACTGTCTTAATTTTCTGTCTTCTTTCTGTAACAACAGGTAGGATATTCCTTTCATGTGTCCTGTTCTCTCCAATCTCTAGGTGTGTAAAATTTCAAGAGAGCAATGATAAATCGCAGCTGATCTTTGGTTCTGTTACCAATATTCAAGCAAAGGATGCAGCTCCTGTGCAGGTACCTAACTCTGCGTAGGCGATTAACTATGAAGCGTCCTGCTGAGTCATTTTCATTGTCCAACTGTTTTCAATACAAGAAGCTGAACATTCTGCTTGATTCTTACAGGGCATTGATACGCTGCTGGTTCTGGAAGGCAGTGGAAATCTAGTGCTTTATTCTGGAGTGGTTCGGGTAAGGAACAGTTTTCCTATGCCAAAATAAATCTTTCTAAAGAAAGAAAACTTTCTTTGTATGAAAAACAAGAATTCTTCCTGAACAAAAAAAGCTTTCAAATTTCTCTGTAACGTGCCAGATAGTTTCAGGCATCTTTGATTTTGCTTTACAGCAGGCTGTTGTTAGGATAGGTGTCATTTGTCCAAAATAATGACGCTTCTGTAGAGGTGCTCTGTCAATGTGTGCAGAATCTCGGCACTGCAAGTCTTACATGTGTATAAAGATTATTTGAAGTAACCTTTAATCTTCTTTTCAGAGACTTTAGTTAAAGTACACAGCCCTTCTCTGAAAGCTTTTCCTTTAAGATATTAAAATCTGCTAATGTCTACATATATGGATGCACAGGTGTGAAAAACCAACTAATTGTTTTCATCTCTGTTGTTCACAAAAAGGTGGGGAAGGTTTTTATTCCAGGGCTGCCCGCTCCGTCCCTTACAATGTCCAACCAAATGCCTCGGCCGAGCACTCCCTTGGACAGCGTCAGCACTCCATCCAAGCCTCTGAACAAACACCTGGGGCCCCTTGAAGAGGTAAGAAGAAAGGAAGTCCTGCCTCAGAAAGAGTATAGTTGTAACAGCTTCTACTGATTGATTTATTTTTAACTGTAAAGACACGTCATGGAGCTAAATCTTTTATTTTTCTTCCTTAAATCCCCTGAATGAACAGAACATCAGTTTAGTGCTGCCCTATTTATTTATGATTTCTGTAAAACTTATGAGGCAGAGATTGGAAAGGTTTATAGTTGTTTTCAAAATACTTCTTAGTACATTAAAAAGGGCAATTTTAGCTGCCCTTTGCTCAAATCCTCTTATTTCAACCATTCTAAGCAATCCTTTTTACCACTTTTCAGGGTGTGCTTTTGTCACCGGTTCCAGAGCTAAGGGATTCTTCCAAGCTTCATGACTCAACTTACGTTGAAGACTGTACTTTCCAGCAACCTGGGACTTTCATTCATGCTCTGAGAGATCCTGTGCACAACAGAGTAACTCTCGTAGGTATTATCCTGGAATTTGAGTCAACATTTTGTTAGTAAAGTGAGTGTCAAGTTTCCTTCTGCTGCATAGTGAGACACTGCTAACGTCTGATCAACAGCAAAATACCACACCACATTTTTCTCTCTATAGAATACTCTAGAAGTGACATATTTTGATTCCCTGCAGTGATTCAGCTCGAGGTCCATTTTGAGGGTCCATAGAGCTGGCACCTGAAGTTGTAAATTTTTAGTGTAGCAAATAGAATTAGGAATATGCTCAATACATAAATGAATTCTGCGTTGGTAGAAAAGGACCCTGGCTTTACTTTATCCACGTCATCATTTGATTCTTACCTTTTCTGGTTTATTATTATTTTTTTCAGGAACTCAGCAATAATACAATGGTCCGGATTACAATTCCTGAAATGGCCACTTCGGAACTCGGTATGATTCAGAATCCAACGCATGAAATAAGTTCCCTAATTTCTGAGAGTTCATTCTGAAAGTAGTTTATGCACAACTCAGACTGTAATGATTTGATACCATGTATTCCAAGCTCTGTTAATATACCTTCTAGAGCTGCTACTGTTTATTTAGGGGTACTCTGTTGCTTTCAGTGCTTCATCCACTTTTAGAACTTCCTTTGTTCTTCTGGTTTCTTTGCTGTCTATATAATTGTGTACGTTCTTGCTTGAGGAAGGGCTGAGATGCCAGTTCAGAGACAAACTGGTTTCATCAGTGAGCAAAAAGGGACTTTTTTTCCCCTTTGTGTGGGGTGAATTAGAGAGGCTGCACATAACCTGAACTAAAAGAACAGCTCTCAGAGGTTGTGTGACCTGGCTTTTATTGGAAGACTTGCCAGAGAGCTAAAAGTAGGTCCAGTAAGAAGACCTGTAGAGATTTATGGCACAGATTGGAAGAATTACCAGGAGGTAAGATGGAAAATACACTTTTTCCTCTTTTCCAACAGTGAAAAGGTGCCTGCAAGGGGTCAAAGCCATCCTGCCCAAGGAGATCGCGGTACAAATGCTTGTTAAGTGGTACAACGCTTACAATGCTCCAGGAGGACCAAGCTATCACTCAGAATGGAATTTATTTGTAACATGTCTCATGAATATGATGGGTTACAACACAGAGCGACTGTCCTGGACACGCAATGTAAGCAAGCTCATGTGTTTGTTTTCTGAGCTGGTGTTAACGCTGCTGAGAATTGTTCAAAATTATTAGAATGATACTGAGTTCCCTCAGAAATACATTATGTCTTGTCTTAAATAACAAGATGCCATTGAATCAGTTTTATATTGATAAATTTCAGGTATACATTTTAGCCTGTGTTTATTATGAAAAATATTTATAAGCTACTTAGCACCTTGGTCAAATAAAAATGAATTCTGAAGATTTTGCTCCATTTCTTGACTATCACTGAGGTACCTATTGTATATGTGTATATTTTATAAGAAAGCAAAGAATATTGAAGTACCCAAAGCAATGTCATGGAATGCATGCTTGGTTGGAATTTGGATGTTACAGTGGGTGATTCACTTGTGACAACCTTGGGAATTTCAATAGTGAGCTACTTTGGATCTTTTTATTTCCTGCAGCTTGATTTTGAAGGGTCACTGTCACCAGTTATTGCTCCGAAGAAGGCTAGACCATCAGAAACAGGGTCAGATGAAGTAAGAAATTATTCTTTTTTTCATTTTTTTAAACAAAGTAGAGCCTTGGCACTGCACGCTGGTTGGTTTGTTTTCTTGTTTTTTTTTTAAAGGCAGCCTAGAGGAAACACTCTCTTGAGTATTGCATTTCATCTGCCTCTCTTCCCTGTTTGGTCTAGGACTGGGACTACCTCTTGAGCTCTGATTACCATAGGAATTTTGAGTCTCATCCCGTTGCCAAAGCTTTACGCCTGGACCCTCTGGAAGTTTCAGCTCCAAAGGATGACTTTTCACAGAGCCTTAATTTGGATTCCTCAACCCTCCTTTTCACCCACATTCCTGCCATTTTCTTTGTTCTTCATCTCCTCTACGAGGAGCTCAAACTGAACAGTCTCATGGGAGAAGGCATTCGTTCACTTGTTGTTCTTCTGGTCCAGCTGGCCAGGTAGGCCCGTTGCAAATAGCAGATGCTGTATATCATGCGGTGCCTCTTGATGATGGGTGTGTATTGTTTTTATGGGGACTTTGGGGATTGCCCAAAGTCGAGCAGGCTTTTCATGTATTTGGAAAAATGAATGAGTATTTAAAACTGTATTATGCTTGAAGATCTTGGCTGTAGCAAATCTCTTAGCTGGTTTAAAAGGCCCAGTAACATCTCTCTGAGGTACATTTGCTATTTCTACCAAATCTCTCTCATTCTAGGGACTTAAAACTTGAAGCTTATATAGATTATTACTACAGAGACTATCCAGCCCTTGTCAAAACCTCCCGACAGACTTGCATAATCGATCAAGGTGAGTTACAGGCTTTGCAAAGCTGGATGTTCAGTAATAATGACGTGCAAATTATCTCTAATACTGACCATGTAGGTAACTGTTCCTCTTAAAGCTGGTCAGGCCTTAACCCCAGTACGCAAAACTGTGCTGATGGTGCAGAGGTTGCCTTGTTCCTTTGCTTTTTATAGCCTCCTGAGGCAACTGGAGTGAAATTAGCCTAATATAGTCATGAGTGCCTCATGGGACACTCCTCAGAATGAGGACTTGGGAGGGAATGGTTTCCTCTTGGCCAACTCCCAGCTCAGGCTGGCTGAGAAATTTTAGCAGCCAGCTGGGGGAAAGCCTGGTTGAGAGATGTGCCTCTCTTGGGGAAAGTATTGCTTGGCTGGCAGGCTCTCAGTGCGTAGTTTATAAAAACTAAATCAGAGCTAAAACCACAAACACAAATCTTGAAGTTAAAATGAGGTCATATATTGGCTGTGCACCTGTTTAGTGTCCTACCAGCTGAAATTTTCTAGTCATGTAGGAAAAACTTTCTTCTGACAAAAAAAAAGTATCTTAAGCATTGTTCAGGCTTTGCTGCTCCTGCCTGTGGACAGGGAAGGCAAAGAGGTTGTAGTGTGGTTGTCCTCTCATTTTGGCAATTTAACACTGTTGAATTACAAGCCTGTTCCAGTGAGGTTTTTGAGAATTACTCTGTACTTAACTCCTTTTCACTGTGGGCTGAGATATTTTTTTGTTGGTGAAAGACAGGACAGTGTCTGAAGTTTTCATTGCTGTCTAGCTATAAACCTCCATCTACCATGAGGGAGAGGTGATCTGTAAGGTTTTTGGGGAAACAGCATTACTTTTGTTGTGAAAAGAAGGGCTTGTTTTGGGAATAGTGGGGAGTTATTGTGCATTCACCTGATCTCAGTGTTGTTGCTGTTGATGTGATTAAGTCCAAACAGGTTTCATGCATCATCCCTCGTTTTTTTCTGCTGAGCCTCCAAGTATATTTCAGTGGCTGAGTTCCTGCCTGAAGGGAGAAGGAGTGCAGCCTTATCCTTACTTACCAGAAATCTGTGAAAGGAGCAAACTGGTAGTACTGGTATGTACTTGAACTAAAAGGATAGGGTTTTAGTCTGTCAGCACTGCAGCCAGGACTTGCCCCAGCTGCTTAATATCCTGTGAGTGAAGCATCCCCAATGAGAAGTCAAAGAACAGAATGTTTAATCGCAGTGGGGTCATGCTTGGAGGGCTCTAGCCATACAGTTTGGAGACTTCAGCATCTCCAAGTGTTGCTGTTCTGTACTAAGCAGAACCCTGTCTGTGTTAAATCCTCTTGAGTATCCCTGTGCAGTGTCAGCCTCTCCACAGGAAAAGTAATTTGTATTTAACAGAGAGGAAATCCCCCCGAGTCCCCTCTCTTATTATTTCGACATTACTGAAGGGTGTGGATGGGTTTTAGCAGGTGGGAGGAGGTATCTGAGGTTGGGAAGGGAGCTCGTGAGTAGCCTATGCTTCACTGCCTGTGTTTTTTTTTGTGGTTTGCAGTCGTGGCATGTGCAAAGTAATAATGTAACTCAAAAGTTAACTGTATTTTGCGAGTGAGAATTTCCCGGATTTCTTCTTGGGCATGTATCAACATAAATATTTAGTCGCATGGGTGTTTGTAAGTGCTGATGTTATCTTCTGGTCAGCCCCACTCACTTATTCACAAAGCGATTATGGAGAAAACCAGTACGGGGTTCAAAGCAGAGCTGTTGAGCCAGAGGGTGCTGATGCTTTCCCTTCATATTTGTCCCTGCACTCAGGTTCTGAATAGCTGTAGCCTTTCCCTCAGGCTATCACCCGTGTCTGTCCAGCCAGCTCTGTCTTTCCTCCTACCTGTGTGATTTGCCTCATGTGCAGGTCAGAGCAGTCATGTTGGCAGCGCCGCTTACTGGAAGATCTTGATGACAAAAGATTTTTACCTGGGATGTTTGTCTTTGGCACCCCAGCTCATCTGGCAGGACCAACAATTAAAAAGGGCAACAGATCCCTTCGATTTTGCTGGTTAAATAGCCGAAGGGGACCCTGCTTTGAATGGGGAACAACTTTTCACTCGGAGCATGCAAAAAGTAGCCAGTATTCAAGATGTGAAGGAAATCGAGCAAAACAAATCTACATCTGTAGGTGATGTTTGTCTTTTGCAAGAGAAATTCAATGAAATGTGAGAGACATGGGAAAGATGACTAGGAATGCGTTCTGTTTAGAAGACCTTTTTCTTTTTACTCTTGAAACAATTATTAGGGAAGACTTAGTTAATTGTTTCAGGATGTATTTTTTCCAAACTTCAAGATAGAAATTTAAAGCATAAAAGTTTGTTCCTTGCTTCAGCTGTTTCAATCTCCTTTTACTGACAGTGTTTTCACTCTCTGAGTTTCTGCCTGTTTCCATAGGCGATAACTGCACACTCAGTGACTTTGTCTTATGATGTCTCTTATCCAGAGTGTGGCTCTTTACATACTTGGTGATGAGAGCGCTGTATCTAACGAAGCCTCCCATTATTTGTACAAGATTACATCAGGTAACAATGCTTTGATGCCACTGTGGTATCTTCTTGTGGGTCGTGCTTGGTTTGTGCTGTCCTTTTGCTTGCAGAATGTGGAAGTAAAGTAATGTGGCCTTGTTTTCCTAGGGCAACGGAAACCACAAATAGAACAGGAGAGCAATCGGTATGGAGTTGTTTTTTTTTTTTAGTGTTATTTTAAACTCTTGAGGTTTTGATTTTTACCTTTGGACTTATTTTTATTGGCTTCTCCTTTATCTTACAGATGCAGTTTCAGACACAGCACATCAGTTTCCAGCCTGGCTGAAAAGTTAGTTATTTGGATGACTAATGTTGGTAAGAGAAGCTTTTATCATGGGGCAAAATGGCAACAATGCTAAGTAATAGCCTTGTGCTTGCATAAGATGAAATACACTTTATCTAGTTTACTTTTTTGCTCATTAATTTTTAGGTTTCACCTTAAGAGATCTGGAGTCTCTCCCCTTCGGTGTGGCTCTTCCCATTAGAGATGCAATCTATTACTGCCGGGAGCAGCCTGCTTCAGACTGGCCAGAGGCAGTTTGTCTCTTGATCGGGCGCCAGGATCTGTCCAAACAGGCGTGTGAAGGGAACCTGCAAAAGGGTAAATCTGTGAGTATGGCCGTAAATGGATTTCCCAGTACAGGTCATTGAGTAGAGTGTCCTGTTCAGAAACTTCCCTGGTGCTCAGGACATCAGAAGGTACAGAATTGATGGCTGAGGACAACACAGGGTTTACACACACGTGAGGGTTTCAGTCTAAAAACCAGCATCCGGCACAGGAAGAGTAGGTGCATAGCTGTGGAAACTGTCAATATAAAGCAGATTTTAAACTTAATTGAGGCATGGTGCTCAGAATTTTTGCCTACGGGAGTATTCAATTGCCTCAAAGTCCTCCTCCTCTCCAAAATGTCTGCATCTGTGAGAGGTGTTGGTGCTCTGTTCAGAGACTCTACCATCAAAACAGCGGTGGCACAGGCAGAAGGAAGCGGGTGTTTGTCACTATGGCTCCTTGGGTTGGTGTGGCTGGCATCTCCCTCTCCTCTGGAAAAACCTGCTTTCCCAAATGCACTTTTCATATTTTTTCTCAAAACAGCTTTAGTTATTTGTTATGTCAAGTACCTGTTGGTCAAGATCCCTTTTGCCGTCTTAGCTTTAGAAGTGATATTAATTATTGCAGTTTATATAACAGAGGCTTCACGGCAAACTGTATATCAAAGAAGTTAATTTATTTTGCAGAAAAGTAAACCAACTACATGTTCAAATCCCATGTGCCACCGCTCATTAAAAATCCATTTTATTTTCTGCTGGTGGTGTTTTGCCCAACCGTAACGGTACTGAATCTTAAAATGATGATAAATGTGATTTTATCACTTACTTTATAACAATGCCTCGAATATATGTTACCTTAAAAGGATAAAGTGATCTTCAAACACCAAATTGTTTGTCATTTCTCAGGAGGGCAGGGTGGAGTTTCCTGTTTCAAAACGGACGCTGGCTATATGGGTGGTGCAGTTCTGTATTGAGATTTAGTGCATATTTATCAGAAGAAATCGGTTTTCATTCCAGCTGTTCATCTACTGGTGTCACATGTTACCAGTGAGCCTTAGGAAGACCCTGCGTTCGGTCTAGTTTGTGCTTGCCGAAATTCTGAGGTACACAACAGGAAAAACAACCAGTTTAGAGAGAGGTGTGGGGGTTTTTGTTCCCGGATTTATCACATCAATATTTGTCATCACTTGCCATGTTATTTTTCAAATTAATCTCATCTGTGAAAGAAGGGAAGGAGAGAAAGAGGAATATGCTGACCCACCTTAGAGTCAACATCCGGATTATTTTGTCAGGCCATAAGGAAACTGTATCCCACAGGAAATAATGCTTTGATAGTTTTCTGATTGCATAGCTCCCATGTGGAAGTTCAAAAGCCTTTAGTGAAATCTGGGTTGGCTGATGGCAACAAACATTTGGAATTTACTGCCACACAGGCTGTTTATTTTAATAGGTAGCTTGGTTTTTTCCAAGATTGTTGCGAGGGGGAATCCAAATTACATCTCTGATTGGTGAAAACATCAATGATAAGATAAATAATGCAGGTTTTTGAACAGAATCTGCAGAACAGCAGTGCTGGTTAGCTGGAGGGTCACTTTTAAAATCAGGGGGGGCAGGCTGTGTCTGTGCTTCCAGAGTTTAACCTCCCTTATTATATACATTGAAAATGCTCATCTAGGTGCCTGCTTTTCACTGCTGAGCTTGAAGAAAAAGAACAACCAACAAACCAACATGTTTTCATAGCTGACATAGGTCATTGTGTAGGCAGGGAGGGGAAAGCCCTTTCCTACTACTGCTCTGAAACAAGAAAGAGTTTTGAAAGACAGATAACTATTATATGTCACCTCTTAGAGCTTTTCAGTCCTTGCTCAGCAGCCTTCACTACATCTTTGACATATTTGAGTCATCCCCTCTTCTCTTAATATTTATCAGATGTGTGAAAATAATTGATTACGGTGTTCAGGAGCATTGGTCTGTTCTATTTACAAACCCAGCTCAGCACAGGGACTAGTGCTGAGTGCATCTGGGTTGCAGTGCTGCTATTCACTGGCTTTTTGACCATAATCAGCTACCAGAAATTACATCTCTCCTTTCTCTCCCCTTTGCAGTCTGTGGGCCCAGTGCTGTCCTCCGATATTCCCTCCGGAACCGAATTGGAAGAGGATGAGGATGGCATGAACGACATGAATGAGGAGGTGATGTCACTGATATGGAGTGAGGATTTGAGGGTGCAGGAAGTACGCCGACTCCTGCAGAGTGCCCGCCCTGTCCGTGTCAATGTAGTGCAGATGCCAGAAGCTAGTGACCACGAATACATAGAAGAGAAAGAAAACCGGTAAAGAGCATCTCCATCTCTAGCACGTTTTGTTAGCGTTTCCCTCAGGTGAAAAATTGTTCGAATATTTTTGGTGGCTTGTTAATTATGTCTAACCAAATGGTAGAGGTATATTTGAATCTGAACCAAACATTAACGTTGGCCGACCTGAGTGAAGGACATGTAGGAGACGGTTGGTGTACACAGCTCAGTGTACATCAAAACTCTGCTCTGTTTGAGTTGGAGGGCTCTCTGGATTGGGGTAGCACACAAGAAATGTTAGTTTGAACCCCAAACAGCTTCTGGAGATCAGTTAGGGTTTGAAAGCAGATTGAGGCATTTTTTTTCTGCCTAAAAAATATGAAATAAAAGCAGGACCTACTCTGTAGAGGAAATGTCTCTGTAGCCAACAAAGCATTGTCCATCTCCTGCCTTAAAACTGGAGAGCCCTTTGTTCAGGGCTGATCTTAGGCCTGAGCAAGGCTGGGGTCAGGGGACCTAATTAGTTCTACGGAAAGAAAATTCCTCATCCCTCTCTTGAAACCTCCTATTGGAGCCATGCTGTGCTCAGTTGTCTCACAGTTGTCCCCGTCCTCCCTCTTTATTCACTTATTTTGGGGGTCTTAAGTACCTTCTTTAAAATAAAAAAAGGAAAAAAGCAAACTTCAGAAGATCATTAACATGCAAAACACTCTACAGGAGTAAGAATCTGAAGGAGTGCATCAAGTTATTACCTGACCTAGCAAGCTGAGTAATATAACAAGTCTAGAAGTGTTTCCAGAGTAAATTGTAGAGAATTGTGGTCAGCATTCTTGGAAGCACATCATTAAATCTGTACCCAAGTTGTTACTAGGTGTGATCACGAGTCATATGAGGATCCTATATGGCAAGCAGCTTTGGTTTGCTTTCTCCTGTCATCTTGTTTCTGATATGGTTCCTCAATTGTCCGTAGCACAGATTTGTTTAAGGGAAAAAACACAGATTTGTTTAACTTTTAAGGGAAAAACAGAGACAAGCTTCAATGTGATGTTGCCTAAGGTATGTCTTTTGAGACTAATCTTGTAAGGACCAAAGATTTAGTTCAAAAGTTTGGCCTGCTGAAAAAAAAATGGAAAGACAACCTGCTGTCTCATAGTTGGAGAAAAAATGGTCTGTCCAGTGTCTGTAGTTTCATTTTGTATCATGTGAGGACAAATTTTCCCTATTAAGTAATTGGCTTGTTTTGCTTTCATCTCCCCACAGGCTGTTACAGCTCTGCCAGCGAACCATGGCACTACCCGTTGGACGAGGAATGTTCACTTTGTTCTCCTACCATCCTGTTCCAACGGAGCAGTTGCCCATCCCTAAGCTGAACCTCACTGGTATGTTGGTCAGAGTTTTCTTCCAAAGAAATTCGGTGTTTAACAGAACGTAATGGAGTTTCATTCAGTCGGTAATCCCATTTCTTTCTGAACCTCTTGTGCTCGCTTTGGCAGCATATATACGAAAATTGGAATGATAGAGAAGGTGACAATGGCCTCTGCATAAGGATGATGTGCAAGTTTGTGAAGTGTTTCTTTTTTTTGTTTTTGTTTTTTGGGGTTTTTGTTGTTGGGTTTTTTTTTTTTTTCCCTGGAGTGTATTCAACGAAGGGCAGTGAAGTTAATGAAAGGTCTAGAGCACGAGTTTTGTGAGTAATGACCGAGGGACCATGGGGTTGCTCAGGCTGTAGAAAAGGAGGCTCAGGGGGAGACCTTCTCATTCTTGACAACTCCCTGACAGGATGTTGGAGCCAGGTGGGCTTGGTCTCTTCTCCCAAGGAACAAGAGACAGGACAAGAGGAACTGGCCTCAAAATACACCATGGGAGGTTTAGATTGGACCTGAGGAACAATTTCTTCCCTGCGAGGGCTGTCAAGGCCTGTCCCAGGCTGCCCAGGGCAGTGGTGGTGTCCCCGTCCCTGGAGGGGTTTCAAAGCCATGGAGATGTGGTGCTGAGGGACATGGTTTAGTGGTGCCCTGGCAATGCTGGGTGAACAGCTTGACTTGATGACCTTCAAGGTCTCTACCAATATTTGATGATTCTGTGTCTGAGACCAGAAGTGTTGCCTACCAGATTTATTCACTCGGCACCCTCTGTGAAATTGAGAGCAGTTTCTGAAGTGCTTTGGATTCACCTTATCGCTTGTAATGATTCTGTCACCTGCAGGCCGTGCTCCTCCAAGGAACACCACGGTTGACCTGAACAGTGGGAACATTGATGTGCCTCCCAACATGGCTTGCTGGGCCAGCTTTCATAATGGGGTGGCTGCTGGCCTGAAGATAGCCCCTGCTTCACAGATAGACTCTGCTTGGATTGTCTATAACAAGCCCAAAATTGCTGAGCTAGCAAATGAGTATGCGGGCTTCCTGATGGCTCTGGGTCTCAATGGGCATCTTACAAAACTTGCTACGCTCAATATCCACGACTACTTAACCAAGGTGAGGCCTTTTTCACGGGCAACAGACAAAAATATCTGTAGGGCTTGAATTCTTTCAACAGAACAAGAAAGAATAATCAGCAGATTTCTTTGAAACCCTGAATTGTTCGTTTCCTGGTGTGGGAGAATATTGGGAGTTGCTTTGTTAATGTTCACAGCTTGGGACTTTTAAACAGAAATAAAGATTCTCAGCGGTTTTACCACTTAATCTTTCCATGTTGGGCACAGCACAGCTCACTGGATTAGAGGAATGCTCTGAATTGCCTCTGCTTAGTTTCTGTCAAAATGTTCTTGTTAATCTTTGCATTTGGCAAGTTAGAGCTGCGGACTCAAGATTTTATGGACTTTACATTAAAAAGATGAAAATCATAAGTATTGTTGAAATTTTGCATTAAATTGTAAGAACTCATGAATACATAATTACTTTCAAACTTGGAACACCAGAAAATGATACATGTAGCTTGAGGGGAGGGATTGTTAAAGAATATCAAGGAGATAGGTAAGAATCTTTTAAAGCAAAAACTTTGGGTTTTTCTTTTTAGAACAATGCAAGTGGTATGGGTTGTATGTTTTGGGGGAAACTAAACATCTACATTATAACCACACTTAGTTCCTTATGTGAGAATTTCTGTGAGGATTGAAGCCTGCCTGTGCAGTAAGATCATATGTTTGGGAAATACCTTTACACCCATAACATAAAATGAACGTTTAATTTTCCTGGTGTGTTCCCTTTCCATTTGTTTGCTTTCTCAGGGCCATGAGATGACAAGTATTGGGCTGTTGCTCGGCGTGTCTGCTGCCAAGCTGGGCACAATGGATATGGCCATTACACGCCTTCTGAGCATTCACATCCCTGCCCTCCTGCCTCCAACTTCAACAGAGCTGGATGTCCCCCACAATGTGCAGGTGGCTGCCGTCATAGGAATTGGCCTTGTCTATCAGGGCACTGCTCACAGGCACACGGCTGAGGTCCTGCTGGCTGAAATTGGTACGTGCTAACTCTAGAAAGATGGGATCTGGACCGGGAGAGTCATGTGTGAGCAGTTTGCACAAAGCATGAGGGAGATGAGAATTTTAACATTTCTTTTAACTGTACCTGTCTCACCACAATGTTCACCTCTCCTTTCCCAAACTTCATTTTCTGTTTTCAAAGGAATAGAGGTTACTGTGAACTGTGTGTTTGCCCAGGTGGCTGAGGAGGCCACCAGCATCCTGGTCTGTATCAGCACCAGGACAGCCAGCAGGACCAGGGCAGGGATCATCCGACTGGAAACTGGGGAGAACACCCCTTGAATCCTGAGTTCAGTTTTGGGCCCCTTTCCACAAGAAGGACATTCAGGGGCTGGAGTGTGTCCAGAGAAGGGCAACAAAGCTGGGGAAGGGTCTGGAGCACAAGTCTTGTGAGGAGCGGCTGAGGGACCTGCAGTTGTTCAGCCTGGAAAAAAGGAGGCTCAGGGGAGACCTCCTCTTGACAACTCCTTGACAGGAGATTGGAGCCAGGTGGGGGTGGGGTTGGTCATGTCTCCCAAAGAACAAGTGAAAGGACAGGAGGAAACATCCTCAAGTTGCACCAGGGGAGGTTTAGGTTGGACTTAAGGAACAGTATCTCCAGTGATAATTTTCATGACTTTCTTGAGAAGTGATAGATTTTTTTTTTAAATTTAATTTTTTTCCCCCCTCATTTAATTAGGAATATAGTGCTTAATTAAGCAATATTTACTTAGCTGGAATCATATAGGGTGATTTGCAGTGCTCTGTTTTTGGCAGGTCGCCCCCCTGGCCCCGAAATGGAGTACTGCACAGACAGAGAGTCTTACTCGCTGGCCTCTGGGCTGGCCCTGGGCATGGTTTGCCTGGGGGTAAGTGTCTCTTCATTTCAAATGAAATTAGGAAAATTGTTATACAGGTAGGCACTTCTGTGTTATTTCTTCTCCTCTTTCTTCTTTAGCACGGAAGTAATTTGATCGGCATGTCAGACCTCAATGTTCCTGAGCAGCTTTACCAGTACATGGTTGGGGGTCACAGGAGATTCCAAGCAGGAATGCACAGAGAGAAGCACAAGTCTCCTAGTTATCAAATCAAGGTATGTGGTGATGGTTCATTTTGCTCTTTTAATCTGAAAATAGCAATAACTCAAAGTCTGAGAGGTCTGTGTCTCCATGTGCCACATGGCTTTGAATGCGTATACACATCATTACAGGTGGTTGTCTTTCCAGTCAATGGTCTTGAAAACTGCTTTGTGTTTTCACAGGAGGGAGACACCATCAACGTGGATGTCACTTGTCCAGGTGCCACTCTTGCACTTGCTATGATCTACCTAAAGACTAATAACAGGTACTGACCTTGGAGTTGTGGAAGTAACAAGTGATAGGAGAAGACAAAACAGCCTCAAGTTGCGCCAGGGGAGGTTTAGGTTGGACATGAGGAACAGTTCCTTCCCTGCAAGGATTGTACAGGCTTGGCCGAGGATGCTCAGGGCAGTGGTGGAGTCCCCATCCCTTGAGGGGTTTCAAAGCCATGGAGATGTGGTGCTGAGGGACATAATTTAGTGGTGACCTGGAAGTGCTGAGGGAACAGTTGGACTCCATGTTCTTCAAGGTTTCTTCCAACCAGAACAATTCTATGATTCTGTAACTTGCTCAGACATTTTGCAGTAACTTGTGACACCAGTTCAAGCTGCTGTATTATTGGCTCTGCTTATGTGGCTTACTCAATTTTACGTGCTACTGCAATACAATCTGGAAGCCTTCTTCCTTTCCTGTGTTCTGCAGATCCATTGCTGACTGGCTTCAAGCACCAGATACCATGTATTTGCTGGACTTTGTAAAACCAGAGTTCCTTTTGTTAAGGGTAAGATTTTCTTTGGTTTCATGTCTCCATTTAGTACATTTAAAAAATGACCCTTGATGTTTTGTTTTTTCCTTTCTTTCTCCTTATGTTTTGGCTTTCTCACTTTTTTTTTTTTTTTTTTTTAAAAGACCTTGGCTCGATGCCTGATCCTGTGGGATGACATCTTGCCCAATTCCAAGTGGGTTAATAGCAACGTGCCTCAAGTAGGTATTTACACTTCATGTGCTTACTTCCCAGTTTTATACCCCACTGGATCATTCTGCATATGAACAGTTCCGTAGTCACATGAGCTACACAAGAAAATGTATGTTAATCGTGTTCAGATTCCTCAACTGTTATTAGGACCACTGGGGACTCCCATCATGATAGAGAGGAGGTGTTTGAGGAGGGAGGACACTGCTGGGAGAGAGGAGGAGGGAGGACACTGGTGCCAGAGAAAGAAAGGGACTCAGCTTTCCTCTACACTGCCCAAGCAAGAAGCCAAGTGCAAAACTGCTTCAAGGAGGCTTCAGCTGAGCATTAGGAATAACTTTGATAATTATCTATCAGAAATACATGATGCTGATGGTTCCTGTGGCCTCTTGCAGTTGCATCCTGTGCTGTTTTCTCTCCTATTTGAGTCCATACATTACTGGCTTCTGACACAGGCTTTGCCATGGTTAATTTATCAGTCTCCTGTGGATTAATTTTTCTCTCTCTTGCTTTCTGTAGATCATCAGGGAGAACTGTGTATCTCTTCATGCAACTGAGCTGCCTTCATCTGAAGACCTGAGCTTAGAAACACTGGCGTAAGTAAACATGTAAGAAATTCTTCTGCTGAAAAAATGCAGCTGAACTCTTTAGAGAGATCTCGGTGTGCAAAAAAAATCTCTCCCATGAGATTCAGGGAATTTTCAGCAAAGGATAAGTCTTTCTTTTCCATTTTCCCTCTTTCTTTTTTCTTCTTGCCTCCTCTTCCTCTTGCCTCCTCTTTTTTTTTTTTTTTTTAATTATGAGGGAGTTTGTGATGCATATTCAGATGAGGAAAAGAGAAACATTTAGTCATTTCCTGGTTATATTGCTTATTAGGCAAGCTCACGTCTACATCATTGCTGGAGCCTGTTTGTCACTGGGATTTCGATTTGCTGGTTCGGAAAACCTGGCAGCATTTAACTGCTTGGTAAGAGGAGTCTATTTTTCCCTTCTGCTTTCATCAAGCTGTAACTTCTTTTTGTATCTGTATTTATTATGCATTTATTTTCTTTCCAGTACAAATATGCAACAGATTTCCTGAAGTGTTTGTCAGCACCAACAGCTTCAATAGTAAGTTGTTTCTAGTTTTCCTTTCAATGAAAAGGAGGCTTTGTTGCATAATGTACTTCAATAACTCTCACCAAAACCCTAATGGAAACAAACCCATCCCTTTTACAGACTATTTATAGAATGTGGCAGGGCTCTGATTCATTTTTGTGCAGGACTTTGCTGGTCCTCCGCTTTCCACTCTCTGTGGAATGTGGTTTTCGAACTCTGGGGTAGAAAGCGGCATATTACACCGATCAGAAGCGTGTACTTGACCACAGAAGTGTAATAAATGTCTTCACTCTTCTACTTGAAGACAGGTCACTATAACCTCGAAACATGCTTGAGCGTCTTGCTGCTGTCTCTTGCCATGGTGATGGCTGGCTCTGGAAACCTGAAAGTCCTTCAGCTTTGCCGTTTCATGCACAAGAAGACGGGTGGAGAGATGAACTATGGCTTCCACTTGGCTCACCACATGGCTTTGGGGCTTCTCTTCCTGGGAGGAGGAAGGTAACTTGCCATTTCCGAAGACATTTCTTCTTTCTTCTTCTTTCACCTTTCCTGCAAAAGCTGGAGCACTGTGTCATTTACTTAATTTTTATTGTAATTTTTTAATAACGTAGGGATGCATAAAGATGTTTTCTATTGCAAATGAAAAGTTCTGTTGTTTTCTAGATAATGTGTTAGGTAAATCCCATAAAAATGTCTCCAGCTTGTGTTTATTCCCTACCACTAGATGCTTATTTTTATTACTGTAGGAACACATTTGTAATATTCCTTGCCTGTCTACATTTTGCTACTGTCCCTCCCTTCCCTGGGACACCAAAATATTTTCAGCACTTGTGTTAGTGGCCAGTGTTTGTTAACACAGCAGCTAATAGATAATGTTTTTCTACAGATACTCACTGAGCACTTCAAATTCTTCAATTGCTGCTCTCCTTTGCGCTCTGTACCCTCACTTCCCTGTTCACAGCACGGACAATCGGTAAGGGTTTGCTAGGCTTCCTATTTTGTTGAAACGGGAAAAAAATCAGTGAGGATGTAAGATGATGGTAGTGATCTTTGATCAGTGAGGAAATGCAAGCAGGTTTCCTGAAGTTCTGTGCTGTGCTCCTGTGACTTTGCTGTTCCAGTTTACTCAGCTGAAAAGATTTTTGCGCAATATCTGTCTGTTTATGGCTCTTAATCAGTTTTAGTTACAATTCATTAATTCCTGTTCTGTTAGCTGACCCATACATGTTAAAAAACACAAAGCCTACTATACCACTACAAATTTCTTTGGTTTGATCAACAGCTGTGTGTCATTGGGCATTTTGGGATTATTCCCTGCCTGTGCTGCATGGCGCCGAGTTCCTGGTTCCCCCCCCCACAGGTACCACCTTCAGGCCTTGCGTCACCTGTACGTGCTGGCAGCAGAACCGAGGCTCTTGACACCCGTGGACGTGGATTCGAACACTCCGTGTTATGCACTGATTGAGGTTACGTACAAGGTAACATGTCTGGGAGGCAGCAGGGAGCAAAGGCATTTGGGAAGGTGTGGGAACAGCCACAAGCTCTGATACACCAGCTTCTCGTTGTTGTGGCCAGCAGCCTTGGGTTTGTTTTTGAATCATGGTGGAGACGAGTCAAATTCTAGGCAAATAATCGGAGGTTTGTGCTCAACCCACTCACGCTTTGTGTGCTTTGATGTCACCTTGAGAGCAGAATACATGACAAGTAAAAGGTACCACAAAATCTTCAGTCAAGTGTGTAATGACTGACACAGGGTTGTAGGGTAGATTAGGTTGTAGGGTAGATTATATGATCCTGCCCTGGCAGGGGGGTTGAACTCGAAGATCTCCAAGGTCCCTTTCAACCCCTAACACTCTGTGATTCTGTGTGATTCTGTAGTCCTCCTCACCCTAAAGAGAAAGGACTTTCAAAGGTGTAGAAGTGGTTGGAATCCTCTACAGTTTTTTACTCAGAACTCAGGAACAGAAACTGCCTGGCTTCTTCCAAGGGGCTTGTTCTAAATGAGATGGGTGTTTTCTTTCTTTTCATGCTAAAATGGGCTTTACTAACACGTGAATGCTGGTGGCATTTTGAAGGGCACGCAGTGGTATGCAGAAGCCACCGAGGAGCTGATGGCACCTACACTTCTTCCAGAGCTTCACTTACTGAAGCAGGTAAAAGAACTCTCCATGTTACAAGGAATTGAATTACCTGTTTTTTGTCACAAACACAAAGACTTAGTGACTTTTCTTTGATTCGCTGTCCAACCTTAGCCAGGCTCTGGACACCAGTCCCATAGTAACAGCTTCAGAGACAGTTCTGTCACTATGGAGTATGTGTTAAATTGTGCCACATGCTTCTCATCAGTCTTGATCATAACACTTTCAAGGTCTGATGTAGCAGGGAGTTTCCTGTACCAGAAAGTTTTGCTGTAGGAGAGACAAATTCAAGTGCTCTTCTAGAGTTTTCTGGGTGGGTAGCCACTATAAAAGGGCATATGCCCTGGTAAGGGCCCAGAAAGACCCATAGGCTTGTGTAGAAAACTCTTATTTCCTGATTCTGGTTATATTTAGTAATAAAAACACTTACATTGACAGATCAGAGTGAAGGGACCACGGTACTGGGAATTATTAATAGACTTAAGCAAGGGAACGCATCATCTAAAGTAAGTATTCTTTATAATGCTTAACTAACTCAATAATAACCTTGTAGTAATTTTTTTTTTTTTTTTTTAAACCCTTCTGTACTTGTAACACCTACTGGTTGGAAAGAAGTCTGGTTTTGATCCGTTCGCTGTTGTGCATTTGACAGCACTTTAGGGTGAAGAAAGAAACTGCGTAGTTGGTTTCACCTATTGATGTGAATAATTCATGCAAAAAAACAGGGGAGGGGAAAACCTGATAGTAAAAACCGCAGATATTGGCAGCAGGATTGAGCAGTCTCGGAAACCATCTCAGACTCATGGTTTTAGTTTAGTTTTGAGTTGGTATGATGTCACCTTTCCCAGACTGTTGATACAGTAGCTGGCTAACTGTTACCGCTCTGTGAAATACGATTTTTCTCATGTTACGTGAAGTTTACAAAGCGCTGCTTTTACTGCATTTTAACTCTCCGGCGGGCAACTGTGAAAACCAGAAATCTTACCGGAACGCACTATCTGTGGGTAAAATCATTCTCGTGTTTGCGCTGAACCTACAGTGTGACTTGCCACTGGGAGCGGTGTAGAAGCAGCCGTCTCCATCCTTCACCAGTAACATGGATTTTTTGAGTTAATTTAATGCCACTGTTGAGGTTAAATGAACGCAGCATCTTTGGTCCATGTCTTTAAAGATAACAGCACTGGAGTGGAGACAGATCCCTCCAGATCAGGAGGCACTTACTGATGTCACAACATCTTGTCCTTTTAAGATGTCAGGGACCTGCCTGTGGTGGTGTTTGGGAGACCGATGCACACGTGAGATATAATTTCCCCTGTTTTACTACACGTGAATTGCTGCTCTGTTGTTAACGCTGAGCAGTTAGTTTCAATACAGATAATTTTGTTATTTTAAGTGTGCCCAGTGCCTACGGTTAATGGTGCAACCGATACTCTACGTCAGGTGAACACGCAGCTGCTTTGCCATAGCGTGACTTTGAACTGCTGCTTGCTTCTGTTGGGGTTTTGGACTTAGTCTTGGGTTTGGTTTTTTGTTTTTTTTTTTAACATCACAACATGCCTTTAAAGCTGTGGATACTGACTTGTGTGGTTTTCCTTGATGCTCAGAGCTCATCCTACAAGAGTCAAACAAAAACCTGCAATGGCTTCAGGAAGTTCTATTCCTTTATCAGTAGAATCATCATAGAATTGTAGAGTGGTTTGGGTGGGAAGGGACCTTTAAAGGTCATCTCATATAATCTGCCTACCCTGAGCAAGGCTATCTGCAATAGAGCAGGTTGCTCAGAGCCCTGTCCAACCTCAGCTGGAATGTTTCCAGGGATGGGGCATCAACCACCCCTCTGAGCAATCTGGGCCAGGGTCTCACCACCCTCATCATCAAAAATTCCTTCCTTATAATTCAGGCTCATCGCTTTTTCATCCCAATTGCCTGCCGTCACATCACCATTTGATAGTGGGCTGCTCTGAAGACACCAGCATTTCTATGTATCCACAAGTCACACAGGATTTAAATAATCAGTCCATAGCCTAAACAGGGATATTACTTGATACAAGCCATTGGAGTTTCCAGGTCTGCCTCCTGTTAACTTAAAAAGAACCATTTTTCTTATTTCAGATCAATTCTTTCCAAGGGCGGTGTCTTGTATGTGAAGCTGAGAGCTGGGCAGCTCTCCTACAAGGAGGACCCAATGGGCTGGCGCAGTCTCTTGGCACAGACTGTTACTCACCGCAACTCTGAAGCTCGAGCATTCAAGGTATTGCTCCCAAACTGGTTTTGTGCTGGGAATGCTGCCTCTGAAAAGGCTAAGGGAAGAGCTGTGGGTCGTGCTGTGTTACTTACTGCCAGCACCTAGCTGGGAGCACTGAAGTTACTGCTTTGCTGGAGGGAAAGGAAGTCTGATGGCTTTCACAGGCCATGCAATGAGCTTAAGTTAAGAGCAGCTACATGAGTGTATGTTCATCATGGGCAGACGCGTTAGACATGTTCTTGCCCATGATGTGCTTTATGTAGGTTACAGTCTTCTTGCCTGCATTCTGGGGGAGAATCAGGTATAAATCACTATTGAATTTGTGCTATAAAACCAAAAAAGTACATTTTAAGACAGTGTTTTCACCTCTTTTTCAGCCAGAAGCAATTTCCGCTTTCACTTCTGACCCTGCTCTGTTTTCATTTGCTGATTATTTCTGCAAACCAGCAGTGAACATGGGCCAGGTATGATGCCTACATGTGGACTAACATGAATAAAAGGTGGGGAAAACCTACCTTAAATCAAGGAGCAGGATTCAGCCCTTCAGGTAGTAGGGATGGGGAATATTCTAAGCAATATTTGGTGGCACGGAGGTGTAGAACATCATTGACCCTGTAGTTTTTGTTGGGTTTGGTTTTTTTTTTCCCCTTGGTTACATGACAGTTGCTGCCAGTTTGTCCACACCAGTTGCATTCATTGCAGAATGTGTTTCCCAGACAGTGAGAGCCCTGTACAGTGTCCTGCAGTGTTTTGATAAGTCACAGCAGGAGGGTTGGGGTATTTTGCGCTGTATTTCTCTGCACAAAATGACTTAAGGATGGGAGTAAAACCCAGCCCTAGTTTTAATACACCCAAGCTTGAAAGGAAATAGTGTTGCATTAACTCTCACTAATTTATGTCATGTCAGCGCACAGCTTAACTTTAATGGAAGGAAATGTGAGCATTGCAAGAAACCCGAAATAAATTGTGTGCTTTGTTAAACACGTGTCTTTTATCAGAAACAGGAAATCCTGGATCTTTTCTCCTCGATCCTTTACGAGTGTGTTACCCAAGAAAACCCAGAGATGCTGCCCACGTACATAGCAATAGATCAGGTGGAGTAAACAAACCCTTCCCCCCTCCCCATCTTTTAGAGGTATGGTTTGACATGGGTTCATTGCATGTGAATTTTGTAGGAGACAGAAAGGAGAAAGGGGAGGTGTATTAGTGAGCTATAGGGAGACAGCAGAGGTTTAAAAGCAAATGAATGAAAACTGAAATTCCACCACAAACATCAGTCAGCAAAATATTACTTATGAAAGGTTTGAGCATTCATTTGCTTCATGGTTATGACAGCAACATCTCTTTCCTCCTCCAGCTCACATTCTCACCGTCGCTTTGTATTTCCCCTCTGCTAGGCTGTGAGGAGATTAGAGAGAAGAGAGATGTCTGAGACCTTTGAGCTGTGGCAGATAAAGCTGGTGTTAGAATTCTTCAGTTCCAGAAGCCACCAGGAGAGGATGAGCAGGAATCCAAACCGAGGGCTCTTCATGAACTCTGAATTTCTGCCTGTGATGAAGTGCACTATCGATAACACTCTGGATCAGTGGCTGCAAGGTACAGAGAAGAGAATTTGAATCCTACAGCCACGATCGCAATTCAGCGTGGGGAAATGGAGACTTTTCATCAAGCTTTCTTTGTGGAAATGCTGTTCTCTCGCCTTTCCCTTCTGTTGTGATTGTCCCTAAATTTCCTGAGTGTCTCTTGTCTGTTACAGCTGGAGGTGATGTCTCTCTGCATTCCTACCTGAGCGGTCAGTCCACAGAGGAGTCTCAGCTGAGTATGCTGGCTTGCTTCCTGATCTACCACTCTGTCCCGACACCAGCTCAGCTGGCTGCCGGAGGCCTGGAAGGTGAGGTTGGCGTGTAGGGCAGTGCTCTGGACCTGCAAGGACTCGTGCTCCTCCATTTAGCCTTGGTTACTAAAAGGAGGCTCAGGGGAAACCACCTCACTTGACAACTCCCTGACAGGAGGTTTGAGCCAGGTGGGCTTGATTTCTTCTAAGGAACAAGCAACAGCACAAGACAAAACAGCCTCGAATTGTACCAGGGGAGGTTTAGGTTGGACCTGAGGAACACTTTCTTCCCTGCAAGGGCTGTCAAGGCCTGGCCCAGGCTGCCCAAGACCGTGGTGGAGTCCCCATCCCTGGGGGGTTTTCAAAGCCATGGAGATGTGGTGCTGAGGGACATGGTTTAGTGGTGTCCTGGCAGTGCTGGGTTAATGGTGGGACTCGATGATCTTAAAGGTCTCTTCCAATTTAAACAATTTGATGATTCCCTGAGTATATCCCATGACAACATGCATTTCCTCTGGTAGCTGTTCTGTCCATTTTTATTCTTTGTTAATTGTCTCAAATCTGGACAGAAAAGGTAGAAACTTTATGCAGGACTAAAGAAGCCAGAATTAGCCAATATAAAAATCATCTTGGCTTTTTGCTGACCCATAAGGAGCAATGTCCTTGCAGGCAGCATGACCAGATAAGATGAGCTGTGACAGGGCAAAGTGTTCTTTTTGTTGGGTTCCCCATATCCCAGATGTCCTTAAATCTGCTCATCCATTGTTCCAGACATAATCTGATTTTGGATCTGGAGAAGTTCCAGGCCCTTTCACTGTGGCTTGCTTAGGGGTGTGATGTGAATGTTACCACTTCGCTGTCAAGAGGAATCTGTTGCTTGAAGGCTTCCCAGAGGCCAGTCTGTGTTCATTCTCTTTCTTTCGTCTCTCTAGGAAGCACAAACTTCTCAGAGCTGCTGCTGAAGTTCAAGCAGTTGAACATGCCAGTCCGTGCCTTGCTGAGGCTCGCTCCGCTCCTGCTCCAAAATCCACAGTCCATGGTGCTCTAGGTCCATGGCGTTGGCCCTGTGGGTGGCTATGGAGCAGGGGAGCCAGCCAAGTGGCTTCACACCATTTGAAAACACGCAGGTAAAATGTGCTTGATTCTGTGACTTCTCTCACTTCAGCCTGGACCCCAGATGTGGTGACTATGACCAAGAGTTATTTATAAATCATTACAGTGAATTTAAAGAAAAAAAAAAGTGTAAAAGCAAATGAATAATAAATTTACTTTTGTAACTAAGGATTGTTTACAAATACGTCTTTTTATTGTGGTGAATTCTGAGAAGACCTTGGCTGGGAACTGAACCGTTTCCATGTTTTTATAACATCTTTTGTATGTGATGTATCTTAGTTTGCTTGCAGGGGTACTGGAGATGCAGGACATAAGCAGCCCAGAAGACACCAAACACCTCGCATCATGCCAAGTGTGCTTTTCAAGAACTGGCATCAGCTTTCGGTCTCATTCACACCATTTATTTATTTTTTTTAGTCTCATAAAGTCTCCTGTAGATCTCCGTAATGCCTGTACACTATGAGTCTAGATCGCTCCTCTCTTACTCACTGTGTCACTGTTTACATCTTTTTTTTTTTGTTGTTTTCTTTTCTAATCTTTGTTCTGCAATTAGTCAGTGGCTGCTGAGAAAACACCTGCCTCCTCCATGTTACGTTATGTCTGGGCAAGAACTGAAACTCCTCATTTAAATAATTGGGCATTCGTTTGTGTTTCCTTCGCCTCCTACTACAGTGCCTGATGTGTTTCCCCAGAGCACTGAACCTGGAGCAGGGCTGGTTTCCTCTTTGTTCTGGGCACTTAATTCTTCATAAAACAGGCGGAGTTACTCCAATAAAAGCAGCAGCCAGAAGTTGAGTGATTGCTACTAGAAAAGGAGCCGGAGCCAGGCGCGTAGATTCTGAAGTTTCAAGTTTGATCTTATCCTGTGGGACTTGTGCTGATCTCAATCTCATTTCTTTCCAAGCTGCCAAGTAGGGCAGCCGGAGGATGTTAAAAGAGTGGACAAATGGATGGAGAGAGAGGAGTGATTATGAGGAAAGCAGAAGTAGAAATAGTTTGCAAACCTTCTAAATGTTATTAAAAAAAATGTTTAATTTGTATTAACGAAGGTTTTCAGTTGCTAGATATCCTGAAGGAAGGACCTGAGCTCGAGTTGTCAGAGAATTGTAGAACCGTTAGATTGATACAATCCTAGAATCAAAACCATAGAATTATTTTGGAAGATGAAGTCCACCCATTCCCCCAGCACTGCCAGGTCACCACTAAACCATGTCCCTCAGCACCACATCTCCCCATGATTTAACTATGCTCTCAAGCCCATGACAAAGCCCAATCCTCACTCCTTTGTGTGTGTGTGTGTGTTTTCTTTGTGTTTTTTAAGCTGCTCAGAAGTTGATCTAGTTTCCTTGGGCAGCCCTGTAGGACAGGTCATGTACCTTCTTTGTGACATAAATTAAATGAACCTTTTAACCAGTATGGAAACCTCTGCTTCTGCTGCTGGAGCCCTGAGGTCTAGCCCTGCAGTCCCACCCCCTCCTTCTCTGGGACAGGGTTTGTGCTGGGCTTGGAGCACAGGTTCTGTCCCTGCTGCAGGAGCTGCTTTGGAGAAGTTGTTTTCTTCCTTCTGTATTGGAGAAACACAAAGCGTTCAATGCTCGCTTCCCACAGCCAGTGACACTCTGCTCTCCCCAGCTCTCCACCCCTAACTTAGCTGAGGACAAACGGTTTTTAGCCTCCTAAAGACCCTACCACAAACACAGAGTTAATTCCATGGGTTTAGATCTTTTCTGGCAGAGGAAAAGCAGAAAATGTAAATGCTGGATGTTGAGTGAACAGCTAAGGAACCTGAACCTCTGCTGCCTGAAACAACTTTTCTGGGTCCATGATTCAGGCTCCAAGATGACCCTGGTGTCTCAGCAAGCTGGAAGATAAAAACTACATGGAAGGGAATGGCAAAGCAAGGCTTGGAGGGGGGGGAGGGTAGCAAGTGTGTGCAAAAGTGCATCTTCCCCAGGGCTGGAAGAAACATCTGCCCCTTGCAGCTGGAGTTGGGATGCTGGGAGCCCCACCACAGTTCTAGCACCTCTTTGCTGTTTCTTCAGTTGTGGGGGTAGGAAGGAGAGCGCGTGGGTGCGAGAGAACCTCTGAGCTGCGTGAAGCTGAGTGCCGAGAAGCTTCCTGTTTCCTTTTTAAGGTTTTAACAGAATTTGAAAGCAGCCGCCACCATGACCTGGACCAATGATCTGGGCAGAGCGCTGAGGGAGTTTCGGCTTGGCGTGCTTGGCGCCCGTTATGAATTCTGCCAGCTTCGCTTTCCCAGCTCCGTGTGGAGCCCCCCGCGTCCCTTCCGGCCCCAGGGGGCTGCCTCGGCCCCGGCCTCCCAGGGTAAGGTGCTATTTGCTGCAAGTGGTTTAAAATGATGGTCATTTTAGCTGCTGGCCACGAATTGCAAAAAAAAAAAACCATATATGTGTTGAAATTTTTTTGCAATGCTTGATGCTTGCAGGGTGAATGTTTTAAATTTTTTGCTTGTTTAAACTGCTGGGTGGATTTTGGGCTTTGCCTTGTCCAGCTCTGGGTCCCTGAGCACCCTTGGAGCATTTGGGAGTGGGGTGCTTTGCTTAGGGAGCCCTGGCTGCAGTAGGGGGGATGGGAGGACTCTGGGGGGTGCAGAGTGGGGTCCCCCCTCATCATCCCCTCTCTTCTGACCTGATGCACTGTGCCTGGCATCCCTCAACCTCCCCAGCTCCCTGGCTTGCCCCCACCATGGGTGGTCAAGGACCTCTCTGGCAAGGGGACACATCCAGCCCTAGCCTGGGGGGTCCTTGGGGCTGCTTGGCCCCTTGGGGGGCTTTGGAGAGGGCAGCAGCTCTGCTCAGGCTTGAAGATGACGGGAAATGGGACATGGAGGTTCTCAACAGCACACCTGGGGCTCCTCCTCCCACACTGGGGTCCTGTGCCCAGATAACAGTGGGTGGCAGCTCCTGCTGGGAGCCTGGCGCAGCCGGGGCCAGAGAATGGGCTCCTCTGGCGTCACGCCTCAGTACCCAGAGTGCTTAGTCACCTCTCTGGGGGGTTATTTTTAAGCTGTGCTCGTGAGCAATTTGCAAGCTCTCCCTTGGGGCTTCGGGTGAGGAGAGGCAGCAGCGAAGTGACCTCCTGGTGTCCCACCACTCAGGATCTGTCCGTTTTCTGGCCCTAGGAAGCAAATCCATGCACCCATCCAACTCATCCCAACCCACACTTGCATGGACTCTGTTTGGTTGTCCTGGATCCAAGTGGCTCTGACCGGGGTTTAGCATCCCGAGGGATGCCGGGGGGAGCCTGGGATCCTCCCCTCACTCAGCTTTCGGCCTTGGGAACATCCTGTGGCAGCACGTTCCGCCTCCAGCCCCACGCTCACATCGTTCTCTTCCCCCATCGCTGTCTTTTTGCTGTTAACCTTGCCCTTGGAGGTCCCTGCTGCGGCTGGGGGGAAAGCACAGCTTCTCCAGCCCGTCCCACGGACCCCTTCTCGCCCCGGGGCTTTGCCAGCAGGAGAGAGGTCCCCAGTGCAGTGGCCTCAGGGCTGCTGGAGCGCGGTGCCTGTTCAAAACTCAGCCCTCTTCTCCACCAAGTTCCCTTTTTTGCCCAGGGTGCGCAATTTTTTGGCAACAGTGACCTCTGTCGGCACCACGGCCGGGGCCCAGTGCTACTGGCTTGGCCCCGCCATCACCCCGACTGCCTCCTGCTCATCCATCACCTCTCCCCATCTTTGCCAGGAATGGGGAAGTTACTCGGGTAGTGGGGAAGAATCCCGCCCTCCCAGCATTGCCTCTGGCCCCGGCTGCCACACTGTGGCCTGGCACAGCCCTGCCAGCTCCCACCAGTGTTTTGGTGAGCGCCTGGGCTGGGAGACAGCCGCCAGCTCTGCCCAGAACGGGAGAAAAGTTACCGAAAGGTCTCCCGAGGACAGCCCAAAAACAGAAATCCCAGCGGGGATTTAATTGAAGAGCCGCACAGCCGCCCTCCGTGACTCATGTAAAGCGAGATGTTACAACTGGTGACTAATCCCGGTAGCACTTTCTGCGAATGTTTCATCTCCATTCACGTTTCAATCACGGATTTGTCACAATTTAAAATAATAATAGTAAAACATTCGGGCCGTTTCGCAGGAAAGAGGGGAAGGAAGTGTTTTGGCTGCGAAGCGGTGCCAGCGAGCAGGGGCTACTGGCTCGCTTTGGGCTCAGCACAAGATGCTGAGCTGGTGGGAGCGGTCACCGTTCCCCTACCCACTCGGGCAGAGGGCTTTGCCTGCTGGAAGATGCTGCCAGCACCAATCTGGCAGCCTGATGCGTGCTGTGCCGTGCTGTGCCGTGCTGTGCGGGCGGGCCAAGCATGGCTCAGCAGATCTGGGCCAGCTGCAGGTGGCGGCGAGTTTTGGAGGGCTGCGGGGCTGCGGCGGTGGCCAGGGGAGTGACTCAGAGGCGCTTTGGGGCTCTGTGGTTTTGCTTTCATGGTTTTGCTGTGACTTGTTTTTTGGCTCAGCAGGAAGGCAGGTGCCGGCATGCCCAGCAAATCGGTGACTCCATGGGATCCTAGCCATCCCATGGGATCCCAGCTGGCTGCTGAGGCACTTTGGGGTTCTTGCTTTTGCCTGTGCTGATTTGTGCAAGCAGAACCCCATGGGCGAGGCAGGTGGTGGCATCTGGTGGCACGTGCTCGTTTGGGACCCAAATCTTCCCAGGCACCGCTGGGCACTTGATCCTATTGGGAAAAAATGGATTTCTTTGCAGGGCTCCACAAACACACACCACCAGTGCCCAAAATAAAAGACAAACCCAACCCTCTTGCTGCTGCATCCTCGAAGACAGCTTCACCCTGTGCTCCTCCAGCACCCTGCTCCTGGGCAGTGGGGTTGGGCAGGAAAATGAAACCAAGGCAGCATTTCAAGGTTTTGTTGTTGGAGGCAAATTTTCTTCTCTAGCTGTTTGGTTTTTTTCCACCCCAATCCACAATATTGTGAGGGCTGAAGATCTGTGAATCTGGTGGTTTCCCTGAGCAGCTCTCGCTGGCTGATGTTCCTCACACTGCCCTGAATCTAGCTGGGATGGTTTCCACCCCTTTGGGGCTTCTTATTTTCTTTTTAGAAGGAAGATTGGATTGCTGGCCGATTGACCAAAACAATCACTTAAGCCCCTTTCTTCAGAAATCCTCTGGCTTTCCCCAAACTTACAGTCACACACACTGGGAGATCTGTGGCTTTTTGGCGAGCTAGGGTTTGAAGCTGGGCCAGTAAAGCGCCTTTGTCCAGGGAGATGCCAAATGCAAGCACATTTTCCATTTTCATTGTAATATTGGGGGGAAAGGACATGGGAGGGGAGTGGGACGAGTATTTTCCGACCATGAGTACGTGTGACAGCCTTCCTCCTCCTCCTGCTCATGGGGTGATTTTTTTTTTTCTACCCCCCGCTCCAGGTAGGACATTTCCTATTGTCTCACTGGGGACAGCTCCAGGGAGGTCACTGGGGAGTGCTGGATCAAGAGGACCACCCTTCCCCTCGATTTTTGGGGTGATATCAAAACGTTCGGTGTCACAGCACAGTGAGCAGCAGATGCTGCTGCCAGGTAGCCAGTGGCAGGCTCTGACTCCTACAGACCTCTGCAGCTCCTGGGTTCATTTTGGGGCTTGTGATCCCTTGAGTCCTGGCCATGTTGGACACAAAACAGCACACTGCTTCCAGCGCCAGGCTCCCACGGCCTCATACAGGAATAAATAGGGATGAGGGGTCATGTGCCAGTCCCTTGTCCTGCTTGCTGGCTGCTCCAGCCCTTTGGGGCAGGGGAAAGCCAAAATTCCCCGTGAGAGGGGGAATGGGCAGAATCAGTGCTTTAGTGTGGAGAAATTAAACTCGGTGATGAGACATGGAACATCACAAGGGGTCTGCAGGGATGGATCAGTTCAAAACACCAGAGGGCAACATATAGAAATACCTAATTAACCCTCAGGTTCCCTCTGCATCTTCCAATAAACTTCATCACCTCAGCCAGCCTCTTTCGCAGACTGTCGTCACAAGGGAGCTGTTGCCAACACCGAGGCATGAGTGACTTTTGCTTCTCGGTTGAGAAACGGGTGAAAACCAGAGATGAGAATGCCAAGGGGCTGGTGTTTTGGTGTTTTTTCCTGGCCCGCAGGTGCTCGCATTAATCTGATAAGCCCAAGTGTTGGCCACTGGCCATCCCCACAGTGGCTCCCTTGGGCACAGCCAGTGGCAAGCAAGTGGCAGGTTTGGGTTGCCACTGAAGCAACCGTGGCAAAGCTGAGGTTAAGAACTGGTGGTGATGGTGCTGGAAGGGTTAAAGCCACCACCAAGTGGTGGGGATGTGGAGGTGTTGAGGAACCAACATCATGGATGCTCCCTGGGATGCTTGACCAGAGCCCCAGCCTCTGGGCACTGAGTGTTGCCAAATGCCACTGGATCCGAGCTACTGCTGCAGCTGCTCTGGTGTCATAAACCTGTATTTTAAATAGAGGGAATTTGCGAAGGGCTGACTGAAGCAACCTCCATGTTCCTCCCCTCCTGGGGCTGTTCACCACCGCCTGACTCATCTCTGAACTCAGGCTGAATCAGGGAGCACAAACCTGCCAGTAAAGCCATTTTCAGGGCAGTTCCTTTTCTTGAAACACTTAAGAACCGTACTCCTGGCCATAACAAAATCATGCAAAGCAGAAATTGGGGCTGAAAAAACACTGTGGGGGACACAAGCAGGGTGACAGCTGCCAACCCGCAGCAGAGAGGGTCCCTCAGCTGAAGAGGAAAAGGGCTTGGCATGGGTCAGCATCTCAGATGGGTGCTCGCTGGACCCATTCCCTGGGGAAGAAGGCCAGTTTCCATCACCCACATGTCAGCCAACAGCCCTCCCCACAAGGTCTGCAAGGAGGTCACAGCTTTTTTTAGCCCAGCTGATGGGATTTGGGGGGAAAAACAGAACACTTCCCAGTGGAGAGGCTGGAAGAGCATCCACGTGCTGGAGAGCTTGGGGATGCACCAACCTGAGGTTCGGGAGCTGCTCAGCAGAGCCTTTCACCACCTCCACGACTGTGGATTTTGGTGCCTGCATCTCATCCTCTCTTCCACCATTGTCCCCATGGGTCTGGCTGCAAGCCCTGGGAAGTGAGACCTTTCCCAGCAAAGGCTCCTTCCGATGGGAAATATCCTCTGAGCCTTTCCCGACGTTTGTAGTGGGAGAGCCCATTGGCCGTGGGAAAATCACCCTTCGCCGTGCCTCGGTGGGAGGTGATGGAGCCATATAAACCCACCAGCATGTCCCAGGCCAGCAGCTTGTGGGTGAGGAGAAGCCAGGTAGGACATCGGCTGGATTTGTGATGGTCTGGGAGGTGCAGGGGATCCACATGTGGCTTTCGGTGCTGGCATCCAAACGCTGTGTGCACGGGGTTTGCTGAGGGAGGATAAACCTGCACGGGAGCTGGGGGTTCTGCTCCAGTGGGGGAATGCTGGGGAGCAGGGTAAAACAGAGACTCTGCACTTGAAGGGGCTAAAATTTGCCCTGGCTGATAGAGTTTTATCTGCCACGGGATGCCAAAGCCCAGCTTTCCTCTGTTTTCATCACATTCCCCTCATTATTTCCATTAATGCCTAATGTTTAAGCATTATTGCCATTCAGGAAGAAACTGCAAGTTTGGGCTGTGGGCTTTCCTTAGAGAAATGATTTTAAGCCTTTATCATGATGAATCCCTGGAACAAAGCCAACGAGGTTGAGCATCCTGCCATGGGCATCCGAGGCTTCACAAAGCCAGTTTCCACCCGGAGGCACAAAATTGTGTTGGCATAAACCCGGAGGCAAGAGGGCAAAGTGTCCCTGCTCCTGTCCTGCACCCAGCATTCTCATTCATACCAACGACCATCTCATTCCTCCGTAGCTGATTCTCTGCCTGCAATGCAAGCAGAAGAGGTTTTTTTCAAGCAGGATAAATGCAAAAGGGAAAAAAAAAAAGGGTTAAAAAGGTTATTTTTCCCCAGGGCAACAGAAGTGGTGCCGGAGGAGGTGAGTCAGCAGGAGCACAGCTGTCCTGCTGGGAATAGGGACTGAGGGGAAGGGTTGTGTCATTGCTTAATGGTGGGAAATAAGTGAAGTTTGTTCCCCAGTGAGCATTTTCGTTTGAATTTTTAAGCCGTTCCCATGAAAACATACCCAGTTGTGATGTTTTCTCTCCTTGTCGCAGGTGCTGGCACTGGAGGATGCAGGGAAGGAGCCGCGGTCTGGGTGAGTGTCTCCATGGAATGGGTGGTTTGGGAGACCCAGAACCCTGCAAGGTGCTAAGCTAGGGGTGCCCAGCACCAAGCTCAGACAGGGGATCCACCCAAGCAGGAGCTCCTTACCTTGGAAGCTCTGGGTGCCTGGTCCAACCACTGGGGTTATGGCTTCTGCTGGGACCCGGGGACCTCAGAGCATCATTGAGTGGCTGGGCTGGGCTCCTGGAAATGTGTGCTTTCCTGGAGGCTCTGGGGTTCCAGTAAATGCAAGCAGGGCTGCCACGTGATGAGGAGTTTTGGTAACTCAGCGCCTGGTTGATGGAAGAAGAAGTGAAAACCCCCGTGTTGCGGTGGGGTGGCAGGAGGTGCTGCGCCTCGCGTGGGCTCACTGGCCAAAAATGAGTCAGCAGCAAGTGCGGTGGCTGCCCGAGAGGGGAGAGAGGCCACCCGAGGTGCTTTTCCCCTCTGCCAGCATCTCTCCTCCTCTTGCTGCTGTTTGCACTGGTGCTGCCAGTTCTGGTGCTGCTGGTAGTGCCAGTGCCGCTGGTGCCTGTTCTAGTGGTGCTGGTGCTGCTAGTGGTGCCAGTGATGGTAGTGCTGGTGGTGATGGTGCTGCTGGTGTTGTCAGTGCTGCTGGTGCTGATATTGCTGGTGTTGCTGGTAGTGACAGTGGTGGTGCTACTGGTGCTATTGCGTGAGAACCGTGCAGGGATGCAACATCTTATCAGCCTTCACCTCTGTCCCACTCTCCTCATTCTCCTGAGGAGGCGTACCTGCTGTGGTTTCTACCAAGCTCGGGGTGGCCACATGGGTGCCAATTGGGGTGCCCATCCGTGTGGCCTCTGGGCAGCCCTAGTTTCCTCCTGCTGTGAAGCACCCAGGTGTCTCTGTGAAAGGCTTTTTGAGATGAGGTATGTCAATCACCGTGTCCTTAAACCAACCCCAAAACCACCTAGGAAGCCCAAATGGGCGCTTGTGTTGTGTTGAGCAAAGGGGTGAATTTAAACCTGTAACTAAGAGGAACCGTTCTTGAGTGAGAACTTCCAGGGAATGGGTTTAAAGAGCTGAGACAAGCTGCAGGATTAAAGCCTGGGCTGCACTGAAGCCATGGGCAGCCCTGGCTATGGCCACCTCCCTGCCTGCTCCAGCAGGTATCAATCCCAGCTTGATTCCTCTGAGGATGCCTTGTCCCACCATCCATGTGGCATGTGCCATCATTCATCCCTGATGTGCCACCATGCGACTCCCAACACGCATCATCTGCCCCTGACATGTGCCTCCATCAATCCCCAGCATGTGCCACCATGTAGCCCCAACATGCCACCGTCCACCCCTGACATGCCACCATCCATCCCCAGCAAGTGGCACTGTCCATCTCTGACGTGCTACTGTCCATCCCCAGCACGTGCCACCACCCGCTCCTGATGTGCCACCACCCATCCCCGCCATGTGCCACCATGCTCCCCCCTCGCCGTGCCAGCTGCCCACCCATTCCCCTCCCTTGCCACCACCTCTGTGGCACAGCACCGGGGCAACGAGCTCGTCGCGCCACGCCGTTCGTCACGCCTTGAAACCGAAACCGCTGCTCGCCGTAGGCGGCGATTTCTCTCTGCGTGTCCCCAGCCCGGCCCGTGCCAACTCTCTGCCCGCAAGGCAGGAGGGTGGCTGCAGACCCACCGGCCACCCGGCCGCTCGCCCCCGCTGCCCGCTGGGCTCCGCATGGGAACCTCAGCTCACAGGGGATGAACAGCGGAACTAAAACCCCTGTGAGCTGAGGTTCCCGCTTGTGTGGGGTGCGGCTTTCCAGCAATTCGGGGCCTCCCAGATTTTAGCGGTTTCTTGGTTTTTTTAAAATAAATGTTTGCTATTTGGGACAAAAAAATCCCTGCGTGGAGATGCCCCTCCCAGTACTCACTGGGCTGCTCAGTTGCACAGAGAGCTTTAAAATAGGGCACTCACTCTTCCGCTACTTTGAGCAATTACTAAATGGATTTATTTTTCTACCCATTTAGAAAATCTTCCACGTTTTCAGATTATTCTTTCGCACCCCAGTCTCAAAACTCACATTTATCGACCGTGTGCGCTGCAGATTTGTCAGCCTGCCGTCTAGAGGCATCGGTAATTTCATTCCTACCCGGAGTATTTGGTTTTTCACGTAGTAAAACCCACATCTGCAGCAATCGCAGTCACTGCCGCAGGCAGCGGGCAACAGACGTGTGCGTCAGAACTTTGGTCTCTAGAAAAATCGGGGTGTCCGGGTGGGGGTCCCACCGAAAGTAGCTACTTTTTAAGCGCGGCAGCTGATTTAGCGAAGCCTGTTTTCACTTTCTGATTGATAGCCTTCGTTTTCTGATCGGTATCTGGATTATCCTCTTAATTTTCTCGTTATATCCGAGTTATTCAATCTTCTGATTGATACTTGTATTAACCCCTTCATTTCCTGATCGATATCTGGGTTATTCTCATAAGTTTCTGATTGCTATCTGGATTACCCCCTTCATTTTCTAATCGATAGCTGGGTTATTCCCTTCTCTGATCTATATCGTTATTTTCCGATCTCTGTCTATATATATTCTGATAAAGTATTTTCTGATGCACGTATTTTGAGGTGAATCCTCTTTTTTGTTTTCCTGTTTCCTCTTCCTGGCACCAGATTTTTTTTTTCTTTAATGTTTCTTTTTTTTTCCTTCATTAATTTTCTTTTTTTTTTGGGGGTGTGTGTGTTCATTTTTTTTCTTTCGCTTTTCTTTAATTTTCCTTTTTGTTCTTGAATTGTCTTTTGTCTTTAACTGTCATGTTTCTTTCTTTAATTTTCTTTTTTTCTCTACTTTTATTTTTTTTTGTTCTTTGTCCTTTTTTGCTTTAATTTTTTTTTTCTTTCATTTTCTTTCATTTCCCCCCACCCCTCCTTTAATTCCACACAGTTCCTCTTATTTTCTCCTGACAGAAATCTTGAAATAAGGGGCTTTGGGCAGCAAAGGGAGTGGGTGCCCTTGGAAACAGATGTGTCAATTAAACCAGTTGGGGGTGTTAATTAAAAAAACAAATTAATTATTTTGAGAACCAGGAAAAAAAGGAGTACTTTAATAAGAAAAAAAAAAAAAGGTGGAGGGGGATTTTAAAGGGGGGGGGGGGGGATTATTTTAATATAGAAAAAAAATTATTTTGATAAAGAAAAAATTTATTATTTTGATAAAAGAAAAAAAAAGGGGGGGAAGACAATTCGGGTAGATTTGGTGGGGTTTGGGGATCTGTTTCTTTTCATAAAAACTCCGTTTCCAGGCGTTTCCGCGTGGGGCAGTTCCCGGCGAGGGCTGCAGAGGGGGTTGGTAAGAAAGAAATGGCCCGTTCCGCTCCCGCGCTGCCGGGGGAGACGCTCCGCGCTGCTCCGCGCTGCTCCGCGCTCCTCCGCGCCTCCGGGCCAGGGCTCCCTGCGCAGTAACTAACTCAGCCGCACTCCGCAGTCTGCTCCAGAATCCTCCAACAGCCTCGATATTTTCACCATTTTCAACATTCTAATAATTGAAATTATTTTTAATATTTAAAAATTTTTAAATACTGTGATTAAAAAAAAAAAGAAATTAAACATTAAACTTTTTGTTATATTTACAGTATTTTAATTATTTCCAAGCTTTTGAATAACTTTACTATTTTCAATACTTTTAATTTTTTCACCATTTCTAATATTTAAAACGCTTTAACATTTTCAACATATATTTAATATTTTCAGTCTTTTCCATATTTTCATGGCTGACAATTAAAGTATTTTAAATCATTTTAATATTGTTGATATTGTCGATATTATAAATATTTTCAACATTTTCATCATTACCAACCTATAAAATATTTTAATTTTTAAAAAATATATATTTCATTGTTTCCATATTTTCCATATTTCCAACATTTGAAATATTTTCAATAATTTCAACTTTTTATAATTGCAAACATTTCAGCTATTTTTTTAGCATTTTCAACATATCTTTAATATTTTCACCATTTTTAACATTTTTCAACATTTTCAATAATTTAAAAAATTTTCAACATATCTTTAATATTTTCAATGTTTTATTAATTTTCAACATTTTCAATAATTTAAAATATTTTCAACATATCTTGGATATTTTCCATATTTTCATTATTTTCCATTACATTTTCCTTCTTTTCCTACATTTCCCCATGGCAGGAGCAGGAAGGAGCTGCCCCCTTCCTGGAAAGCTGGTCAAACTGGAGTCAAACTGGGAAGTAGGAGGGCTGGAGCATGCTGTGATGAGCCACTGGCAGCACAGGGTGGATCGCCCACCTTGACATGGTCTTGTCCAGAGAGATCTAGAGCTGAGATTTCTCCAGCCCTGCGAGAGCAGAATGGGGACAGGGTGCCACCAGATGGGAAAGGGAAAGGCCGTGGAGACCCAGGTTGTGGGTAGGAAAGGAAGACTGAGGGCTCAGCACCTGCTTGAAGTGGAGGGTTTGAGGGGGGGGCTGAGTAGCGAAGGGGTTGGGTGATAAAGGTGTTGAGTGGCTTCCTGCAAGGGTCTTCTACTGGTGGTGATGTCATCCTGCAATGATGATGGTGATAAATATCGGTGGGAAGAGGCCCTTCCCCAGTTTATGGCAGGGATTTGTAGTTTCCAGCAGCTCAACAGAAATGCTGAGCAAGCATTTTTTCCAGGGAGCTGCATCAAGGGCTCAGGTCATGGCCATTGCTGTGCCCATCACGTGCCCATCGAGGTCAAGTCACCAGGGGAGCCAGCAGCTCCAGGGTTCTCCCACCCAAGGTTCCCCTGAAGGGCCCAGTCCTAGCAGCTCCTGGGACCATCATCACCCATGCCCTCCTGTTGGGATGGAGCATGGGAGGGATGGTGGGGAAACAGGAGGGATACTGGGAGCATGGGAGGGATACTGAGGGTGCAGGAGGGATGCTGAGGGCTACTGGACTACAGGAGGGATACTGGGGGCTCAGAAGGGGTGCTGGGGGTGCAGGAAGGATACTGGGGCTGTAGGAGGGATGCCACTGAGCACAAAGCTGCAGCTGCACATCTCGAGAGTTTTGGCACGTCAGGACCTGGGAGGCACCGCTTGGCAGGAGGGTTTTGAAGCTGATTTGGTATTTCCTTGAGCTAGGTGCACTTCAGGAGGGTTTGCCGGCAGCAAGGGGACCCAGGGGGACCCAGGTGCCTGCTTGGCAGGGAGCCCATGCTGGCGCCCGTTGCCTGTTGCTACAGAGCCCGGCTCTGCCAGTCTGTGCCTTCAACGTGACTTGTTGGAGGCCCGAGTGCCGGAGACATCGAGCAATCACAGAATGACTCAGAAAAGATGGAACAAAAGAACCCACTGGGTTGCACGAAAGAGCCACCAGCAGCTCCCCGCAAGGGGCCAGTGGGTCCCTCTGGTTGTCTTGTGGGGCTGAGGCGACACCTTCTAACCCTCTTTTGACCTTCTAACCCTCTTTTGTCGCTTGGAAGGCAAAGAATGTGGTGCTTTCAAATACGAGCGTTGCAAACAAACAGAAACCTTGCGAACAAATACAAGCTTTGCGAACCAATACAAATATCACAAATAAATACAAATATCACAAGCAACTACAAATACTGCAAACAACTGCAAGCCTTGCAGAGAAATACAAGCATTGCGAACAAATCCAATGTTGCAGACAAAAACTATATTGCAGAAAAACCACAAGTGCTGAAAATAAATACAAACCTTTCCAAGAAATGCAAGGCTTGCAAATAAATAGGAGTATTTGATGCGTGCCATCGTTGTGTTGAGTGAGTGAGCCGGCGGCAGGGGAGCAGCCAAAAACCCAGCTTTGGGTTGGTTTTGGGGGGTTGTGGGGGTTTTTTAAGCTCTGCCTGGCTTTTTTGGGTCTGGAATGTAAGGAAATGGGTGCAGCTCCCTTATCTTATGCATGTCAGGGAGGGAATTCTTGCTTCTCCAGATGGCCCTCTGTTTGGCCTTGTCTGGGATGCGATGGGGAGATAGTAAAAAGCCTTTCTGATAGAAAAAAACCAAACTTTCTTTCTAAATTTAAGCAGGGCCTAAGGAGGAGCTTCAGCAGCAGCTCCCATGTGGGGCTCGCCGTGGGTGACACGTGAGTTTGCCGCATTCGGCGAGTCTCGCTTAAATGTCAGGGACCTCACAAACACCACGAGCACCTTCCCTCCCTGTCCCTGAAGGTTCTTTTTTTTTTTTTTTTTTTTTGTTAAAATCGATATTTTTATGTAAATACATTCTTGTCAAACCACAGGCTGTTTCTCAGTTTTGTTTTCAGTGAGCTGTGATGAGACGATTGGCAACTCCTGGCTCAGAGAGGCTGAGCCGCTCAATGCACCGGGGACACCGGGAGCGCCCGGCTGGGACCCAGCCACAAAGGGCATCAATCCTGACAGAGCAGAGATGGGATTGCCCACAAGACCCTCCTTGATGGGGGCCAGGGGGTAGAAAATGCCCCTTTTCTGCTCTCCAGGCTAAAGTATCACCCAGCACATGGCAGTGACCAGTCCCAAAAATTCCTCCTTGGGGCTCATTTATTAATTTCTTTTTTTGTTTTTCAGATGAATTCTTAAATTGCCCAACTCACCTGAAAGTCCCCAAATTATTTTCCAGGTGGGTTTCGTTTCCAAGACAGCTGGTTAAGTCATTGTACCAGCTTCGGGTAACACCCATCTCTCGCCAAGGTAGAAACCCCTGAAAAGAGCAAGCGAAAAATGATGGCGCAAAATCAGATCAACCACAAATTCATTCCCCCACCCAATCTTCTTTAGTCTGGCTGCCCAAAGGATGCTCAAACAGCACCAAACTGCGTGCGCGTTTGCCCACGGCTGCCTAGAAATGCTGTAAATTGGTGGCTGAAATTGTCCGATATTGTTGTCTTTTTTTTCCCCGTGCGGTAAGCAGGGTAGCAAAAGCCCAATTTCAGGGCACTCTCTGTGTTTCACTCTTTCCACATGAGTCAAACTAAAATGATTCTTTTTTTATTTTCTTCTCTCTTTTTCTCAATCTTACGAGTGGGGTTGATGCTCCCCTTCACTGAGTGGCAAATATTACTGCGCCTGATGGCGCATTTAATCACGCCGCTGAGAAATGGATGAGTCAAAATCTGAATTAATCGAACCCTACCTGTTTTAGCTGCTTTTTCACTCTGGTTTTTAAAATGATGACGTGGAGTTGTTGTGGGGGGGAGGGGGAGGGGGGGGGGGGAGCGTGAGCAGCAGTGGGATGAAAATAGTGAAGTGGAAATTCACCTTCAGCTCAACATCCAGCCCTCCGCGGGCGAGATTCTCAATTAAATGTCTTGATAAGCATGTCTGTCTTTGCCCGGCTGATGCTATTTCAGCTCAGCAGCCCCAGCTCCATCTGTCACCTGGGCGTGGGAAGGAGGTGGTGGCCGTTGGGATGACCAGGGTGCAGGGGGCGTTATTTTGGGGTGCTTTTGGTCATTGTTTCTCGGCGCTAAATAGAGGAAGAATAAGTTTCAGATTAAGCGTATTTTGTTTTGTCACAGGAAGTGGAGAGAGCATTGGGAGAGCCCTGAGAGATTGACTTTAAAATATACATATATATATATATATATGTATTTTGGGTGAAAAGAAATGATGCATTTTTGTGTGGCATAAATAAGGGGACAATTTGGCAGCACGGGGAACGGGGTGGTGGGACGTCCCTCACCAAGCATCCCAGGGGGGCAGAGACTCAGGGCTGCAGGGTCCAGTGGAGGAAGGCAGCCCTTCCCAGGGGGGGCAGACGGTAACTGTGCCCTGTGCCAGGGAGTCCGAAATTGTGGCCAGCTCCTGGCAAGGAGCAGTCGCCTCTTGGGTGCCTCCGCTTTGGGAAACCGTTTGAGCTTTTTTTCGGGCAGGGCTCAGGCTCCGGCTCTGACGGCAACGGCAGCCTCAGGAAAAGGAGCTGGGTTTCACAATGGCTCATTCCTCCCCCAGACGGGCTGCCCCGCAGGGCGGGCGAATTCGCTGAAAAAAAACCCCAAATTGGTTATTTCAAAGGCAGGGGGCTCGCCGGGTTTGTGGTGCATCGCTTCCCTCTCCGGCAGCTCGGGAGAGCGTCACGTTGCCCTGGTCATAAACCCTGCCGAGCCGGGGGGGGGGGGGGGGGGTGGGACGGCTGCCAGCCTTGCCTTGCAGTTTAACCATCCCCCAAGAAATGCCAAATTTAAGCCTCCTTGGCGCACGAGGGCTGGCGGTGGCCAAAGTTGGCTCTTGCGCTCCAGCTTTGCTCTCCACGGCTGTCAGGCACTGGGATAAGTTTCGGTTTTTGTTGGTTTGGTTTTTTTTTTTTTTTTTTTTTTTTAAATATGCCTTCATCCTGTGGTATTAATTTGCTTTTTTTGGTTTCGCTATTAATATCGAAGAGGTGCTAGATCCGTGTCATTTGTTTTCAGTAGTAAATATCAGCGCAACTGATTGAATCCATGACGCGCTTCAAAAAAGGGAGGACTCGGCCAGGATGTCTGGGATAGCTTTGTGCCGATGGCCGGGAAAATACAGAGGAAAATGCTGCTTGGGATCGGGAAAAGGCCAATGCGATGTATAGGGATGGCTTTGGCTTCTCCCAGGATAGGGAAATGTAAATAATTCCAATTAAAGCAAAGGCACTCTGGCAGGGCAAGGGGGGTGGGATGGGGCTGGCTCGGCGCTGCCCATCGGCTCGTCCCTGCTTTTGGGATGAGAATTTGGCCAAATGATCATTTTGGGGTTAAATCTGCCCTTTTTCTCGTTGTGCTGTGGCTTTTGTCTGCCTGTATTTGAGGCTGTACCGGCACTGAAAGGTAGCAAACAGTTTTGGGAACAAGATGTCTGCTTAAAGCATGACAGAATCGGCCACAAATTGCAGATGAGACTGATAACAAAAGCCAACAACATAAAATATGTAGAAAAACAACACGTTAAAGGCTACAAGACCACTGAAGGGCTTTTTTGTGTGCACCTCTTTTTTTTTTTTTTTTTTTTTTTTTTTTCACCTTTTTTCTTATTGAAAGTAAAAAAAATTAAAAAGAG
>JANVCC010000020.1:45384459-45547812 GCA_025345505.1 Todiramphus chloris collaris
GGGATTCTTTGTCTGAATAAATCAGGCTTAGCTCAGAAATTAGGATGAGGTTTTTGTTTTTGTTCTACTTATTTCATCTTTGTTTTTATAAATAAATACAAATAACTCAAACTGAAACTCGATGGCTTTGGTGATAATAAAAGAGCAGCCCTGGGGAAATTTTCTTCATTAACATGTTCTTTCACAGCCCACACTTGGGGTTTCAGTAGGAAAACTGCTTAACCTTTGCAGCGGCAGCAGCAAGCACCTTTTTTGAAGTCCAGGCACGCTTAAAACACAGGGCTCACATTGCTGAGCTGGCTGCGCATCGACGGCCTTCGTCTCAGGTGTCGAGGCCATGAGCAAAGAAATTCTCTCATCCCACAACAGCACAGGGGCCTCCTGCCCTTTCACCTCTCAGTTCTCCCCTTTTTCACCCTCAATTCTTCCCTTCTTCCCAGGCCAGGAGGGAAAACATTTAAAAAACCCAAGAAAATATAAAAAAAAACCCCTAAACCCCAGAGTGCTTCTCTTTTTTTGGGATGTTTTGATGGTTTTGCAGGGCAGCTTGGTGTTCTACCACCTCTCTTACAACATACTAGTTTTTAGTATTTGCAGCTCACTTCCTGTATGAGGTTAGTTTGTTTATCATAAAACCCCTATTTTTAAACCCATTTCTGCCAATAAGTAATTTGAATGTTAATGTCAGGCACTCGTGGCTGGTCCCCCCCTGGACCTTGGCTGATTCAGCCACCGCTGCTGGCCCCAGGAGGGCTGGGATGCTGTGCCATCAGCACCTAGTGGAGTCTGGGGATTGGGGGCAACACCCCCATTTCTTCTCCATTGATGCATTGATGGGGTTTATTTGTGTGTTTCAGGGGGGAAAAAAAAAAAAAAAAAAAAAAGAGGATTTCAGGAAAAACTCTGTTTTTTCAACACGGGGCCATGTGCAGCTGTCCTGTGGCGTTAGGACGTGTCGAGGCTGAGATGCAGCTCCTGTTTGTCCCTTTGCTCTCTCTCCTTCCTCTTTGCATCCTTCCTGGTGCACCATCCTTCAATTAGAGCTGCCAATTAGCACCAATTAGCGCCGGAACCACGTGCCATGGAGGGTTTGCTCAGGGGAGCCGTGGTTTGCCGCCACGCGCACGCACACACACACGCACACACCCTGCCCCCATCCCTTATAGAATGGCTGTTGCACCGTCTTCCAGCTTTAGTTCCCCTAATTAACAGCAAAGGTAATTATGTCTTTGTCAAAAAACTCTCCACTCAGCCCGCGATGGCTGTAATCGTGCCGGGATGAAGCATGTTTTAATTAATGTCCGGAAGCGAAGGCTCCCCACGGGTCCTCCCGGGAAAAGGAATGTATGAGCCTGTCAAAAGACTGGTGAGGAGAAATTAATCAAATCAGGGAAGAAAAGGCCCCGAATCCCCACGAGGGTCCTCGCCTCAGCCCCAGCAAGGCAGGCCGCGCTGAACAAGGCATTGATGCAACATCCGATGTCTTCCTGGTGCCAAAGGACTAGGCTTTGTAGGTACGGTGGTGTCACCAACAGAAATAACACCATCCTCTCATTTTCATTGGGTAGCTCAAGCATTAGACTCAGAGAATGATAGACTTGTTTTGGTTGTAAAATATTTTAAGCTCATCAAGTCCAGCCATTAACCCAGCACTGCCAGGGCACCACTAAACCATGTCCCTCAGTATCACGTCTCCATGGCTTTGAAACCCCTCAAGGAATGGGGACAGGTCTTAATTTTTAAAACTCCCCACAAAAGACCCAGAATAGTTTTGGGATGCTCAGGAGGGGCAGCAGAAGGTGGGTAGTGGCTGGAAGGCACCTTGCAGAGCCTTTGTTCGTGGGCAGTGGGAAGATCCCCTTGGTCCTGCCATCCTTGGGCTTGTGTTACACCATGTATGTCCAGCCGCTTTATAGCATCTATAATGTCCCCTTATTGTTTCTAGGGACCTCCTTAACCATGCACCAGACCAGACTGAGCAAGCATGCCTATAGCCAGCCAGCCACCCACCATCCCCATCTACACTGGGTTTGACCAGAGGAGAGGTGGACCATCCTAGAACTTGCCAGAAACACGAGAAAACCCACTGGAAACAGTGAGCTTTGTTGCAATATGAAAATCAAATGCAAAACTGGGTGGGTATTTTTAGCCGTTTAAGGCTGAACAGGTGTTTGAAAGGTCACATGCGAGTCATTGGAGAAAAAAAAAAAAAACAATAACCCAAACTGTATTTTTGAGAGCCTGGCAGCATGGTGGTGGCACTGGATGGCAGCCATTGGCCACACAACTCTGCCGAAGCCACAATGTTCAGTCCACATCTGATGGGTACTTTGGTTCACTTGACCCGTCAAACCCCCCCTGTGAGTAAAACACTCAATGTTACACCTACCTGGGGATCTCACTGTTGGCTTTGGTTGTTTGTCCTTCCTGAGGCAGGTGGGAGTTAAGGGGTGTGGGAATGTCCTGGGTTGCTTTGGGGATGGGCTGAAGTCCTGTGTGGCCTTAACAGTGTGCACACATGGCAGTCTGGGGAGTCACAGAGTGTTTAGGGAGGGTGTGCGTATAGAAAGGCTTTCTTCCGATGGAGAGAAGGCTTTCAGATGGCTTTTTCCATGAGAAATTTTTTTTTTTCCCCCTTTTCAAGGAATAGAGGAAGTTTGTCATCCTCAAAACAAAATTGCATGTGGTCTTAATTAGTTATGAAAGCAAAAATTTAAGACCGCAGAAAGAAAGAAAGAGCCTGTCTCTTGGGTAGGACCCAAATGAAGTGTCCTTGATGGACCTGGGCCATGACAACTTTTGACTTGGCCATGGCCAACCTGGCCCATGAGCACCTTCAACTTGGCCGTGAGCAACTCAGGCCATGACCACCTTCAATCTTGGGCACAGCCAATCTATGCCATGACCACCTTTGATATGGTCAACCTAGACTTGGTGATGGCCAAGAACATCCCCAGAGGCAAGATCCTGCCAGTGCTCTGCGTTTTGCTGGTAGGTCAGTGTTTCTCTTGCCTGTTGTCTCACCAAGGTCACCAGGTTCAGGCAGGCGATGAGCTCCTTCCAACATGAGTCACAGCAAAGATAAATGGAGCATGTGCAGTGTTATAACTTGCCTGCACAGGCTGGTGGGCTCCCAAACGCCAGTGGGACCAACAAGCCAAGGGCAGAGCAGAGCCAGCAGCTGCCAGAGCCTTGGCTGGGCAATAAAGCCTGTTTTTTTGAGTTACAGAAGCCCCCAAAATAGCACCTGAAACCAATAAACTTCCCTTTCAGGAACTTCTGTAATTTGAAACACACACAAGAACAACAACAAAAAAAAAAAAAATCCAGAATTTTTTTCAAGTTGTTTGTCAAGCAGGACTTTTGGGTTTGTTTTGAAACACATCTCAGGTGGTGGGAGCCAGGGTGTGGGAGCCCTCGCCACAGGCTGTGGCTTCTCAATCTGCTTTTCCCCTCAGTTTCTTCCCGTCTTTCAGCCTCTCCAGCTGACGCACAGTCCCACTCTGTTGCGTCACGCAAGCCCAGCCGATATTTCGGAAGAAAGCAGCTAAAAATATCCCCTGAAAAATCACGTGCCGAGCCCACAACTGCACTGGGTTAGCTCTGCAGACCTTCAGAATGGGAATGAAATGGGATGCCGGGTGAGAAGAGGGGACAAACAGCATCAGCCCTGGGATGTGGGCACTCAGGTAGGAGCAGCTCGTAAAATACCTGACATTTCTGCAGGTCTGCTTTCCCCTTGCCACCCTGTTCTTGTCTCCCTCTGTGATGAGCCTCTGATGTCATTTATCAGCTTTTTGAATGATTTACTGGGGCCTTCCCAAGGAAGCCCACAGGTCCTGGTCCAAGGGGAGCCCCTGTTCCCATCCCACACTCATCCCTGCCCCCATCATTTAATTTGGAGACCTCACCATCACTTCTCATCTGCTCCTTTTATGCCAGCATCTGGAGCCGTCTCACCAGAGGACTGTTCCAAACTGTGGCTAATGCTACCAGCTATCTGCTACTATCTGCCATGAAACAACACCATCTTCCAAACCAGCTTTGGTTTAGTGTCCCAAGAACTTTGGAGGCCATTGTAGCAGAAGGGAACGTTGGGTACGTGCCCGTATCCTGATCCAGGGGAGAATGGGTGATAAAAGAGGGAGAAACGGTGATGAAGCAGCAAATACCCCCTCCCCAGACTTCTTCCTCAAAGAAAACAGGTGTCATGAGAAATAGTTGAAAGTTTTTATTCATATAAAACTCATATTAAGAACATAAAAGATTGCATCTTAAAAAAACAAAACAAAAAGATCTGCAATTATTTACAGCAGTATTGCACAAGTAAAGTGGCAATTACCCTGTCCAAAATTCATCAGTGCAAAACACAAGGAAGCCAGGGAAATTGCAGTAAAAATGCTACATATGCTGGGTCCTGTGGAAGGAGTTTAGTGATTGATGGGCACAGCCACACGTGCTGCCGGGGCGGTACCTGATGGCAAAGCTGCTCCAGGGAAAAGCGGCCGAGATGGAGGAAAAAACGGGGCTTTTTCAATAGTGGCAAACAAAAAATAATTTTAAAAACCCAAAACACAGGGGGGTAGAAGCCAGATTCCCATGTAATTTCACTAATGCTGACGTCTTTGTGGTGCCTAAATCACTACCAGGAAGTGGGACTTAGGCACTTGGAGAAAAAATAATTAACATAATTATTAATAATAATAATAAATCTCATGAGTCAAACGCTACTGGCTACACTGCCAGGAGAAGATGGCACTTTGGAAGGTGATCCTTTGCTTACTGCAGGGGCAGGGAAATGACAACAAAAAAACCCATCTTTACAGGAACTTAAATAAGCAGAAAATAAATATACAACATTTCTACAAGTTACAGCATTACAGAACAGTAGAGTGCATTAATTACAGGGGGGAGGAATCTACAGTATTTACGAAGTTCAACTCTAAAAAAAAAAGTTAGAAAAAACAGGGGTGTTTTTTTTTTCCTTTTTTTGTTTTCCTTTTTTTTTTTTTTACTTATTTATAAGCTGTACAAAACTTACAGGAGAGAAAGGAGAGGAAATACATTGCACGCAGATATTTGGCTCAGATGATGAAAATAATATGGTGCCCTACTCTAATAAATATTCAGGTATTTACAATTACAGAATAGAGGCGAAGCATTAATGCATCATGTGAGATCACCCGGGGATAAACGTGGTTTCCCCGCAACCATAGAAAACTCTTTATTGCATCCTTTTGGCAGAACAGAGACCACAGGTTACGCTTAAGCCGCCCCTTAGCAGTTGGCCAACATGGCTACAATGAGCAGGGTTTAGTTAAACACATCATTCTTCTGTCAAAGAGACTTTGGGAGGTTTCCCCCCTACACCTCACAACTTCATGGGGGCTGAAACCTAATTTTCCTATACTACCTTTTGGCCAGGAGCACCTCCTGTAAAGCAGCCCCAGGCAGACTGTGCCAATACCGTGATTTTTCCCCCTTAAAACCAGTACAATTGTTACCTCCCTCACTGGCTGGGGCGGCCTGGTGGGGAGGACAGGGTAAAGTGCTTGGCGCTTCTTTGGTGTACTCCACGGGAAACATTCTGGGTGGCATGGTGCCAGGATGCCATGGGGCTGAGAGACCTGCAAGCACCCTTTCATCCGCTGGCAATGGATGAAACTCAGCTGGGAAAAAAAAGAAATTGTAAAAAACCCCTCATTTGGTTTCCCTCTGCTGCCAAATTTTATACATGTAGGCTTTTTTTTTTTTTGTTAAGTTACAGCCATGCAATTCCATGGAGGTTCCCATGGGGAACACATGGCAGCAGCCTCCCTAGACAAACCCTACAGAAAAAAACAACCAAACAAAACCAAACCAACAAAAGATGGCTTGAGCATGGCTGGGGCTATGGTGACCCAAAACCATGGGGATGAGGAGCAGGAACCTGCCCTGGCCAAGCCAACTTGATATTTGAACTGCTTGCTCTCCATCTGTGCAAAGGTTCCCTTTGTAACTTTACCCAAAAAACCTTTTCTAAAACATCCCCTGCTGTAGCATCTGAGGCTACCTCCTGCCACCCATGCTCATCTTGCAGGTCCAAAAAAAAAAAAGACCCAACAACACAAAGATAATTAAAGAAATTAAAATAAAAATGAACGATCGCCCCGTAATCCTCTGGAGGAGTGCGACCGGAGGCATGCAGCCCTGCACCAACACTGTGGCTCTTTGCCCGCCTGACAGGCACAGGCAGACAGTGCACAGAGGTCAGACTGTAGTTTGTCCATTGTTTAAAACAATCCTCACACATGGCACTCAACAGTTTCTCCCTGCAGACGTAATGCAGGGAAAACTGCTACCATGGGCTCACCATTGGTTTCTCTTGTTCCTACGGTGCTGGTGAAACCAGAACTAAACCCGTGGCGTTTGGAAGTGGGGTTGAGGACCCCCTGCACCAGCTAGAGGAAAGGGGCAGCTCCAGAGGCAGAGAGAGGTACGTATGTGCATAGATACAGGGGTGGCCAGAGCAGCCACCCCCCAAAAAACCCATCTGCTATGGTGTAGCCGCACACCCTCGAGATGAACTGGAGATAACAGGCAATAGATCTGCTTCTTCCACCAGGCCCTCAGGGCTCCTCCAGACAGGTCTCCAGGTGGAAGGGGGGACACAATGGGATAGCAGGTCTTCCTGGGGGGAGGGAAGAAGCATCAGTTGGAGAGGAGCAGACCCCACAGAGTCAGTCCCTGGGTGGATGCACTGCAGGCCAGCATCTTTCAGCTCCTTGTCCATCTGCATCCCTGCAGGGTCTTCATGCTGTTGGTTCTGTTCCACTCGGCTCCCTGGCCGAACACAGAGAGGATCCCAGAAAAAAACCCAAAACAACAAAAACATCCATCGCCTTAAAAACTCTCCTGGGTTCCCCAGCAAGGGACAAGCCACGACTTGAAACAATTCCTGAAGTAATGCAGCGGGAGCCGTTGTCTCCGGGTGCAAAGCTGTGGGGTGCTGGGAACTGTTCCTACCTGCTTCCCAGAGCGTTTTATTGCTGAATGACTCAGTCACTGACGTATTATAGATTAGATTATACAATACAGAAGCATTTGCACGTATTTTATGGAAAGAATTTCCAAAAAAAGGCAACCTGGTGGATTGGGATTGTTTGTTTGGGTTTTTTTTTTTTTGGTTGGTTGGTTGTGATATTTTGGACCCTGGGAATCTGACAGGTGAGTCTTGAAATTCAGAGTGTAAAACAAAAAATTATATATATATATATATATATAAAATCAGTCAGCAGGAAATAGGCTATTTGCATGATGCAAATGAACATTTGGAGTAGCATTAGGGCATTAGGTACCCTAATTCAGTATGTTTCAGGGTAGCATTAGGTATTTACAGGTAAAAGAAGTGCTGATTTCAATCCCCCTGCCCTTCTTCCATCGTCACCCAGGAGGCCAAGGGAGAGGGGAAGGCTCCGGGAATCTCCGTGAGGCAATGAAGGCGGCTCTGCCCATCAGCTGGCTCAGGCTTTTCTCTTCCCTGCCGCAGGATTTATCCTGGACGAGCTTTCCAGCAACGACGACAAAAAAATTTAAAAAAATTCTTCCATCGCCGTCAAGTATTTTCTCTGAGACTCTTGGTGAAATAAAAAAAATAATTAAAACGTTATAAATGAGTTGAGAGAAACGTAGTAAACACCACTCTCGGACAAAACCCAGCATCGGAGAGTCCCAGCAGGTCAGCATGGGGTGTCCACCCTCCTCTGACGGCCCCGCCACAGGGAGGGATGGGCAACAGCCCCACATCCGTCCATCTGTCTGTCTGTCCTCCCCGGGGCTTTCCCAGCAAGTAAACAAAGTCCCGGCACCTCAGGATGTGCCTTGCGTTCACTGCATCCTCCAGATGAGGCGAATGATGTAACGCAAGAGGCGCAAAATGACTATCTGGGGGTTTCCCACCTGGTTATCCAAAAATCCCTGAAATGAAAAGAGGAGAAAAAAAAATTACATAAAAGAAAACCAAACAAGACTGTGGCTTTAATGTCCAGTGCAAAGCCTCACGCCTTATGCGGTGCCACATGGGTATTTCAGAGCTGTGAAATCAAGTGTTTTACAAAGAATGAAAATAAACCCTGCAACTTTGTGGTTTCCTTCACTAAAAAGCATTCTAATACCCAAAGGGTCAAAGCTGCCTGTTCCCAGACATGTCTGCCTTGAAGGTGGCTGCTCAATGGGTACCTCACATGTGGGCACAGGGGAGGTTAAAACACGGCAAAGGAGCAGTCAGAGGGTTTTAAAAGCCATGGTGTGGGAAGGCAAGGAGGAAAAAAAAATTAAAAAAAAATTAAAAATCCAAATTCTCTCAGTGGGGAGAGCACAGGGCACCACTTGCGGGGAGGATGCAGAGATTTGAGTTTAGATCACTCCAGGAGTAATCACTGCCCCTCATCCACAAAACATGGCAGCAAAACGCTCCTCCCTGGAGCAAGGGATCATGACAAAGAAAAGAAAAAGGAAGAATCACTAAAGGAGTATGTATTTTCAAGCCTTTTTTCTATGGTGAAAGAACAGCCTGGAGGTGCCCCCCTTTCTTTCTCTCCCCTGTCCCAAAGTGAGCCCATTTGGGCTATATATAGGGCAGTAAAATCAAGTCTGTGCATGCCCTGGAGAGAGAGAAATTAGGCTGTTTACAGCGATATGCAAACTGCAGTCCCCACTGCGGAGGCGTGCGGAAAGATGATGCTTCAGCATCCCCCAGATGGGTAGCCCAACCTCGTACCCCAACTTTCCACCCTGGGGCAACCCTGCATCCCATGGCATTAGGATCCCACAAGAACAGGATTTACTCACCCAGGAGCACAACGCTAAGCCCACCATGCTGCCTGACTGCCAATGCAGCACAGAACAAGAGAGAAAAAAATAAATTAAAACAAACGGCTCAGAGAAGGATGCCAAAATTAGGGTTTTTATAACCAAGAGGTATACACAAAAAATAAGACATTTTCTGTTTCCACGGGCAGCTTAGGTGTGGGCAGCCAGGCTCAGGGCACACATCAGCAACGAAGCGATGCACCCTCTGTCGGCAACAGCCTTGGCATGAAGCCGGCCTTCCGTGGCCAGAGGGTCCCGTGGCCACCTCCACTGGACCCATGAGCTTTGTCAGGACAAAGAAGGGCTGGACAGCGAGTTGCCCAATCCTTCCTGCAACAGTCCCCGGAGGGATGACATGAAGGGTGCACTGATGAGGAACGCGTGGCCCAGACCTGTCCGACAGCTCCGACCTGCCTGGCAAGTGTCGTTTTGGCAGAGCACTTAGTTCCCCATTTCTAACCTCATGCTCAAAGGGCAAACCCCAGCAAGCAGCGGAGCCAGGTGGGGCTGCCAAGCACAAACCTTGCTGGAAAGAGGTCCTACCTACCCTTCCTGCCCAAGGGCTCCAGCTCTACTGAGCCCACCTGGAGTAGCAGACCTCCTGCAGACAGAAACACCACCTTCCCATGAAGGGACAACCAGCAATTCTACAGCAATTGCATAAGTGCTCTGAAATCTCATCACTTCTGGGCACAAGAAGCAAGAATTTGTTAGGTATAAAGTGGTTTAAGGGACATGCATGACAGCCTCTGCATGTGTCATCTAGCAAGCAGGATGTGGCTGCAGAATCACTTCAGTTGGAAGCAACCTTTAAGCTCATCAAGTCCAACTGTTATCCCAGCACTGCCAGGGCATCACTAAACCACATCCCTCAGAGCCACATCCCCATGGCTCTGAAACCCCTCCAGGGATGGGGACTCCACCACTGCCCTGGGCAGCCTGGGAGAGGCCTTCACAGGCCTTGTGGGGAAGAAATTGTTCCTCAGGTCCTCTGCTAGTGCAACTTGGGTCTCTTCTCCCAAGGGACAAGAGGGAATAGCCTCAACCCCACTGGGCTCCAACATCCCTTCAGGGAGTTGTCAAGAGTGCAAAGATCCCTCCTGAACCTCCTTTTCTCCAGGCTAAACAGCCCTAGGTACCTGAGCAGCTCCTCACAAGACTTATGCTCTAGACCTTTCACCAGCTTTGCTGCTCTTTTTGGAGCTCTGCTGCCTTTTTTGGAGCTCTGCATTGTAGTTCTCCCCCTCGTTGGAAGCTCATCCACAGCACTGGGAACCCTCCTCAGCCCCCATTAAATTCTCACCCTCTTACGCACCAGGCAGCACAGATCATGGTTTTGTACATGGTTTTTGACCTGTTTTTCCCGTGTGCAAGGTCCCACACAAGGCAGCACTGAGGGAGCTGGTCCCCATGAGATAAAGTGGGGTGGACATTCCTGTTCATGACAAACCTGCTGACAAAAGGTGCTCAGAGGGCTTGTGCCTGCACTCCACATTTAAGGCATTCTGCATCATGAGGGATGAGCCTGGACGGGGCGGTTGGAGGAGGTGTTTTCTGGATTTGGGACAAAATGCAGCTTATCTCCAGTCTGTTGCAGGTCAGGAAAGCCAGAGCATTTGGAAAGAAAACTGGGCTGCTGGAGAAGCCTCCAGCAAGGTGCTGCAGGAGCTTAGCACCCATTTTTGGGAGAGCCCCTGTCTCCAGGCATTGATCCCACAGACCCTAGGAGCAGCCAGGGAAGAGGATGCAGGAGTGACTCACAAGCCAGAGAGGACAGATAGAGAGCCAAGCCGCCAACAATTCATCGCCAACACTGCTGTTGAACACACTTCTGACTCCTCTTCCCACGGACGAGCGCAAGGGCAAGTTTTTGGACTCAAAACCACATGCACAAACATGCAGCCGTCAGGAACATTCAGCAGGCAACTTACTGGCTAACAACACTGTTCTGAGAGTTCCTGTTACTTCATCACTCTGGGTTGTTTTGGGTTTGGTTCTATATATACTTTTTTTTTGCATTAGTGCCACCTATTTTTCTTGCAACACTCAAAGGTGAGAGAGTTTACAGTCTTATAAACACACAGGTTTCAAAACCATGCTGACAGATGCTTTGCAAGAAAAATAAGTTATCAGACCAAGTCTGTCCCTGTCTCTTACTTCTAATTAACTTCCATGCACGCAATCCTCAGCAGCAGGGATTTGGGAGCTGAGCACAGAAACCTGATGCGTGTTTCCCTGAAAACAGCAGTGCCAGCACTCGACCCTTGCCCAGTATCGCTCACAGAGCAGCTCTTCCCAAAAATACCCCAACACAACCAAACTTTCCCTGCCTCTCTATTTTGAGATGCTTCCTCCTCACTATTTTCAGGTCCAGTCCTGATCCAGAAAATCACTTTACGGGCCCTGGGTGCCATGAAAGATCCTGCAAAATTCCTACCTAAAGCCTCAAGCACCTGTTTAAAGGTTATTTTTAATGGAGGTAACGAAGCTGTGGCATCAGCCAACTTGCCGGCAGCACACCCCCGAGTCCAGGCGAACACAGCCACTCATGCGCATCCTCTTCTGCATCTGAGTGAAAGAAACATTCACCGCAGAACCAGTTTCCAGAGATGATTAAGCTTTTCCCTTTTAAAGACCGCGTGTAAAAGAAATGGAAAGTAAAGACAAAAAAAAAAGCAAAAGATGAAAGTTACCCTTCTTGGACAATAGGAGGCATTGAACTCATCGCCAATGCGCCGCAGCTCCTGTGCAATCCAGATTTCGGGCTGTAGATCTTCTGCTAGTGAGTGAGACTGCCACCGGGAAGCTGCACAGAACAAAGCCAGAGCATTTCACACAGGTGAGCAACAAAAAAACCCCAATAAATACTCTATTAGACTTGGCAAGACTTGATGGACTACTACTACTTTTATTATTACTGCTATTTTTCATTTTTAAATACAGTTCTCAAGAGTCGTGCGGCTGCTGGGCTGCACATGGAATGCATCACAAATGTGACTTGTTGCCTAAGATATGCATCACAAGACAAGCTTTTATTCCTTTCTATTTTCATATTATTATTAGGCTTTAAATAATTCATTTTTTCATTATAGGCTTCCCTTAGAAGCACCTCCTCTGGTGTACCCAAGCTTTGTCCCTCTATGGGAAAGCTGAGCTGCCACTCCGCAGTTTCTTTCCCTAACAAAACCTCCTCTTCCCCCTCTTCCTAAATAATCTTCTTCTCTTGCAGGCACAACAGCACCTCCTCCTCTAACCTTAAAACAAAAAACACAACTCTGTCCAGATAGTTTAACCGAATTCTCAGTCAATCCCCAAACAGTTCTGAAGTGCCCAACAGGACAAGGAAACCCTTGGTTTTGTAGTACTGACATCCACAGCTGGATTTGCATTCCAAGAAATCCCATTTCCAGCCAATTGAGAGACTTTGCAGCCATGGGAGCAGAGCAGGACACTCGCCTCTCAAACAGCATCTTCCTGCACCTCAGCAGAATATAAAACTTAGCACAAGAAAACTGGGCTGGTTTGTAAGGGGGGGGGGGGGGGGGGGGGGGTGGGAGATACTGTACTATATGGAACTATTTCAGTCTTCTTTTGAAGGAGTTATTAAAAGCCAATGTATAATCCCCCTAAACAGCCTGGGGGGGAAAGGAGCAGCCTGTGACCCAGGTAGGACCCAGACCCTGTATTGTACCTGCACTGCCACCTCCTTTGCCTCCTGCCAGCCCAAGGGCGGGATCTGAGCAAGAATTGCAGCCTTAAGGAAAAAAACACCAAAACAAAGCCAACACAAAACACACACAACAAAAACTAAACCAAAACAAAAACAAAACAACCCCACACAACTCAAGAAAAAAAAAAAACAAAACAAAAAAAACAAACCACTGCACAAAACAAGCCAGAGTGTTTTGGCACGACAGCTTAGAAGGAATCACAAGGGAATAGAAATTGCTTTTGCTTCCAATCTCAAAATATTCAAAGGATTAGTGGGGCAGTAAAAAACAAAACAAAAATTAAATAAAAGCCTGGCTCCACTCTAACTGGAAAATGCATTTCCGAGCCAAGCTCACACTGCTTGGCTCTGGGATCTGTTTTGTTTTCACGCTGTAGTAGCGCAGGAGTAGTACCCGCCGCCTGCCCAGGGACGGCCCCGGCGTATTTATTTTCCTCTCTGGTGAATGAAACGCGGAGCAGCCCTCGCGATACTCCACGCCAGCGCTCCGGGAACGCAAACAGGATTTCAGCCGGGGCGGGGCGGCCATCCGAAATCCCAACGGCAGCCGTCACCAGAGCCGGCCCTGGGCTGCCCTTCCCAGCAAGAAAGAAAATAGGGGAGATAGGACAGAAAGGTGAGAGGACACCCGGGGATGCAAGGAAAACTGCATCAGGGAAAGGTACCTTCTCCAACCTTTTACCCCCTTCTCCATCCTTTCCATCACTTTCTCCATCTTTTCCCCTCCCTCTTCCCCATCTTTTCTCCTCCTTTCTCCATCTTTTTTGCTCCCGTTCACCCTCCCTTCTCCCCCTTCTCCATCCTTTTTAACACCTTCTCTATGTTCTCCATCCCCTCGTCCATCTTTTTTTCCACCTTTCTCCATCCTTCCCCCTGCCCCCTCTATCTTCCCACCCCCATCTCTTCCCTAGTTTCCTCATCCTTTTCCACCCCCTTCTCCATCCTTCTTCCTCCTGCCCCAGCATCGCACCCAAGAGCTGATGTGCTCAAGAGATGAAGGCTGGGGTTCGTGGCTGAGAGCGAAATCGGGCTGAGGTTTTCAGAAAGGACTTTCTGTGGTGCTGCCAAACAGCATCGTCAAAAGGGTCCAGTCATAACTGGTCCAAAAACCAGTCAGAGGTGCTTTCAGGGGGGAGGGGAGGGGGGGCCCCCAGTCATACCGCAAGTTGGCACCCAACAATGACAGCGAGACTGCTGCCATAGGGATGGGGGCAAACTAAGAGGCCAACAAAACTCCTGGGTTGTCTGCACCTTGCTCTAGCCGACAGGATGCTCCAGCCATGGACCAGCACAGCAATGCTGCCTTCCTTGCTTAGAAGGAGGGGGAGGAACGAACAAAACCAACCCCAAACTGCACCTCCACTCCCTGAGCTTGGCCATCTAAGCAGCTTCAGACGAACCACGCACAAAGCTCAGCAAGAAAACAGCAGCAGCTCCAAAATGAGAGCAACGGGAACACCACCAGCTTCTCGGCTGAAGGGTTCCCACCTAATTCACCCACTACACCTAGAGGATCCCTTTCGTGGGCATTGAGAGGTTCACACTGCTGCTCTCCCCTCTTCCACAGCACAGGAAAATACACTGGGATTGAAACAGCACCAGGAAAACCTATTTGCAGAGCACTTGCATGAACCCACTCCTCACACAACCCAGACCCCCACATGCAAACCTTCCCATGCCTTGAGACAGAGCTGCTCTTTCCATGAAACACCAAGAAAATTATCAAAGACTTAAAATACTGGTCTGAGGGTCACAAAACTCGACCAAAGGATGGGTCTTGAGTGACTTTATGATAGGATGCCATGCTCTTCTGCAAAAGCAAGCTCCTCTTCTTCCTCCCGGCACAGATGAATAAACTCACCCCTGCTCATCCCAAAAGCATCTTCGAGGATTCACCAATCAACCTTCCCACCCCCCTTCTGAGAACAACCCCTTGTTGCTTTCATGGAATCTCAGTATCCTTCTGGTTGGAAGAAGACCTTCAAGATCATCAGGTCCAACCCAAAAAACGGTTTCAGAGGTGGCCGACTGTACCCCCTTGCACCGTCAGAGAAGTAAGACAACCCGAAGCACGGCAGACTGCCACCGCCCACACCAGGAACAACCCTTCCTCCAGCAATCAGCCCTCACTTGCACAACCAGAGGCATCCCGCAATTCCCCGGGCCACCTCCACCTTTTTTGTCTGGCAGCTTAATTATTATTTGGGCTGTCGCCACCGAAAACTTCAGGGAAGATTTTATGAGGTTCAGAAGAGGCAGCTTCAGGGCACAGCACAGAGCTCACTTTGCTCCACCAGCCTTGGACAGAGTTCACTGCTGCCCACAGGAGAGGCTGAGAGCACCTATCGCACACAGACCGCTTCTGCTTACAGGAAATGTCTGTTTATTATTATGATGATGATGATTATTATTATTAAAGGTCACTTGCTTACGCCTTGAGTGGCTCTCCATCTCTCAGCCTGCAGCCCAACCGCAACAGATAAAAATCAGCACGTTAAAAACACAACAACAACAAAAAGATACCCTTTGCTTCCTTGCAGAGGGACCAGCCCGTTTCCGCACGGAAAAACCTAGTGGCACGCATCCGGCAGGACACCACTACGGCATGGGGACCAAAGGCAGAGCCACAGCCCCTTCCCAAGCCCCTCAGTTGGGGATAAAACAGCTCCACAGATCCACGCTCCCAGCTTTTAAGCATAGCCAAGGGTCTTGTTTAAATAGCTTGAGTGTTTTCCATTTGCTTGTAGCTTTTTAGGATGATGCCCCTGGCAACAATAACTGAACAGAACCAGAAGTTCAACATCCTACAGTGAAGCAAAAAGCAGCTCAGAAAAACAAAATCAGGAAAACTTTGGTTTCTTCCTGGAGCAATAAAAAAAACCCAAACCCCAAAAAACAAAACACCAAACCAAGCCCCAAACCCTAAAAGTCACTGGCTGCAGCTCTCCCTGACGAGGAACTCCAGCATCCTTGCGCCTGGCTGGGCCACGCATGTTTGGGTTGTGAAACTTGCATTAAACTGTAATTACAGCAATAATGTCAGAAAAATCTTTCCTAAGGGCATATTACAGTAAGCCCTCCGCAGCTGTAACCACAGCCATTAACTAGGAATAAAAAAAACAAAACAAAACACATCTAAACAACAAAAATGATGTTCTGATCATGTAAAGCTTGGAGTCGATGTCTGTTATCCCCCACAGAGCACTGCCGATGCTGTGCCTGCCTCAGTCCCATCTTCCCCCAGTTTCACCCAGCAGAAGTCAAAAGGCTTCCTCCAACTTAGGGGAATTCATGATGAGATAGGAAAGTCCATTGCAGGATGGCTTGAGCAGCTCCAGCAGGCACATTTTCCCCACCGCTAGAGGCTTCCAACCAGGCTTTACCTGGCAAGCCACATATAAACACCCGCCTGACCGCCCCCGCATTCGGGGCTCACCAAAACTGGGGGGGGGGGGGGGGGGAGCAGCCCTAGCACATAGGATGCTGCATGGCTCATGGAAGGAGAAATGGTAGCAAAACAAAAACTGAGTGACGAGTCACTTACCTCGCACAAACCTTGGCAAAAAAGCAGCGCAAAAAAAAAAAAGCCCTGCGAGGAATCGGTCCCTACTAGGAAGCAGATTAAACAACTTCGCTCCCTCCTCCGCAAGCAGGGACTGACCCATCCCGGAAAAGAATAAAAATAATAGTAATAAAAAGCATTGGACGAGGGGGTGTTCCCCAGCAGCACATTTGCTCCGCGGGCCTGGCCAGCTTGCAAAAATCCCACACCCCTAGCTGCCCGGGCGAGCAGCCAGCCCACCAACAGCTCCAAAGCAGCCACATTTGTCACAAATCAGCTGGCTTTGCCCTACATCGGCCAGGCTGCCCACCAAGAGCCCCGAAGTGACCAAGTTGCCCTGCAAGAGTCCCGAATTGGCTGTATTGCCTTACATCACCCGAGTCACCCCCCAAGAGCTCTGAAGCAGATATTTGCCCACCAAGAGCTCCAAGCCAGTCAGGTCACCCCAAATCAGCTGGGTCACCTGCCAAGAGCCCCGATGCAGACAGGTTGCCCTGAATCAGCCAGGTGACCCACCACCAGCCCCCACACGCCCCGCAGATTGTCCCGCCAGGACCTTGAGCCGGTGCCAGGGCATTTCGCAAGCGCGCCGCAGGTACGGCGGGCGCTGGGGCAGGGCTGCAGGCGGGGAGAGTGTCATCGCAGGGGTGCTCAACCTGCTGTTGGTACCCCGAAAACCTGGGGGTGGGATACAGGAGGTGCCACCAGCTACAAAAAGGCCATGTTCCGAAAGAAAAACCCCAACGCGGCAAGAAGTAAAAGGTGTCAGTGCCTGGCATGGGGTGACAACAGGGAGCCCCGTGGGATGGTTTGCGGCACCCTAAATGCCGCAGCGCCCCCGGTCCCGCGTCCCACCCCCCCCCCCCCCCCCCCACCTTACCCATGGCGCTGAGGCAGTGGCTGAGGGCCTGGCAGGGCGGGCTGGGGGTCTGCGTGGCCTTGTCGCAGCTGAGGGGCGCGGGGCTGCGCTCGGCGTCGAAGGAGAAGTACCCGCTGGAGGAGCGCGACAGCAACGGCGACCTCCGCACGAAGATGAAGAGCGGGGAGCGGGTGGCGAAGGGCCCGGGGCTGGCCGGGGCTGCCCGCGGCGGAGGCCCCGCCGCGGCGGTAGCGGAGGAGCCGGGCAGAGCGGCGGGAGCGCCCGGGCGCAGTTGCTGCGCGGCCGGGCCCGGCCCCTCCACCGCCGGCAGCCTCCCGCCCTCGCCGCCGTCGCGTTGAGCCTTCACCTCAGGAGGTTGCTTGGCCATCGGGGCTGCCTGCGGAAGGGCGAACGGGAACGGCATGAGGAGCGGAGGAACCACCGCCGCCGCCGCCACCGCCGCCGCCGGCCGCCCCGGCCCGGCCCCTCCCGCCCCCCCGCCCGGCCCCATTGTTCTGCCGAAAGTGCTGAGGCGGCAGCTCCGCGCTGCTGCGCGGCCCCGACCCCGCCACCGCCACCCCCCCTCCTCCGCTCTCCTCCCTCCTCCCCGGCCCCCCGCTCACGGTGCTGTCCCCACCGGCTCCGGCGGAGAGCCCGGCCGCGGGATGAGCGGCGGCGGCGGCCCTGCGCCTGCGTCTCCGCCTCGGCGGCTGCTACTGCTGCCGCCGCCGCCGTCCCCGCCCCGTGTTTACAGCGCCCGCATCGCACGGCCCGCCCTGCCCGCCCGCCCCCGGCCCGCCCCGGCCCGCCCCGGCCCGCCCCGCCCCGGCAGGGCCGGTGAGCCGGGAGGGCGAGCCGGACGGAGCTACGCGGCCGCGGGCGCTGCCCCGCTGCAAACGCCGACCCGGCACCGAGCGCCCCGCGGAACTGTGCACTCGCACCCTGGCACAACGCCCCGTGCGCGCACCTCCACAGCCCCCCTTGCACTCTGCGCACCCTCCTCACGTTCACAGCCTTGCACAACACCCCCTGCGCTGTGCGCACACCTTCTTCACCCGGTCCCCCGTGCACTACGTGCTCACACCTTCACATCCCCCCTTTGCACTCTGCACTGACACAGTTACACCTTCCCCTGCACTGTGCTCTTGCACCTTTACACTCTTCTTAGAGTCATGCTCTTACACAATCCCCCTCTCCCTGGGTCCACACCTTCACATACCCCCCCTTGCACTCTGCATTCACACCTTTATATACACCCTCTTGCCCTGTGCACACACACACAAACTCCCCTTGCACTGTGGAAATACACCCCTCCTGCACTCACACCCTTATGCTCTTCCCCCTTGCACTCTGCATTCACACCCTTACACACCCCTCCTGCATGCACCCTCTTAACCAACCGCCCTTGCACTCTGCACTCACACCTTTACACCATGAACCACAGGCACACCCCTTACATACACACGCTTGCTCCGTGCACACACACCTTGCACACCGCTATGCGCACCTTGTTGCACACCCACCATGTGCGCACGCCTTACACACTCCATGCGCTGAGTGCGTAAGCCTGACATCCACGGGCTTTCTCTGCACACACGTTACACATGCCTGTACACAGCCTCTTGCACACACATCCCTTTGCACGCTCACAGCCCCTTGCACACACACTCCACTAGTGCACCACGCACTCCCCTACCTCTGCCCCCTTAAAAAAACCCTCCCCTTGCACCCTGCAGATGCCCCACTCTTTGCACCACCTGATGCAACCCCCTGCACCCCTTGCGCTGTGCACACACGCTGACACACACACGTGCACAACCCCCTGCCCTGCTCCCACCTCAGCACCAGGCAGTGGGTGCTCACTGTCCCTCCCACTGTCCCGAGGCCAGTGACCCCTGCAATCAGTGTCACCCAGCAGCACCCAATTTTACTGTGGAAGAAAAAAAAATACAAACCAACGAAACATCAAAAAAAAAAAACCCTGAAGCCGCCAACGCTGGCAGGCTCCTTTGCGATATGTTTTGCATGAACAATCACAATATTATTTTGTGGTGACTAACTCAAACCTGCGCCCTGGCAGCCGGGAGCTGTCGACCACAGCTTCCTCCGGCCCCATCGCCCTCGCTGGGGAGTGAGATGCGGCACGGAGAGAAGAAATGTCTTCCCCAAAAGGGTTGTGAAGCCCTGTCCCAGGCTGTCTGGGGCAGTGGTGGAATCCCCATCCCCGAAGGGGTTTCAAAGCTGTGGAGATGTGGTGCTGAGGGACATGGTTTAGTGGTGCCCTGGCAGTGCTGGGGTAATGGTTGGACTCAATGATCTTAAAGGTCTTTTCCAGCCAAAATGATTTTATGATTCGAAACCACATCCCTACTGTGCAAATGTTGACTCACGTGTGAAGCCCAAGGACAGCGTCTGCTTCAACATTCAGCCCTTGTGTGAGCTCAGCTCTGCAGGGAAGGACCTGTAGGTCCTGGTGGACAACAAGTTCACCATGAGCCAGCAACATGCCCTCGTAGCCAAGAAGGCTAGTGGTCTCCTGGGGGCATTGAGTGTGGCCAGCAGATCGAGGTTCTGCTCCCTCTGCCCTAGTGAGGCCACCTCTGGAGTACTCTGTGCAGTGCTGAGTTCCCTAATTCAAGAGAGACAAGGAACTGCTGGAGAGAGTTCAGCAGAGACTCCAAAGATGCTGAGGCACCTGGAGCATCTCTGTGTCCAGGAAGGGCTGGGCAACCTGGGGCTGTTTAACTGGAGAAAAGCAGCCTGAGAAGGGATCTGATCAGTGCTGATTGATAGCTAAAGGGCCCCTGGGGATCAAGAGGATGGGGCCAGGCTCTTGTCAGTGGTGCCCAGTGACAGGACAAGGGGAAATGGGCACAAACTGGAACCCAGGAGGTACCACATGACCAGGAGGAGAAAATTCTTTGCTGTCAGGGTGCCAGAGCCTGGACCAGGCTGCCCAGAGAGGATGTGGAGTCTCCTTCTCTGGAGACATTCCAAACCTGCCTGGACACTGTGATCCTGGGCCCCCTGCTCTGGGTGACCCTGCTGGAGCAGTGGGGTTGGACCAGATGATCTCCAGAGGTCCCTTCCAACCCCCACCATGCTGGAATTCTGTGAGGCCATAAACACCCTTAGAAAACCACAGATGACCAACACTTTTGCTGACTCCAGGGATGGCTGGAGACATTCATCTTCCTCCACTGGAAGGGAGGGAGTATTATCAGGGAAATGAAAATAAGCCCCTGGAGAAACCTTGAGGAAACCTAGCAAAGCTGTGCTGGCTGAGATCTCAGCTAGCAGCCTGTGGTGCCTGGGGACATCTTGTCCCACAGCTGCCACCATGAGGGTGTGCCTTTATCAGCTGAGGACGGGCCGCCCCTATCCTGCTGCTGCCACCAAGGCCACTGACACTGTCAAGACAGGCTGCAAACCTTTGGGAAACCATCTCTGGTCCCATCCGGCCTCAGTGGGGCTCATTAGCCCAAACGCCTCCTCCTTGCCACTGATGAGGTCGCACAGCGCTCGAGCACCTGGATGATAAATGTGCTCTGGCTCCTGGGATGACCTTGCTCTCCATGATGGATGCTGCTCTGTCTGCTGGTGCTGGCACCACTCTGCCACCATCCCTTTCTCTAGCTGGTTTGGAGAGAGCTGGGGCCACCTTCTCCCAGAGCCTTGCACTGGGCTTGTAAACCATCACTTGCAGCAGGTCCCAGGGCTGAAACCCCCATGTCCAGCCCCAAAAGCTTGTATTGGTCTGACACACTGGTCCTGCCTGCTGCTGGAGCATCTCTGGCCATCCTACCAGCAGCGACTCCAGCTCTGGCAGCTCGGTTCCCATTCCCTTTGCACCTCTCTGATGGGATGGGAAGGAAAAGGAAACATGCAGGAAAAAACTAGCAGCAAATTAGGCTTGTGTCTCCTTCAGCCCTCTGGCAGTGGTACCTGTGGCTCTGTGAGGGACCACCTGTTTCCTGAGTGCTTCCCCTGGGATTCAGGAGCCACCTGAGGCTTTGCCCCCCTGTTGGGGACCATGGAGCATCCCAGGGGACCCTGTGGGCTGTGGCAGAGCTGGGGGGGGGGGGGGGGGTTCATTAACAGAGGCACTGAGGCTGCGGGGGGCACGGGGCTGATAGGCAGATGCTGTGTCTATTTTCTCCTGGTTCATTTTGGTTTCTGTGTGGGTGGCTCATGTGAACAGAAAGGTGATGGGGAAAGCATTGTGCGAGAGCTGCCTGTCCTTTCAAACACCTAAATTTAAGCCGGTGATTTCAGTGTGCTCGCAGGGCTCATGTGTGCCCATGATTTTTCGGAGAGTCATGACTGCTGCCAGCTCCAACCCCCTCTTTGTCCGAGCACATTTTTCCCCCATGAATCACAGCATCGGCCTCCTGGAACAAATCTGTTTCGACTTTGTCCTCATTCCTATTGTTGTGAACCACCTCAGAGGTATTTGCACCAAAGCCACGTCTCAAAGGTCACCTAATTTTGGGCAGCCTTGCATGGCACTCATCAGTGGACACAGATGGAGAGAAATGGAATCTACAAATCCTTCTCCCACTGCCACCTTGGTCCCCACAGCATCCATCCCCCAGCCCCTTAGGGATGCTGTGTCACAGGTGCCACATCTCAGCCTTTGTCCCACAGCACCAGTACACACCAACAGCCAATTAGCAACGCTCCCTCAGGACCCGCTAGCATCTGTGTTGCAGGATGCCATCAGCCATCAGGCACTTCCTTGGCTCCCAAATGGAAATTAGAAGGGAGGAATGAGAGGGGAGGTGGAGAAGGATGAATAACAAGGGTGGTGGTGATCCTGTGAGACCGCTGTGGCATCCTGGTCCCCCAGAAACAGCCAGTGCTGGTACCCAGCCCTCTGGCTGTGCCATCCAGCAGATTGTCACCAGGAAGCATGCAGGGAGGAGGAATGGAGGAGACGAGGTGGTTACTGGCAGAGGAGGAAGGACCCCATATACTCCCATGGAGATGAAAATCCCCAGTATTGCAGAGAAAAATCACCCCCAAAACACACCCCACCCCACTCCCCCCAGCAACAAGCACCTGCTCACCAAACCTTTTTTTAACCGTACAACATATCAACGGAAAGAAATGATGACTTCTTCTCCTTCAACCCATTGTGATAAATGTTATTTCACTCAGCACTGGCAGATAAAATCAAGTTTAAGCCACATGCCTTAAATACGAGGCTTTATCTGAGACGGGTTTGGAGCCTGACCTTTACTGTGCTTTCTGCCGAGTGCTGACAGTTTTCAGCACCGGGAGGAGCAGCAGCACCCGAGATGCCTCCGAGGTAACAGGAGGACCAGGAAAGAAAAAAGAGGAAGGAGAAGAGAAGGTTTTCTTGGCATGGGCGGGGGGAGGTGGGCTGAAGAGGTTCAGGGATGGACAGACTGCCTACTGGAGCAAGACAAGTGGGTGGCACACGTGGGCTAAGGCAGCCGGCACCAGGCAGGCAGCTGGGCACAGATGTGGTGAGAGATGCTGTGGGACATGCACCAAGCTGCCACCAGGCTCAGGCACCTGTGACTGATGTCACTGGGTGCCAAAAGAGCCCCAAACCATGCCCCTCCTGACCCCTGTTCTACCTAAAGGGTGACTGTTGGAGTGACCAGGTATCCTGTTCCCCATGCCTCGAGTCCACAGCCCCCATAACAGGCAGTGACCAAACCCAGCTCCTCCGCATCCCAGGTCAGCATAGAGCCATGAATTTAGAATAAACAAACTAAAATAGAGCCACTACTCCTCCATCAGTTTGCTCCACGTTAATAGGTGGCACCATGAACACACAAAGGTTTATATATAGAGTAATTTTAAATATATGTATATGTGTTTGCTAAAAAACATCTAAATCCCCTCTATGTGGGATGCAGCTACTCTTCACTCATCCACAGTGGTGATGGTGACGGACCAAAAGCCAGTCCCTCACCAGCAGAGTCTTCTGGAGGCAGTGGCAGCTGAAACCAGTCCTGTTGTGATGCAAGTGGTCCCTGGATCAAGACTGGGGCTTCCCTTGGAGGTGTGTTGCTTGGATTCACTGCTCGCCTGAGGCAATTTATTATCTGGTTCATGGGTATTTCCAGCTGTGTGAAGCAATTTCTTGTTCTTAATGACACTGAGTGACAGTGCCTTGGGTGATATCAGTCCCTCACCTGGACAGGAACCAGGACTGCTGCTTCATTAGCATGTGTCTAATGAGTGAGGAGCCTGCAACTTTTAACAGTCTCAAACCTACTGTTTTTAATGGTTTAAATACTGCACTTAAAAAATTTGGCCTCGGCCAAGCAATGGTAGGGAGACATTGCCAGCATCGAGGACTCAGCCAAGGTTACTTGGGGACAAGCTGCCAAGAGCAAGTGATGGAGGACCTGGGCAAGAGCAAGCCTCAGAACTCAACTCACCACCAAGGCATGGCACTGGCAAAGGTTGAAAAAGGAGTAAACTTGGGTTTGCTGCAGAAGAAAAAGTGAGCCACCCACGCGCCAGGAAATCTCTCCTCTCCGTGTGGGTGGTGGGGGCCCCAAGATGAGTTATCTCTAAAGGGTGACTCTGGGGATACCTAGAGATCTTCATCAGAGTGGATTCAGCACACACTGAGAAGGAAATATCACTGTCAGCAGCTGGGGCTTTGGGCTTGTGTATTGTTGGTTGGGGTTTTGTTTGTTTGTATTTTCAAAGCTTTTTAGTTTTAGCAGTTCATTGCAAAATTGGTTAGAAAAGAGGAGCCTCCCTCCCTCCGATGGTTTTAGACTTTATCCCTCTTGCTTCCTTGTGGGATTGCTCGTGCAAGGGGAGGGCAGGAGCTAGCAGCCCTAGTTACCATAGAGAATGATGTGAAACTCCTACACCCACGCGAGCTCCTTCTCCACTGACATTTAAGCTCCACACTTTTCAGAGCAGTGTATGAAGCTGCATTATGAGATGAGGAACTAAATATATATATTTTTTCATGATATATATATAAACACTTGAGCCTGACAGTGAACAGCTGGTCCCAGAATTAATTTGTAAGAAAATAAAACAGGGCAGGGGGAGATAAAAAAAAGCAACCCCATCACTGAATGTTTATATTTCCACCAGCTACAAGGTTTCTCCAGCTGATCTGCCTCACCCTGCAATATGCTGCAGCTGACTTGTGAAGCAGCTGCTTCATTTCAAAACCTGGAGTCTTTTCTGTACATTGCAGAGAGCCTAACAAGAGGCAAGGGTAATGCGAGACATACTTGCCATAAAAGCAGTCAGAGGAGCCCCAGCTGGGGGGAGCTGATGAACCCAAGCCATCTGTCCCCAGCAGTAGTGAGCCCAGCTTCCCTACCCTTCCTCGAAGAGGGTGCCCAGTCTTTGGATAAACAGCCCCAGGGCTCTCAGCCTTTCCTTAACAGAGAGATGCTCCAGTCCCCTCAGCATCCTTGCAGGCTCTGCTGGACTCTCTCCATTAGTCCCTTTTCTCTCGAACAAGTGAGCTCAGAACTGGACCAAATAATCCAAAAGTGGCCTCCCTAGAGCAGAAGGGGAGGAGAATCTCTCTGGACCTGCTTGATACCTCCTTCATGCACCCCAGGAGACCATTTGCCTTCTTAGCCACAAGAGCACTTTACTGGCTCCTGGGCAAGTGGTTGTCCACCAGCACACCCATGTCCTTCTCTGCAGGCCCTTTTTAAAGCTGAATAATTTAACCAGAGGAAAAAAACCAAAAAACTGAAACACAGTTGAGAGAGGGATATTTAGGAAAGTCTGTTGTTTGTCTCCCTCGTGTGGATAGATGCACAAGTAAACATACTCTGCCAACCTCGGTTTCCTTCAGCCTAGAAGCTCCTGAGAGGTAGAACAGGAGGGTTATGGACATGGGAGTCCCAAACACCAAAGAATCAAAATAGGGGTACTGTGAGTGCTGTTGCTCATCTGTGCTTTTGTCTCATCAACGACTCAAAACAGCACTTCGCGTTCATTAGTGACTTGCAGTGTCTGTTGTGGAAGAGACTATGGAAAACCTGTCCTCCTTAAAACAGGCTTTCCCCCCCCCCCCTTACGAACACACAATATTATGATGACTTTCTACAGTTCCCACACCTCCCAAGCTGGAGGAGTTAACAAGTAAATTTAGCATCATTTTCTCCCCAGAAAAGGACAGTATGATGCAAGTTCTCATTCCTGATGTTTACCCTGAGAATGTTTATTTCTAAAAGGAGTTATTACAAAAAGATTTCACATCAATAAAATGCCAGTCCTCAGGGACTGTGCAAACAAACCGCTCATTTTCGTGACCGCTTGTGTTCTATGAGCAACACAACGAGCCTGTTCCGAAGGAACTTTATTTCCTTTGCATATGACTTGCAAAATAAGTCCTTCAACATTTTGCGCAGTGCTCCTAGCGAAGGCAGGTGGTGGCAGTCGGGGATGTTCAGCATGCTCTCAAAGAACTCCTTCCACAGCTCAGCATTGGCAAGCCTGCAAAGAAACGGAGCATCAAAAATAATTCTAAATTCAAGCTGTTAAAAGACTTTTTCCTGTATTTATGCTGTTCCCTCCCCAGTCGGAGCCTGGGGCGACGTCAGGCATCACTGTAACCCTGCGCAGCTTCCGTTGCAGCAGACCGCTTAATGAACCAGTGGGATTTTTCCTCGTTAGCTGTCGTTTCCTCCTCCCAGGCAGCCAGAAGCTGCGGACACCACGCAACTCACCACATGAACTACTGAAACGTTTCCTGTGCATTGAGTGGTGGTGAATTCCCACGCACTGAACACCCGCAGCAGTTCTTAGGGCATCAAGTAGTAAGTGCAAGTAACACTAAAAGCTGTGACAGAAACCAACCTCAAGCAAAGCTGGTACTAGCAATGCATCTTACTAGACAAGGTTTTGATAAGCTGTGACACCAACCTTCTAAAGGCTCCCTCAGGCTTCCAGATACCATTTTCCTTCTTCACTTGCATGTAGGAACCAAAGAGCATGCAGTAGACTGTTGCTGCAATGCCAAAGTAGTCTGTCTAAAAAGAGTATACACAAGTTTCATATTAAAAAAATAACTAAAAAACCTATCAAGACCACTAAAAATTGGATGAAAAAATACCCTGTGGAGCCAACAGGGCAAGCTCTATAAGAGGGTTCATGTTCTTTAAATCAGGATCATGTTTTTAAAGCAAGTAGCTGAACCCACACTGATCTACAACAATCTGCTACCTGGTAGTTCCATGGCTTCTGCGTCAGCATTTCAATACACTGAAATCCAGACGTTTCACACTTTGCTGTAAACATTGTTCCTTCAGGAAATAGTTTCATGTCGATGCTCTGGCCCAGGTCAATGAGCGTCAAGCCATGAGACAGACCATCTATGTCACACGTATCATTGTCCAGAAACCTTCAATCATGACAAGAAGTGATCATGTAAGTATCAAGGCTATGACATCATGAGGTGCTGCCATCTCAGGAAGCAAAGGAAAATACTTGCCTTTCTCCAAGGATGAAGTTGTCAGGTTTAATGTCACCGTGAATGATTTTGCAGCTGTGGAGCTCTTCTACCATATAAAGAATTTTTACAGCAAAGTAGATGACAAGTGCTTGAGGCATCACCTTCTCTGGAAGCTTTTTGTAAATATTTATGGCATTCTGTAAGCAAAAAGATGGCGAAGAACCATCAGCTACACAGAAACAACTTGATACAGATTACAGGTCCCTGTACAGAATACGTTTGCAAGGAAGGTGCATCAGATGCAGAGCAGAGGGGACATCTGAATCCTGTAATTACTAATAAAATAAAATAAAATTCCAGACCACAAGCTGGTCACACTTACCAGCAACGTCCCATAGTTGTAGAGCTCTCCAACTAAAATGCTTCCATTTTGAAAGAAGTGGGCAGAATAGAAGCGGATGTAGAGATGGTGAATACTCGGATTGAGCCTTTCCACCAGTTGTGTTGCTATGTAGAACTCCCAAGGGTTGGCAGGCTTCTGGACCTGCAACCAAGATGTTGATTTACTGGAAAAATTCATTAGCATTAAAGGCAGGAGGAGTTCTTGTGTTGGGTTTTCTGGATTTGTTTTTTTTGGTTTGTTTGTTGGTTTTTTTTTTAATGTCAGACTAGGCATTTTTCCTCTTGACCAAATAAGATACTTATATCTACAGTAATAACCTCAGGTTGATAACATTAGTCTTCTTGAATCGAGACTTCAATCGCACACCACAAATCCATTCTGGCTTATATCCTCTTTAGTGTCTTTAAAACACTAATCTTTACACAACATCCACGTTTCTGCTGGTAATACACATTTTGTGTCAGAGAGAAGGAAGGCTTTTGAAGTCAGAACAGGAAAAACCTTCTGATTCCCACTTCGTTTCCCTTGCTACGCTGAATACCTGATGCTCCAAAAAAACCCCAAACCAACAAAACCCTTAAATCCTTTTACATACTAGAAAGCTGTTGGTTAAGATGTTAAACTACAAAGATTTTTGCTGAAAGATTAAATGTCATGGAGAAGATCCAGACAGATTCCAGAGGTAGACCTGATGTGGAGAGGCTAAGCGGGGGTGTGTGAGCTCAACCACGCTTCAGCCAGCCTGCAGCGACTGTACACAGGGCCCTCTGGGCCAGCAGCAGATGCAGGGACGTGTGACCTCATACAACCCTCTGGCCTTGGCTGACCTCGCAGTTGCACAGACTTTCCTTTTGGCAGCAGCTCTGCAGTAAACACATGCTCCCATCTGTTGCTCATTCCTGCGCTGAAGCAGACAGGGCAGAGCAGAGAGGGAGCTGCTCCATCTACAGTCACCACCACGACAAGTGTTTTTATTAATAAAACAGCACTGGAGAGGTGTCACCCAGCTAAGCAGATGTAACAGCCAGCTGCCACCACACAGGCTGGCTGCACAGAGTGCAAAAAAGCTTGTGGGCATGCACCTGGAACAAAGGGCAGCCCCAATTTTATCATCAATCCACCTACGTTTTCATCTACTGCAGACTAAGAGCGCTTGCACAGGCGGCTGCCTCTGTTCAGCCTAGCTCTGTCAGTCTTACTCCTTAGGCCTCTTGTGACTACTTTATAAGGGAGAGATGAAGAGGCAAGTCAAGTTGGGAGGATACATCACTTCCCACACAAGAGGAATCAGACATCACAGCACTCAACCCACACAAGGCTTTGAGGATAGGCCAATACGCTTTACTTCATATTTATAACTAAGAACTCAGCAGAATACACCCAGGGTAGGTGTCATTACTCTAAAACTCACAAATGTTCCAGTAGAGCTATTCCAAATCAAGGCTCCTTACCTTGAAAATTACTTTCTGATTGTTTCTAGGGTTGCTTGCATCCAGAACAGAAGCTTGATAGACTTGGGCAAAAGCTCCCTCTCCGACCAAGCAGTCCATGTGGAAGGAGCTGGAACCTTGAAGAGATTTATCAACACTTAAGTCCTGCTTTTGAACTTCACAGAAGACAAAACCAAAAAACTCACTGCTTGCAGATTTCACATCACTACTCAGGGAAGTGAAAAAACAAAAAAGCCAAAAGCACCAGCCTGTATAAATTATTGCTTTAACCCTAGTGCCAGATTTCCTCTACAAGTCTCTTCTTGCTTGTCAGCCTTTCCAGACGAGAGAGACTGTACTAAGCCTGGACAACAAGAGGGCTATGAAATGCCACATACTAAAAACCAGTGTTTCTATTTTAGTCTGTCTCCCTGGAAGTAATCAAATTCCAAAGTGCACTCCTTAAAAAGTAAACAGTAATGTTTAAGTCATACAAGTATGTTGCAATGACTGTTGTACAGCTTTTGTTGACATGGGACGGCTGCTCTACACAAAGTCTGAGAGTCATGTCACAGATTACTAGGAAAGGGGAACAAGGAAAAGCCCCTACTCAGAATGTCTAATTAAAAGTGCTTATGCTAAAAAACCCAAAACAAACTAAACAACAAATCCCCAGGTCTCATCAAATTTAAATCCGAGGTTTAGATAATCGGGAAGCCATCTGGATATACATGCAATATATATATTCAACTACTAAATTGAATTAGAGAAAAAAATACTTGTTTCTCCCAGAAAAACCTGAAGAAATACTTTAGAGGGAAATATTTGCAAGTATCTCTTACCCAGCAGGAGCTCAGCTTTCAGTCTGATGGGAGGAAGAGCAGTTTTCCATTCAAAGTAGTTGGCATAAGTGTGAAGTGGTTTGGGAAGCTCTGATAAGAATTTGCAAATCAGTTCCTTATCCCAAGGGTTCTCAACAAGGACTTAATGGAAAGAAGAAAATTATTTGAGCTATAAGAAAAGTGGCATTTCAAAGGGGCGACAAGCTTATACTTGGATGATTGTCACTGATTTAAAACAAAACAAAAAACCTCAACATAAAAATCAAAGAGGCGTAAGATAAATATTCCTTAATCTTGACAATCCAGATTTTATAAACATGTCTTCCCTGTTAAAGCTGCCCAGACAGACAGATGCTTCTGAAGTATTTGGGTATCAGCTAGCAAAGAACCCCTGGGGACTCCCGAGTACTCCTCTGCTTTACAGCATCTTTGGTATCACACAACACAGGTATAACCCACACTTGTCCAAGGAGATCTCCTTGCAAGATCCACAAGACCGTTCACTCACTGCAACAACCACCTTCATGCTGGAATACGTGAACAGGAACACGACACTGCTCTGGTCTCAGATTTGACAGAAAAATAAATAAGCCATGCTCTGTACCTCCAGCTGCAACACTCTGGGCTGTCCTCTCCTGCCCAGTTCCAAGCAGTCTTTTATGGAAAGTCTTGTCCACCCCAAGAGAGGAGGAATATTCTGTTCTGCTTGTGGCAGTCTGCTCAGGTAATCTTTGAGAAACAGCTGTAGCAATTCCTTGAATCCCATTTCCTTGCTTCAAGACATTTCCTTGAAGCTCTCCTTGTTCTGAAACGTGTTCAAGAGCAGGGCTACATATTTAAAACAAAATATTAATTGACACAGTAGCTTTGCATCTTCAGTATGCAAGAATATGTCAAACGTTCGCACTTGTAACCTTAGCCATAACCAACATTAAGGTGACTACAATGGGCATTTCTGAAGAAAATAAGATCTGGTCATATCGTGCTGCCCATAGTCCAATAACTTCCAAGTTATCAGACAAAGTTCTGCCAATACTGGGGGGAAAAAAAAAACCAGTAGTATTTTTCTGCACACTATTAAAACTCAAATTGAAAGTTAACTATCCAGAAAACACATCAGAAAACTGAAGTCATAGTAGCATTTTTAGGAGCATTATCACCATATCCAGATTCATTTAATACCGCAGAGTGCCAAGACATACACTAAGCAGAGTCCGACTGACACAAATATGTCAGCTGTAGATTAGCTGGAAAGCTTGCGTGGTGAGGAGCACTGCAGACCTGCCTGTTCCAGCATAGATTTGCCCAGCACTGACAAATCTCAGCAAGTCATGACGTACCTTAACTTCTTAGTTTTTGCCTGCTTGTGCAGTTCTTCAGAAAACTCCAAATCCATTTGCGGCAAGTCATCCTTGCAGGCTGAACAAGGAGAATAGCAACAATAGGAGATGTTTGTTTTCCACAAAGGCAAGCACATTTAGCGTATCCTTACCAAGACAAAAAGATTAAGTCACACTGAAGCTGTTAAAGCTGCTCAGGTATCACAGGAACTAGAACTGAACAAGCCTATTTAAAAATTTAGAAATAAAAGCTTCATTTCTCTGGGGAGAGTATTCCAAGGCTAAAGCATAATGGTGCCCCCAGAAGGCAGCAGCACTGGGACTTCAGTCCACTTTTGACTATTTACAAGCCCTTAGAACAGTTCAGAACAGCAATTCAACAGTTCAGTCAAAGCCTCTTTTGTCCCTTGCCACCTTCTCTTATTCCCCCATTTAAAAATTCTTGGAAAGCCCATGGGCTGGGCCAGCCACTGTTCTACAAGGAATATGTACACAGGAACAAACTTACTCAGTACCAAATTGATGCTTTCAACCCAAAACATTCATTATTTTACCTCTGTCCTCCAAAGCTTGTCGCGAATGCGCCGACAGGTAATTAAATGGTGTTGATACAAGCTGGGCAGCTCGTGCAAAGTCTCTTGTGTTGTTTGGACTGGGAGCTAACGTTTTATTGCTGCTCGGTACATTCCACACTGTATAATCATCCCTTAAGAACTCCAGTGTCCCGGTTTCTTCCTAGACAGGGGCAGGGGGGGGGAAAAGTAAAGATTGAAAACTAAGACATCAAATTATCCTGCCAGAGCTGTGCTGTAACCTACCAGCAGCCTCTGCAGGCAGGTTCAATAACAAGTCTGTCTGTGCTAACTACAGTATTAGAAAAATAAAGGAATGGAAATATTACTGAAATCACAGGTAAGTTTTATATCAGCCCTGAGCGTTGGCATTAATCAATGCCACAACAAAAAATCACCATAAGAGTCTGAAAAACCCTATTACTTAGCGATCACTTATATCCCAGCAACTCAAAGCTTTATGCACCTTCTTGGCTATGGAAACTGTTAGGTGGTTATTAGAGCATTAGGTGTTTCTTGCTCCCTATCCTTACCTAGATGCCAAATTCCATACATCATCTGCAGTCCCATTTGTTCTAGGGATAACGGTCTCCACTATCAAGCTCCTAGGAGTGTTGTGAAAATCAACAACTGAAAAAGTTCATCCCATTGGCAGGAAGTGAGAAAAGGTATCTGGACTTTGCATGAATATTGCAGGACTGGGATAGAACAAAAGCAAATACTACAGTCTCCAATATCCCTTATAACTACATAACCTATTTTCAAGGCTCATTCTTCCACTCACTTCTGTACCCGCTGGACAGTCAGTCAAGGGACGTTCTCCAATAGTTCTAGGCTCTTCTGCCTTGTTTTTATGCCATGGGACCCTGAGAAAACAGGTAGTTTAGAATAGCTTTTCCCCAGAAACGTTCCCAAGCAGACGGATCATAACAGACATGTTTTTAAGGTTTTTTTAAACTTTTTTTTTTCCTTTCCTTTTTCAAGAATCCCATCTGAAGATACTTAGAGAAGCTGCTCAAAGAAACAAGCTACCCACAGTTATTTGGAAAATTAAGCATCTCGAGCACACTGTCCAAAAAGGGAAATTGCACAATTCCACAGAGAAGTAACTACAGCTTTCTCATGCCACTTCCACACAGCTGCTAGTGACTGTATTCAAGCCAATCCTGCAAATACGGTCACAGCAAAGCTATATGGAATACAAATCGATCCTATATGTAATTCTTAATAAATGGAACTCAGTTGTTGCTTTTTTCCTCCTTACCCACTGTTCTCTTTTTCATTCTCATCTTCAAAGATTGAAAACGCAGGCGTGACAGGGACAATGATGTTAGGTTTCAGACCTCCATCAGGCTCTTAATAAAATAGATAAACAATGTTATCTCCACCCAATTAAAATTATCCAGTCACATTTTCAACCCTAACCAGAAAACTGATGGTCATGGTTGTATCCAGTCGGACCAGAAACATTCCAACATGTTCAATACACACATTAACAGGCTTGCTAACAGCAAAGTGCTTCTGCCATTCTCAAATTGACATCATGAGGACTGGTGGGAGGGGTAAACAGGAAAATAAGGAGTGACAAGATCAGGGAGTGAAAAAAGTAAATAGCACATACCAGTTTTTCTGCAAAAGACCTCAAATTGCTCCTCGCTTTCTTCAAGAGGAGACGGTTCAGGCAAGATAGGTACTTGAAACATATCCATGAGAAATCCTAAGAAAACAACAACAACAAGAATCAAAACCCACAGGAATATCACTCCCAGTAAAAGAAATTATCAGCGGTTCTTCATTGTGTAGCAGTCAAATCAAACACCAATTATAATATTATTTATCCAATGCTAATAATCAATTATTCTTTCATATTGCATTTAAACACCCCAGACAACTGAACAAACACAGAAAGATCAAACTTGGCCAACACATACTTGATGCCATGGTCTCCTTTTGTTTTTCCCTCTCCAAGATGAGGTTTCAAGCCTGTTTTCACAGACAGTGTCTGCTTCTAGCACTGATAACACCTCATGTTTAGAGTTACTACCAAGGACTGGTGTGCAGAACAAGGCCACTGCTGGATCTTGTGTACTCCATTAGGGGGTGCAGAAAGTGAAAGGCTGCACCTTCAGGGAGGAACAGGCAGGACAGGTGACCTTAAACTGACCAACAAGGGATTCCATCCCATATATATCATATTTGGCATAAGGCTGAGGGATCTGAAGGGTCTGTGGCTCTTCTCCCCTCTTGAACTGCTTTGCCAGCTTTGCTTGGCTTGGCTCAGGTCCTCTTTTGGTTCCTTCCTCCGAGCACCCGAGGAGGACTCTGTCTGTTCTGCCTTCAATCCTGGTCTGCATGTTCCTGAACCTGGTACCAGAATCCAGCTCCTGAACACAGCTGCCAGCTGCTGCGGGGCCCAGTCTGGGACTGCCCGGTGCCTGCTCCACAGCATCAGTGGGGACGGTGATGTAATTTCCATCAGGGGGGTTGTGTTCCATACTCGTTTTGTATATATTTGTATATATTCCATTTATTATTATTTTCATTAAAGATGTTCTAGTTTCCTTTTCTAATTGCTCAGTCTCCCTCCCTTATTCCCTTTCTCTTCCCCTTTGGGGAGGGAGGGGGGTTAACAGGGAGTGTCTGTTATAGGTCTAAGGGGCCACCCTGACCCTAAACTGTGACATAGTCTTTAATTATTACTTTTACAGGTATATGACTTTGAAACCCCTTTGGGGATGGGGACTCCACCACTGCCCTGGGCAGCCTGGGACAGGCCTTGTCAGCCCTTGCAGGGAAGAAATTATTCCTCGGGTCCAACCTAAACCTCCACCAGTGGAACTTGAGGCTGTTCCCTCTTGTCCTGTTCTTGTTCCTTGGGAGAAGAGACCAACCCAACCGCAAGTGGCTCCAATCTCCTATCAGGGAGTTGCAGAGAAGCATCTTCTGAGATTTCACAGGATGTGGCTGCTGGGATGTTATTAAAGTGCCTATTTCTTCAGCTAAGTTTTACTCCTCCATCCGAAGAAGACGGTGAAAGTTTTAGGTCACCCAGTCAATCACAGAAGAGGATCTACACCATTTTAAATTACCATGTAAGATCCCAGAGGAACAAGCATGTTATTCTGGACACTTACCCAATGCTTCCTTCGTATGAACTGTGGGGGAAGGTTGCACTTTGAACGGTGTTGCCTGCATGGCTCCCCCCAGCGACGTGTTTGGGGTAGCCTGAGAAGCATTTCCAGAAACAGAGGAAGAATTTCCAACTCTAGATGCTAGAAAAGAACAGCAAGATCATTTCTGAAGCAGCCTGGGATTGTTTATCAACATTTCAGTAACCAGCACAATATTAGTAAGAGAAATAAATGAGTAGCAGAATGACAACCCAGAAATTCGGGAGATTTTGGCTTGTTCAGAGGTCTACTTGGCAGGTTCCCAAAGGAGACTGCCCTGAAGGGCAAGAGGGACCTTAGACAGCTGGGTGACCTCTGAGGACTCCATCTTCAATTCACAGGAATGACCCATTCTGACACAGCAAGTCAAGCAGGCAGGAAGCTAGCAACAACAATCAGCCAACTCCTGACCAAGCTCTAACAAAAAGAAATTGCCCAGAAATGGAAACAGAGACTGGCTCCACGGAAGGGATATCAAGACATAGTCCAAAGATGCAGGGATGAAGTTGGGAAAGTCAAAAAGCTTAGCTTGGGTTGGAACTAGTAGTCCCATGCCAGTAACAGTCATACCAGTAGCCTCAGTCTTTATCCGAACAGGGCTCATTACCTTCTTTCACATCCACAGCAGCAGTTAGTCCAGAGGATATCTTGTTAGGGTGCCTTCAAAAGGGAAGATTAAGAACATTAGTTTGAAATAAAAGCTATTATTTACATTCCAGCTTCAGCCCAGGATTTAGCAGTACCATGCTCTAAGCAGCAAGGACCTTTCCCAGTCTAGAACAAAGGAAACAGCCCAAACAGAAAGAAAGCAACTAGCCATGCTATTTGTTTCCCCCACCAAAGACTCTTCAGGCATGTCAGGGACAACAATACTGAATAATTACTGAAAAAAAAAAAAATTCACTGAATTTCCTCTTAGTTATTACAGCTAAAACACAGGGTTAAATTAAAGGAATCAAAAACTGAAGTGAGGACTATGACTTATATAAGTTAGATCTATGTCTAAATACTGCTTTCCACAGACTACTTCAGATATTTTTCAGAAGAGGAAGATAGAATTTTTCTTTTAATTGATGAATTCTCAGCTGAAGTGCAGATAGTGAAGAGTGCATAGTTTGCAGAGCAAGAATGAGCTTGTTCATACGTACTGTTCTCCAGTACTCCGATTAAGAGCCAAGTCAGGATGCGCCTGTTCCTGAGCTAAAACATTATTTAGTGGAGGGTGCAACAAACTGTTCTGGAGTTCTCCAAGCTCTGGCTGAGTTTTGGCTGCATCCTTCTTATACATTGCTTCCAACAGGGAGGTTGATGTCATCTGTTGGCCGATGGGTTTCACTGGCTGCAGCAGAAGAGCAGATGATAAAGCACTTTATCAAGGCTGGCCTGGCACCAGACCATGGACATTTTGTGGAGCTTCACTTTGACTGAATGCCACCCAGTTCTGCTGCAGAGCTGCACTGAGTGCTGCATGTGGATGCACCTTTAGAGATCAGAAATGTTCTTATACTCAAACGCCCCCTCCTCCCAAGTACAGCAAATGCCATTTTCCCTTTTACTTCTGCATAACTGGAAGAGTTCTTCATGCATAAGAGAACTTTTGCACACAACTAAAACTAAATTGCAGAGAAAAAAAAATGAACTTTTGGGTTGTATACTATACTAATATACTGTATCCTATATATGCATCTATATTAGGTATCTACACTAGTCACGTATTGCAGCCTGAACATCCGCATATGGCAAACAATCTACTCTGGTTACCATATACATTTTGTGAACTCAGCTCCTAAAGACCACTCCTACTGATCACACACTTACCACTGTCTCATTTGGTTCAGATGCTGCTGGTTCCAGCCTAGTTTCCTCCAAACTCTTGGTGAGCTGGGTGAGCTGTTCCAGCTTCTGCTGCAGAGCTTGCAGTTCAAGGACAGCCGACTCTTTCTTCCTCATGGAGTCTCTCTCTTCTTCTTCTGTAGATTAAATAATGACATTAAGTGAAACAGTTCACCGGTATCCAAATGAATTTAACACAGACATTACAAGCTGCTTGAATTTAAAATTTAGGTGTATGGTCTGTACAATAATAGGATGAGACTCAGCTCTAGAAGCATAAAGTTTGTCAGAAGCAGATATTTTCCACAGGACTCAGTGTCTAACCTCAGTCTTGACCACTGCACTATCTCAGCACCAGCCTGTTTGATTTTGCTTCTCTAAGACCTATTTTATTTGAAAGCCCACTGCTTTTTCCTCCAAAATCTCGTAATTCAGAAAACAAATTACAAACTTTCCCTTTTCTTTGCCTGGAGACGACCCCAGCTACAAGCAAGTCATCACTGACTTATACAAGGGGCATCCCACAGTTACATGTGCCAAGAGAGGACACTTTTGGCTGCAGCATGCCTTTGACTGACTGGGGCCAAGGTCAAAGTGTGACATCATACATAACCACATGACAATTTAAAAGGCTCTGATTACAGCCTGCTGATAGGAACCAAGATGCTCCCAATCTGGAAGTACAGGTGGCAGGGAGCTGCAGCTAGAGCTTGCGTCAGGGTCACTAGCACTGCGGCTTACATGTTCCTCAGAAGAAATACTACTCTCTAGGACAATCTAGGTTTGAAAAAGAGATAAGCTTAAACAGTAATTATCAGTGTTGTTTGGCATGTTACCCAGTGTTTCCAAGTTCAGCCCACCCTGTTTCTGTACAGGGATGCTTTGAGAAAGCCTTCAGGCTTTAGCAGAGAGGTTGGAAAGACATAAATGCAGGCAAGTACTATTTTTCCAAGATTATGAGAATGTTTTGGAAAGAGAAGGATACCCCATTCTTGCTGTCTTCTGAGGCGCTCATACTTCTTGAAGTATCTCTTGGCTCTTAGCTCCTCAAATGAAAGTTCAGAGCCTTCACATACGAGCAAGTTTTTATCATACATGGCAACCTGCTCATATTCAACAACAGCAGATGACAACTTAGGAAGGACTTCAGATTTGGAGATGTATGTAACATACTTTCTGTGAGGAAAAATAAGAAAAAGCTTTATTCAAGTTCATTGGATTTATTGTGGGATCATGTTAATTTTTTCAGTGAGACTTTAAAAGAAAACCCAAACACTTACACTTCTCTTCCTGCAGAAGAACAGGACTGAGTACCAGCAGAATCAGGACCCTAAAGCAAGACAGGGTATAAAATTAAAATTCTGTTATTATAGTTAAACGCACATTTTGACAAGACCAGCAACCAACCACAAAGCCCTTAATATTTAATTCTGATTGAAGAGATGACAGTTCAGACCATGAGCATGTCAAGAACAGATCAGAAAGCTTTACAAGTCACCAGTACCTGAGGAAGTTCATCCTAAAGAATTAGCCATGGAACCTTTTGCTGTAATCTCTGAGCTTTTGGAAAATGAATAAGATCCCAGAGAACTAAGAGATGGGTGTAGTTCTGGAAACTACCAGGGCATTGAGCACAGAGTTTCTATTCCAACAAGCAGAAGTTTAAGTTATAGACCACTCGGGTTTTAACCCTCTCTTAACAGAACAGACTGGATGGCCCCACACAATTCCTTTCTTTAAGAAGCCACCCAACCTCAGGGCTAAGGAACAGGCAGCAGACAGCAAGTTTTAAGCTCCATTCCATCCTTCAAGACATCTTTCAGTATTTGCAAGCAACATCAGAGGCACAAGCACTTTAGAGAACAGGACCAACTAAGAGACATAACATCAGTTTCCTACCTGCAGTCTTTCAGTCTTTATTTTCACCCCCCCATTCACCTTCCATCTGGCTGTGCCAAAAAGGCTGTGAAGAACTGTAACCAAAGCTGTGCCAAACCTCAGAAGAATAAAAGTGCTACATTCTCGTACTTAGCTGAGTGACACAAAGTATGGGGTTTGGGTGTTTTTGTTTGTTTGTTGTTTTTTTAATGGGAAAGGGTGTGGAGGAAGATGACTAGAGTGATGGGACTTCGACATCAAAATCTCCACAAAGTTGGAGCAGAACCTCAGATGGAAGCAGTCAGACTGACCTGGCAAGTTACAGAGGCACTTGGGGGAACTGTCACAAAGTCATCTCCTGTCTTTTCCCAGCTCAGACTGATCTCTACAGGAAGTCACCATCCACTGAGGACTAGACAGAAGTTTTTCTGCTTCCTTTGGCATTATCTTTTACTCATTCTTAAAGAGGATATTTAAGAAGTAACTTGAATTTCAACAAAATTCAGCATAGACAGTTTCCAAGAATGACTAGCAGAGATTCCATCGATAATATTCTTCCTCTGAAGGATGCTGACCAGCTGGATGAGGGGTTCACCCTCTGCCCATGGTTCTGCAAATGTGCCAAGTCACTAAAAAGTGCATCCCAGTGCTTCTCAAATGAGATATTTCTATGAAGACATAATGCTTACAGCATAAAAACATCAGTAATGTTTTTAAGATACACCAGGTAGAGATCGCATGTTTTATCTTTTCTATCCAGTCAGGCTCAAACTGAACTTTATGCAAGGGCTCCACTTTTCCCCCTTAATGCCCAAGTTGCTCATTAATAGTAATTTACCTGGTTTTTGCAAGCATATGCTGAGTCATTAAGATTTGAAACACCTTTTCGAGGAATCACTTGATTTGCAGCATGTGAAGTTTGAAGAGGTTTTGTAACAGCAGCACCTGGAACAGATAATAGAGGTTTGCATTAACAAGTAGAAATTATTCTCTCATTTATGAATTTCTATTAATTTTAAGCTTTGTAAAACTAACAGCTTGTTTTAAATACATTCCCCTTAAAAATTTTAAATATATCCAGGAAAAACAAGCAAGAAAAATCCATTTCTACAGGAAACTTATTTTCTTCTGTGACACAACTCACTGATTGAGGTAAAAGGTTCACCTAGTTGAGCTCCAGCTCACAGGCAGGTATCTTTAGCCTCACCTTGTGAAGGAGGATTCCGAGGATCACAATTCTGCAGCCAGCTGAATTGCAAGAAATGTCAGTTATTATCATTAAGTCACTTGCCCTCATGCCTCCCTACCCCTTCCGATTTCCTTGTATGGTCATCATGCCATGAAATATAATGCTAAAAACCTCAGATGAGTTACAGAACACTTATTACTCTTTGTGAACATATCCTGCTAGCTTCACATTTGCAAAAATAAAGCAGCCTGTGATAGGCAGCAATATATGGAAACTGTGTCCTTGTTTTATCATCACCAAGGAGGGCACACATCATCACGATACGCACCAACTCCAGCACTGCTGGAGTTTGACTGTTAAGTGCCAAACTCCAGTAGGTACCTGATCTCAGCTAAGTCCTGTGCGATACACATGAGAAACTGGGTATGTGTATTATTGTCAGAGTATCCCCAGGGTGGACTCTGCTACAGCACGGGAAGGATGCACAGAAGAAAAAAACCAACATAAATCTGAATAGCTCAACAAGTAAAAGACAGGATAGAATTACCCATACAGCTGCTGCAAGCTCTCCTGTGGCTGGGCCTGGTTGTGAAGGCCTTTCTGGAGGACAGCTCCTGCACCCTGCACATTGCCTTCATTTACAAGCTGCCGAGCCCAGGCAATATAGAAGTTGGATGTCTTTGCACCAATTCCCTGTCCATACAGGTAGTCAAAGTACTGGCAAGGAGAGGTGATGAACTCTGCCTGCATAAGTTAAAGATGCATAAGCCATAAAAACTTTCAAAAACATCCAAAGAAGTTGCAGGCAAAAAAACCCCCAAATAACCAGTAATATTTTCTTAGTTATCATCATAGGAAAGCATTATTTTATAAAGATAAAGTCAGCTAGTAGATAAGATGCCTCTCACAAGCTAAACAACTTAATGACACAGCTTTAAAATAATACACTATCATTCAGCAAGACTAAAAAGTTCTTAGAGCTTGTGCAGAGAGCAAGACACCTGAATTTCATACTATATCATAGACCGGTTTGTGTGGGAAGGGATCTTTAAAGCCCACCTAGTCCAAATCCCCTGCAGTAAGCAGGGACATTTGTAACCAGAGCAGGTTACTCGGAGCCCTGGCCAACCTCACCTGCAAGGGATGGGGCATCGACCACCTTTCTGGGCACCCTGGGCCAGGGTTTCCCTGCCCTCAAAGTAAAACATTTCTTCCTTCTTTCTAGTTTAAACCTCCCCTCTTAGTTTAAAATCACCACCCCTTTTTCTATCCTAAGAGGCCCTGATAAAGTCTGTCCCCATCTTTCTGACAGGCTCCTTGAAGTGCTGAAAAGCTGCAAGAAGGTCTCCCTACAACCTTCTCTTCTCCAGACTGAAGAAGCCCCAATTCTCTCAGCCTGTCCTCACAGCAGAGGGGTTCCAGCCCTCAGAGCACTTCTGCTGCCTCCTCTGCCTCTAACTCCTTTTCCTCCCCCAGCTGTTTACAGTCACAGAACTACAAAACAGCAGGACAGCTTTCATTTTTTTGGGTTGCTTAAATCCCAATATATACCTACCAGCTTAATGCAGTAGTTTACGAATCTTAGGTCTTGGTGGTACCTCTTGTCACTTAAGAACACCTTCACGATCTGTTCCAGCAGAGCGGGCAGGCGGTGCAGTTTCTCTGGAAGGGGGAGACATCCTTCTACCCACTGCGCATACCTGCAACACACTCAGGCCGGTTACATTCCCACCGTGTGCCACCAGCGATGCCCACACCCGAGCCTGGGCCACGCTGACCTGTCCCACGGCTCCAGTGGGTCCGTCCCTTGGTAGTTCCGTATCTCAGCCTCGTAGCTCCTGCAGGGCGAAGGGGGAGATGAGACTGGGCCCAGGGGAGAACGCCCAGGCGAAGGGAAAACGCTCCCGGCGCCCCCACGGCGTTATCGCCCTCACAACTCCCGAGGGAAAAACGCGGCCTGCGCACCCCGCCCCACAGACCCGGGCGCTCCCGGGGCCCTCCCCGCCCCTGGAGCCCCGCAGCATCCCAGGAGAGATCCCCGCTCACCTCCCGCTGCCCTCCATGGCCCGCCCGCCCCAACGGCCACCGTCGATTCAAACCCGCCGCGCAGGCGCGCCTTCCCCGCGAGCCGCCTTCCCATTGGCCGCCGCCGCTCTGCCAATTCCACCCGCTACCGTCCGAGGCCACGCCCACTCCCATCCCATTGGGTGAGCGCGCTCCTCTGGGCGGGGCGCCGGCAGGAGCAACTCTGGCGCTCCCTGCGGAGGGAAAGATCAATCAATGGGTAAAGCAAAGCCATGGAAACTTGGCGCCGGGGCCCAGCAGGGTGGGGAGATGCGGCACCCCAAGCCGTCTTTCCGCCCTTCACTACAGGACAAGGGGTCATTTTTTTCAGACTGCTGCATTTAATGTATTAAGAGCTGCATAATCAGCTCACACTGGTCCCTACGCGTGTATAAAAGTGCTACAGGACAAGATTCCAGTTACAAGTAGGTATTTCCATAACATACTGAATACTGCACCCTTACTCGACAGATACACCAATGCTCCCCTCCACTTCCCTAGGAGGGTAGGTCCAGTTTCAACATTTATACGAGACTTTACATGAGAGAAAGTTCCTGTACATGATGAAGCTGTTTCTGGTGATCAGGCCCCCATGACCCTGAGAGCCAGCTGAGAAACATGTTCAAGACCCAGGCAGCTACAAATTAGCTCCTCCTCATCGCCAGCCATGGACTGTCCCCGTTATGCTGCACTCTCTGAAGTCAGATTATGGGGTAGGGCAGCAGACGGGGACAAGTTTAAGATCTCTTCAAATGATGGTCCTTCATCCTCAAGGGGTATCTCAGCCTCAAACATACGCTGGAGGAGAGCATCAACCGTCCTGTACCCTGCAGGGAGCCAAAACAACCCAAAACCAATAAACAAAAAAACCCACAAAACAAATACAAACAACAAAAAACCTCACCAAAAAAAATCCCAAAAACCAGTCACTGTAAGCATCCAGCCCTGTTCCTCAGCAGAAATTCAAGGTAGCCACCATCTAAGGCTCCTCCCTGTGGCTTAAACAGGCATGAAAATAAATAGCCCAAATGATGTTCCCAGATATTTAACCCCATCAACTTTTAAGTACTAAGGATAAGACCATTATTTTAAGCGCTTCTATTCCCCTGTGTCCTTCAATGGAGTTGTGACCCCAACTAGCTGCCATGCTGAGAAACATGAGCTTCTAAAGTACAGCAAGAAAGCTGGTAGAATAAAAAGCAGTTGTTAAGCTAGAGGACAGGACTATGTAGTCACCCTGTGATCCAAGCCAGGAGAAACACAAGAGTGCAGATAGGAAGAAGACAGACTTCTTAGCCACAGCAGGACCCCAGCAACTGCAGCAATTTCTTCACAGATGGGCTAGTGAGGAAGAGCTGACGTAGAAGAGAGGAAAAGAAGTTGCTACAGAAGAAAAGAGAAAACAGCAAACATTAGAGTGTCCACAGTTCTCTCCAAAAAGCCAGCTGGGTTTTATGTGATTTGATAGCCCAAAGACAGCAGCAGTGCTTGGGAGCTTCACCAGGGATGGGGGAAGGGACAGCTGGGAGAGGTCAGAGCCATGGCCTCTTCAGCAAGACACACTGGGCACACTGCAGGGCTGCACTTACGTTTGGAGGCAATTTTAAAGACCAGCCCTTTAGACTGTGGCTTTGTTCCACCTTCCCTCTCAAGGTCCTGCTCACTGTCCATGTTCTCCAGGAGCTGGTCATCCTGCAGCTCATCCCTACACAAGACGGACCAGAAGTTACTTGGGGTGGGGAGCAGGTCCTACCCCAGATGCACCCAGCAGCATTGGGTTCTCTCAAGCAGGCTAAGCACCAGTTGAGGTTATTATTTCCAGCACCTCTCCTGTCCTCTGAGCTGGGAGAGCTCAGCAAGGCAGCTGCAAAGCCAGCAGCACCAGTACCCTTCTGCAGATATTTAGAGCAAGCCTATTTGGTCATGACAGATTACCAAGAGCTTTGTGACAAGGAAGGGGAGTCTCAGCTCACACCTCAGGACAGAGGGTGGCTTTTTCCTCCAGCCCCATAACCCTCATCAGCCACGCCAAGCCAGCGACTTCCAGCACAACCCTTTCGGGAATGGGGGGAAGACTGGGGAGAGAGTCTTACTCTTGAACTCCCATTCCCAGCTCCTGGATTTTCTGTTCAATGGCTGTTTCTACTTCACTCTTCTCCAGGGAGTACTCCACAAAGAAAGCTTCCAAAATGAAGGACACAAAGATACTGAAAGAAATGATGAACAGAATTACACAGCAGCATTTCCTTACTGATGTTCCCCTACTTCTGGACATCAACTACTGTCAGTATTTCTGGGACCATTCCTCAGTGCCCCATCCCCTCCTCTGCTGGAGATGTGGAGCTCTAAGTCAGAGCAGCATTCAGTGGAGGTAAGAATAGAAGCAGCAGATTCCCCTAGGACACAGAAAATCATGGAATCACAAAATCGTTTTGGTTGGAATCGATCTTTAAGATCATAGAGTCCAACCATTACTCCAGCACTGCCAGGGCACCACATCTCCACAGCTTTGAAACCCCTTCAGGGATGGGGACTCCACCACTGCCCTGGGCAACCTGGGACAGTCCTTGACAATCCTTGCAGTGAAGAAATTGTTCCTCAGGTCCAACCTAAACCTCTCCAAGGTTGTTTCATCTTGTCCTATCACTTGTTCCTTGCGAGAAGAGACCAAGCCCATGTGCTGCCAACCTCTTGTCAGGGAGTCTGCAAGTGTGAAGGTGGTCTTCCCTGAACCTCATTTTCTCCAAGCTGAACAACCCCAGGTCCCTCAGCCACTCCTCACGGGACTTGTGCTCCAGACCCTTCCCAGCTTTATTGCCCTTCTCTGGACACACTCCATGTCCTGCCTGTTTAAGAGTCACATCATGTGTGACCACCAGCAGCACCCTGGAAGAGGGTAGAGCCCCTCTTCCCACCAAAATGGAAGAAAGCATCCCAAAAAAAACTTACTTGACAATAATTATCACCATGACAATGTGGAAGGCAATGAAGTACAGCTTTGCAGGGTAAACCGTCACACTGGCAAATCCATTGGCAAAGAGTATAACAGGAGTTAAGGGCAAAAATGCTAGAAGAGGGGAACATCTTGCTGTAGAGCAGCTCTCAGGGAAGAGCCAGACAATGGTGCCCAGCAACTACTCTCTGAACAAAGCCCTCTGCAGGGACCATTTCTGTTGTCCAGCAGTATGTGCACAGGCACAAGCATTACAAGGGGAAGAGCAGGGAATCACCAAGCTCTGCTTTAGACCTCCCACCACAAAGGATATCATGCCACTGGTTGACTACAGTGAGCTCCATCAGGACAATGAAGGATGATGCAAAGTTGTTGAAGTTGTTCTTGCAGTATTTCCCACGGGCAAACAAAGAATCCTTGAGAGCTGGGTTTCCGCATTCCAAGGCATGAGGAGCATTTGAGTTTGCTGGGAAGAACTGGATTTTCCCCTGGAATAGCTCCATGCCAATGATAGCAAATACACAGTACACAACCTGGGAAGAGAAACCCCATCACCAGCTTCTCCAGTGAGCAGCAAGCTCCACAGCAAGTTTAGCAGGTTCTCCAGTTTTACAGACCCAGCAAGCTGCTGAGAAGCAGCAGAGAGTCCAGAGACTTAAGAGCAATTACTGTGCAAGAATAATAAGCTAAGAACTACAGCCCAAATATATGGTAATTAAATATTTTCAAATCATTTACAGAAGATATTTTTAGGAAATGATTTGAGAAACAGGTTTCTCATCCAGCTTCTTACTCAAAGCACAGTTTGATTCCTTAGAGCATGAAGTCTAGAATACATGGAACATCCTCACTGTCCTATGAAGCAAAGAAGGATTGTCCTGACCTGGCAACTAGCAGGAACCCAACCGCTGTGCATACATTTACATATGACCAAGAATCAAATGGACACATACAGTTTCAAAAGCCCCACCATCCAGACATTTGCATTTATCCTCTTGGAAACAGCATGAGTGTGACACTTAAGACACATTCCTGTAAAACTGGAGTGCTTTAAACTAAGATACCAGGATTCCTTACCAGAGTCAGCCCACCGAATGTCAACATTGTCGGTACGATGTTTATCAGCGTGTTCATGATGACCCGGAACCTATAGCAAATGATTCATGACAACTCCTGCACTTTTAAAGCTCCTGTTTATCATCACATCCTATCCAGCATGTGCTCCCCACAGGTCCTTATAAATAAGTCAGTCTCCAGAGAGGCTGCAGCAGAGCTCATCCCAGGCACACTGGGACAGGGCCTTGAGATGCTCTGTTGTGTGGCCACAGTCAGTCCAAAGCAGCCATACAGAGCAAGTCAAGGCACTGTATCAGCCAGTTTCTGACACAGCTTGACCCTCAAAATATACCCCTACCCTGTTCTCTTCATTACCTTTGGATGCTGTCAACAATCCGTATCAGCCTGAGGACTCGTAATATAAAGACAATGTCCAGGATCTGTTGGCTGTTGTACTTTGTGTCTGAGAAAGGATAAAAGATTTTTTTTTCATTATGAAACATAAGCAGGGAAGTGTAGAGAAAGCACATTCTTACATTTGGTACGATTATGTCCTTGTTAAACTATTTATAACAGGTAGCTATAAAACAAGAAAGCCTGAGTTAGTCCTTAGAAACCCTGCAGGAAATTCACTGTCTTGCCAAAAAGCCTCCCAAGCCCAAGGTGATGGCAAAACACAACTCAAGACCACCGAGTTTCCCAGAGGCATGCAGACTGCTCAAGCTGCACTTACTCGATTTCAGGGTGGTATTGAGTATCGTTGCAGTCAAGGCAGCAAAGATGATGAGGGTATCAAACCTAGCGCGAGGGAAGGCAGTGCCGTTAGCTTTGTGGGCAACAGAGAACAGGGCATTTAAGCTGCCACACAACATCTAGAAATAGTGACACCTCTTCCTCACACTGGTGCCAGGCAGCTCTGTGGCGTGACAAACTAATTTGCAGGGTAGGGAGATGGGAAAGATCTGTTTAGCAAAACGCTTTTCCCAGCTCAGCCATGATCTTCACATGCTCAGAGTCACCTTTGAGACGGCAGAGCAGTGCAGAGAACTGTAGTCTGTCAGAGCCAAGTTAGGCCAGGGAAAAGCACTATGTCCTCTGACATGTACAGTCATCTTAATTATACCCTAGTACATGTGTTGGGCAGCCCATCTCTTCAAGACACTTTCAGTTCTGAATACAAAAGGTCTCATCACACTTCACACCACCTCTAGCACAAATATGCATACCACTCACCAGTTCCAGAACTGATTCTTGCTGAAGAACGCCCTTGGTTCATAGGTGTACACTTTCAGGAGTATCTCAATGATATACAAAGCAAGGAAGACCCACTCTGCATAAGAAATGTAAGGGGTTTCCTCATCCAGAGCAATGAAGATGGCATTTATTAGAATGATCACATCGTAAGTCCAAACAAACCCCCTGCCAGAAGAAAAAAAGAGAAGTCAGTTTGGCACTCCTGAGAAGGTAAAAGCTATGCAGTTATTTCAGGAGTTCTTTGCCTCCTCTCAAATACTGCTGTTTAGGAAACTAATTTTACCCATCAGTTCTCCTCCATAGCTCAGCATTTAGGAAAGTTACTCCAGAGTTTAGTTTTGCCTTTGAAGTCCCACATAAAGCAGAGCACAAGCCTTCCAAGTACACCACTGCCAACGTTAAATGAGCTCTCTGACTGCAACTGAATTACCAGCAAGGCAAGCAGCATTTGTCAAGCAGAAATAAGTGGGCGAGTAAAACTATGCAAACCTGGGAGGGGTGTTTGGGACACCAGATGGGTGTGCTGCAGTCAGAGGAACCCGGACAAGCTGGGAAGTGGGCAAAATCCTACTGTGTTCAAAGGGAAGTGCTGCTAGGGAGGAATTCCTGCTCCTAGAGAGGAATAACTTCAGGCACCGGCACAGGCTGGAGGTCAACCATCTGAAAAGCAGCTCTGCAGAGGATCTGGGGAGGGGGAATCTTGGTTGACAAGTTGAACTTGAGCCAGCAATGCACCCTGGTGGCAAAGGCGGCTAACAGCATCCTGGGCTACACTAGGAAGAGTTTTGTGAAGAGATCCAGAGAAGGAATATTTTCCCCCCCATCTGCTCCATACTGGTGAGGTCACATTTAGAGTGCTGTGTCCACAACTGGGCTTCCCAGTGCAAGAGTGACATGAACATACTAGAGTGAGTGTAGCAAAGGGTCACAAAAATGATTAAAGGATGGGATGGTCTAACACACTATACATGGAGAAAACTGGGATTGTTCAGCCTGAAGGGAAGAAGGGTCAGGGGGATCTCAAGACATACAAATACCTGGTGGGAAGGTGTAGAGAAGACAGAGCCAGACTCTTCTCAGTGGTATCCAGCGAAAGCACAAGAGGCAAGGGGCACAAGTTGAAATACTGGATTTTCCATTTAAACAAAACAGTGTTTTTTGTTGTTGTTGGTTTGGGTTTGTTTTGTTTTTTTAAAATCAAGAGTGGTCAAACACAGGAACAGGTTGCAGAGAAATTACGGAGTCTCCATCCTGGGAGATACTCAAAACCCAGCTGGACACAGCCCCGAGTAGCCTACTACAGATGACCCTGCTTTGAGCAAGGGGCTTGTACTAGACCATCTCTAGACATTCCTTCCAACCTCAGCAACTCTGCAATTCTGGGAAGACTCAGCTGTGAAACAGAGCAGTAGTAGCTGAGAGCACCAACTTGGTTAGACAAAGAAGCACAACACAGCTTTGCAGCAGAGACTGCTGAGGTGAGATCACTTCTAAAGTGAAGCATTTAGTCTGGTCCTTCAAGGCAGGCCATAAAGCACTTCTTGCTTTCAGGATTTTTTTTGGTTTTTTGTTACTAAAAAGAGCAGAGGCTCACCGGTGCCTAACCATGCTGCGCAGGAACTGGCTCACTGCAGACTTATACACACGAGGCATCCAGTGGCCCAGCGGATGGCTGCGGATTTTCAGGGTAATCACCTGGATGTTGAGGAGATCTGCCAGTTGTACAAAGGACTTCTTGTCTGCAGTAGGAAAGAGCACTATACATTAGTTTGCCATCATCAAAAGAAAAAAAAACCAGACAGCATTTGACAAGTGCAAACCTATATGCACACCAGTTGCAGCAATCTGGCTCAACACCTCAGTTAACTACTCACCTATGAAACCCTTCTGCTCATCATCAGAGATGTGAAGCAGCAGCTCTCTGTGGGAGTTGCTGATATCAGGAGCCACCAGCTTCACAAGCTGCTTCCACCGGGCTTCTCTAACCACAAACTGTGTTCCTTCCTCTTCCTTCAGAAGGTTGAAGGCCTCTATCATCTTGCGGTGCTTCATGTAAGCAAGCTTACGGATCTCATTCTAGAGAGAGTGTCATGATTCAGGCAGCTTCAGTCACCCTTCCTCTTTTTTTTTTTTTTTAAATTCAATCTTATTTTCATGGCAGAGAGATGCAAGATACTCAGAGGAATACACTTGGAGTGATGTTAGACACCAAGGACAGCACAGTCTTGGGGTGGGGGGGGTGGGGGGGGGGGGGGTGATGAGCAAAACTGTTCAAAAGGCAACCACAGGGCCCCTGCACAGCAATTTGGAAAGATCAATAGATGGCCCGCTGCAGGGAGATGCATTGAAAAAACCGGAAGGAAAGACAAAGAATAGTGGCTAACAGGAAGGAGATGACAAAGATCACAGGATCTGCATGTCCACACATGCTTCCCATCCGTAAGCAAATACTGCTGAGATCAGGGGTGGAGATCCTCTTCTGTACACAATAACAAGCAAGCTGAAGAACCTTCCACCCTGGGGATGTCAGCCTCTGGGAAAGCCCAGCAGAGTGCTTGCTGACAAAGAGCTAATCTCATGGGACCACACAGGAATTTCCAGCACTCACCCTTTGATCACAGTTACCAAAATGCACCTAGACAGTTTGGGTGAAAATAGCAAGAGTTCCAATTTACTTAGACCTCCCTTTACATGTCCTTTGCTTTAAGAGCATGTGGTGCAGCAGCAGCAGAAGTGTGCAGCAGCGTTCCAACAGCAAACCAGATATTTCCTTACAAGGCAATACAGAAAAAGCAAACGGTTGCTGGTCACAATTCACCCCTCCAAACGTTACCTTCAGGTGTTTTTTGTAGTTGTTGTACACAACAGCCAGGAACAGAGACATGAAGATATAAGTGTTGACTATGACAAAGGCAATGAAGAACAGTGCGTACCACGAGCTGAAGTCAAATGCTGGCATCCTAAAGAGCGAGAGAGATTGATACTTGCTAAGCAGACAGGGAAATAAAAGAAACCATGAGAAAGCAGTCTTCCAGTACTGGTTTGGATAGCCAGGTAGCAGCCAAACTAAAAACTGTGCTTTAGTTTGGTTACAGAACAGTTTTTGACAACTAGTTTTTCATCGTCTTTTATCAGGCCCTGATTGAAGGTGAACAGAAAAGAAAGCAGAAATTAAGCTTCCCTCAGTGGTGAAAAGTTTAAAGTGCAGAGTCTTGAGATGATGTCTCAATCACAAACTGGCTACTGGCTTCACAGACCCTCATGGTACTCACATCATCCCTTCCACTCACTCTTGGAGGACTAGTAGCATTTCTCACTGTAAACACCCAGGGTCTCTGTAACATCCCAGCTCTGGTCAGCGCTGTGGTGAAATACGTAGTGCAAAACACAGTGTTGTTCTAAACAGAGGTCCCGCTCCTCCTGTGATAAGGACACCAACTTTCCAACAGAAAGACTGCAAGCTCAGCATACATACATGACATCCGGGCTGTTGGCCGTTGTCACCAGCACATAGAGGTCAAACACAATTTCTAGGTAGTTTTTGAAATACGGCAAGCCTTCTGCTGTCTGTAGGTTCCTAGGAGGGAAAGGACACTCTGAAGTTAAGCACAGAGATCATATGCCCCACCACAGGAACTGCACCTATCAGCACTACTTGTATTCATAGAATCACAGAATCATTTATGTTGGTTGGACTCAATGAGCTTAAAGGTCTCCTCCTCCACTAACCCAGCACCGCCACATCACTACTAAACCATGTCCCTCAGCACCGCATCTCCACACCTTTGAAACCCCTCCAGGGATGGGGACTCCACCACTGCCCTGGGCAGCCTGGGACAGGCCTTGACAACCTTTGTAGAGAAGAAATTGTTCCCCGAGTGCAACCTCAACCTCCCCTGGTGCAACCTGAGTTCAGTTCCTCTTGTCTTGTTGCTTGTTCCTTGGGAGAAGAGACAAACCACACCTGGCTCCGACCTTCTCTCAGGGAGAGGTTGAGAGTGAAATGGTCTCTCCTGAGCCTCCTGCTGTCCAGGCTGAGCAACCCCAGGTCCCTCGGCTCCTCCTCAAGACTTGTGCTCCAGACCTTTCCCAGCTTCTTCGCCCTTCTCTGGACACACTCCAGCCCCTCAATATCCTTCTGGGAGTGATAGGCCCAAAACAGAACCCAGGATTTGAAGGGTGGCCTCCCCAGTGCCCAATCTGGGGGGCTATTCCTTGCCCTAGTCCTGCTGTACACAGCAGTACTGACACAAGCCAGGGATTTCCAACAAAAGCCATTCACTAGCAATCATTTAAGTTGTCAGGTTCCCTCCTGCCCCAAAGTATCACACACATTCTTCTCACCTAGCTCTGAGCAAAATAAATATTCATACCTCTCACCAAACAGCTTCAAGGCCATGAGAGAGAACATGAGAAGGCTAAACATGAAGAGCAAGAAGACGTAGGTGATCTCCGGCAATGTGTTGCGGATGCTGCGGAAGGCCCTCCGAATCTGCCAGGGAGAAGGGAAGCATTTAAATGAAAGGTGGTACTTGTTTTTTCCCCCTCACCATCTCATCTGGATCAAAGATCTACACAGGGACAAGCAAAGTGGGACACAGGTATCCTTCAGGAGAGATTATGACCCAGATGTGCCAGCTTTGTTCTCCTCTGAAAGAGCACCAGGCCTTTCCTCCCCATTCCCCAGAGAAGACACCAGAATACAAGATCCTATATAAAGACCATCCCAGCTAGACAAGAGACCAAGGGCCTTATGGCACTTCTGAGATGCTCTGGTTGCAGGAACAGAAGCCCATCACTTCAGGCCAGAAAACACAAGCTCTGGGCCTGCGAGTTCAAGTGCTCCCTCCCCCAGACATTTGCACTACAGTATTCATTTGTAAGTCAAGGACCAGAACGGTCTTGGGCAAAGATCTCCCCATGATAAGAGGAATCAGAGTCCAAACCACCCATCTGGGATATAAGTTCAGTTCCTGAGAACAGCGTGACACTAGCACTTGTTTGCTAGACTTCCAGAAATAAGTAACCTGGCCCCTGACCCAGGAAGAAGCAGTTTTCTCATCCACGGTGCTGCTTGTGCTCACATCTCCTGAGGATAGCATCTCACTCTGCTTGCAAACAGGAGTTGCTCCCTGACACAGGCTGCACTAAGCACAGACCTTACAGGAAACATCACTCCTTCTCCATGCAGTCTTATGCTTTGGGGAGCGCGACCTTCCCTAGATCATCACAGCACTGTTTGGCGAGAAACTCTAGTTCCAGCCCCAAGCATGCTCAGGGCTCTGGATAGGTACAGGAAGAAGCCTTTTGGTACTTTGCACAGAGCCCAGGCAGCACAGCATGAACACACCCTTTTCTCCATCTCAAATTCTCACTTCAGGCCACCTCTGAGAGAAACCTTCACTCACAGAGAACTAAATCCTGCCAATTCTGCATCAAAAACCCCCTTTTATACTAAATCCCTCGGATCTCAGAAAGCAGCAGACTATCCAAAACCAGGACATTCCACCAGACCTCTTCCTTACCTGGCGACTCTCTGCAAAGTTGATCAGGAAAATAGGCCTCACAATTCTTGACCATCGAATGCTCTTCACATTGTATATCCTCAAGATCCCATATATGGCTAAGTCTGTTAGGGATAACTGTAGGAAAAAAAGAAGGAAAATTCCAGAAGCAACATCAGAAACATGTCAAGATGGTGAAGACAATAGGGTTGTCTGACACAAGACAGATGCACAGACAACAGGTTTGTGAGAACAGGCCCAGCTGTCGCTTGATTTGTCCACGGCTCTTGCAGAGTCCTTGTACAGCAGGTCCACGTTACCAGGAAAGCACCAGGACGAAAAAGCCACCTCAGTCTTGGAGGCTCCCCTAGACCTAACTCACCAGGATTGCAACCATGATGCAGATGTTCTTGGTATCCTTCCAGAACACGCTGCGAAGAGTGACTTTTGCAAAATGTGTCAGGCGGCCGAAAAACACTAGAAGGCATAACACCTCAACCAGAGAAGTGACCTGCAGAGAGAGAGAGAGAGAGAAAGAAGGGGCCCAAGTCAGAACAACCAAGAGAAGTGCTAGCCCATTTCACATAGGCAGAGAAAACACAGGCAGAGTCAGTATAAAAGTTTCTCTGCCAAGTTTTACTGTCAGCTGGTTTACAGGCTCCTGTATCTGGCATTTAGCAATACTTCCAGGATTCCTTCTGTGAAATTCCCTGACACAGGCAGGTTGAAGCCAGTAAACTGGTATTTGCTTAGGATTCAAGAAGAACATCACTCCCAAACACACTAGTGCAGAATAAATAAAGGCTACAGAAAAGTCAGTTCTAAGGGCAACACTCTGCTTCTGCTTTCAGACATGGTGACTGGACTTGGGTCACAGAGAAGGCTAGAATTGTTCTCTGAGATGTTTTTGTCCACAGTCACATCAGCCAACACCAACAGCCATGATGACTCCCATAGTCCCTCTCTAGCTCCTATGCCCATTTTTGTCCCCATTTAACCAACAGAAATAACAACATCAATTGTCTCTCAACACCTCCAACGACTCGCTTCAAGTAAGAAACCCTCACGTGCTCTTCCAACGCAATCCTAGTTGCGTTGCTGCTTCTGCACTGAAAAACATACCAGGAAGGGGAGCGGATACACAGCAGGTTCTTCAAACACTGCCAGGGACAGGTTGAGAAAGATGAAGAAGTAGGTGGCTGTTCGCAGAATCCAGTGGTTATAGAGATAATAAAGCCTGTAGAAAGAAGGCAGCACCACCATAAATAAACGCTTCAGAGCACATACCCCCAGGATCACCAAATGCACCTTGAAACTACTGCACATGCTATTCATGTCATGGAGAAAGAAGGGTAACAGCAGTACAAGTCTTGCCCAGTAAACTGGATTTTTATACAGAGGTCATGTGATATTCTTTTCCAATGGCAGTAAACCCCCCAGCGAACACTGACAATAACCATATACACATCCTGCTCTAAGGCTCATACAGGAGGTTTCACACAAAGGCACCCAGCAGCAGCTCCTCTGGGGAGATGAGGGGCAAATTCGCAGAGCATGTTGATCCTCTGCCAACAAAAAAAGCTGCCAAAGTTGACAAAGAGCCATCTCTTCTCCCCAGTAACCACCCACAAAAAGGCTACAGGGGAGGTGACTATACAGGTGATGTGGTATTATGAAATTTATGGTATTAACGATACCACCAAGACAAAGCCGTGTAAAACTTGATCATTTCTACCACTTGTGCTAAGCATCTTAAGGCGGGACAAGATTCTCTTCCTTTAAGTTTTACACATGGAAATAGTTTGCCTAAAGCAGCAGAAGCCTGAGGTGTCACCTCTCTGAAGTTGCTCAGCATCTTGCCATCAGATAAAAGCTGAGTCACTTGCAGACAAAACCATCTTAAGCAAAATTGCCCCAGCCTTTATCAATTAAACTTTTAATTACTCCTTTTAAACCTTTTTATTACTCCTGCCCCTAGCAGCTACTACCCTTTTTTGAAGCACACATAAGCCTCTGTAGTACACCACACACTCCTTCAACTAGCTGAATATTTGGGGTGCAGTGGGTTGGTGTCACCCGCTGCCAAACCAACCGGTCACAGCCGCAACTGCCTGGCATGGAGCTGTTCCCCAGCCATGCAGCCCTGTGCTACCAAACCCCGCTGCTTCCACCCTGCACAGCCACACTGCAGCAGCCCCTTCCACACAGGTAAGGGCTGGCCAAGCCTCCCAAACTCTTCATCCCCACAGTCCTGTAGCTTCAGTCTTCAAAGCTTTTTTTTTTCCTCTAACAAAATTCAAGTTTTTATTTCCCTTCCCATCCTCTACACACAGATGCACCGAGCCACCCGTTCAGTTTCAATACAGTTCTTTGCACCCCACCCAACCTGCTCAGCACCCAGAGCTCCCCGGCCCTTTTTGGCTGTTGTTTTTTGAACACAGCTGCAGCTGGTTCTGCCCCAGTGCGGTGTGTTTGCGGGGATGCGGAGCTCCTTACCTGACTGCCTCCGGGGAGGTCTTGAAAGGAATATTTCTGTTGTACTGCGCATCGGAGACAAACGCTGCCGCCAGCAGCAAGTCCTGTGGAAAAGGGACAAACAGCGACAGCTGGTCAGGGGTGTTGGAGCCTCAAATAAAAACCAAGGCAGGTATTCGAAGGAGGTCCCTTTCCCCCCAGGGCACGCTAGAGGGGCGAGAAACACTCCGGGGGATGCCGCAGTTTCGCTCGCTCGCCCGCCCGCCCGCATCCCTCCTCTGCTGGCAAGGACCCAGTCCCAGGGCGTGCGGCTGCAAGGGACTGTCCCGGGCCGCTACCTGCGAGGCCCCCTCCGCCATGGCGCGAGCAGACGCTTCGCCTCCCCGCTCCCACCGCCTTTAACGGGGCCCGCCCCCGCCCCGGCGGAAGGGGCGGGAGGCGGTGCCGAGCCCCGCGCCCGGAGCTGGGAGCGGGCGGCGGGGATGGGTCCGGAGGCTCTGCGGCCGCGTGTGGTGCGCTGGGCGTTGCTGGTCGCCTTCGCGGCCGGGGTGCTGGTGGGCTGGCACGCCAACAGTGCCCGACGCCGGTTCCTCCGCTGGCGCCAGCGCCGGCTCCTGCGCCGCCTCGCCGCCGCCCAGGAGAAGCTGGAGTCGAGCTGAGCTCCGGCGAAGTCCTCGGTGCGTCCCTGCTGCTGCTGGCAGCCGCCTTCCCTGCCGGCCCTGACAGCGGGCTTGGGAGCTCAGCGCCACTCTCCGGTTGTCTTCTCCAGCAGCCCGGCCTCGGTGGACGCCGCGGGAGGAACAGCAGATTCGCCCCACGCCGCTGTCGGAGTTGAGTTTGGAAAGGGCTGGTGGTGAGCGGCGTGGAAGCGCTGCTGGAAACAGCGTGGCTGTGGTGGAATCCCAGCAGACAAGATCCCAAAGTGCAGCAGACTAACCGAGCAAAACGCTGAGGCTACACGGACCATGTCACCAGATGTATTTCCGTATTTCAAAGGGTTCTCTGTGTCTGTCTTAAGTCTGCTCTGCCCTGGCCAAGAAGAACTGCCGATACATTAAACCAACGCAAACCATGACACGATGTTTCTAGGTGTGTTTATTTCTCTGATGAGTGAAAGCACGCCTTACAGGCGTCTGTCATGAGCAACAAGTCTCATTCTGAAAGCGTGCAGGTCAAAAAAAAACCTCCAGGGACTATTAGACAGTGCAATAGCTATGTGCGTTGGGAAGAGGAAATGAGCAAATTACATGAAGGATGCTTATGCTTTGGACTCGAATTTCTTCTTGTGCTTTGGACAAGGAGTCGTGGAGATGGCTGTGGCACTTTTTTCTTTCCTTCCCATCACTAGCAAATTCCTGGAGTCTTGAGGGAAGGGGGTGCTCCTGCTTTGCACAGGGTGGGATTTACTGCACTCTGGTTTTCAACTACATTATGAGCTGCAAAAGATTTTTGGGAAAACAACAGAACAAAAAACACCCAGATTACAAAATGCTGATTTATAATAATCCTGTGGCTTTTTTGTTAGAAAAGTGGCTTTGTAAGTCCCTTTGATGCCAGCACCCGAGTGCGCTCCTGTTCATCAGAGCTGCTGCTACTGCAGCATGTGGTTCAAACCACATTAGCTCGGCCCGGGTTGTACTGGCTTTACTGGTGAAGCACTGACAGCTTTCCATGGGGCACCTTTTGATTTCCAACATTGAGACTGGCAGGTGGTTCAAGACAGGGGTTTCTGCACACTGAGGCCTGGTGTGCGGGCAGATGCCGTTTTGTCAAGGCAGGGAGAACGATGACCAGTAACGGCAGTTATGCTCGCGCACGTTTTCCAGCACGAAGAGCTGCCGTAGCACAGCCTCAGGGAAGGGCAGGACCGGGATGTACCCGCGCGGAGAATGCGGGCCGGATGGCAGTCAGTCCCCAGGCCGGGCCCTGGCTACTGGGCCCGGGCTGGGTGAGGCCCTTACGGCTCCGAGCGGGGTCCCCTCGCGGCGGGGCAGCCTCCGAAGGCGGCCAGGACATGCCCAGACCGGACGGGCCGATGCCCGGGCTGCGGGGTAGGCTGTACCGCCAGATCCCACCCTTGCCCTTCCTCAGGCGGGAGACCGTCCCCAGCCTGCGACTCCCGGCGTGCAGCGCGCCCCAGAAGTGACGACAACTTCCCGCGCCGCTCGCGTTGCCTAGCAACCATGTCGGGGCGGCGGGCGCGGGGCCCGCTCCAGCGGGTGCAGCGGCGGAGCCGGGAGCTGCAGGCGCAGGTACCGGAGATGGATGGCCCGGCCTATCCCGGCCGGGCTCGGTTCGGCCCTGCCCGGCCTGACAGCTCCGTGTCCTGTGTTGCAGGTGGACGCGCTGCGGGCGGAGTGCGCGGCCTCGGCCCCCGAACAGAGGAAGGGCCTTTCGCAGAGGTGAGGCTGCGCCCGAGGGGTCCCCGAGGTAGCGGGATGGCCCTGCCCTCAGCTCTTCCCCCTCTCTCAAACTTTACTTCCTAAGTTGTGTGGCTTGTGGAAAGAACCATCTTCTGATCGGAGCAAAGCCCCGGGTGGATTGACTCCGTTCTCCATCGCCCTTGCCACAGAAGGAGCAGGCGGTTTCCCTGCACGCCTTCCTGTTTTTCCTCATTGTGCAGATCTCTTCCCTGCCTCTGTCGCTCTGTTTTCCAGGAGAAAGCAACAGGCTCGCTTCTTCCCAGTCCTTAAGGGATGAGGCAGTTTTAAGTGAGAGCCTGCACATGACAGGTGACAATCAGCTAAGCTGCCGTTTGGGTCTGTATTGCTGTTTGTCGTGTCCCACGCACACAGCTGGGCGAAGGTCTGGTATCTAAACTGACGGGTTTCAGTATGTGTGCATCATTTGGGTGATCCATCTATCCAGGTTTTGAGAAAATGCTATCTGTCTTGCTTCCAATGCAGATGCATAGAGCTGAAGAAATTGGTGGATGAGAATATAAGTGCTCTTCATGGTTTGAAAAAAGTAAGTGCAGAGACAAATTTGTTGATGTTTTTCTCCAAAATACATCACAGAGACCATTTAGAGAATCATAGAATCACAGAATGGTTTGGGTTGGAAGGAACTTTAGAGATCATCTAGTTCCAACCCCTCTGCCATGGGCAGGGACACCTCCCACTAGACCAGGTTCCTCAAAGGCCTGTACAACCTGATCTTTAACACTTTCAGTGATGGAGCATGCACAACTTTTCTGGGCAACTTGTTCCAGTGTCTCACCACCCTCACAGTGAAGAATTTCTTCCTGATACCTAATCTAAATCCACCCTCTTTCAATTTGAAACTCTTACCCCTCATCCTGTCATTACAATCCCTGATCAAGAGTCCCTTTTTATGATAAAGAACACCAGCCTCCTTCAATCTGAGGTACCACAGGACAAGAGCAATATCTAGCACTGCGCAATCTCTGAGATCCATTTATATTATTTAAAAGCATATTTTTAATGCTGCATTGGCCTTAAAACCTCTATCAGCCCAATACATTACAAAATGTCTATCTACCCAATGCATTGTATTGGAAGCAGAGAATGCAGATTTGAAATTTAATGTGACATTTCTTCTTGGCAGAGTAAAAGGGCAAGAAAGATGTCACCAAACAGGGAGTGACAGCAGCCTGGGGAGGTGAAAGCTTGCACATCTGGAAAACTAACTTCATAGGGAAACTTTAACTTTGAGCAATTTGTTGCATTCTTCTTTCTGAGGCTGATGAGCCTGCGCCTGTGGGGAATTACAGTCAGAGGAAAGAAGAAGAAGAAAAGCTACTGCTAAGACTCACTCAGCAGTTGCAGAAACTTGTTCTCATCTTGGCTCAGGGTGACGTGACTACGAAGCACGCAGCGTAAGTTGCTTTAATGAATGACTATCATCCACACTTATAGCGTTGTACAGTTGGAAAGGACCCTGAAAGATTGTTAGCTCAGCCCCTTTATTATCTTAACACCCAATTAAACAAGAAGCGCTGAAAAGCCAGCTCTTACTGGGTTTGTGTTCTCGATGCGGTCATGAAGGACGCGCTGGGATTTTCTGTGGGTGTTGGTTAGTAGCTGAATGATGTGTCTGGTCAGAGGATGCAGCATAGCCTGTCTGCTTAGGGAGGAAATGCCATTGGGATTTTGGAGGGTGTTTCGGATCAGGACACAGAGTAAAATGCAGGAGTGAAATTTCTGTCTGTGCTAATGTCCTGGCAGAGAAGCCTCTATTGCAGGGCTTTGCAGCAATTCCAGTAAGTTTTCTTGAAATAATACAAAAAAGTTTGATTTATTTTGGGTAGGGGTGAGGAACATCAGAAATCTCCTCAAACAGAAGGTGAAAATGAAGAAGAGGATGAGAGTGAAGATGAAGAAAGCAGTGAGGAGGAAGACAGTGAAGAAGCAGATGATGATGATGATGAGAAATTGTTGGATGACCCAAATGTTAAAGAATGTGTTGCAGTTGGAAACTTCAGTGCACAGCAGGAAGGGGACCTTGCATTTATGGTACGTCTCTCAAAGTGTTTTGGCTGTAGATCATTCTGTGTTAAGCAATAACTATAACTAAATCCTATGCTTCTGGGATTCAGCTGGTTCCTGGTGGGATTCAGGCTTTTACCAGTGTACGATTGGCTCTTGTCCGTGTCTTTTTGCCGTTACGGTAGTCTGAGGTGGTAAAAATGAAGAGATTGTGTTTTTCTTTCAATTCTTCCTGGAGCTGCTTTGAAATATTTAGTTGTCTTTTGTCTCTGTCTCTCCTTCTAATGGCAAAGAAAGGGGAAGTCCTACTTATACTTGACAAGAAGGCGGATGGCTGGTGGGTAGCCGAAAACTCCAAAGGGGAGAGAGGCCTCGTTCCTAGGACCTACCTTGCGGTTAGTGTGCTGCAGCCTGCTTCTGTTCCAGCCTCACCTCTGTTATTTTCTATATGTGGGTGATAATATAGCTGCTTAAATCGATCACAATGCTTACACAGGGACATACCAAAGCAGAGTTTTGACAGTTATTTGGGAATAACACTGTGTTTGTGTTCCTGTGTGTGGAGATAGTTACCAAAAGCAGTATTTTTGTGCCTCATGAGGACATGATGTACAAGTGCAGAGAAGTTTCTGGAGTATGAAAGTTGTGATCTGTGTCACCAAAGGTCAGCTCTGAAGACTCGAAGCTTCTGTGGACTAATTCAGGCTTTTCAAAATTTACATGAAATTTGAGTCCATGTAAATGTTGGAGTACTTTGTAATTCAACATGGAAGAACCTTTTAACAAATGTATTTAAAAGCTTTATAACTTTCTTTTTTAATTTTTCATTTTCAAAGTTTCTTATACAAGTTAATTTATATACTTACATGCAAATATATCCAGTATACAATTGTGGTGAACATTGAAATGTGGGTAAGTGGTTTGGACTGAGTGACTGGATGGAACAGAGCTTTTCACTGCGTAGCTGAAAAGCATGTTGAGTAGCTTTTTACTGCATGCTGATGTATTTCTCTTTTTAAAGAATCCACTTGACAAAGGCATTTTCTTCCTTACTTGTAGGAATACTTCAGTCCCTTGGTATAGCTGCAGAAGTAAAGGGAGTGTTCTGTGGTTACAGGTCTCTGGAGTGATGCATCACAGGCAGAAAATCTCCTCTTCCAAACTATTAACACATGCTATGCGTGGAGAAAGCAGTTTTAAGAGCAGAACTGTGGAGAAATAAAACACATTGCCATTTGAATCTGAATTACAGGTCCATAATGAAGATGGCAACAGCCAAGAGCGAAGTGAAGAACACGTAGAAGTGGTGGATGAAACAGCAGATGGAACTGAAATTAAAAAAAGGTAAATGGAGTGATGTGAAAACACAGTATACAGTTCTTCTACCTCCTCCTTAGATCTATCAGTACACTGCTTACAGTGAGAATACCTCACAAGGGTATTTGGTTCTTTACATTTTTCTTTTCAGCAGAGCAGTCACTTGCTTTTTTTTGCTTTGTGCTCATGAGATGGTCTAGTAATTAGTCTGAGTGGCTGGAAATATATAATTACTAATTAGTTAGGTCATTAAGCAGCTGCCATTTAAAAACAAAGCAATATTTAGTAGTTTAAATTTGTGTCCACGTGAAGATGATATGTTATAAAAAAGATGTTGTTTTTCTTCCAGAACAGATTCCCACTGGAGTGCTGTCAGAAGAGCTATAGCAGAGGTAGGTGTGTCTCTTACACAGCACCTTCCTCTACTGTAATGTTAATTATTTTGTAGACAAGGTTTGCCTTTTACCAAATACTGTTGCTCATACTACAGATCTTAACATTTTGTTAGGGTTTTTTTAGCAAGAAAGTTCTAAGTGAGAATAGAATGAAACCAGCAAGAATACTAATATAATTTTTCTGTTTGTTTGGTGTGGTTTGGGTTTGTGGTTGTTTTTTTTTTTTTTAATTATATTTTTAAAAATTATTTATATTGGTGGTTTTTTTCGTTGTTTTTGTTTGTTTGTTTGTTTGTGTTTTGTTTTAATTTTTGGTACTAGAATGACACAGTAGAGGTACTGGCAACCATAGGAGCTGTTCCAGCTGGATTCCGCCTGTCCACACTTTTCCAGCTATTAGAGGAAGGTGAGGTTTTCTCATTGCAATAGCTGTGCAGGATTCTGAAGGGTCTGTGCTGAGTTTTTTTGCCCAGTTACTGGCCTGTTGGACTAAAACCAATATTGCTTAATTATAGTGGGTAATCATAGAATTGTTCTGGTTGGAGGAGACCTTCAAGATTGGACCCATCAAATAGTGTATAAAAAGCTTTTTTCAGTTCTTCAATTATGTTTTTACTTATCTGTGTGAAATCCTGGTAACACAGAGGCAATGACAAATTCCCCGGTATTTCAAAGATTTTTCTCTTTGGAAGATACTTCTTGTTAATGTTGAAGAAAATGATACTTCTTGTCTATTTTTTTTAATCTTCCCTTTTTCTCAGAAATCTTTTGGAGTATCTTCACCAAATATATTACATATCTCATGTTGTGTTAGTCTTTTCGTTTAAAACTGTTTCAGATCAACATCTCTTTTTAATTAGTTAAATTACCATGCTTCTGGGATGACATACCACTTACAAATAGTGAAAGTAGCCTTTTTAAAGGGTGCTTGTAGAAGATTCCTCCATAGTTTTGTTTGGACCAGTCAAATATTCAAAGGAACTTTAGCCACATCTGAAATTTGGGTATCATTTATATTGTGGCAGTGAAGATCATAAAATATTTTAAGATTTTTAAAATTTTCTCTTGTTATAGGCAATCAGTTTCGAGCGAGTTACTTTCTGCAGCCTGAACTTACTCCATCGCAGTTGGCTTTTAAAGACTTGGTGTGGAACTCAGAAAAAAACACTGTGAGTATTGCTGGTAAGAAAGCTACAATGCTTTTGGCTTGAGAAAAAAAGGCAGGATCTCTAGGTGAGAACTGCTCACAATATTTCATATTGGTGGGTAAATATTGCAGATGAGGGATTTTGATATCAATCTAGATTCTGTGGACAGTAGATGTCATCACATACTATTCTAATAGGCAAAAATTAGGTACAAATTTGTCATGTTGGGTATCTTTTAAGAGTCATGTTTTGTCTTAGGTTTGTGGGTTCCTTCCTTCTGTCTTCATTTGCACCATTTCTGAAATATTTCTTTCTTCTCAGACTTTAATAGGACTGTCTGTCTGTCACACTGAATTGTTTGTTGTAATTTCCTTAGAAGAGAGCTAAAGGCTTATGAGGAAATGCTGCTGCTACTACTACCACACAAGCTTTGTTGTTAAAAGAATCTGGTCCAGTGAACATCTCAGTGAATAAACACAGAATGATTCCATGTGCAGGAGGAGCCTGTAGACTGAATCCTTCTGATGTCTATATTTCAGATCCATCCTAGACCAACACGAGTATCCCTGATTGTAACATTAAGTAGCTGTAAGATGATTCCTCTCCCAGGAGTCAGTATTCAGGTTCTCAGTAGGCACGTTCGACTCTGTCTCTTTGATGGCAATCGGGTAAGTTGTTTGATTATCAAAAATAGTCTTGATGAGGTTGGATCTCTCAGGATCTTTTGCGCTCTGGTTCCTCTGGTAGGCAGCTCCTCCAGTTGTCTCACTCAGAGACACGCAGACCCCCAGTGACTTGTGGTCTGGCCAGTTGCTGGCACCAAGAGGTACATGGACCCACTCATTCAGAGCCTGTTCACACAGAAAATTAGTTATAAATGGAGTTTAATGTGAGAACAGGACTGACTGCCATTGATGGGGCGCTGGGCACACTGGATACATGTACTTATCCCTCTGTTTTCCCACCCTTGTTATTCCACAAAGCACGTTGAGCCCACCATTTTTCTGCCTTGGGTTTCTCCCCTGAACATCCCGTGGTAAGTCACATGCGGCTCTCATACCCCTTTGTCAATCAGGAAGGCAATCCAGCCAACCACTCCTGTTGACTCATGATGATGGGAGGTCACACCCAGCCCCCTGGGGCTGATGGCCATCGGGGCAGCCCTGGGAGGGGCTAGGGCAGTACTAAGTCCATAATTTCATTTCCCCCACCTCCCATTGTGCCTCTTTGCTCCTTCATGTTTGTGGAGATGAGCCTTTTTCTGGGTGGACCTCTTCTGTGATGGGCCTGGGAATAGCTGGCTTGGGGTCATATTCAGATTCCCCTGCCTACTGCTGATCCTCCGGACATCTGTGCCTTCAGAGAAAACTTCCTCTGTAGTTCTTTAAACTGAAGTAATCTGATAAAGTTGAAGAGATAGCATAATTTTATCTTTGTGGTGAGCAGTGTTGGATTAATCTGGGGTAATACTGCATTTTCTTAAAGCTGCATAGCTTTCCAGGAAAACTTCTATTAGCTTTTCTCACTACTTACAATATTTTAGGTGCTGAGTAACATTCACACAGTGAGAGCTACGTGGCAACCTAAAAATCCACAAACATGGGCCTTTTCTCCAAGGGTAGGTGTCTTGCTCAGACAGTGACATAGCCAGTAACTATCTAGTTACAGCATCTATTACTTGTGGTATTCGTGTTGAAATAAAACTTACTTTTATTTTCTCCCCCTCTATTAGGTAACAGGCATTTTACCCAGCTTGCTTGATGGAGACTGTTTTGTCAGGTCCAACTCTCTGTCTACAGACATTGGTATATTATTTGAACTTGGCATCACGTATATTCGCAACGTAAGTGTGTAAAGTTGATGCGTAAATTGTTCCAAGCACGGGTTTATAAAGTGAACCAGCTGTTCCATATTCAATGCTAAGCTGCAGTATCCCGACAGCAACCTGCAAGATCCAAACAGAAATGTAGATGAAGTTTTCCGACCTTACCTTAGGATTGTCTTCCCTGGGGCTTTGGGAAGGGAAGAGGGAGATGTTGAGGTTTGGAACATTTCTTTCTAGTCAATATTTAGACAACAAAAGACTTTCTGACTAGTGGACACCCATGTACCTTTACTTACACTATTAGTCTGCCAAAGATCTCATACAATCACAGAGGATCACAGAGGACCAGTTCTCTCTTCACTCTGGTGTTGTTTTTTTATCTTTGTGATTTGTTTCAGACTGCTGTGCTATATAGTTGTGAAACTAAGATTTTAAGTGTTTAAAAAGCACAGACACTGACTTCTAGATGCAAGTGATACAGATATATCCTGTGCGTCTAGGATATGCCTCTGAAAAGTACAACGGGTAATACAACACAAAAGATGGCAGAGCCCACAAGAACTACACGAATAGAAGGCGGATGTGTGCAGGAGCGTTAGGACGCTGATATTTGGAGGGTACAGTGGCTTTTCAGAACAGGTCACTGGATGAACTTAGGGTGCAAGAGTGCAGGGCCTGTGGAGACATGGAGGGGAGATAGGCTGATAGCGTGGTGGGGATGAGAGCTGTTGTGCAGGGAGATCAGTAGAACGTACCTCTGTAGGCAACCAGACTGTGTAAATCCTGGGGATGAGCAGCATGTTGGTAAGCAGTGGTTTACAGAGACTCAGCAGGCCATAACAGCCCTCCTCATGCTAATTGGAGTAGGCAAGGTTATGCAAAGCTGTCTGCTTGTTTATGGAGTCAGTTTAAATGAAAGCTGAAGCATGTACAAGTTCCTACCTATTAGTGCTTTGGGGTCTGGACTTGTGGAGGTGCTGGCATGCAGGATCAGCTCCCGTTCCCAGGCATGCTCTTTGGTACTGAGAGTGAGCCTTCTGATGCACAGTGTTGCTGCCTTGGAAACTGCTCACTCTGGAATCAGATGGGTAAATCCTCTGGGTAAATTTTTTTCCCCTCCATTCATTCTGTTTAGAGCATCAGTGCAGGTTTGGGGAGGGTTGTCTTTTGTATCTGTGCATTTCTTCTTTTTCAGGAGCGTGATACACATGTTTCCCTTAAATGCGTATTTCTTGGCTTAATAAATCCTTGTCTCTTAAATATGTTCATGGATGATCAACTTTAGCCTACCTCTGTGTGCTGTTTGGTAAAACATCCTCAAATGCCTGCAAATGCAACACAGTCAATGTTTGCTTACCACAACTCTGGGGCTTTTACTATTTCAGTGTGATTATTCTAAATTATTATTTCTGGTTCAGTTACCCATTCTGGTTTAGCTGCTTATTGACGTTTCTCTTTTTTTCCTAGTCAACAGGTGAAAGAGGAGAGCTAAGCTGTGGCTGGGCATTTCTGAAGCTTTTTACATCTGATGGAATGCCTCTTCCTTCCAAGTAAGCTTATATATAAAATAAAAATCCTTCATATAAAATAGAATCATTACCTAAATTGAAGGTGACAATGTCCTTTTTGATTGTCTCGTCTTTATGTGCTTTTTGCTGTATATCCCTTTCCCATGTAAAAATTAGGAGATTGGCTTCCAAGCCTTGGCAGCCAGTAAGAGTTGTGATGAATGTCTTACCAGTCACTTGGAGAGTGGGAATAAGCTTGTATTTTGCAGCTCATTTATGATTAGTTCATGGGTCCAACAATCTTTTAAAGAATAAAATGTATGCATTTCCATTTTATTAAATGTAGGAAAGTTTTCTGTTAATTTACAGATTAAACTTGCAGATCAGTCCTGCAATACTTGTTTTTTACCAAATATAGAGATATATTTATTTTAATATTTTAATTAAATTATTTAATTTTTAAAAGTAATTTAATTAAAGTAATAAAAATAATAAAAATTTAAATTATTTAATAAAAATATATTTATTTTAATATTTTAATGTATTTTTAATATGTATGGATTAGAGGGAAAAAGAAAATATCCACTGTGCTGTAAGTCTCTAAATCCCTTCTAAACCTGATCTCTAACATTGTTATTCTAACCCATAAAGATGGTACCCAGAGAGGAAAACTGCATGCTTGCTTCAACAGTGACTTAGTCTTGACAGAGCTGGGATTGTGTTGTTTGTCAACATTTTAAATCTCCCATATCTGTTCTTTCCCAGGATGTACGAGCTTCCATTAAATGGTGGAACACCCTACGAGAGAGGCGTTGAGGTTGACCCATCAATATCCAGAAGAGGTGTGTTTTCTCCTAAACATTATATAAATGAAATGATACAACAAACACTGTAACTGTTTTACCACATGGTATCATCATCTCCCATTAGCGTGTGGTCACCACAGCCTGGTTTGGTTTTTGGTGTTCTCATTTTGCATGAGGGAGAGATTGTTAGGGCCAGTGGGGTTGAAAATTATATGCCAGTGCTAACATTTCTGTGATTTCCAGTGTCTGCAGGTTAGTTCTGATAAATGTATGGAATTATTTCTTTAACTGCACTTAACACTTCTTGGCTCTGGGGTAGTGGATGGTGCAGAGCTCGATAGTTACACTGGTCTAAAGAGTTCCCAAGCCAGGCTGTTCAAGTCCTGTATCATCAATCCCACATCACTTACAAATATGTGTGCATAAATATGCACAGGACAGAAAATCTGTCCTGGTTCTTCCCAGCGGGGCAGCTTAAAGCTTCACACAGAGGCGATTCAGACAGTAAACCACTTGTGTTTTGAATAAGGGTGGCCATGGCTTTCCTCTGGAATCTGTAAAAACATCCATTTGCCAGCAACACGTGCTGCAAGCTACAGGCAGGCTTTACTTTTGGGTATGGGCACTTACCTCCATGTTACTCCACGCATATTGTGAGTCCACTACCCTAGAGAGAGATAATAGCTTATGTTGGACCAAATGTCGATAAAGCTGAGATCTTGCTGTATTATCCTGATATATTTCTTTTAGTTTTTAGATATCCTTAAGCCATTACAGTTTTAACAAAACATCTGTTGCTGAATTTAAGTGTCCATTCTTGGAATATAAGTCTTAATGTTCTTTCAAAATGACTGATACCACCTTGGGTATTTATTTCTTAAGCAGGCAGTGGTGTTTTTCATCAGTTTATAACACTCAAGAAACAGCCGGTGCTTGTAGTGAAGCTGAGGTCATTAAGTACACAGTCAAAAGACATCCTGAAGTAAGTATTTGTGTGTGCTGCCATAAAGTCAAAAAGCATTTGATTTAGCCTAGAATGGTCCCAGAGATCTAAAGTGTTCCCCTTACCTGGAACACTGGCTATGGAAAAATCTGAGCGTCATGTCAGCTGCATATTGTAGTAGATCTCTGTTTGACACACAGAGCTATTTTGTTGGAAAGAACTAAAAAGTCATTAAGTTTAGATAACATTGAAAACCAGAACAGCAGAAGTCTGACTGTTATAGCTTTGTCAACCTACACCTTCAAAAATTGTGATCGATTCATGGGGATGCCAATAAGAGCTAATAATGATCTCTGTGAAGCTGACAGTACTCTCAAGTTCTGGTGAACAGTGCTTTGCGGGAGCAGTTTCCAATAAAACTCTCAACTGCATGTTGTTTATTTTCCCAATAGTTTGCTACCAGAGACGTTAATTGGCAGTATGTGCTACATCCACCTCTTGATATTTTATCGACAAATACTTGGTGACGCACTCCTGAAAGACAGAATAAGCATGCAAAGCACAGGTGAGAACTGCTGTTGTGGAGAACAGCTTGGTCATAGAGAGCATGCAAGAGAAAGACCAGGGTCCTAAGGAGAACTACTCTCCCTTTTGTAAGGGAAAGCTGTGATCTGCAGGAGCACCTCACTGATACTCACAGAATTCTGTTCCTTCGTAGTGCTGGCACCGAGCAACCACCTCACAAGGTCAGGGAGTCATGCTCCCTGCACAGAGGATTTCTGTGCTTTAACTTCCATCCTGCAGGTGTTGTGGGGACAAATAGAAAGCTGTGGGTGCTGTTGGTAACAGTGACCAGCCTCTCACTGTGAATACCACCTCTCGGTGTGTTTGCATTTCAAACTAGTAATATTTCAACTCGCATCTAATGCGTTGCCCTGTTTGACATCAGTTCACATCACAGAAAACAGAAACCACAAGCAGTGAAGGATGAATCAAGCACTTTCAGGGAAATTTTCATTAAAAAAAAGCATATGTGTATAGGTAAAGGGTTATTTCTAAATAAATATAAATAAAGAAAAGGCAAATAAATGTAAAGGATTAATTGGAAGAGCAATTGTTTCCTTTCTGCCACCCATGCAATGAGAGCTTAGACATGCACACAGCTTTACTTGTTCATTTCTAGTGCATGTGTGTTCTCCGAGTGACAGAAGAGATTAGGCAGATGTTTTTGTCACTAAGGATAAGTCATGCTGTCTTTATGTTTTCTTTTTAAAGTATTATTTACTTTTGGCTAATGCAGCAGGGAGAGAGGGAAGTGGAAGAGTTCCAATTTCAGAACTCAGTATCTTGCTCTGATTTTGCAACTCTTTCTGCATCTTTCCTTCAACAAAACTGTAGTAGTTTATAGTCATCTCCATTTTAAAGTCAATTTGAAATATGGACAAATTATGTTTCTTAGCTGTGCTACAGGTGAATTTATATTGGTGCTGCAAAGTAATTTTCTTGTGTTTTCTCCCATCTCTTCTCCAAACTGAATTACGGATCATTTGTTCCTATGGCAAATAAATTGGCTTGTGCACTCACTAAGATTTTTAACTTACAATCTTTAGCCATATGTAGGCATGTGAATTACAAATTCGTTTTTCAGACCTGCTCAGAACTTTACTCCCTTCCTGTTTTTTGTGAACTTTTACTATACATTCCAAGTTTACTGATTTTGGTATATGGAAGTCAGGCCCTTTCAGAAATCAATGCATTACTTAATAAACTTACCACAGAGAACTTAAAATGCTTTGATTTTAAAGGCCAGCTGAGAACTGCTATACTTACTTGAGTTATCTTCTTAATGTAGGACAGTAGATCAGGCTGATCACCTCTCCTGGCATTAAACTGCATTAAACTCTGGATCCAGACTTCATTTGAAATGATTTCAAGGCTTTACCCCAGTATTTCAGAAGTGGTTCTGGGAGCTGTTTTTTTCTGATGTAACAAAATAAGATTTTTCTTATTTCAAAATCAGCTATGACTTCAGAAATAGGCAACCTGACATATTTCACAAAAGCAATTGGTTCTGCCTTGCTCCTAAGAAATGTTTTGTTATTAGTAAATGGTTTGTGTTTACTAAACTTTCCACCAACTTCAACCTGAAGAAACAACAGCGTACATTAAATATTGAAAATCACAAGAGAAAGAAAACACTTCAAAATTCCTCTATACATCACTTGCAGCACTCTTGTGATTTTTAACTACTCATTAACTAAGATAATGATGGGACCCCTGTTACCATCTGGTAGATTTACTCTGCTGCTTGTTACCTTGTTAATCTGGAAAAGGCACACAACACAAGCCAGGTTAAGGTGGAATGAAAGTGTGTTTATTCATAACATCCAAATCAGGCAGCACAATTTCAGGTGTTTATAAAAAGACAGGTGCAGAAATTAGGAGGAACACCTTGGGCTACCCCTAGGTTGAATCAGGAAAGTTCTCTTGTTTGCCAGCTTCTCCTAATAACAAGCGATTGGGTTTTTGTGTCTCTCAGGTTCACAGTCTCCCAGCCACAAGGGTTTGCTACTGTCAGCGAATGCTCTGCAGCACTACTGCAGCTAATTTTCCCTTTGAAATAATCTGAGGGGAGGGAATGTGCTGAATACCTTGAAAACCATCCTGTTTCTTCCTTAGCCTTGAATGTGTTTGCTTTCTCTTTCAGATTTAATCTGTAATCCTATTTTAGCAACTTTCCCTCAACTCATGGATCAACCAGACCTGATGGATGCACTTCGGGTACATTATCTACATATCATTCAATTGCACCTGATGTGTCAATGTCCAGATAGTTTGCAAAATCTAAGCTTTTTTTTTTTTTATCCTGTGAAAAAAATAAATGGAAAAGTTTTAGAATTGTTTCAAGTACCCTTTAGGGGTAGGCTGTATTTCTCCATACTTGTAGGGTGGGGAAAAAATTAGACCAACCTCAATTGTGACTGATTTTTCTGAAAAGTGGGTCCCCTTGATTTCATTTTTACAGCTCTGAGAGTTTCAAAATCCTCACATCTGTAAAATTTGTTGGTGGAATGGCCATTTGCTTAAATCAGCTAAACTGGTACAAGGGAGGAACACAGGCTGTGTGAGGAAAGTGGGACTGCAACAGGAACTTAAACTACTGTGGGACTGCAGTGTGAGAGACTTTTGCACCTAAAAATGGAATTGCTTTAGACCTCCAGAATCTCAGTTTGATTTTACATTTCATTTAATTTTAGAGTGCTTGGGCAGACAGAGAAAGAATGTTGAAGAGATCAGAGAAGGTAATAAATTACAGGGTTTTCTTTGAAATATAGTAAATCTAATTGGAACCAGCAGTGTTCTGTGAGCATTATGTGTTAAATGCAGTTCTTAGTATTTCTTACCCATGTTTAACAGTAAAGTAGGAGAAAGAGGAATATGAAATCAAATTGTAACTTTTTGTCTCGGTGTTTGTCTCTGGTTGTTAGTGGGGAAGCTATTCCAGGTTCATACATAAAGCATGGCTCCCTCTCATGATGTGCTTCCAGTCCTTGACTGGTGAAAGCTTTCCACTGGTACAAAAGGGGCTGTGTGTGTCCAGAAAAGAATCTTCCCTCCTTCCGCCTCTGAGGTCCTCCCAGTCAGCCTAGAAAAAGCCCCCCAAATTCTGCCAATCTCCCTGCCTCAGACAGCTCTAGTCTCCCATTTTGGTGTGCAGACAGGTGGAGGAGAACAGAATTGGCCATTTCACCTGGCTTACCCATACTTTGTCCTGCCTCCTGTCCTCTGGGCAAAGAGAAGCTGTGGCTAACTGAAAGAAAGGCACTTGACTTCCTGGGAGCAGCAGCAAGGTATTTCATTTTCTGGGTGTGCTACTGAACAAGTACGAGATCTCCCCATTTATGCAAACAAAACAAAATCCTGTTCAGTCAGAATCACTGTTTCGAGGCTATTAATCCAAAATGAAAGCTGATCTGCTCAAAGAATTAGTACCTCCTCAGTGTCCCAGAACCATCCAGTTTTACCTGATTTGTCAGGTGCCACTCCCACCACCAGATTGCTGCCTCGCTGATTCTTACTCCTCCTTGCAAGGTTATATGACACATAGCTGCTAAATCTCCTGCTGAGATGTGAACTGCTCAATGCCACTCATAGTGTTCATGTTTCTGGAATGTTTCTGGGAGAGTCTTGGTGGCCAGCGAGTTTTCCAGGAGGCAGCACTCTGCACATGTCCTTCTTGCATAAAGGACCTTTTTTTTGTGAAAGGACCTCTTTTATTGGAGGTTTATTTTATGTGGGAAAGCGAGGCACACAAATCTTGTCTAGTTCAAGCAGTCAGGATCTTTTAGCATTTGATAATCGACCAAGCTGATTCTTAGTCTCTGGGTTTTGCAAACTGGCCTTTACAAGGGAGGGCGTAATTCTCGCCACACACAGAACGTCCTGCCAAAGTGTGAACTAACAGTACTTACGGCGTGGCCTTACCTCCTACCAAGAGCCACATGCAGCGAGGACTGTTGCAACTCCCTGCCTAGAGCAGTAGAGAAACAAGTGGAGTTTGGGCTTCCAAGGCAGGGAGGACGTGGTGCTTCCCTGGCGGCCACGGCAAACGCTCTCAGTCCGTGCTTGCAGAGGATGGCTGTCACGCTGGTGATTTTAGGAAGAGATATAAATACCCCGCAAGCAAAGGGCTCTCGGTGGCCGTTGTACATATTGCCAGTTTGTGGTAATGCTGTTGGGGTTTGGTTCCCTATCACTGCTCTTTGTCATCTGGAGAAGTAGGTGGGTTGGAAAGCAGGTTTGTTGATCTGTAGTTTATATAGCATAGCTCTGTGGTGAGCAGGAGGCTCATTCAAAATATCTGTTTGTTTAGGAAGGTCAGATCTCTCCCTGTTGTTATCCTGGGAACTAGGGGTTTGTTGAGCTTTCAGTACTTCTGTAGAAGTGCTTGGCAACGCCATGTATTTACACTAAAGTATTTTTAAATACTCTTCTCTGCAGAGAGATCGAGAGTTTCTGAAGTCCCTGTTTGTCCTGGTGTACCACGACTCTGTCTTCCCTCTCCTCCGGTGCACTTTCCTCCCCGACTACAAGTGGGCTGAAGAAGAGTCTGAAGCATCTCGCTGGAAGGCGATTGCTGACTTCTTGAAAAAGAGCCGAGAGAACGATGGTGCGCTTCAGTACCTGCTGTCGCCAGAAAGCACTCACAAAGCCTTCGATATTGCAGAGCTAGCTTACGATTTCTTAGGGGAAGTGAGGACAGACAACTCTGGAGTATGAATGGATTACAGAAGAACAATTCAGGCTATAGAAGAATGGGGTAACAATATAAATAAATTCTTACCAAAGAGAAACTATCTGAATTGTAATTACTATTTTAACACGTTTAACATTTTGAGAGAAACTAGAATTATTTTATCCATGTAACTGTTGTAGCCACACTGAGTGTCATATTTTGCCTAAACTGAACAAATTCTGAGGCAGCACTTTTCTCCTCTCGTGCAGCTTCCAATTAATTTCCAGTTTTGTTTTAATCAGGATGAACAAAAGCTCTTCTGTTCCAGTATCACACAGCAGACTGGTAAGAGGCAAGGAAAATAGCAATGATCTTTAAGAATGCTGCTGGGCAAGGTCAGGAAAAAAAAAAAGCCTTGTCTTGTCCAATCAGTGGACAGCAGGTTGCTCTGCATTGAGGCTGTTTCACTGTTTTTCTTTTCCCACTCAGGAAAAGGTTGGGTTATTCATAGGAATGTGCTTGACCCACCTAACACAAATAAAAGCTGGTGAAAATTTAGGGCATGCCATATAGTAGGTCCCTCTGCTGAATTTCTAGTGCAGGCTGATGAGCTCCAAGGTGTTTCTCAGGAGGATCAAGACCTTGAAGGATTCTTTCCCCTGAGCATCTTGTACCCCCAGGCTGTATGTGCTGCCTGTTCCCAGTGGGAAGTTACTAATCCCATTACTCCCACTAATGGCATTTGTAACCCACAGCCTCCAGAAACACCACAACACACTTCCCCCTGGCCTAGGAGGGGCTCGGGCAATAAGAATCACCATGGATTTAATCTTTACTCAGCCTTGCGCAAGGACTTGGCAAAGAGGCCAAATTCCTAGGGCATCACTTGGCTCTCGGAAGAGAGAGAGATACGGTATCTTACGAGGATAGAGTTGTCCTGCTGTAAAGTCAGAGAGGACAGAATGATTTCTCTGCGTCACAAGGCATAGATGCCACCTTCAGCCTTTCATCCCGCCAGTTATCAGTGAATTATGGTGTGAGGCAGAGCCCTCTGGATAAAAACAATGTGTGCTTGTTGGCTTCAAAGGGCCTCTGCCAGGAGGTGAAAATCAAAGCTGTCCCAGCAGCCATTCTTCAGCTCTCTCTGGGCACTTAGGAGCACACAGGCAAACCCTCCCATCTTTTACCAGCATGCCAAGTTGTTCATAAAAAATGTTTAACTGCAAGTTTTTGGAGGCTGGACATACCTGGAGGGTGTGGGAGAGTCTGATGTGAACGTGGAGCAGAAATCTTAACAGAAAGGGGAGGAGGCAACAACAGCGAAAGCAAAAATATTTCAGGCTTCAAAAAATGCCAAGGACAAACTGATTGCAGGAAACATTTCTGCCCTGGTGTTGCGCAGGATTTTGTTTCCTTCCCCTCTCACTGAAGACCCTGAACGGATCGTGTGCTGGCAGCAAGGTGTGTGAAGCCAGCCGCAATAACCAGAGGGCTGCTGAGGGCAGCCGGAGGAAGCGGCGCGGTGCCAGCTGGGGCTGGTTTCTGTGATTACGTCCCTGCGGGTGTGTCGGTTAAAACCCCGCACCGCAGCCGTGCGGCACAGGCAAAGGCGAGCGGAGACGAGCCGGAGCGGTTGTGGTGACAGCTGAGAGATGGCCTCGGTGGGTCCCCCTGCGGCCTCCACGCAGCCCAGTCTGCCCTCTGGAATCACTGTCCTCAGAACCATCCCTTACGCGTTCATGCTACCGGAGATAGTGAGTATGCCGAGCTCTGCTGCGTTAAGAGCACCAGCAAATCTAAAAATGAGGGAGCAGCCCCCCAAACGATCCCGCAGGCAGCGTTTATGGGAAATAACATCTTTAACTTACACTGAATGCACAAAGGTAGTCTTTGTGATGTGTTTTTTTGGAACAGATGGAGGACAAGATACACCCCAGCTCCAACCCAGAGCCTGTGTGAGGGCTGACAGATGCCACCGGGCTGGGAGAGGCTGAAGAGCTATTGATACATGCAGGGCAGGAGCAGCTCTAGTGATTGCATAGAAATTGCTTGAAAATCAAGGGAATTTCATTCTCTGTATTCATTTCATCTCTTTCCAAGGGATTGAAGGCAGTTGGGCGTCTTGTAATGTGTGCCATTACATCAGTCTATCAGTTGCTTACGGATCCAGAGGGCATTTGGTGTACTTTGCTACATGACACAGTGCTGGTGACCCACACCATGCGTGAGCGCAGCCACTGCGGCAGGGCTTTGCCCTGAGCTGCTCATGCTGGTGCACTTGGCTCCCCGCTGTAAATCTGGGGGAGTTTCATCCAGGGGAGGTGGAATGGCACAGGGCAGCGTGAGCTTATCTGGACAACCCCATGTGCTATTTGTGCACAGTAAATATCTTAGGTGGATCCAGAGTGAGTGACTCGCGTGGAGCCAGGAGTAGACTTCCTTGTGCCGTCATTTCAGGCTCAGGAGATTAACGAGCGGGCAGGGCCGGGCCAAAGTGGCCATTCACCTTTCCCTGATAAAAGTGCATTTTTTGGTTTCTTTGCAAAGTCCTCATGGTGAGACATTTCCTTGTGTCGAACATGGCAGCAAACCTTCCCCTTTTTGTAAGAAATGCTTTGAAGTATTTCCCATGTGCATTCAGGGAAACTCATGCCAGCTTGTGGTGCTGCTGTTGCGCCACGATGCTCTGGGCGGCTGGTCCACACTGCCTGAAGATGCAGGGCTTTGGGCTGGCCCAGGAGGGAGGTGATGGAGGACTCAGGAAGAGGGATTTTCCCCATCCCATGCTCATCAGAGGCACCTGTGTTCGTTCCTGGCAGGTCTGCGGAACCTGGGTGTGGATCCTTGTTGCTGCCACCTCCGTCTCCTTCCCGATGGAGCAGGGATGGGTGATGTACGTGTCCCTCAGCTCCTGCCTCATCTCCCTGCTGCTCCTCTTAGGCTACATCCTTGGCTTTCACAAAAACAGCGAGAACTGGAAAGTGCTGGTAAGGAGAGGCTGGGGCACCAGCCGATGTCGGCAGCAGCACTGTGGGTGCGACACCACTGTGGCTGGTGATGGGTCAGCTGGTCTGCTGACAGCCCTTCTACAGAATAAACAGCCCTTTTTCCTCCTTTTGCCATGGCTGGAGATATCAAGAGTGCTGTGTGGACACTGGAGATATCAAGAGTGCTGTGTGGACACAGGGGAGAGTTTGTCATGGCACGAGGGTTTGGTCCCGGCCTGTCTGGGCCTATGTGTCCTGTCTGAGCACTTGCATGTGCAAAGGATAGACCCTGTCCTTGGGGCAAATCAGAAAAGGATGGTGCTGGGAAGATTTTGATCCTTGCCACTTCTTCGTTTTGCAGGACAGTATGTACCATGGCATCACGGCCATTTTGTACATGAGTGCTGCTGTCTTGCAAGCCAACGTAGCCATCCGCTCTGAGTTTGGCGTCAACTCGCCGCTTTACTACCACCTCAACTGCGCTGCATCGGTGAGTTGGTCCACAAAACCCCGAAGTGCCTGCAGTTCCCCTTGGGGAAACGCAGGAGCCAACATTAAAGCTTCAGCAGAGCCATCCCGTGGCCACCACTGTCACACCGGTCAGAACTTTGACTCCTTGTCTCTGCTGTGTCATGCAGACAGTGCAGGCTTCACAGAATCCATCAGCTCATGGATGGGCTTGCATGGCTGCCTCCTGAGAAATGCGGGGGGGCTTTGTCTCTTTGAGGCTGGGAGGTTTCCCCAGGTCAAAAGCACCAAGAGGAGATAGGGTTGGACTCTCCCAGCTGACCCCAGCTTTTGCTCTGCTTCCTTTTGTGCAGCTCTTTGCCTTCATCACGACCTTCCTGTACATTCTCCACGCCTTCAGGATCTACTACCAGTGAGCCTGGCAGCGCTGGCTTTGCTTCTGCAGGACGAGGGCTTTCCCAGTGTGAGGGATGCAGCCATCTTCCACCAAGGTGTCCCTGCCCCGGACCTGTCATCCACCCTGTGGGGACAGCAGTTGCTTTTTCACTTCGTTGAAGGAAGGGGTTTTGTTCGGCAGCATCATGTCAGTGCGCTTGTGCGGACATTTCATGCCTTGCCTGTGGGCTAGGCAAGGGGAGGGACTGGGTGCAGGCTCCAAGCCCGGCTCCTACTCCAACGTTCCACCACATATAGGTGACCAAGGAAAGGAAAATAAAAGAAAATCACTGTTCCTTCAGCAAACAAGTTCCTTTCTTATATTCTTTTCCTGTCTCTGGTTCAGCTAGATCACTCCCCAACACATAAATTCACAACAGTACAATTTTGTGACCTTGCCTTTAAGATAATTTCATTTGGTATAAGCAGTACTTAGAATACAGTGTCTACAGACAGTGTCAGACCAAACAGATTTTGACCACTATATAAGCCGTGTTCACTGAACAAGCTAATTTTACTCCATAAAAGTTAAATGTTTCTTTTTGAAAACCAGAAAATGTTCACAGACTTAGAAAGCTACAACAGCCTTTTTAAAGTAAATCCTAGAACTTCTAACAAACTTCTAGATATAGTATAAAACTACAGCATGAAAAGACTTATTATGACAGTTACTGACGGTAGTTTTTCTCTGGTGTCTGCTGATTGCTGTTACAAAATCCACAGCCACAGAGTTCAGTCAGTCACTGGCAGCACCATCACCTAGCACTGGCATTACAGGTGTCCCTCCTCTCTCCATCTTCAGCACTGGAGTGACTGGTGGATGGAGCTTCCTCCTCTCTCTGCCTCAGATAGTCCTCCACTTCAGGGATAGCATTGACTCGCAGGACATCCAAGTAGAGAAGGTAGTCCTGGAGGCAAGCTGGCAATGGCAAGTCCCGGATAAACCGGTCCGATCGCAGGCGTTCGCTCGATAAAATGGACCGGATCTCAAGACGACAAAGATGAGACAGGGAAGGAATGAAGTCTAAAAAATTAAAAAAACAAGTCAAGCACTGAATAGAGCACAATGGGATTACGTTGCTTGCCTACAGTTACCTGATTTAGCTGGATTCCATCTGAACCCCCCAGTCCCTGGAAGATAACAAGGCAGCATTCTTGATAGCAAAGGGATGTTGCCTGCTAGGATCAGCATTTTTAGAATTTCCCTATAGGAGCTATAAAAGTTAACTTAAACTTCTAGAAACAAAGCATCAAAAAATCATTTTATCCTTAATCAGAAAGTTTCATCTAACCAGCCTAGAAGAGCTACTTGCCAGGGAAGAGAGAGGCCCATGACACCTTACAAGAAATTAAAAGTCTAGAAGTAAATCCAGCAACCAAATAAGACAAAGGAAAGCACTTTTTGGATAAGTATTAAATGATAGCATGACTCAGTTGGTGTTTGATGCCAAATGTTCTAACATGCTGCCAAATAACTCAGTTTAGGGCAAGCCCTGTGCTTCACATCTGTAAATGTGCATTTGCTCAAACACAGACTTGTATCCCAGTACAAAGCTGTAGTGGCTCTAAACTCTCCTAGAGTGGCTCCTCTGTTTATGTTATTCACAATGGATGTGTCACAGTAACTGCAGTAACTCCTGTATTATAGTACAGCAGGTTAACACAGCAGGCATGGAACTGCACGGGACTGGCTATACTGCAAGCACTCAGCTGGAGGTGTGAACACCCCTTCTGGAACTGTTCCACGTGAACCCTTCAGTTTGAATTTCCTGTGCTCCCTCACACACAAATGGCTATCTCTGGTCAAGTGTTTGGTATCTCTCAAGTGCCCAGCCTGTCTCTCAGAACAGCAGCCAGCCTGCCTGCCTGAACTGCTCTGCACTGAAAGAATGGAAAAGGGGAAACTGTCAAACTTCCCCCCCTGCTTTTTCCTCTCTGCTTTCTCCATTTGGCTTTAGTTACTGGATACTCACTACAGTACAAATATATTTATTATATATTTACTAGAAGCAAAGGAAACAAAGAAAGAACTTTATCTCTTTCCACAAATAGAATATTTCCTTTTTTTTTTTTTACACCCCAAAAATATCCTGATTAGCTTCAAATATTCCAAAAGTAGTATTATTTAATAGCATTATCACTTAGACATTTAAAAAATTATTACAGACCCTTTTAAAGAAGAATTTGCTTTGAAATGAGTCACTAACAAAGACACCTGAGCACAATTTTTCACTAACCTAATGCCTAGGTCACAGAGCTATGACTAGTTTCTGAAGGGTGAACAGTGTGTTCCTGGACAATCAATTACTGAATCTTTTTAGCTGGCCACATTTTGATTACAGGAGTGACAATGAACAAGCTAAATCTGTACGTATTAAATACGATGTTCTGTATGGTTTGTATTTTAATTACTGTCAAACAGAAGAAGGTAAGACACTTCATTAGAAATAGAAACCAAACCAAAATAAAATAAATACATAAAATTAGCAGGATATTGTCTATAAAACATAAACAAGTAATATTGATCATCTTCCCTTAAATCCTTCAAGAGGCTGAAGGAATCCCTTCAGGAAGATGCAGTACTACTATACAATCACTACTCCTATTTTATAGCACATGCATTAATTTGAAGTGGACAAAACAGCCTAAACTGAGAACACCTATTTGAAACATGCTAATTCCATCCTGAACAATGTAACGAGTAAAATTCATTCAAATATGCTTTGCTCGTCTTTTTCTTTAGGGTGGCTACTATTTCTGACCCCCAGTTTCTGGACAAGCAAAATCCATTGACGGTTGAACCTTCTGTGCATTAGCACACAGAGCTGTTTCCCACTCACAGTCCGGACGCTGACAAACACAGACAGATTTTTTTTTCCCCCAGATTGTATTGCTTACCAAAATGGCTCTTGGAAGTCCAAGCAAACTTCTCTTTGTAGTCTGAAAGGTCTTGCTCTACTGCTGGAGGAAGTCTCTTCCAGTTTGTGAACTCCAGGATGAAACTAAGGGTGTCCTCACTCACAGAGAAAATCCTGTGTAACAAAAACTCCCATGAAATATCTTTTTACACAACAGCATAATAGTGGAAACTATGCATAGAAAGCTTTACTATTTTCTAACAAATTCTTAATGACCTACATCCTAAGCCCAGAAACAGAAAACCATCAAAAAGAAATCCAAAGTAATTTTGACTACTAATACACTAATTTTACTAATATACTAATTCACTTACATATTAGTAAATATGTAACTACTAATGTCATTTTATCTTCCTCCATTTCTTTTTAAAAGTTAGATTGTAAGAGAAAAAAAAAATCCGCTTTGAAATATAAATGTCTCAGTAATAGGCAGCATTCTCCTCTACACTAATTTCTCATTTCAGTTCCACCTGTATCTTAATAAGGGGTAAAGACACCAGAATTGTAAGCATTACCATCACACTTGGGGAAAAAAATGGACATATATTCAGATACTTATTTATTAAACCAAAACCAAACCTTTCAACTTTCCTTCTAGCAGAGATCGCACTTATATGTACTTGGGAAATTGGTATGATTTACACTTCAAATCTTTTAGCATGGGTGATGAACTTCTAACAATAGCTTAATTGAATGAAGTGTAAAAGGAGGTTTAAGTGAGAGCAGGTAAACCAGCTGCTTTAGTAGTGTGCATGCTGAAGAGCCATGCAGTTCACAGAATGGCTTCACAGCAGTATGTGTAAAATCTTGAATTCTCAGCTGACTGGAAAGCTAAATGCTCTAAATACACAAAAATACCAGAGTAAAAAGTTTTAATACACCTCTTTTTTACAAGAGATTTGTATCAAAATTGTTTTATGACCTTTGTAGTTTTTATTATTTATTTTTTCATATTTGAAAACCACAGAGGAGAGAGAACCAATTGCCCAGCTTTCTCTAAGAGAATGGTGATTCTGTTTTTCCCACTGGTAATTAATTTTAGTCAGTGCTCTAGACCGACCAGTTTATGATTGATTACACAGTTGTTCTGCTCAAGGACTCAGAGAGAGTTAATGAACCATAAGCATAAATGTCACTTGCTCTCTACCATCCTCCTGTTACCTTCCATGACAGAATAGTTAACATTGTAGTTAAATTTACCATTAAAACCACTAATTTTATAGATTATGGTGTGATAAGTACTGGTTTTAAAAGTGGATATTTAAACAAAGTAATTCGCATGAAAGTACTTGGGGATTATGTAACAAAACACCAAGCATTATCATATATAATATACCTGGACAGTGAGATTTGTTTACTCACTGAACTGCAGCCCTGCAGTGCATTTACTTCTGCAGTCACCTAGTCTTCTACAAATAAACATGATCTACAGAAGCACAGACACACTGTGCTTTAAAGTACTTTTAAAGTACTATATAAAGTACTACTCCAAAAGCCAAAAGTGCCAATGATTAACAGAATCTAAGTCACGAACAAAAGCATTTAAAACTACTGATGATAATCGTGTTATCTCTACAGTATCTGACATATAAATCAATATTTAAGTAAACCTTAAATTCCTACTCCTTTCATGCTGTTAAGTAACATGGTTAATGAGTTTATACGTGTTGCATTGTTAACAGCTGAGACATATGGTAGTAAATCCAAGTGTCATCCTTGTAGATAACAACAAAAAAATAAAAAGGAGACAATACAAACACTAATTTAAAATGTAAATTTTATTCTGTATGCCTAATTAAGTATAAAACATCACCAAGCAGTTATTTGTATGTGGAAAAACTTTCATTAAAAAACGTAAATAAAAATCAGTCCGTAATTTTTGCCACATTATTTTGTGTAACAAAATCTGTAACTGCATCCGTTTCCTCTCCACCCAGCCTTGGCCCAGCTTTACCTTATATTTGTTTCCCATCTCTCCTAACCTCTTGCTCAGTCTGAAATTCTTTTTACTGTATCAGATACACATGCAATTTGCAAATAAATTTGGGGGTTAATAAGAGATGTTTGCTTACAAAAATTGCAAAGCAACACCTTTTTCTAGGGCAGTGATAAAGCAATCTCCATTCTGGCTTTCTTCCTACAAGAAATTTGTTTTAACTAATTCCAGACATTACGCATGGATGATTTATTTCAGACTTTCTCTAAGCCTCACCAGTCCTGATCAGGGCAACTGATGACCGAGCACTATCCTCTGAAAGCACGTGTTAAAGAACGTTAAGCAAACAGGGGAAGATTATCTGCTTACCAGAACCTGCGCATCAGATTCACTGGATTAAAGCCAGCCAAGAGCAGGTATGGAAGCCATTCCTTGTACGCTTCCTGTACTTTAATTGTGTAACTTGTGAACTCCAGTAACTGGTCCCCAGAAGGCAGTGAACAGCCAAGCTTCAAGAAGCGTTGAAACAAAGTAAACTTCTCATGGAACAAACAATATCCCAAATCAATCCCAAGCAAGGTTATCCCGTATTTCAGGAAAGTATCAATGAAATGAAAACACCTATGGACAGCACACAAAGACATCCTGTTAGTTTTTACCCAGAAAACATCAACCACTTCACTTCTTGCCTCAGAGGAAGCAAATTTATTCTACAAAAAACTCGCCCCAAAGCAAAGCAAAAGCCAGAAGGCCACTCTGACTGCACTTCTTCCTGGAAAACAGCAATTTAAAGCACAGAACTTCATTCAGGGCACATCCCGTAAATGTCAGTAGTTCCGCTAAAATACATTTGCAGGTGACAAACTTTCAGAATTTATAAACTGTTAAAATGTTGCATATTTTGAATTTTCTTTCTTAAATAAAATAAATAAAAACAGGTCCCATCTGGAAGATAAGAGGCAAGAATGAGAAACTGAAGTCATGATTCCCAAATGCAGTGCAGCCACAAAAGCTATAATTTTGCATCTACTAAACTGCTTTGTAATGGGGGTGAACTAAACTCACTACTTCCAAAACCTCATTAATTTAAATGGCAGCACATAAGCAATAAATTATGATCTATGAAATATGAAATATTCTGTTAGATTTGACTTCTAAGAAGATTTAAAAGCCTTTATTGAAGATATTTTCCTTAATGCAGCACACTAGCCACATAACATTACTTTGCGTTAATATTCCCAAGGAAGGCAAACTAACTAGAAATCTGGCAAAATGTTGAAGGACAGACAGCAATCAGCTGAAGAAAAAAGTTTTCAAATGCATTCTCTACCACACAAATTTCTTTGTCATTTGTCACTGTTTATACCTGGAGTGAAGAGATGCAGCAACACAAAATCAGTAAAGAGAGAGCCAGGAGAGGAAGAACACACTTTATTAATTTATAACTCCATTTTATATACCCTAGCCCCATAGGGCGATTGGTCAGTGATCACCCATCTCCTAGGGTGATTGGCTAAAGTCCTACAGCACCCATTTCAAAATATTTTTCCAATGTACATAAACAGAACTTAGCAAAACACCAGGTGTTGGTCCAGCTTACAAAAACCATCCTACTGTTTTTCATAACACTGGTGAGAAAGGCAGGATTCTCACTGAATATTGTGAGAACCTGAGAAAATCCCTCTGCTAGCAGCTTTTCAGCATCCACAGTCATTCTAAGGTGTAAGGCAGTTATCAGGGAATTACTCTCAAGCCTCAACTAAAAATATAAAACACAACACTACAGCTCTACACAAAGCTCAGAACTTGGAAGAAGTGACTGAGATTTGATTCTCTACCTAGATTTTAGCTGTGCCAGGATTTAATCCTTTGAATGTTATTTTATATATTGGATTAGTTTGGGAGGAGCACAAAGCAAGCTTGGAAACATCAACATCTAGTTCTTTTACAGCAATAGCCCACTCCTCCATGAATTAATTTCCCACAGAAAACGGAAGAAGATACTTCTGTGCTAAAGGAAAAAACCCACAACAGTAAGAACATGAAGAGCACCTCATTGACATTAACATATATACATACACAAACACACACACGCTCTTAGGAGTAAGGCTTTTATACCTTCTTGTTTTTCCTCCAAAATGCCAACCTCTGCATTATGAAGTAAGCATTGCTTTATCTCCTGATGCATAACAGGGGCGTGCAGCACTCAGCAAGCATAAAAAGAAGTGGGTCATGGTCTAAACCATTCCGTTTGCCTGTCCTCCCTACAGCTTTAGGGTTGAGCTGATTAATTCTGCTTGTCTTACGCACCAGTCAGAAAAGGAAAACATTATTTTCCAATAACTCATCCTTACTGAAAAGAACCTGGCTACTTAGGAGTCCTTTTGATCCAATTACAGCATTGAGTCACACTCCCACAAGACGGAGACATGTCAGTAAGGCTTTCTGAAAGCACAGAAACTACAATTACATTCTACAAGACTCTACTTCAAAGAGCCGAGCTTCTCCTCAGAGATTGCCACAAGGTTCTTCAGCTGGTGAACACAATCCAAAACCCACACACCAATCAGATACTTACAGTTTAACTCTGTCAGCTCAAGAATTGAAGAAGGAGGGCAGGAAAAGGGCACATTTTTAAAAAGCTAAATAAAGGCCAACGTAATTATGAATAGTTTCAAAATGTAAGAGGTTTACTTACTCTTTCTGGAAGACCATACACATGGGTGATCTGCAGTCGAAGTTAAGGCATTGTTGAGCATCTGGACTGTAGCCTTCTTGGAGTAACATTTCCAAACATTTTTTATTACCACCATATACTGCTGAATACACGGGACTCACTTTGCCTTTGCCTTTGTCACAGATCCGGTCAGTAACTGGTATTAGCAACTCTAATATCCTGCAAATATTTAAAAACACTATTTGTTTTGTGATCCTATGCAACAGCTAATTTAAAATGTATGGTCATTACAACTTAAAAAGAAAATCCCACCTGTTTTTTCACTACTGAGTTTGGATCAAAAAACAACCTGTATCATTTAATCACAAACATTGTGCTCTGGCATGGATTTAGGCTGGCAATAAATATGTCAATCCAAACCAGAGAAAACTATTTCCTACTATCCAACAATCCTTTTTACAGCACCTCTGCACATTAAATCCAGACTTCTACGAAGTCTGGAAGCAAACTGAAAATGTGACTTGCAAATAGAATGTTCTACAATGCTCACTGAGATACTAAAACAGAAAAATCATCCTGTTTCATAGCTCACACCTCTACATTCTTTCCAGCTAACAAGGATTAGTGATAAACACCAATTCTGCCTCTGGAAGTTGCCAGTGCTATTCAGAGGTTGCCAGTTATATATATTGCTGCAAAAGCTACAAAGACAGCATTTGATTTAAAGACATTTCTAGTACTAAGCTCCTTTTGCTAGGGGTTAAGATAAAGTACCTACTGGTAATTTTACAGATAGTATCATCATTAATATATTAGATTTTAAGTGCTGCAGATGTGCAGATCACAGTTCCTGAGATATACTTCTCCACAACAACCTGCTGCTCTGAGAACTTTTTCTACCCTTGGTTTTCTGCTGTTGTAGCAACTTGTATCACCGAAATTGGGAAAAGCTACAAATGCTCTTCTAGAAGGACTAAAGGAACTGTTTAGGGGCTATGATTTTCTGTCTGGTTGAGCCAATTCATTATTTGCACATCATTACTTTCACTACTTAACAGGCAGTCAGGACTGTGATTCTAATTCAGAGCTGTTCAAGTTGTGTATAAAGCATGTGTTATTTATATTTTAAAATGTTAAAGTAATATGGCTATTGAGTGAATTAATATCTAATCCAGTGCTGGGGAAAACCCTCTAGACTCATCAGGATATTGATCAGACCCTGTTTAGATGCCTGATTCAACATGGTTGTTCACTTACTGGGACTACCAGACACGTAGAATATGAAAATAATTAGGAATTTTAAACTACAAATCAACTTGAGAATTCATTTTTCTTCCTTATAGAGCTGAAATTCCTCTTTGTCAATTAGGTTTTAATTACCAGAATCTTCTGTCTGAATGTTTTCCTAATTACCTACTTTTCATGGCCCATTTCAGCCGCTGCATGAATAGGTAGCTGCCAGTTCTCCTCATTGCAGTAGAGATTTGGATCTGCCCCTCTGGCTAAAAGCAGCTCCACACATTTGGTGTGGCCCTCCTGTGCTGCGATCAGCAGGGGAGTGGCTCTGTCCTTGGCTTGGCAGTTTACGTTTGCACCTGACCAAAAAAAAAAAAAAGTAAATAAATAAGAAAAGGCAAGACTTTACAGTACCACACAAAATAAACCAACAAATTAATGTTAGTTGGCAATTGGTTTTCACAGAGAGACTTCACAAGAGAAGAATATTTTCCACAGCAATAAGGAAACATTAACAACTTATTGCTGACTTTTTAAACAGTAAGTGTTAAAACATTTTTAGCATTTTAAGAATTTAAAACATTAACTTTGTCAAAGATCAGCACGACAGGAGATAAGCATGCTGGAGGAAAGGCAACGGGCTGAGCTATTTTTAAGATTCTTCCCCTGTTTGGTAGATCAGTTCATACCATTTCCCTGGGCAGGTCATGGCATCCTCAGGCTTAATAGCTATCACAATTAATTTTGGTTGTAAGGACACAGACACTTAAGACATATAAAACTTGTTGATGATGTGATGGAAACTGTTGCTGTCACTTTACAAGCAGAGAGAAATACCTTCACTTAGCCTGAACAATATCCTATTACAAGAGCAATGGCATCAAAATCATAATATTATAGGATAAAGACCACTACACTGAGGACTTCCAGAAGACTCTGATGAACCTTAATCTTTTAATTACTAATTGTTTTTGATTTATTATTTCCTACCATCACTTGCTGAAAACTACACAAAATTACCGAAACAAGATTTAATCAATTAAAACAGCTTTGCATACCCACTGGCAACTACATTTACAGTGAAAACACAAAAAATTGAAGTTCTGAAGCTCAAAAGCAGAACTAAAATTCTATCTGGTGCCAGGCTGCTGCAAGTTTCAGAACAATGAAGATAAATAAACAATCACTATTACCATGGGATGCCAGAAGTCTTAAACTCTCCAGCTGTCCATACTGCGCAGCAACAAACAAAGGTGTAATTCCAAAGTCATCCTGACATTCCTTGCTTGCCCCTTTCTCCAGGAGTATTTTCATTATCTCAGTGCAGCCCTGAAATACAATGTATTTATTCTTAACAAAAAGTGAGAAATTGACAACACGTAGGCAAAGAAATAGAGTGCCACTCAGAATACACCAGTTACAAGGAAATAACATAACACACTTACAGGTTACCTGAAAAGAAGCCTGGTGCAAAGAATTCCATCCAGACCAACAATGAGGTCCTTCAACATTTGCTCCGTGTTGGAGCAGAAGCTTTACAGTGTCTGCGTGGCCATTTTCAACAGCTTTGAATGGATCAATTAAAAATAGAAGGAGGGAAAAAAAAATCTTATTAAATGGATTTAAAGAATTCGTTGAAAAACTTTATGGTCTTGTAGTACTCACTGCCCAACACAGAGCTGCGCCATAGCCCCATCACACAGTCTGGACTAACCTGGCCCTAAACTTTTTCCTTTTTAAAAATCTCTTGGATATGCAAACCCTGGACCATTCCTTGGCCCTGTCTAATCCATGTAAGCACTTATACCTTGTGTTAATTACCATTATCCACTATGCTTTCAATGATTTCCCCACTGTTACCAACTGTTACTTGCTGCCTGTTACCAACTCTTTCAAGCAAAGGAGCAATTCAGTTGTTTAAAAATAAAATGTGAAGAAACTTGTTAACAAAGGTAACGTGACAGCCATTATGTTTGCCTGGGTACAAGGCAAGTCAAAGAGTAAGCATATTTAATCAGATGATTTAAACCCAGAACTTTTAAGCATTTAATTATGTCAAACATAAATCATAGAAAAAATACTAAAATAATGTACATTAATTGCTAAATTAGGAATTGCAAAAATAATAAGGTATTTTCACATAAGGAGTAGGGAGGAATTTAAAGAAAGAGACTTAAAGACCCTCACACAGATGTAATCCTGTGCCTCCTAGACCTTTTTTGTGATAGAAAGAAAAGGTGATGCAGAAAACCAATTTGGTTTTACAGTTTAAGACACAGTCTGAAGCAGGTTTATCCATAAATAAAAAATAATCTCTAGACCCACTCCACCTCCAAGTCTAAAGCCTAGTATTTAGGCTATAAAATATGAAACAGGCAGTGTATGAACACTGGTGAGCTTAAACTCAGCAAATAAGCTCTTCCCTGCTCATCAGTCATTCTGAGATTTCAAGAGAGCTCATGTCACCTAGGAACAGTGGGGTGGTTGCTTCAGTGGTAACTTCATTGGGGTCAGCCCCAGCTTCCAGAAGAACACGAAGGGTTTCCAAAGACCCATGGCGTGCCGAAAGATGCAGTGCACACAACCCTTCAAATGTCTTGAAGTTTATGTAGTCATCAGATGGAGCTGCAAATGAGAATAATGGAGAAACAAAACAAATAGAAAAAAAACAAACCAAACAAAACAAATTAAAAAAAACCACAAAAAAACCAAAACAAACAAACAAACAAAAGTATATTTAGCAATGAATTACAAAACTGTTATTTTCTGAAAATGATGGGAGTTGAGACATGTGGCCTACAGCACATCCATGAACATGCCATTACCAACTCTTTCATACAGCAGTGAACAGTGTTAGTCTTATGCAAATAGCAACCCTTGGCAGAGATGGTAAAGTAAAATCAGATGTTGCCAGAATACACCATACCAATTTCTCTTTACCATACCTATGAAACCACTCAGAAAAGTACAAAACAAGTAAGAATACTATAAGAGAAATCTATTTAATTTGTATTTTATATGACAGGGGAATTTAGCAAAAAACTGCACTATTTCATACCAAACTTTCCTCACCTGCACGAATTAGCAGCCTCAGGCATTCACTTGCATTGTGAGCTGCTGCTTCGTGGATTGGCACCCACCCCCTGTTATCTGGAACATCGATGCTGTAGCCCTGCTTAATTAGTTTCTTCAGCATTTTAACATTTCCTTCTCTGGCTGCAAGCCCCACAGCAGAACATCGATCAGAATAGGCTTCTGTGAAATCCATCCTTGCATGTGGCAAACTCTGCAGGAGGAGGAAAGGGAAGGAATGAAGAGAGGCCTGTTAGTACTGTGATAAATGGTGTCAAAATTGGTGTCGGTGGTGTGGTGAGGCATGCCGGGAGAGTCACTAATGTAGATAAGCTGTGGAAAAGCACTGAACCAACAGAAGCAGGAATGAACAAAGTTTCCACATGCTCATCATTTGTCTAGCCACAACATTTGTGGCCCAGACGGACCACAAGGAGACAAGGACAAGGAGATGAGGTGAAGGTCAGGTGAAGGATGAAGCCGGTGAGGAGGACTACAGTATTTGTTGTGGAGGACCACCAGAGAGACCACCAGGACAGGGAGTGCATGCGCTGAAGCGGGAATGCCCCTTCCAAAAGACTTAATTACAATGACCCTCCCTCTTCTTGGAATTACTATGAATATGTATTAGGATAAAAAGTATAAAAGAGGATCTGTTGTTGTTTCCTGTGCGCATGTTGGTAAAGCAAAGACTCCCTGCGCACCCAGCACTGTTTACTTGCCTTTTATTAACCCCATATAATAAACATAACTGTTACTAGTTAATGGATGGAGTCTTTATTCATAACAGTACAAATCATAGAATCACAGAATTGTTTAGGTTGGAAGAGACCTTTAAGATCATCAAGTCCAACCGTTAACCCAGCACTGCCAGGGCACCACTAAACCATGTTCCTCAGCACCACATCCCCATGGCTCTGAAACCCCTCCAGGGATGGGGACCCCACCACTGCCCTGGGCAGCCTGGGACAGGCCTTGGCCAGGCCTTTGCAGTCCTTGCAGGGGAGCAATTGTTCCTCAGGTCTAACTTAACACACACACCCCTTTTACACGTATATGAGTTTATTTTGTAGATGGTTTTGTTTGGTTTTGGTGGTGATTTGTTGTTTGGTTGTGGTGGTTTTTTTTCTTTTTTGTTTGTTTGGGTTTTTTGTTTTTTTTTAGTTTTGTATTTTTGGTTGGTTTTGTTTTGTTTTGGTTGGTTTTGTTTTTTTGTTGTCGTTTTGGTGTTTTTGTTGTTGTTTGGTTTGGTTTAGGGTTGTTTGTTTTTGTTTGCCTTTTCTGGGGGGCAGGGTAGCAGCCCAGCACCTCCGGAAGGCAGGCGATACCTTTACCCAAGCCAACGCGCACAGCTGTCAGGGCACAGCTCTGGAGGCAGGTCGGGCTCACCCGGCTGCCGTGGACAACCACGGTCTCCAAGCTCAGCCGAAGCAGGATCCCCCCCCTGCCCGTCTGCAGAGCACCCCGCGGCCGGCCCCGCTCCTCCCCGCTCCCCGCCGGCAGTGCGCAGGCCCGCGGCGGCCGAGACAAGCCGGGCCCGGCCGAGCCCAGCCCAGCCCAGCCCGGGTGGAACGGCGCCGGGCGGCAGCAGTGGCTCAGCATGTGGGTGTTCGGCTACGGCTCCCTCATCTGGAAGGTGGATTTTCCCTACGAGGAGAAGATGGTGGGGCGCATCCGGGGCTACAGCCGCCGCTTCTGGCAGGGCAGCACCGACCACCGCGGCGTGCCGGGCAAGGTGAGCGGGAGGCGGGGGAGCCTCGGCCGGCACCGGGCCCGGCACCGGTCGCTCACGGCGGTGGCGGGCCTCGATCCCCGCCGCCGAGCTCTGAAGGCCGGGCCCCAGCCCCGCGGCCCCAAGGAACCGGGCTCCGGGAGGGGGCCGCAGGGACTCCCCTGGCTGAAGGCAGAAAATGCCGGCGGCAGGCAGCCGGCCTCCCCGGGGCTGCGGAAGCTATCGCCGCCCTCCCCCCTGCCCTGCCGACTGCTTTTTTCAGCTTAAAAGTACATCTGAAGGGCAGCTGCTGCTTTCCGAGGTCAGTTAGTGCAGTCGTCTTTTGCAGAGTACCGAGGTTAAGTATTTCCACTGTGACTTCTAATTTATTTCATTCAAGAAATCGTTCCTGAAGTTGAAGAATTCATTTTCTTATCAGTACTTCTGTGCTATTAAAAACAAACCCAACCAAAAAAAAAAAAAAAAAAAAAAAAAAAAAAAAAAAAAAAAAAAAAAAATAAAAAAAAAAAAAAAAAAAAAAAAAAAAAAAAAAAAAAAAAAAAAAAATCACAATCCAACAAACATAATGAACTTCCAGAAGAAGAGTAACAGAAATAACCATCAGTCCATTTTAATAGCACAGAAATAACCAAGTTATAGGCATTTGTATATAATGTAGTTACTATAAACATTTAGTTATTATAGACATTAATCTAAATAACTAAGGGAAAACACCTCAGTGTGTGTGTCAGGCTTTGAAGAGAAAAGCCTGTGAATATGTCAAGGCCAGAAGCACTGATGTAACTACCTCACTGCTTTTCAGCTTACTTTTCAAATGAAAAGTCATGGAGGTGGAAGTATTTACTATTTGGGGGAAGACCAAAAACACACACACACACCCCCCCACACCCCCCCCCCAAAAAAACCCAAAAAAACTGTCACAAAGAAAAATAAACTAAAATTCCAGAAGTGAGCACTCCCAGTTTCATAGGAACTGTCACAGAGGCACTCACAAAGCAAACAGCAGTTGCTATCCAAAATGGGGTTTATTGCAACCAAAGCTGCCCAGCTCTCCTGACCAAATACAGGTTTGGATGTCTGTTGGGAATTAACTACTACACAGCTAATTCCTAAGCCTTAAAGAAAGATGAAGGAAAATAGGTACACACTCATAAAGGAGAACCCTCCCGCACCAGAGTGCCCAAGGTACCACTCGCCCAAAGGGGGTGGTGAGGCTCACTCAATCCACAGAAGTGTCTGTGCATGGCATATCCAAGGGGAGGGCTTGACTGCCAATCTCACTGCTCTGCAGAGAACCAACTCCTCTGGCTCTTAGGCAGGATCCCAGTTATACCCCTCCCGATAGTGCACTTGATTGGTTGAGGGCACAAGCCCAGACAAAACAGACAAGTGCAGAGCCTGAGCCTGGTTACTAAGGGACCCAGACCCTGAGGCTCTAGTTAAGCACCCTGAGGTGCAGCTTAATGGCCAAACCATCAAACTGCTCCAGCACACCCTGTTTGCTTTGTCTGTTGGGGGCAGCTGCACCTGCCACAGGAACATACGGGGCTTTTGTGAGGCTTTTTTGGCTTTTGCCAAGAAAGACTGGGCCAGATGATCCTTGAAGTCCCTTCTAACCTGAGATTCTATGATTCAATCATACAGGAGTGAAAATAATAGTCTTACTCCACAGTGAAAGCCTTTATACCAGGGCTATCACCCTTATATAATTCTAAATAGCTCAACAGATGTTAAAGAAACAACAAGTTATGGAAGCACCTCCAGGAAAGACATAAGGATTCTTTTTCGAAAGAAACCACAGCATGTCGCATGGAAGAAATTTCCATTGCATTCTAAATAGCACTAGTTAGAGCCTCAAACACTGCAAAATAACCTGCACAGTACCTAAAGATAATACAACATCCCCCTGTGCATTCAGTTTCCTGCAAGGTGAATTATGCTTCAGGTATGAGCATGAGTTGGTCATCTAGTATTTAAAAAAAAAAAAACACCAAAGTTTACTGTAAAGAAACAAATGATACACGAGTGTACTGGGGCTTGGCAGGCATGTTTTTTTCAGGTTGGAGCAGTGCTGTGCACATGCAGCTGTCCTGGTTCTGAACTGGAGCCATGAAACGTTCTGCTGCATTGCTTTTAAGATTGAGTTGGAAGCCTGGCTTTGTCCCCTGGCTTACATGGACAACAGGATTAAAAAACACAGAACAAAACAAAAATCTAATCAGTCAACAAAGTCTTACTCTTGGGGTTTCAGAAAGGAATAAAACCCACACAGGCCAGTTCTTCCTTTTTACAAGTATCCTTGGTGACCTCATTGCATCATCTGCTGGGCTAGTTGAAGTTCAGGGTAATACTCAGAGGGACTGTATTGTGCAGATACTGGAAACCTCATAAAATGGCCATGCCAGGTCAGTAATCCCTAGTGTATACCAGTTCCAAGAAGCTTAGACACTTGTGTTTCTGCCTCAGTCCAGATCATCCCCAGAACCATTACCTGCCAGCATACACAACTTTAAAACAACAACAAAAAAATCCCACACACAAGCCCATGCCTGTTTCTATTTAGATGCTTTTCTGGGCAGACCGAGGGCACAGGTCATTAGTTACGTAAACTGGTTAATGCATTTTATTTTTTGTTCTATATAAACCACTTTGCATTAACAAAAACCACTTTTGCTTAGCATCAACAAGCTAATGCCTTTCTGTATTCCTGCAGCACATGAGTTGTTGCTCCTACTTGGAAGGCAAAAAGACCCTCGGCATATGCTGAGAGAATGCACACCTGGGACTTCTCGTGTCATCAGGCCAAACACACTCTGCTATAAAATCTTTACAATCCTCAGCACCAGAGTGAATTAAATCTCATGTGGGTGAGCTATGATAGAAAATGGTTCTTCAGTACTGACACATTCTAAAGAACAGCAATAAAATAGTAGCCAACCAGTTAAAAAAAACCCAAACAACTCTCCTGAAAACACTCATTGCTCCAACATTCCACAGACAGTGCAAAAACATACAAAGCACTTCTCCTTACAACAACTGCAAGCTTTTAGTATGAAGGGTGGTTGAAACTTTAGTATGAAACTTAATTGTACTTTGAACTGTTCAACCCGTGCTGTAATAAGACAGTTAAGTAGTTATAAAGTGATAAAGTTTAAGCATTGGGACAAATTTTAAAGTTTACAAGATGTTAAACTGGAAGAAACTTTGTTAGATTAAGAATGCAAAGAAAGGAATAAATGTTTCTTGAAAAATATACAGCAACTTATCCATTAGCTGTATTTAAAAATGAGATTTTCAGATTATTATTTTGAATAGCACATTAAAGCAGCTTGAATTTTACCAGGCAGTAACAGCGTTCCCTGAAAAAGTAGTACTGGCTTAGAAAGACCCAAATAAATAACAAAGGTGTTTTCTTCAGTGCCAAATTCAAATTTCTCAGTGGAGGCTTCATAAAAAATGGCATCAGAAATGCAAACATGCACGACTCATGTAAACCTCCTCCAATGTTAAAAGTCTGGGGATTTGGTTTTGCCCAGAATACTTAGCTCACTTCTGTCCAGTGTAAACGTGTCCAGCAGTTGAAGCCATTATTGTCACAGTATGGTTCAAACCATGCTAACAGCTTGCTGCTACCAAACCACTGAAGTTTGGCTTCCTCTCCTTACAAGCTGCCTCCCTCCCAGCTTTGGACCACTTGGTTTTATCTGCTCTCCTCAATTTGGGCACTCTTCCTTCTGGCTCTGCCAGGGAAACCCAAGGACATGATTAATCCATCTCCAGCTCTCTGCTGCCACTGTCCAAATGGAAAACTCTGCATGCACAGGATTACTGGATCGGCTTAAGGGTAAATCATTTTAAGATAATGAAGGGGGTTTAGTTTGTTAATGGTGAAATGGAGGAAGAAAAAGGTGTCTGCCCACCTCTGTGGTTCCCTGATGTCCTGTTGGATGGGTGGCTGCCAGTGAAGCTCAAGGGGAGAGGACAGTTAGATAGGCTCCTGTTATGCCATCATAAACCCCAGTTAATTCACTGATGGGAACTAGTTTTAAGTAAACTGGATGGACAGATGCATTTCTTATGTCATCTTTTCCCAAAAGGAATGCCTAAGTTACCTTGCTTAACCATTGCAAAAGACCTGTTTCCTCAAAGTACTCACACTGTAATCAATTAGCATTCATTTAGTTTTGTTGCCTTATTTTATCAATCAGATCGAGAATAGATAGCTGATCCTGGGCAAGAACTGGTATAAAAATGAAAAAAGACAGTATGTTAGAACTTACAGATAGCCTTTAAGATTAGAAAAGATCTGTCACTGAGTATCTATGCTTGATGGTATCTATGAAGTGCTCTGCAAAAACCATATTTCATATTTGGCTTGTTCCCAAAAGAATGAGTGGCTTGCCAAGGACTGGGTGCAGGAGAAAACCCTGCATGGTTACTGCCCGAGAGAGACAAAAACAAGCACAGACTTACACAGAGAAAAGCACGGACTTTGCTGATGGAACTAGAAGTGACGAATCATAAAAAGACCAGGACTGAAAGTTAGCGAAGACTAAATGAAAGGCACGCATCCAAGTATATCAATTTTCAGTATTTACAAACTGGCTTCTTACTCTTCCCACAAAAAGCAGTGCATTAGAAAAACTAAACCATTACCAAGGTATCCTCTCTCTACCCAGTAAGGGAAGAAGAGCTGGGAGGGGAAAAAGATGGGGAAAATAGCCTTGTGCACACAATAAACTCTCTTCCAGCTTTGAGTAACATGGTGCTAAGTCAGTGCTTACTAAAAATGAGTAGCAGATTAGTTCTCTGACCCTTTCATCACTTTTTGTTGGGTTTTCTTTGCTTTTGTTTTGTTTATGGTTTAGGGTAAAAGCCTAAGTGAACTCTTTTTTTCATTTATTTTAGCCTGGAAGAGTTGTGACTCTGGTTGAAGATCCCGAGGTATAGTACTCCTGTTCTGTCCCTGTAGTTAGTGTACTGAATGCCCTGTTGCATTCCCAGCCTGCATAGCAAGTCTGTGTTATTTTTTGCTTCTCTACAAGCAAACTGAGATACCTTTAGTGCAGTGAAAAGTTCTCTCACATTTTCTTGGAGTTACACCAATGACTCTGATTGTTTCAAATCAATCGATCTAAACTAAGAAACTGGAAGTAGTCTGGATCTGTTATTACCAAAGGTATATTTCAAAGTATATTCTGGAACAGTCATTTTGGCTATCCAGTTAGAAGATGCAGAATTTTACTTTCAGCATATGTGTAGTGCTGACAATATGCCAAGTAGGCCCCAGATGTTGGGTGAGAACTCTATTTTGCCCTCCCAAAGTAAAAACTGAAACAAATCAAGATTACATTGCCATAATTTAAAAAAAAAAAAAAAAAAAAAAGGACATACCCTTGCTTTATTTTTTTGCTAGGTAGAAAAAAATGCTTAGGGAATTAAAATGCCACAGCTGCACTTCTGGTTTCTATGTAATACTGTGAAGTGAGCTGCTGTTTAGAGAAAACAGTCACTGGCCTAAATCTACTGTTTATGCTTACCATTTGACCTTTCCCCTTCGTCTCACCTGGACAGCATTTGTTAGAAGTGTTTGCAAGGGGAGTGCCAGGCTGAGCAGGGAGGGGAGATGAAACAAGGCTCACAGTCATGTAAGCTGTAGGAAAAAAAATCAAGATTTTCCTGCTTGCAAAAGTACATTTTACCTATTTCTAATTATGTTTGCTAGTAAAGGAGCTATCATACAATGACCCCCAGGCTTTTTAGGGATCTCCCCCACTAGAGAGCACTTGGTTAGTGCTCACCAGCTAGGACAGAAGCACTGAGTGGGGCTGGGGAAGCCCATGGGTGGCTATCACAGGATCCAACATGGATGGGATCACTTTCCCGCTCCCTGCTGACCTTCCAGCCACCTACACCCAGCAGCGCTTTCTGTTCTGGCACCTGGCTGGGGATGGCTGTGATGGCCATGTCCATCCAGCCTCAGACTGCTCCAGGAGAGGGAATCCCTGTAAGCACTAGTGCCTCCAGGGGCAGGAGGGGAAAGACAGGTGGCATGGAGGCAGGGGAAAGTGATGTCACACAGCACCAGGCCATAAGACAGAGAGGATGGGTATTTTGGTAGTAGTAAAGTTTTTATTTACAGTCACATAATCTGTGCAGTTTTGGTATTGCTGTTTTACCAATCTATTTCCCTGAAATTGCAGCTCAAAGAGAGGGAAGTTGAGCAGGAACTGAAAACTTCAACTGTGTTTTTTTCAGCTAGCAAAACCAGCAAAACACACTGCACAGTGTCTCGTTGTGATTTTCTGTACCTTTCTAGTAAGGGTTTTTTTCATGTTACTGTACTGCTGGGTACCATTATGTTACACAGACACCTATATAGACAAAGAATGCTTGTGTTTGTTGTCACTCAGTTTGTATTATTAAATAAACTTACTCATTGCCATAGAAACTCTTTTCCCCTTAGGAAACCAGTTTTATTTGTTTTGTTTTGTTTTTTCTTTTAACCTTTTCTCCAGAATCTGGTGTGGCCAGATAATCGCCCTTTATACATAAACATCAAATGATAGGACAAGTCATTTGCTTTAATTTCAGTTACTCACTCCACAGTTTAAAAAAGTAACCTTATTTTGAAGGTATCTTAGCAGACTATAGCAAAGATTCCCCTACACACACAAATACTGTGGTGAAAACAGCAGTGGCACTTTTAATGGCAGTACCAGCTCTTAGCCCCATGCCAGCCTGTGTGTCCTTCTTCACCAGTCATAAACACAGTGCAGCCTGGAGACACCTAGTTTAAAAAGATTTTTACTTGCTCCATCTGAATTTCTTTGCCGGTTAAGAGGAAACGATACAGCAAAAGAACATGCTATTCCTTGACAGATTTATGGATTATAATGTTCCATCATCTGAAATAGAAATCCTCTATATTGAAAATGAAATTGGTTAATTAGCAGTAACACAGAGTCTGCTTTAAATTTCTATCTCCACCACACCCATGTATGTTTTCCTATCAGCACCAAAGCAGACAGATTTAACTCCTGCGCAGAAGAGGCTGTTTGTAACCTGTGTCCTGCAGACAGCTGGAGTCAACCCACGTCCCAGATGGCTGAGGGAAAGCAAGGAACCCATTTTTGTACTTGTTAGTGCTGTTCCTGCTGTTTGTTCCACAGCACATCAAATGCTGCAAACATCTACAAGGAATGCAATAAAAAATTACCTTATTTAAAAAAAAAAAAAACCAAAAAAAACCAAAACCAAAATGCCTTTGGTCAGCATATGGTCTGCCTGCGAAATTCAGTGCTCATGAACTAACACCACCACCCCAGCATCACCTGATAATGTGACTAAATACTATCATCCAGTTTTAGAAGAAAATAAATCAGAACGTTAATTAGTTTGTTATCATTACTGCAGCACCCATTCACGTACCAACTTAGCTGCAGAAAGAACCCCCATCTGTCTACGGACACTCAGGTCCTTAGAAATTAAACTGCAGCTAAACAGAGAAAGGACTTGATCAAAATTACTTTGAATTTATCACTATTTAATTTTTTTTTTTTTTATAGAAATTTTGTGAGGGCAGGAAGACACTTGGTATATGCTCTTTGCCAGCTCTTTAGTAACCGATTCAAGCTTAATTGCAGCAATAAATGGTTTTGTAAGAAAGGCATAGGCAAGAAAGTGGATGATCTGTATAATTACCATTTTGATGTAAGATTTCCTACATAAAACAACCCTTGTAATTTAGGAATCCTACAAACAGTGCAAGAAGTAGCTATAAAAATACTGAAAATTTAATATTTTTTTTAGAGGAATTTTGCCTAAATACAACAGAAGTACATTAATTTGTTAGTCTCTTTATGAACACTGCTTGGATTTTCTTTTCTTCTGTCCTTCAACAGGGGTGTGTATGGGGTGTTGCTTACCGACTGCCAGCAGGACAAGAATGTGAAGTAAAGGCATACCTGGACTTCAGAGAGAAAGGAGGCTACAGAACTGCGCCTGTCATTTTCTACCCAAAAGACCTGTCAGTAAAACCATTTGATGTGTTGTTATACATTGGAACCTGTGACAACCCGAACTACCTTGGTCCAGCACCTCTAGAAGAAATTGCTGAACAGATTTTTAACGCCGTTGGTCCCAGCGGAAGAAACACAGAATACCTGTTTGAACTTGCTAATTCTATCAGAGATCTTGTACCAGAAGATGCAGATGAGCATCTCTTCTCCCTTGAGAAACTAGTCAAGGAACTCTTGGAAAAGCATCAAAACCTAAATTGTCTATAAAATAGCTTCTACTTTTCAGGATCTTGCTTCACCTTCAGAGGAATGGTTTCGTTGCACAGTGGGTATATGGCTTGAAGGCACATTTCTCTGTACTAAGCCATCTTATTTTAATATTGCATTCGGAGTAGTAGCTGGTCATTAAAACATACTGTTACAAAAAATTCTTAAAGGGAAACAGGGCAAGTGTTTAAGCTTTGAATTTGGTATATCAGGTTTTTATCCAAAGATGTCATCTTTATTAAAATCTCAAGAGAACCTCTTACGCTTCTCTTGAAGATTTACATATTAGTTTGTCCTGAAACATAGAGGATAAACTCTGTTGGTGTCAAAGAAAAAATTCTTCCCCTTGGCCTATTATGTCAAGAACCTGAAAACCAAAGCAGACGGCAATTCAACACGAACAAGCCATAACATACCAACGCTTCATTTATTTTTATAAATAAGCAGCACAGGGGATCCCAGAGCACAGGGGTGTAGAGTAAGACCGAAAAGGGGTTTCCAGAACGCCAGGGGTTCCCAGAGCCAGGCAGGAGCGGCGAGACCCGTCAGGTGCCGGCAGGTCTCAGGTGAGCAAAGGTGAGCATCTGACGGGGCTGGGAGCGTTGCCGGAATAACCGCGGGCTTTATAAAAGCGGAGAAATGGGCACCGCGTGTTTGTCGACAGAGAGCGAAGCAAAGACCACAGTAGTGCTGAGTCCTCTAACCCAGCGCTACAGGAAGGCCGAACGGGGGTTCCCGGAGAGGAGCGGCGAGACCCGGCAGGTCTCAAGTGAGCAAGGCTGAGCGGGGGACGGGGCTGGGGGCGTTGCCGGAATAAGCGCGGGCTTTTTAAACGCGGAGAAATGGGCACCGCCTGTCTGTCGCCTGAGAGCGAAGTAGCGGCCACAGCAGTGGTGAGCCCTCTAGCCCAGCACTAGAGTAAGGCTGAATGGGGGTCCCAGGGCCGGGGGTTCCCAGAGAGGTGCGGCGAGACCCGGCAGGTCTCAAGTAAGCGCACCTGAGCGGGGCACGGGGCTGGGAGCATCTGCGGAATAAGCGCAGCTTCTTAAACGCAGAGAAATCGGCAGCGCCTGTCTGTTGCCAGAGAGCGAAGCAGCGGCAAAAGTGCTCTAGTCGACCTTTACATTAAGGCTGAAAAAGGGTTCCCAGAGCAGAGCACAGGGGTTCCCAGAGCGGAGCGACGAGACCCGGCAGGTCTCAGGTGAGGAAAGCTGAGCGGGTGATGGGGCTGGGGGCGTTGCGGGAATAACCGTGGACTTTTTAAACGTGGAGCAAGGGGAACTGCCTCTCAGTCGTCAGAGAGCGAAGCCGTGGCTACAGCGGTGGCAAGTCTGGACACAGCTGTGTGCTCAGGTGGCCAATAAGGCCAATGGCATCCTGGCCTGTATGAGGCACAGTGTCGTCAGGAGGAGCAGGGAGGTGGTGTTGGCTTTGGTGAGGCAGGACCTCAATTTCTGAGTCCGGTTTTGGGCCCCTCTCTACAAGAACATTGAGGTGCTGGAGAGGGTACAGTGGTGGGCTACAAAGGTGGTAAAGGGTTTGGAGCATTGTATTTTGGAATGTCCCAAATAAAAGTCCTATATTAATTTAAGTTTGGTGGGTTTTTTTGCTGTAAGGTTTGTACAAAACTTCAGTAAAAGTTTAATTTGATTGTGCTATAATGTGAATTAAAAAGCAGATACTAAAAAGCAGTTTATGCAATAACTGATCCTCCTTAGTATGAGGATTATTAATAATTAATAAATTAATGATTTGATAGCAAATCATCAAATATGCAATCATCTTCAGTGAATAGATGTATCTGTAACCTGACTATACAACATTTTACTTAATTGTTCTAATAAGTAGTACACTTCATACCCATTTTGACTGCCACTGACAAAATTAATGTCACCTGACTCTGTCATGAAATTGCTGTGAACAGATCTGCACTTCTTAACGCAGGAAAACTCATGGACAAGGGAAATCGAGACATTCTGTAATTTCCAGGTTCTTTGTAGGATCCCTAGTATTAATTCCTGTCTTTTCTTTTTCAACCTACTTCTTATAGGTAAGCAAACAACAAAGATCCAAGAGGAATAGTATCACCTGTTCTCATTTGGAAACTGTGCCAGACCATTCCAGCATATGTGCATAGATTGAGATACAGACACACAGAGAGAACCCTTAGAATTCTCTTTTTTTGTACACTTGAACCTCAATTTGCTTCTCAACCTCAACTGATTATGTTTAACAGCTTTGTGCATAAACTAATTACTCAGGTTTGAAAGGTCACAGATCTTCTGAGAACAGAGCAAAGCTAACTGTTGTGCCCTTGTTACGCACACAGAGGAATTAATGATTTCCTTACTTAAGTATCACCACATCTTTATCCCAAACTATCACACTCTCAAATGTCTTTGTTTCACAAGGGTATGTAAAGACCAGACTCCTCCTAGATTAGGCTGCTTTCTAGAAGCTAAAACTTGATGAAAACCCTTGACAAAGATAACTAAGGTGCAGCTTAGTCAAAGGAGAATGCAATCTTTGGTATTGCTTGGAAAAAAAAAAAAATCACTTCAGACCAAGTCTCAACACAAATGCAAGAATAACATGTCATACTGCAGTTCTTTAACAACTGACAAAAAAAAAAAGCAACATACACAGTCTTAACAGAACCTCTACAAGTCTGAACATTTCAGGCAATTTTGCTATGAATAAGAAAAAAATACTTGTTTGCTCAAAATATGGGTAACTTACCACCTTACAAGCAAAAAATCCCACCTCATTTTGAATAGAAGTTACCCTTAACACAATTACAAAGCTGCCTACAGCATCCCCCATAAGTACTATACCACTATTTTATAACATTATTTCCTGAAGTTCATCACGTTTAACTCCAATTTGTATCCCTTCCCACCCCTTCTCTGGTATAGGGCTGGATACAGGTTTTACTCTCAGGAGCTGAGGATGTTGAAAACACTCAAGCACCAGAGCTCCCCCATCCGGTCCATTCCTGCATGTCTGTTCTAGGTAACTGAAAAAGTTCTTGGGTGATTTTCTACTGCCCAGCCAAGCTACTGACTGGTAGAGGTATGCAAACAGACATCATGACAGCAAGCCTGTATCAGGACCCTGCATCTTGGGTTTCTACTACTCAATTATATAATCGTCACAAGATTAGAAAGAGATTTTTTCAATTAATTAGACATCTAAAACAGTCTTCTGCCAAAGCTGGACATTGACTACACACTCACTTTGATTACCAACTACAGCACTACCCCAGTTATTCCAGCTGCAACCTCACTCAGTATTCTTGCATTAACTTCTTCAGTCCTCTGGCTTTTTATTCGCGTATCTTCCTCTTAATTGTTGCCCTCCTTTGTCTCAAACAAACATCCTGCCTGCATCTCTCTGGCTTTTCACAACTTAGGCCTCTCTCTGCAGTTATTCTCCTGGCACTTTCATTGTGCACATGCTTGAACTGGAAGAATAATTATTCTCCCAGTACAGCTATATCTATTTCAGTACCAGTCTAACAGAAAAATTACACCCTTAAACAAGAAAATGATGGTAGCAATGCACAGAAATATTGACTAAACCAGATACAGCCATTTAGTAAAATTTTAAGCTATCCCGCCTATATTATCCCCATCTTGAGGTTGTTCTACTGAACAAAGCAAAGTCAGCCAAGGGATTACAGACCATTTACTTAAACAGATCAGACTCAGCCAGTTTCACACAGTGTACACATGAAAGTGCGCACACGTCACTGCCACCAAAACAGCAACAAAGAATAGCCTAAAATAAAACTTTAGCCAAACTACCTGAATTCATGGCACATGATCTTTCTCCACCCCTGTGATTTTTCCTGGTATCATCCTCTTCCTTTGTCTTCATATACTTCTCTCACTAAACATTTCAGTGCTCTGTTCATATGGGCTCATTAAGAACTGCTACACGTTGCCAAAACAATACCACTATCCCTGTATGTCACCTTATCACCAACTGCAAAGCAAACTGCCCCTCTTTGCTCCTTCCTCCAGTGTCTATGCTTTATTCCAGCTGCATCTCAACTTAGGGTTCAGTCTTAATTGGAGACAAAAGCGCTTCAGTATATTTATTGCAATATTAGATGCAGCTCCTTAATTTTTTGGTGTCTTCCAGGCTTACTCTGTACTGTATAAATCCTGCTAGCACCACTTTTTTGGTGAAAAAAGGGGGGGGGGGGGGGGAATAGAGTAAAACCAGAACATATCCCCCCCGCAGAGGTACCTCAGCCCTTTGCTGCTGGAACACCCCCTCCCCCGCGGTGCCCGCACGAGAGGCACTGCCTGAGGGCAGGGCCTCTTTTTTGGGATAAATTCCACAGGGTTACCTCCAGAGGAAGTGCGGCGGGAGCCACCAAGGAGCTCGCCCTCGTTAGCGCCTGCCCGACAAGGAGAAAGCTCAGTATTTTCCTGAGGAGCCTGCGCCACGGTGTTTAAACCAGTCACGGAAGCAGCGCGGCTGCAGCCTCCCCCCCCCCCGGAGAAGCTCTTGCCCTCAGCCAGCTGCGCGGGAAGGCGCCACACCGGCGGGACAGCCACCGCAGCGCTCCCCCCTGCTACCACCTGCAGTAACGTGCCCGACGCCAACACGACTACTGCTGCTTAGTTTGGGAGGGGGGTGTCCGCACAGAAACGGCAGAGTCCTCGGCTCTCCACCCCCCGCCTGCCCTCACTCACTCACTCACTCACTCACTCACTCACTCACTCACTCACTCACCAGCCGCCTCCCGCCACCGCTGCGGGCAGTGCCCCGGATGTTGATGCGCCAGAGCCCGCCCCGCCGGAAGCAGACGTGGCGGCGGTGCTGCCCGCCCCGCCCCGCCCCGCCCTCCCCTCCCCTCCCCGGAGCCCCGGCCGGCATGAGGGGCTGCCGGCACCGGCCGTCCCCCCCGGCCGCCCCGCGGGCCCTGCTCTGTGGGCTGCTGGCGGCCGTGGCGGTGGCAGAGGGTGGCCGCGCTCTTCCGCAGCTCAGCGACGACATCCCCTTCAGGGTGAACTGGCCCGGCACGGAGTTCAGCCTGGTCGGTACCGCGGCGGGGGCGTGGGGGGGGGGGTCCGCTCCTTTTCAGCCCCCCTCGCTGGGAGAGCTGGGCTCTGCAGCCGTATCCCTGGCGGCAAGAGTTCGGAGCCGAGGCCAGAGCCTCCTCACGCTTGGCGGTTATCTATGAAGCTTCCAGAGAAGGGGCTGTTCTGGGTTTGGGGTGCTCTCCGCGTAGCCTTGCGGGTGCCCGCCTCAGGCACCCCGCGGGGCTGGGTTCGGGGGCGAGCAGCAAGGCGCGTATGCGCTAGGCTGGGGGTGGGAGGCCGTGGTCTGAGCCTGGCAGCTGAGGAAATCCCAGGGAAAGCTGGCACGAAAGTCAGCCTGGGTATGGCTGGTTACAAAAAGGAAGGGTTGTGGGGTCGGTTTCTTAACTAAGAGCTAGAAGTCTGTAAGCAGGAGTAAGATGAGCACAGAGAACAGAGGAGGAAGGATTGAAGCAGAGAAGGCAAGCAAATGCTAGCAAGCTACTGAAAGCTTAAATATCAAAACCTAGCCTTCTGTTATAATTAAGACTTAAGAAACACTCAGGACCACTTGCCTCATGACTTACCTGTCCTGTTCATGAATTCAGGATTATTTCTAACAGCATTAAAAAATCCCACCTGCCTAATCCATAGGTTGGTTGTTTTCTTAGCCAACAACTGGTGTCCTGTACAAAGAGGATAACTACATTATAATGACCACTGTGGATAAAGAAAAATATAAATGTATTCTTCCGCTGATAGCAAGTGGCAATGAGGTAAGTTCAGTCAAGTCTTCTTTGTAGTTCTAAATTGTAGACATGTTTTTGCAGGGCCTTTTCAGGTAGTTTGGGATTTCTTTTTCAAGACCTTCCCCCCCCTTTTTTTTTGTTTGTGGGGGTTTTTTTTGTTTGTTTTTTGGGTTTTTTTTTCCCTGTAAAAGGAAAATAATCAACAGAATGGTTCATGGCTATAGCAGATGCCTTTGCTTTGTATAACATACTGGCTCTGTGCTAAGTGGGCCAGTCTGAACAATCCTCAAGTCCTTATTTGGCAGCAAACAGTTGCTCCAATGTTCTGTTTATTTCTATGTCTATCACTAATTGAGAAATCCTTGAATTTTAAGTAATAATGCCAAATTCTAGGCCAGTAAACAACTATAAAGGTTGTTGACACTGCTTTTGGGATCACATGTTTGTGAAAATACTATCTCAGTAGTGCTACCACCAGTAATGGGAACCTTATTCTGTGTCACCTCTTCCTTAATGGGAAATCTCAGTGCACAATGTGTGATTTAAATTTAAAAATAAAAAAATAATTAAAAAAAAATATATAAATACATTTGTTTGTACAAGAGAAGGTAGATTGTGGAGGCCACCAGTTCTCATTTTTCCCATGCTGTGAGAACTTGTACAGACAATGTGTACTGCTGTACTGCCCCTTGTCACTAAATTATCTGGGTTGTTTGGGTTTTATTTGTTCAGGGTTGGTTGGTTGTTTTTTTCTCTAATGATCACACAGCTCCTTCAGGACAGGAGTTAATGAGGTTTTGAAGCTTTTAATTTTGTGATACAGTTTTAATTTTGGTTTTGTTTTTTTTGTTTGTTTATTATTGCAAATGAGTATTAACTAATCAAGCTACTATTAATTTTAATGTGATGAAATATTCTTTTATTCTAGGAAGAAGAAAAGGATTATAAAGGTCCTGCTCCAGGAGAGTTACTAGAACCTCTTTTTAAGCAAAGTAGCTGTTCATATAGAGTATGTTTCTCCTGTGTTGATAAGCTTTTAATTAGCATTTAAATTACAGTCCACCTTCTCTCGAAGTTTAGTGTAGTAAACTATTTGGAGAAATATCTCTCAGACTAAAATAAGGTGTCTCCAACTTTAGGACTATATCTTAATATTGCTGATAAAATTCTGTATGATTCATACAAGCCCCAGTGGTCTGGGCTCAAATTTACTGTCTTTACATCTTATTTATATTGTTTCCTTTCTTTTATCTGTGTGAAAGTTAAGGAAACTTTGGTGTGATTATTTGTAATATCATAAAAATTCTCGGTGAATGCTGAGACCATTCACCATGCTGTTGTTTTTAAGGGCACCCAAGACCAACTGCTTGGGCTGCATTTCATTGCTGTGAAACCCAAAATTATGGGGGAATTGTTTTTTGGTTTGGTTTTTTTTTTTGAGGGAGTAATATATCTAACCAGATTCTCTTTTTTTTTTTTCCTTTTTAAAATTTTTTTTTTAAGATTGAATCTTATTGGACTTATGAGGTGTGCCATGGAAAACACATCCGTCAGTATCATGAGGAAAAGGAAACAGGACAGGTAGGCTTCTTACAATCTAGTAGTCTCAACCACCCCTTTCCACTGGCATGTTTGTGCTTGAATCCTCTAGAAAACATGGATTTGAGAAAGTATGGAAAAAGATAACTGAAATTTGTTTTAACATCTTTTGATTGTAGAAAATAAACATCCAGGAATACTATCTGGGGAATATGATGATGAGGAACCCATTATCAGATCCAGGTTTGTCTTAGATTATTCTTATCTTGATGATGCTAATTTAATTCTTTGGGTTTTAATTATTACTGTGTGACAAATATGCTGCAGAAAGCTGATTCCCAGTGCAATAAAACCAAATATTTTTTTTCATTACTTTTTTTTTTTTACAATGTTTTCATTTAATTTGTTTTAGCTCTTCGCTTTGCATCCATCCCATGTGCTGTCTAATTGTTTAGATTCACTAATCTGCAGTAATTAGTGCCAGGGAAAGAAAATACATCCTATAAGAAATGGAACCAATATATGCCTCACTGGACTTTGATAATATAGCCTGTTACCACTCATTTTTTGGACAGGCAAAAGCATCTTGCCAACTGTGAGCATAGGGCAGAATGCATAGCACATCTTGGGCTCTGCTCGTCTGTCATGAGACATAATCTGCAAACCCAAACTCTTACAGTCTTTGCAGGATAAAATGATTCTTGGAAATGTTTGAGAGTGGGGTTTTTTGGGGATCCTGGCACAGATTTTCAGAAATACTGAAGTGCCTCAATTGGGACTTTGGAAATTAGGTATCTGAGCCCCAAACTGAAACTGCAGTTTAGAATTAAGCACTTCAAATTTTGCTTGTAAATTATTGTAGATGCTGGAAGCTTTGTGGTGGTACCTGACAAAATCTGTTTCTCTGGCTGAGCACCTTGGCAGTAGTGCAAAGATCTATAAAAATTACAGACTAAGTATTCATTCATCATCTGGGTTGTGTTTTGGTTTTTTTTTTTTTTTTTTTAATATTCTAGGCTAATATGTAAAAGGTGGAGACCACCATTTTTCCTCATCCTAAAAGTGATTAAGTCGAACACCCTGGTCTCAGAGGGGATTTAGCACTATTAATCCCATTCCTTTGAACTCCTACCTAGGGCATTCTGTTAGGTATCATAGTCCTGAAGAGAAACGTGGCTTCAGTAACTGCATTGTTTGGCATTTCTTCATCAGTGAGCTATGGTCCTCTTTTGTGCTGTTGTTAATCCTGCACAGAGGTGCCTAATTCTCCCTAGATGTACAGACAACAAAGTGTTTTGAGTTACTGGCTTTTTTTGTGGAGCTAAATGCTGAAGTCATGTGTGATGATACTTCAGGTCATCCTGTCTGAGCCTTTTAGGATGTTGACCCCCTGTCCTTTCCACTTAGGTGGCAGACTATTATTTCTGTGCTTCCTACGCAGCAACTCATGCTTCTCTTAATAATGAACAAGTGTGCCCTCTGAGGCTGGCTGGTGGGTGGGCTGAAGTACTTGCTGCCTTGCTGTCCCCACCTGTAATTCCCTCACATTGAGATGAGCAGTCTGCCACCCCTTGAAGAGCAGTGGCGGTGACACACTCTGGCCCTCCTGTGGTACTAGGGCTGGATTGGGCCTGTCCTAGAAACTCTAAATTGGCTTAAGACAATGCTAACTCATATTTTGTTCTGTTTTCTCTGCACCCCAGGTCACTGTTGATTTCCTTTCTTTCCTCTTTTGCACCTGCAAGTTCACAAAACTGCCTCTTGGCAGGGTACACACAAAGTGCTAGTGAATACACAAAACATTCCCGTTTCTCTGTATATCATTTAATTTTATTTCTAGTGCACAGACTTTATGCTTACCTCATTCTTAATTATTCCCTAGATCAAGAAGAGAAGGAAAACCCAAAAGAGAGTGCAAAAGAGGCAAGTGAAAAACATCTATTTTAACTTTTGCCATCAATAGTGGAGGCAATTTATATATGATGAGATTATGTAATTGGTTCTCTACAAAATAATCATCAAAAAATGAAACTGTTGCTGAGCTGCACTCTTCTCACTTGTGATTATCAGCCCCAGCTCAGAAAGCTTATTTAGCCTAGCTAGTCAAATTTCTTGCCCTTCTGCTTATTTATACTAAAGTTACACTAATCTTAAATGAGATTAATTATATCCTCTTTTTCTGTAAAGACAATACACATAATCACAAAGTCACATAATGGTATAGTGACAGTTATTTTCCCAGCTACGTCAGAGATCCCACTTCCCTTAATGATATTTCCATGAAACGCTTAACAAAATCCTACAGCACAAAACCCCTAAAAGATTTCTTGTCTGATTTGATGGCCCATTGCCTAAAACTCTGGGGTTCCCTTTTCCATTCAAGAATGTTACCATTTGTTGAGGCCCCAAAACTCTATTCTGAGTTACTAACTTCATAGCAAAACAATGGAAGTACCTGAAGCATGTTGGAGTTTAGATTTAGCAATAAAAGATTAAAGAAAACTAGGTTCTTCGTAGGGTAGCTTCTTGTTTTGAATTTCAGAGGAAGTTAAAAGTTTCACTGACTCTTTTTTTGACAGTATTTATGATATACTGTTCAATCCATAAAGAATTTAGACTTGCAGTTTTAATGGAATCTCTATTTGTGAGAGGGAAAGAACGTATAACATGCTGGGTGGTCCTTAAAATAACCAAAAACTGCTGCAACTAGAGGTGTATCTTGAGTCCTGCTGGGGCAGCTTTCAATTATGGGTGAACAACAGCTATCTCTGTTTAGATTTCTCGAGTAGTTACCCTTGGTGACACGTGTAGGCAGAATTTTTCAATTTTTAAGGAAAAGTATGTTGTTTCTTTCAGAAAGGGAAGGCACCGGTGCCCCTTTTTGTCAGCCCTTTAGTAAAGAGCCAGAATTTATCCTTGCTTCCCACCTTAGAATGTTGATGGATAGAGTGGATGAGTTACTGGAGCCAAGGAGCGCCCAAGTTGCTCTTTTCTTCATTCTTTAATGTCAGAAATGTCTCATCACTTCATTCACGATGGAACAGTTTTCAGGAGGAGGGAGTCAGTGGCCTGTGACAGGGTGATACGGTTTAATGACCAAAGTAGGTGAGCTGTAGAAGGGTCTCAGGTCATCAGATCAGCATCCTGACTGCAGCCTGATTTGTTGAGCACTGAAACCTTTACCAGCTGAAGCAACACAGGTAGAAAAACGTCTAGTTGGTGGGTTCCAGTAAGGCTTTTGCAAAACAGAACTTCTAGTACCCAGGAACTTTTATCTGCTTCCAAGATAGGAGCCAGGAGAGGCACTTTGACCAGTTAGGGGAATACGTTTCGTAAAGCAACCGCTAGATGAAACGTAAGAAGGAATAAATCTGAAGAGAGCTTACTGAAAGTGTGTACAGAAGTGAGGTTTACTTTCTACACGCTGTTCACTTTGCTAGCCGTGATAACATCTGGGGTGAGATACTCTGAGTAAAGAACAGTGCGGGCTGGGTATGCTGAGAGGTGCAATGCAGGCTTCGGGGTGACTCTGGAGGGGAGTTTGTAGATTGTTCCCAGTGAAGGTATTGTGCCTGCCCAGCCCTGAGCCGAGGCTGGCAGAGATGCACACACCTCCCTGGCTTCTAGTCCCTGGGGTGAGCTGTGTGGTCCTGGGCTGGAAGTAACAAACCAGAACACACCTGGACATTGCAGAAACACCAAGTAACTACATGGGCTGATTTCAGTCCACTAATGTGGGCTCTGTACAGTGTAATAATATTTCTCATTTCAGAAGAGTCAAAGGAGCTTTGCTCTGATTCTTAACTTTTACTTTCTTTCACCTAGATACCTACCAAAAATATAGAAGGGCAGATGACGCCGTACTATCCTGTGGAGATGGGAAATGGCACGCCTTGTAGCCTGAGACAGAATCAGCCCAGATCCAGTACAGTGATGTATATCTGTCACCCAGAAGCTAAACATGAGATCCTTTCCGTAGCAGAAGTTACAACCTGTGAATATGAAGTGGTCATATTGACACCTCTGTTATGCAACCATCCCAAATACAGGTAAGGTGCTCACATTTTGGCTAACTATCACTTTAAATTTTCCTCCATTTCTACACATGTAGGTGTTATAGTGACATTTCCAACTGCAGCTGCTGGTACAGAGCTGTGCCACTCGTAGGTACACAAGTTTCCAGGTTAAGTTGCACAATATTTGCATTTTATAAGTCTCTAGTGATTGACTGCAGATGGGAAGTAGCACTTTATTTTTAGTGGGTAAGTTTCTGGCCCTGTCGTTCTGGAGAAACTCAAACTAGGGTTTTAAGGCTGCAGGCAGGTGAATAATGCCCTGCCTCCTCTTAGTCTGTGATTTCAGGGTCTCGGGGGATCATCTTCGTGATCCTCAAAGACTGCAGATTGCTAATGTGCATTATGTGTGTGCATAGATCTGTCATTTAGGAAAACAAAAACAATGTTTTTCAGCCATAACCATCACATTTATTTTAGTGGTATTCCCAACTTCAGGAGCTGTAAAAGTTATTTTCATACAAAGAATTTACAATTTCAGTGTTATTTGCCAAAAATCAAGTTTAGGATTCCTTATTTTTCCCCTCTCCTTGAATTGTACCACACATGTAATGGATATCTGTAGTCTCAAAAGTACAGGTCTTTGATCTTTCAAGGCGTGTAAACAGAATTGTGAAATGAAGGTGACACAAACAAAGGGGGAGACAATGGACGAGTGTCCTGAATTTCCTACGTACGCAGATCTCAGAACAAGCCAGTATTTAATCACTGTTCTGAAACAGGCAGCAAAGTCTAAAGGACAAACTCCTGCATTGTGTGTGCGATAAACACTTGCTTGTTAGAGTAAATAAATTATGCTATTGTTAAATATTTAATGTCAATTATAAATTTTCTTATGTAGGTGGGTTTGTCGATACTGTGTTATATGTTGCCCTTATTTGTTGCACTATTATCTGTTTACTAGGGGAGTCTTTCAAGCTTCTGTAGCAGCAGAAAAATAGAAAGTGCACCAGGAAATTGTTCTATTGTTTGATGAGAACAAACTCTTGAGCTGCTGCCTCCTTCTGAAAGGAAGACATGGAAGGCTTCCTGGCCACTGGCAGGAAAGACTTAAAATAAACACACAGGATCTTTATTGTCCCACTTACATCATATTAGTAAATAAAGCTGGGTGGAGGCAGCAGGCTGAAAATGCTGCTCAGTGTCAGCCAAGGTTACCAGCCTCATTTTAAAAGCACTTCTCCTGTCACGTCTTCCTGAAGGAGCACTGAGCAGTACTTCAGTCACCAGCACTTCTCCTCTACACCCACTATTTCATCTGTAATGCACCTGGATTAACTTAGCAGCAGTATATCCATTGGTTCAAGTTGTTGTTCTTATTTGGGTACACATGGACTTTTAATTTAAATTGATGAGAACTGGGGACAGGGAGGGAAGGCAGTGAAAAGCAGTATTTGTCTACTGTAACTATTAGTCTTGATGTTGTTTAAATAAAATTCAGGCATAATTAGGCTGCTTTGGTACAGAGTTTATTTAACCCGCAGTTCCTATTAAGGAAAAATCTTCAGATTTTTAACTACAGTGGTGATTATCATACAGCTACTGCTGGGCATTACAAACTCTCTACTATTTCTTGCTGAGGCTTATTTGGTGTTTTAACAAGGCCTTCATTTGTGTAAACTTAGGCCTCATCTTTTTGCTTCTTCCTTCCTGAAATAAGGTGCTTTTCACAGATGTAGCTCATGAAGAGTGATAAAGGAATAATGGGCATATGTACGGTATCAAAAAAATACACACCTCAGCTCACCCAGAAACCTACAGCGATAAAAAAAGTTATGTTTTGACTTTGAGGTGTAGTAAGTGATGTAACAGTACCATGTTCGGCAGGTTCAGGGCTTCCCCTGTGAACGACATCTTCTGCCAGTCTCTGCCAGGATCCCCACTTAAACCCCATAATCTGGAGCAGCTGGAGAAACAGCAAGAAATGATGAAGATGCCTTTTAGAAGGGTTAAGGAGGTAGGATTTGTTTAATTTTCAGTAGGAAAATACTTACTTTCTGTGCTGTAATGCATACAATGGAATAAGTTCTCTTACCAAGCTTTGTAAGACCATGCCAGTCTTTCAAATGGTCTTTAACCTTTTTGAAATTATCTGTAACTTGCCTTATTTGGAAGGAAAACAAAGCAAGTAAGTTTAGACTACTAATTTTAAACTTTCATAGCCTTTGTAGCCTACAGTCTACAAATATGTTACGTTTTTTACTTTTTTAGCTATGCTGCAGGCAGTGAAAATGATGACAATGCTTTCATACTTTTTCCCAGAGCCAACTTCACTCAGTATTAAGTAACTTCATATAATTGACAAGACTTTGTAGGGACATAAAAAACTTAAATAGGTGTATTTGTGTATACTTGAATTTTAGGAAGAAATGCATTCAACAAAAGAGGAGAAATTTTCCGCCATTCACAAGCCTGTTGCTGTTGGAAGCCATCAACTATTAACTGTGGGAACAACCCACATCTCCAAACTGACTGATGACCAACTCATCAAGGAATTCCTTAGTGGTTCCTACTGCTTCCATGGGGTGAGGAATAAAGCTCTGTGTAATAAAATAGATGCTGCTCAGCTGCATGTACTGCTTTAGGGATTTGTTTAGATTTCCTGATATAGGGAGGGCTTGCAGACCAAAGCTGATACCAGAAAGGTATCTTCAGCCTTTCTGTTGAAACTCAGTTTGAGCAAACAGTACAATGAAAGTTGAAATGAAAATTACTAATTTTTCTTAATGAGAAGACAAAAATCCGATAAAACTTATGGAGGAAACATCCAGCCAAGAAAAGGTAACTAAAGGTATCTGGCTTTAAGAGGAAAAGCAGAAGGAAAAGAAGAAATTATATAGATTCATATGTAGTTTAAGGAATTTAGTCCTGTGTGGCTCTTCCAAGAGTCTTTGCTTAAACTCACTTATTCCATCCCTCGCCTGTGTCAACTAGTCTAATAAGAGATTCTCTCTCGGTGCAAACCTTGAACCATCATACCAAATTAACAGGGATGGAGGGTTTCAGCCAAAATAGCCCATGACTTAGGGTCTGGAGGGAAATGGATGTGGCTGTTTTGAGGGGTTTGTTTCTGTTTCAGTGCTGAGCTTATGTCTCCTCCCTAGGGTGTTGGTTGGTGGAAGTATGAATTCTGCTACGGCAAATATGTTCATCAGTATCATGAGGTATGTCTGAAGAGTTTTATGTTCTGCCACTAGATGGGTGTGTGGGAGGAAAATGGGTTAGGGAATCTGTCCACAAATGGAAAAAGCAGTGTCTCTTTCTTGGCTGATCAACATCTTGGTTTAAGAAGTTGGATTTCAGAAAAGAAATCTTCCCTGTGCTGCCTCAGTTCCACACCAGGTAGAGCACAGTGGCTATGAAAGCTGAAAAAATGTGTTGGTTTTTATGGGAATGCTGTTCTGGTCATTGAAATGTTTTTATTGGCTCATGCAGCTGGGGTGGCTTTTCTGAAGAGACCAGCAGCTTGGCTCATGCCCCTAGTACAAGATAAGTCATGTTTTGTCCCAAATGGAAGTAAGTGTTTCATGGACAGCAGCAGACTTGATCTAGAAAAGCCACCCTACATGTCATTAAAACAGCCTCGCTGACAGTTGTACCATACCAGCTGTCATTATCAGCTTTTCCCTTCTTAGGATAAGGAAAGTGGCAAGACATCGGTGGTGGTGGGTACCTGGAGCAGGGAGGAACACATTGAGTGGTCCCGGAAGAACGCTGCTCGAACTTACTACCTTCGAGAAGATGGCACACGGACCGTCAGGTACAGTCACACTCACAGCTGTCACTTCTCTGGCTCTTTCTGAACATTCTTCTCATAGTGACCAATGATTCGCTTCTGCAGTAACTGAAATAAGAGCCACTGCTTTGCTTTGTATATGAAATATGTGAAGAATGACGAGATACTGAATCACACAGGTTAGCTGCGTGCTTAAAAATCATGCTTGCAAATATTAAACTTTACCATTCTAATATTTTGTGGCAGGATGGTGTCCCATTTCTATGGAAACGGAGACGTTTGTGACCTAACAGACAAGCCAAGGCAGGTGACTGTGAAATTGAAGTAAGTTAACTTTTTGAGTTAAATGGGTCTGTTGTGTCTCTGCTTCCTGCATCAGAGGCGAAAGCCTCTGTTGTCTCCAGAAAGCTCAGACTGTTGGCTTAGTAAAACTGCCCCAAATACCAGGCATGGCTCAGTTCTGTGCTTATTACATGCTAAACATGGCAACATTTCTCTTCTGTTTTCAGATGTAAAGAATCCGATTCCCCTCATGCTGTGACCATATACATGTTAGAGCCTCATTCTTGCCAATACATCCTTGGGGTACGTAAAGACACATTTGAATTCCCTAAGATCAGGTGCCACAACAGCCCCTTCCTTCCAGTGGCTTTTCACTGGAAGTTGCACTTGCTCTGAGAAAAGAGTATAGTTATTATAGTAGTTATTAATTAACAGTAGTTCCCTTGCCAATCTGCTACACAGGCCATACCCAGAAGTAAAAAGCACTTATTAAATGTCACAGAGCAATGCTTGAGTACTGTGCCTCTGGTCATTGATCTCACCATCTTTGTTGCAACCTCCTGTAAACTCTTTCCATTGATTTCATGGACTTCCAATGTTTTCTGTTCAAGGTGGAGTCTCCAGTGATCTGTAAAATCCTGGATACAGCAGATGAACATGGGCTCCTTTCAGTGCCCAGCTAAAGCCTGTGAACAAGCCATACCTGTCAACAACCCCGTTGGCGTTCTCCACTTGAACATCCCCACTGCAAGATGATCAAGGCAGAGACACCTTCAGCCCACCAGCCTCACCAGCAGAATTCTGAGATGAGGGACTCGTGAACCACTCTGTGTATAACTATGTGTATATAAGAGGTTATCAAGAAACTTTTAATGATTAAAATCTTGTCTTGCACTTCTGGTTTGACTTGTGTGTGACACGTTCTACAGCCATCACCAGCGCCGATAAGATATAAATTTCCAGCTTTAAAAAGGCAAAATAAACAAGGTCTGGCTTCAAGTGAGGAGTTCAACTGCCAACAGAATGAAATGGCAAAAACAACACTTCTTGCTCGGGAGCTTCAGCAGCACCTACAACATTAAGAATTGTTCTACTGCTGTAACTGACTGCGTCAGAACACAACCGTTACCTCAGTTTGATTTCTTGGAGCTGCTTTAATGTCACAGTCCTTTCTCCTCTGACCTCACCCCCCCCCCCCCCCCCCCCTTCAACTGTTGTTTCTTCCCCCAGATTAAGTTTTTTCTGGGACTTTTTGTATATATCAACGCTGTAGGGTTCATGCTGAGCATACAGTGGAGGAATTCCAGAAAGGGTGAGTTTACAGCTGCCAAAGCTCCCCACAATTGCCCTCTCCTGGTTCAGTTCCACCACAGGGCCCTTGAGAGCATGGTGTGAGGAAGGGGCAAGAGCTGGGCTGCTTTTCAGGCTGTAGCAATGGCATATGTCCTGTGTGTTAATCTGATGTAAGCTCAGTATGCTTCCTTTTGTCTAAAAGCATTGTGCAAGGTATAGCAATTTCAAAATTGATGTCAGACGGAAATCCACCAACCATCTGGCATATGACTAGGGGAGTACTACCCAGAATAGCAAGCTGCTGCTAGACTGTTGCAATAGGACCCGTTTTCTTGTTCCATATAATAGAAAAACAAAACAGCCCCGGCAGGATGACACGACATTTAAATTCCAAGTCCTGGGTCCTGATCGTATCCGTATTTCTGATGGCTTCACTATGTGACAGGAAACAGGAAAGGGGGAAGAGTCTTCTACCCCAGTTCCCTCCACTGTCCCCAGTCTTGTGAAGCATTATATAACTAAACAAAAAAATCCCTTTCAGCAGCTTTTAGAAAAGAGAAAACATTAAAAGAAGGGTTTACTGGACTTTAGATTTTCATTTCCCTCTAGTTCTTTTACTTGCCTGAAAGCTGAACCAATCTATTCATTAAGCATCTAGCAAAAGATGTTCACTTTGGCCACACTCAACCTGTTGCACAATCTGCAGAGCTTTAGTAAGGGTTCCCCACCTCAGCATCTACCCAACTTTGGATCAGTGTTTCAGCAGCAGCTCCTCCAGCTACATCATGACCTGTCAGCTGCCTTAATCCCTCTTCTGGACTGCCACAGCTGTCACTCAGGGCCACCCCAAGCTCTGAGTGCTCAAGCCCTAGGTTTGATGTGGCTGTATGTGCCACAATGCAGACACGGGGCAGGGGTGGGGACAGTGTCAGGCTCCCTCAGCATCCATTGCTCTAGATCATAAGAAAGAAGGGATGAGAAACCACAACACACAAAACCTTCCCGGATGCCCCGTGGTTGTCGTCAGTAGAAAAGAACAGTTATTTTGTAGAATGGAAAGAATGCCACTTCCCCATTTCACAGGATGGAAGTCCCCAGTACAACTGGGACGCACAACCTCTTTGACTAATCGGCCACAGTATCTCAGCATGCTGCTAATTTCAACTTCTGCCGTTTTATGAGCAAACCACTCTGTTGCCAAACCCAAGAAACCTGTACCTGGTTCTCCAAATTCCTCAGCCTCTACTTCCCCTTGCACAGGAAGCAACAGGCTCACAGATCTTCCTATCCCATGTCTGAGCTACCCACAAGCACACAAATCCACAAAGATAGAAAACATGCTTTTTTTTTTCTTCTGCCCTCCTCCATCTCTTCCCCAGCCAGCAGCTCATTAGGGACAGAACCACTGAGGTGGGGCTGAGGGGAGCAAGGGAGATGCACACAGAAAATCCACAGGGCACAAGTTGATGCTGCTAGAAATAATTACCTCAAGCATAATTTTATGTGCTAAAATATTTGTATCTAAAAAAATGTGCAACTGAGAGTAACTTGCTGCTTTGATGCTCTCCTAGACAAGCTCTGGCATGTGGGAATCTATCAGTACCAAAAACGGAAAACCAAGCCTCTTCTGGTATGCGGAAAGCACAAGGCAGAACTGGAGGGCTACAGATTTCTCTGTCAGTCTGCTTAGATTTATGCCTGAGCTACTATGCAGGTTTGCTTCCCAGCCTGAAAAGGAGAGTTGCTCCCATGCTCATTTAAAAACCAGCAACATAGAAAACAATGTGAACAGCAGACAGCAAATTTGCAGCTGTGGCACTGATATCATCTGCAATCAGTCAAAGGGAATTATATCAAAGGAAAGTATATTTAGGAAAGTGAAACATGCCACTTAGATAATTACTTCTATGAGAAGAGTTCAAAGAATGAGCTGGTTTATGTCCCAGAGCACAGGATTTATCCACGCAGAAAGACCAGTAACAGCACTTAAACCCTGTGTCTTGCCTGTGCAGGAGTGCTTAGAACTACCTTGTGGGCTCCTCCTACGTGACCCAAACTAGCATAAGACCGGCAGCACTTGCTTCTTACTGAGACCCGCAGACCAAAAATGAAATCAGGAGCTTTCTACAGCAGGTAAGAATCACATCATAATTGCTACACCTTTATTTGCAGCTCCACTCGAAGACACTGCTGAAATGTTGCAGACACTAGACTTCAAGACTATAGGGATTCATTCTAGAGCTTATTCTTTGTTGTCTTTTAAACTCACAAATTATTAATTAGCTGCAAGACTGGATCAAAAAGCAGAGAGAATACTCATGTGAGACATCTGCACAGCTGATAGACATGGCTGAGAGGAGTCAGTGGCTCAGTGTGTGAGAGGAGACAGTCCGGGGGAAGATTCACTTGGCTGAAGGGGTTAAACAAGACGATCAGTCTTAAAGTGGTGAAGAAACACAGGGTATTATTCCCTCTCCCTGCACAGTGGCAGACAAGTGCATTGCCAAGTCATAAATATTTCATTTGTGTAGCTATACAGGCATAATTAACAGTTCTCATCCAGCCGCAAATCTAAGCCCAGCTTAATAAGAGAATCTCCTCCCCAGCCTTGCCAAGAGGAAGGGGGCTGCAGATGCTGGGCTCCTGGGCGGTTCGCGGAGGCGCCCCGGCACGCCCCCTCTGCTCCCGCAACTACAAAAGGCTCGGTACCCTCGGTAGGCAGCGAGGACAGCGGCGGGTATCGGCAAGGGACAGTGCTGAGGAGAGAGGTAAAAGCAGGGTGAGAGGAGTGGGGAGGGTCACTGGAAATCTTCCAGCCTTAAACTGCAACACCTTTAACGCCCCAGGAGCTTGCTTACCCCTGTGCTGCAGATTATTCCTGATGGGTGCAAGGGAGGGACTTGGGGTGGTCTGGTGGGCTCCTGCTGGCAGCGGAGAGTCCAGGGAACAGAGCCGGGATGTCCCAGGGGTTCCTTCTCTTCAGTTAAACTTCACGGTTCAAGCACAGTGGGAAGCAAAGGGGAGTATCGTAACACCAGGTTGCTTGCTCGAAGCTCTGCACCTGCATTTTCATGTGATGAATACAAGACATGGAGCGGAGGTGTCAGGAAACTAGTGACAGATGGAACCCAGGGCAGAAGAAGACTTGGGCAGCGATGCTGCCAGGCACTGGGAAATCTCTAAAGATGAACAATGCGCAGGCGGTGACCCCTGCTGATTCAGGCTGCCTCAGCAAGCCTCTGGTATTTTCCCTCAAGGCAAGGTTACCCTTGCCCTTACCCCAACAGCTAAGGCTAAATCACCAGTCACTGGTAAATTCTCATCAGAGAGAAAGCTACCAAGGGGATGGGAGCACAAGAAGATAGGTGGTCTCAAGAGTCACATGGAGCTCCCTGACACATGTCTCTTGAATACGCTACTGAAGTGGCTGGACAGGTTTCAAACAGGTCAAACTTACCTGGTTGTTGTGTGCCAGGACTAGGGATGTAAACCCAAGCCTCAAGCAGTGGTTACGAAAGTGTAGATGCTATCGTAGAACTGCTCAGTATCTGCCTGGGGTGGGAGAAAGGAATTTAAAAAAACCCAGTAATTCAGACTATCTACAATGATCTGAAATGAACATCAGATCCTTCAGATCGTTCTCTGACATCATCTTTTAGCATTGGCACTTGAAAATAATAATGAAGCAAGATGTATTTTTTTAATGTAGGTAAAAAGGGATTCATAGATACAACTACAAAACAATTTCTGTACTTCCAAGTAAACTAAGATTTTTTTTTTAAAGGGTGTTCATTAACATAGAGCATATTATAATGATGTATTTTACATTTCTTTTCCCTAGGATGAGGATCCTTATTGGACGTCTTTATTTCTACTTTATTTCTTTCATATTCTGTCAAGCGAGTGGATTCCTAACTCTGAGAACGCCTACAGACGATGCCTTCTCTGTTTATAACTACTCCTATTTAAACCTCTCCTCTGTACCAGAAGCACAAGCTCCAAAAGCAGCAAGAACTCTCAATTTCTCACATAACATAATTGAAAAAATAACCAAGAGAGACTTGGAAGGCTTTGCTGCACTCGAAGTTTTAGACCTTTCCTACAATCAGATTAAGGACATAGAATCTGGTGCATTTGGGACTCTGCTCAGCCTTGTTTCTGTGAATTTATCATTTAATGATGAGAAACTTCTTGTCTCGGGTCTTCCACCCCACCTGAAGCTCTCAGCCACTAGCAAACACTCAGGAGTTTTGCAGATTTCTAAGTATTTTGACAAATCCTCAGGGGCTGCTCTGGAGCCTGCAGCATCTGCCAAGAAACTGACACTTTCAGGAGGTCCATCTGTCCTGCGAAATGCTAATCCGAGGCTCAGGCGAAGTACAGTGAATCTTCTTCGAAGAGGAGAGAAAAACGAAACGGCCTCTCCAATGGCCACTTTAGAGCCTAATCTCTGCGGTGCACCAATAAATGGGACACTCAATCTGTCAAACAACAAACTCTCCGAGGAAGAGCTGACGTTAAAACTGGATCCGGATGTCTGCCAAGCTCAGCTAGACGGAATTTTGGAGCTTGACATTAGTCACAGTGACCTGAAAATGGATCTTCTGTCGCTGTTTGTCCTGTTTTTGCCAATGAAAAATGTGCAGTCCATTGACGCCAGTTACAACAAATTAACAATTAACATTCTAGATGTTGAGGCGATCTGTAAATTCCCCTTCAGCAAGCTCTTGTTTTTAAATATCAGCAACAATCCCATCAACAGCTTGGACACGCTGTGCCTGCCTTCAACCATCAAGGTGATCGATTTGTCCTTCACCAACATAAGTCAAATACCCTCAAATTTTGCTACAAAACTGTTTAATTTAGAAAACATGTACGTTCAAGGAAATCATTTCATATATACGGTACAGCCAGAAATCCCTAGCGAAGTGCCAAAGCTCTCCCCCGGCACTGTACATATTAATGCCATTTCCTTTGTCAGAAACCAAGCTGGGACACCCATCGAAAGCCTTCCAAAGAAAGTGAAACACCTGAAAATGTCCAACTGCTCCATTGTGGAACTGCCAGAGTGGTTTGCTGGCACAGTGAAAGAATTGTTCTTTTTGGATCTCAGCAGCAACCGGATTTCTGTGCTTCCTGACTTACCCACCTCCCTGAAGCATCTCGACATAAGCAACAGCGATATTAAAATAATACCCCCTAGTTTTAAATCTGTCTCCAACTTAACCATATTTAACATTCAAAATAATAAAATTACAGATATGCATCCCGACTATTTCCCAGCGACTTTAACAAAATGTGACATTAGTAAAAATAGGTTGAACCTGCTGCCATTAACTGACAGCCTGGAGAAACTCGAGTATCTTAATGTTTCCGGGAACCTCATCACCAGGCTGGAACCCAACAGCAGCCTTTCTGTGCTTGCTAATCTGGACAGTAGCCACAACCTGATTTCAGAACTCCCCGATCATTTTGGGAAAGTTCTTCCAATGCTGAAATATTTTAATTTATCAGGAAATAAGATCTCCTTTCTACAGCGTGGCTCTCTCCCATCTTCTTTGGTGGAGTTAGACATCAGCAACAACGCCATTACCACCATAGTGGAGGACACTTTTGGACAGTTGACGAGTTTGAGTGTTTTGACTGCTCAAGGTAAACATTTTTACTGTAACTGTGATTTGTACTGGTTTGTGAACATCTATATGCACAACCCCCAGTTGCAGATAAATGGCAAAGGCAATCTCTGGTGCAGCTTTCCACCCAAGAGAAGGGGCTTGTCAGTGGAAAGCAGTAACCTCACACTTCTGCATTGCTCCCTGGGCATCCAGATGGCCATTACAGCCTGTGTTGCCATCCTGGTTGTCCTGGTGTTGACAGGCTTATGCTGGCGGTTCGACGGGCTGTGGTACGTGCGAATGGGTTGGTACTGGTGCATGGCAAAGAGGAAGCAGTACGAGATGAGGCCAGAAAACAAGGCCTTTGATGCCTTCATTTCCTACAGTGAGCACGATGCAAACTGGACGAAAGAAAATCTACTGGAAAAACTAGAAAGGGATGGATTCAAGATTTGTTACCATGAGAGGGATTTCAAACCGGGCCATCCTGTACTTGGTAACATTTTTTACTGCATAGAGAACAGCCATAAAGTCCTTTTTGTACTCTCTCCCAGTTTTGTAAACAGCTGCTGGTGTCAGTATGAGCTGTATTTTGCCGAACACCGGGTCCTGAATGAAAATCAGGATTCCCTCATCATGATTGTGCTGGAAGACCTCCCGCCCAACAGCGTACCGCAGAAGTTCAGCAAGCTGAGGAAACTGCTGAAAAGGAAAACCTACTTAAAGTGGAGCCCTGAGGAACACAAACAGAAAATGTTCTGGCATCAGCTGGCAGCTGTCTTAAAAACAACCAATGAACCACTTGTCAGATCAGAAAATGGACCGGCTCAGGATATGTATGAGATGGAATGAGATACGAAAACATGTCAAGGTTGTGCCCGGAAAGTCTGTGGTCAAATAAAAGTGGGTTTTGTGTTTACCTCCTGTAAAGGCTGCTGTGTTGCAGTGTGTTTTGTCTCAGATCAGTCCCAGGAGAAGGCTGAGACCCTAGTGCTGATCAACAGCCTTTTCTTCCTGAGTGCTTGGCTTCCTTCAGCTATTTTCAGCTTTTCTTAAAATGCTGTGGATGTCACCTGAAAGGAAGAACAGCTCAAGTCACACTGCATATCCTAACTGCCTTTCTGAGATCACGGTAGTGAAAAGCATTCAAGAGTAAGGTTGTAGCTCAGATTCTCAGTTCTAGTACAGCTTAGGATGGGAACACGCACTGTGAACACATAAGGAAAACGCAAATCACGGCAGCACAGAGGCAACAGCTGCTTTCTGAGGTTGAATGAGAAAAGATTTGCCACCTTTCACAGAATCATCATGGCTGAAAAAGACCTCTAAGATCACTGTGTCCAATCATCAACCCAAAGCCAAAAACCAAACAAAACCCCACCAAAAAACAACCACAAAAACACCTCACGATCCCTCTAGAGCATGTTCTGAAGTACCTCATCTACACCAATACCTCCAGGGATGATGACTCCACCACCTCTCTGGGGCAGCCTGTTCCAGCACCTGACTACTCTTTCAGTAAATAAATTTTTCCTAATACCTGGTCTAAACCTCCCCTGGTGCAACTTCAGGCCATTTCCTCTAGTCCCGGCATTTCATATACAGGAGGCACTTCCTTACTCATGTTACAGACTGCACTAACTACAGACCTGCTTTTTCTAAACCATTCATCATTCACATACTTTTACTGCTTACTTTCTTGCCCAGCATCTCTCTTCCTGTACATCTTCCATCTCCTTTGTCCAGCGTTCTGCTGTTTCTCCTCTCAATGAGACCGCTGCTTTTTGAACCTGGCATTCAGGCTTTACTGCTGTGGTGCTCAGAACAGAGTTCTGATACAAGGGGGCTAAAAGGAAAAAGAAGAGTTATACTCCAGAAGAGTCTAAAACAATTATTCTATCATGTGATAATTAATTCAGTTCATGTTTCACTTCAAATCATTTGTAGCTATATATATATCCAAAATCCAATCTCTATTTGCTACATCCATAAACCTCCCCCAAACCAGTTACTTCGTACAACTGACAGATCAGATTTTGTTCCCTCTGCAGATTAAAAGGCTTTGCACTTTCCTATCTGACACGATAAACATATTAACATGTTGGTTGTATTAAGAACACACTGGGAGTAACAGAAGGGCAGTATCACAAAGTGCTCTGAAGGGACTTCAGTTCTTTTGTCTTAATGACACATCACATAAAGGCAATAAATCCTCTTCCTGTCCTAGAGCTGGACCCTTCTTGCTTTGCTCCCATGTGAATACTCATTGGAAATTATTTTTCTGAGTAAGGTGTGAGGGGTTTAATCTTCTACCATGTGATGAAGTTCATGTACCCAAACTAAAAGCACAGTAGGAGTCGTTAACACATGCAGTAAACCCCCAAACTTCTTAATGTTAAAACCTGTCTTCAACTCTCTTCAAGTACATCTTGAAACCACTTTTGGTGTCCTGCCCTCTACTCCTTACTGTAATTGCTGCTAAGAACACGTGGTTTGAGACCACAGGATCCCACCTATTTTTTCCCTCCAGTTAGTACTGAAGAGAAATACAAAGACAGAAAACCCAAACAAGACATATCTTTTAGTTATCTTTTTTTAATTACTTTAGAAAGAAACATGTTACTCGTTTTATATAGAGAAAAATATCTGGGCAGAGAGAAAAGACGGAAATCATTTCAATTTTACATCTGTATTAGAAAGTTGTTCACATCCATTTTATTGCAAGAGAGCTGTTCTGAATTATTCAAAATTAATTAAGATTCAGAGTGTTAAACAAAGAACAGTGTTCATAATGTAATAGTCTTCCAGGAAAATAGTTTAGTTAAATAGCCTAACCCAACAACAACTCATACATGGCAACGATGGGAATGGGTTTTGTTTCTAAAATAACAAACCGTCTTTCTGTTGCTGTAATTTTGCTAAAGATGTGGCATTTTCCTATAATGAGGCACCAAAAGTCTGTGGCACAATTATTCTGGAGATACTAAGGCTCTGCTGAAGTCCACAGAAGTCAGAAGGCGACTGCTTGTATTGAAAAGACCTGGCAACTTAAAGCGGTAATTGTCAGGAATCTAAACACCTCCAAATTCCATTCCGTTTAATAAGGAATGCCCACAACATGAGACACAAAGCAGATGGTAAGATTTCTAAAAAATATATTTCCCTTCTGTTATTTGCTCACTGTGTAGACCAACAAATAAAGTTTATAAGTAACCAAATTATTAATCTTCAAATCAAACCGATGTTAGACTTCTTCAGAAAACCTCAAAAACTTGTAGTCATCGCATTATGTGGTAATTCTGTTCTAAAAAATGTTAAGAGCTGTCAGTTCTACCTGTTGGGAACACCATAACCAAGTCCCCTCCCAGCTCCTGCTTGTAGACAAAGTTATTGACAAAAATGCAACTGGCAACACTACTCTTGGCGTAACGGTTTAGAAATTAGAAAATTCCAGAGGTGACTGCGTTACTCATGGTGTATCAGTACAGGAATATTGCAATACTCACCATTAAGTAAAACCTGCAATTAGGTATGACACAGTTATTTCTCATCAGATGTAAAATACTTCTCCAAATTCGTTATTTTGGGATATGTAACACCACTGGTTCCCAAAATAAATGTAAATTAATACCTATATACTTCAGAGGTTTAGTACAGTGCTGTAATACTTCTCAGAAGTCCTTCCCCAGTGGCACTGTAACGCTTTTTGTAAAATGCCTTGTCCCGCCATAGGAAGCTGGGGCTGAAATCCTAAACTTCAGCTGAAGTTCATGGAAATGTTGCCATTTACCTCAGCGGAACCAGGATTTCACCCTGCAAATACTGGAGGACTTCTGCTATTATTGAGGCTACAACAAAATACCACCGGTTCTTCCAGCCTTCTGCAATGGAAAGGTTAAAGTTAAGTATCATTAATACCAAGCATTCTCCCAATTCCTCCTTCTTGCAAAGAGAACAACTATGCAAATTAACAGGTAACGCTTCTAGTGTAGCCCCAGATTGTTCTCTGAGATACTCTGCCTCGTGATGTAATGGATCACATACTTATAGTGCTTGCTTTTTTCACTTGTCCAGCAGCAAAATCTAGTCACAAAACCCGCCTCACATAATAACTCCAAATACAAATCTAAAACATCCCCCTTTTTGACTTCCTGCAGAAATCCAAGAAGGTGTCACGGAAGTAACATCCCAGTACTCCCTTCAAATGCAAACAGCTGGATATTAACACTAGTGGCATTTTTCTTAATTAGCAGCAGTAGTGAATCGTTGAGTTCAGTACCATCATTGGCAACAAGAAGAAGGAAGAGATCAGCCAGACTAGAACCCTCCTCCTGTGGTTACACGGAGGGCACCGGTATCTGCTTGGTCGAAGTGCTGTCATAGTCTCGCAGCAAGTCATTGGTGGTGTGGTAGTGCATGGCAATGTAGGATTTGGTAAAACCAAAAGCTGAGTTCACCAGTTGTAGGCTGTTCGGGGTGCTCACCTCCTGGGAAGGGCTGCTGTTATAGATACTGTAATAAGGCTCGATTCGGGTGTTCATGGGGGTCGAGCTGCTCTGTGCGCAGTGCTGATGCCCAACAGAAGCCTTGGGACTCAGCACGCTTTCCTTGGAGTGACTGGGACCGCAAGCTTGGTCCACAAACTTTTTCTGAGGTTTTGGAGATAACATGTACGCTGAATTGGTCTCGTGGTGGGATGACTTGTTCCTGTTGACTTCCAGGCTGCCCTTGCCCATAGCCTGAAGCCTCGTCTTCTGCTTGCAGCAGAAAAAGAAAAGAGCTATGTATTGCAGGCACCAGAGGACTCGTCTCCGAAGTCCCGCACTGTTGCGGGAGTATATGAAAGGATTTAATCCCGATTTGAAAAAAATGAGAGTAAATCCACACAGCTCAAACTGGTAGAGAACAAAGCCACTGCTGCTGGTCAGCATGTCCTGCACCAAAGAGATGCTCAGGGGCAGGCAGCAAACCAAGACAGAGAGCACAATGATGATGCATGTCACCACTGCCTTGGAGTCTTTGCCCGCAGACAAGTTGACCGCTGACACCAGCTGGAGCCGGCCGGCAGTGGTGGCTGGCAGCTGGCCAAGGTGATTGGTGTAGCCATGCATCTGGCCGTGCTGCAGCTTGCTGTAGCTCTGGTTCCTGTACAAGGCGGGCATAGTGCTTTGCATGCCCTGCCCGGCCCCGGCAGCCAGGGTCCCCATAAAGGGCTGCGGTCTGGAGGCATCCACAGTCATCATGGGTAGGCACTTCCTCACCTGGGCATTCCTCCGCAGAGCCTGGGCGATCATGACGTAGGAAATGGACACCACGGCCACACAGCAGATGAAGTCAGTGACGTAGAGGTAGAGGATAATCTTCCCCTCGCCGCTGGTGAAGCTGGACATGGGCAGGCAGAGCCGGGAGCCGCGGGTTTTCAGGGTGGCCAAGGTGGCCAGGGTGAAGCTCGTGGCCCACAGGAGCAATGTGAGAAGAATGGTGCTGGTGAAGGAGGCAGCACGGTGTGGCTGCTTCCCCAGCACCATGCGCAGCCGGCGCAGGGCAATGACCGCCACCGTCTTGAGCGACATGATGATGAAGCCGGAGCTGGTGAGGTGGAAGGTGAAGCAGAAGGTGCTCGGGACACCTCGGGCCGAGTCGAAGAAGAGGACAAAGGCAAACATGGGGGCGGCCACCCCGCAGATGAAGAGGTCACAGAAGGAGAGGTTGAGGATCATGAAGTCGAAGTTGGTCCTGAATTTCCTAAGGGCCGGGTCGAAGAAGGACAAGAGGACGATGAGGTTGCCGTAGGAGCCCAGGCAGAAGACGAGGGCCAGCAGGGAGGCGCAGGCCGCCAAGGTGGCGGCGTGCGTGCCCTCCCGCAGCTCGCCGGGGCCGCCGCCCGCACCGCTGCCGTTCCCGTTCCCGCCCAGCGGCAGCAGCGCGGCTCCGGGGGGCTCCTCCTCGCCCCCCGCCGGCAGCCGCCCCGACGCGTTCATCTCTGCCCGCCCGCCCTCCCTCCCTCTTTCCCTCCCCCCCTCCCTCTCTTCCCGCCGCCTCACCGCGGCTCCGAACCAGGCGGGCCCGGGCCCGCCCGCCCCGCGCCACCAACACGGCCGCGCCGCCGCCGCCGCCGCCGCTCCCTCAGGGCTGCCCCCGCCGTGGCGCCGCCCGCCCCGCCATGGCGCCCGCCTCGGCCGCCGCACAGGGGCCCGGCCCCTTCCCCGCTCCGTGCCTTCTCGCCCCGCTGCAGTCACGGCTGGTGGGCGGTGGCAGGGACGGGGCAGGGCCCGCCGCGCACCGGGCCCCTGCACCTGCAGCCTCCCGCCGCCGTGCCCGTCGCCCCCGGGGAAGCGCTAGTGCTGCCTCCAGGCAGAAGCCGCGCCTGGGGGGGCCAGGGGGTGCTGCAGCCCCCCCCCAGATGCCTAAATCGCTCTTTGCGTTTCCAGGCGTTCCGAGCTTGCCAAGAAGCAGCGACACAAACCCCAACTTCCAGCCGGGCTCGGGGGGCAAGGGACTACAGCAGCACAGGGTTTGGGTTTGATCTGTCCCTTCCCCTTTCTCTCCTCATTAACTTCCATCAGCTGTCCAAACGTTCCCCACCCCGCCCCCTTCAGAGTCACCGCCAGGAGCCCTCCCTCCTCCCTGGGGCACCCACAGCACCAGCCCGGGGCGGGGCAGGGCAATGCTGGCTACAGATACTTACTGCCAAAGCTTCCATGAAGCAGAGAAGTCAGGTAAGATACAACAGGTGGAGATTTCACTTCATGCCCTGCTCTTACCACATCCGTACCTGGTGACTTAACACCAAAACACCTGCCCCAAAACAAAACCTGCTGATGATCAAAATTTATGTCAGTTTTACACACTGCATCTTCCCCAAAGGCGAAGGATTATCTGTAGTCCCAGAGGGAAGTAGAAAAGATAAATCAGTATTATTTCTTTATCTGTTTACTGCCAACTACTACTATGACAAATACAGTAGTTGCCGTTTAAAGAGATGGAGAGTGTTGGATGTCTGACCAGATAAAGGGATCATTTTTAAATACTTAGATGAGGGCCCAACAATGAGAAAACAGCCCATGTTCTTCAAGCCAGCACTGCTGTCACAAGCAGGCGGACCAAAGTGTCAGGCACTGGAAATGTAGTTGGAAGAGGTCAAAGTACAGCGAGGCAAGGCACAAAAGTGCTATGAAAATAAAGCAGACCCCCTATGTGGGGGCACTTGTCTTACAGTGTACATTCCTACAAATACTCATAGGTATATATATAGTATATAGTTTTGTTCTTAAAAACATACAGGAGTGAGAAAGTCCAAAAACCAAAACATGATGCCCATGGTTTCCTATGGTTTCAAGCTGTGTTCTCTCTCAGCTTGGCTATCACTTATTTTCACTCTTACTGTTTTGTTCTCTAGTCATGGTTAATTTGAATTCTGGGGGTGAATCCTGTCCCCCTTGAGTATGAGTTTTTTCATGGACAAGCTGGGATCTCCCTCCTTGAAATTTCATAACCATCAGAGTGCTGAACTGCATAAATAAGACTGACAAAGTATTGGCCTAGTGCAAGAGTGAATTAGGCCTTTCCTTAAAGGAATAAAAAAGCCCAGCACTCTCTAGTACTATCAAGCTTCTCAAATATCTTTCAGTCTCAGAGTTCCTATTGCATAAAGAGAAATTGTTTTCCCAAGACATTTTTATACAAGTGTCAAGTTTTGCAGGTGTTTAGCACAAGAAGCTGGAAATTACTTTTAATTGTGGAAACCTGCCCCCAGCTCAGCCTAAGAACAGTACCTTATTACTTTAACAAAAGATTTGTAAGGGAAAGCAGCTGGAATACTAAAAGAGGAAATTAATGGTGGGGGGGGGAGTAGAGGGGGGGGGGGGGGGAGGAAAAAGAAAGAAAAAGAAAAGCCAGGGAAGAAAGAAAAGCTTCTAATGGTTACTCTTAACAGAACCCTTTGTGGGTGAACGCACCTGGACTTACTGCTAATCTGACTACCCCTGTTGTTAGAGCAGATTTATTTGGTTTATTGCTGTTTTTCCTAAGTATGCCAGTCAAATGATTGTACTTTTTCTCAGTACCCCTCACTTTTTCCCAAGGGAAGCAGGCATTCAGCTCCCATTCCAGCAGCAAAATCTGCCCGGGTAATTCACATAAACTGCCTGCAGCAGTAAGGGTGCAAAGAGCCCGGGCAGAGAAAGCATCCTGAACTTCCATGAGCCTGTTGTGAGAAAAGTAATTTAATCTAGAATTAGAAAAGGCTCCCACCCCATTCACCCTTCAAAAAAGTCTGCCTTGTTCAGATGCAGCCAATTCCTTTAAGCACTGTACTCTAATCCATCAGGAACCAAAGATACTTTTTGCTAACAATCTTTGTAGGCGTCTAAGCTTTTATCTGTGCTGATGGAACTCTTGATTCAAGACTGCTTAACCAAGAGTACATTTTACCTTTTATATTTTACCAGATTGTTGTGTTTTCCAGAGCACAAGGGGAAATGAAGCTGACGTTTCTGCTGCAGGATTTCAGGAAGCCTGAAGCTGTGGAAGAAAGTGCAAGACTGAAAACAAGAGAGTAGGATGCTGGGGATGCCTAACTATGAAAAACTGACAGGAGCCATCATCTGTGTGTACCAGGCACAGGACTCCCAGCAGCCTAGTACGGAACCAAAATGGGTAAGTGGGCAGACACCTGGACATACAGTCATAATATGTCATATCAGAAATAATGGCCTGTATACCTTTTCCTCTTTCATTAAAAAAACCAAAAATCCATATAGATTAGCTCAACTTAATAAAATTATCCACCAATGCTGAGTCTGTGGTGTCACCCAAAAGCACAAGTTAAAGTCTTACTGACTTACTTGATAATGTTAGTATACATTCTTATCAAAATAAGCACCATGTCTCTGCCGTGATTTCTGCATATTTTCACATGCACAAATATACCCACTTTGTTACGGAAATAAATATCATTCCGCTTAATACTCTAGCAAGATAGTCTCTAAACAATAAGTCACTGATAAAAAAAAACAAACAAACAAAAAAAATCCCACAAGACAAACCAAACCAAACAACCCCAAATACCACCCAAAACTACCCAAGAAATTATTTCTGCCTTACATCATTGCCATTTCTTTAGTGCTCAAACAGCAGTGCTCACCAAGATTATTTGTGCAGACTGGCAAGTGGCTACTAAGGCTAACAAGGCTACCAGACCACTCCAAGATCTTCTTCCATCTGCCTTTGCTGTGCAAGGGGAAAAGCTCTTCCCATGATACAAATGTCTCCCTCTCCAGACTAAGGCATTGTAGTTGTTTCATCTCTAAGGCTTTAGGGAAAAGACAGCATAAGACAAAGTGAGAGAAAGCTCAGAACTCATCGCATGTGTGCACATTGCCTGGGGAAAATGAGGGAATAAGCCTAGCAAAGGAGTTGCACTATTTGACTAACTCTAAATTGTTCCTACATTTTCAGAATAGGAGGCTAACAATCTTTCCCCCTCCCAAAAATGTCAGTTAGTACAAGTTTGTTCACACTATCATAGGTATATTTTATCCTATACTCTGTTTTCTGTTTGAATCGACTATTTTATTGCCATTTATAAACAGCTATTGTGAATTAACACCACCTCTGTATTTGCCATCCTAGCTCCGACTACAGAATGATTCTCTACAGAGCACTGAATCCTCAAGACTGCAACCAAGTCCAGCTACACTTTGACTACAGACATCTAAGAAAAAAAACCTCCCAGCTCCCAACAGTAAAAAGCAGCAGAGCTGGATCATATAGTTAGCTCTTCATGTCAGTAAAACGGTACATAATATCTGCTCCAGCAGTTCATCGGCCAGCACATCCTTTAAAAGTGATCCTCTGCAGCAAATACTTTCCATCACTTCCAAAGTTCTTCAATTCCATAAGCAAAATCCCATCCACTTCAAACTAGTTTCTCCAATTTTAAGTGTACTTCTCAGTAAGTTTTTTGGCAAGGCTCACCAGGTACAAGGAGTTTTTATGTAAATATAAAAGCCAGTTTCCCAGCCATCAGAAACAGATCTTTAATTAATCCTTAATGTTGCCTTAACTCAGCGCCATTCCCATAATAAACACATGCCTCGTACAAAAAGCTCAAAAGCATAGCAAAACCCCTTGAGTTATCATCTCAAAATAAGAAGTTTCCGCTCTAGAAATACAAAAATATGCAGATGTTACAAACAGTCCATTTATTGGGTCTTAACTACGTACACAGTTGAAATAATAATTTTGGCACTACGCTACAGAGTGGTTACATCAGTGTGCTGACACTCGTTAAATACTGCACCAGGAGCACTGCTGTGCTTTGAAATTTGGAATGAGTCACGCACTCAGCAAGTTGATCAGTCGATATGGATCAGTGCTCCTGTAGGGTTTCATGAAAGTTGAAACACACACCAGTTTATGGATTGTTTCAGTGTACCTCACATTCTATGAACTTACCACACCAGAATATGTGATGTCAGCATTTAGAGATGGCCACAAGTGTTGCATTAAAATCTGAATGAGACATGATCATAATGAGATACAAGAAAACCAAAACAAAACCTCTGCCTTTCAGACGTGAAGAGATAGTCTGTTAAAGAAAATAATTTAAAAAACTAATAATGGCATTTGATTTCATACAAAAGCCAGGACTACTACTGTATTAACATCTAAGTATGAACCTTTACAAATTAATTTCACAATGGTGTTATGTAAAAGGTTGCAAACTGTACAATGTTTTGTCAATGCAATGCCTCTACAATTTATACAGTCTTTTACAACTATGTAACACATATTAAACATGTTGTTAAATAGCCGATATCAGTCTCTGAACAAAGCTGCAGGCAAAAAAATACAGAGCTTTCACAATCTTTGAACAAGATATATTTGCTCAAACAGTGACAATCTTTATGAGAACACGCTGTTAAAAATAGTCAGCCATTCAGCGCCTTTTCACACCGTGCATACATTTCATTCTGAATTCATCCATTGCTTGATAGTCTGTAATTTCCTATCTGTGGGCTCTGATTATGTGGAAACACCCAGTCTTTCACCCTTAAAAATGTGCAGATAATCACAGATTTTTTTTTTATTCCACACATGGTCAAGCTGTCTGTGAAGACCTGGCCAGGAAGTAAGAGCGCTCACTCCCCACGTTTTGTCCTGCCGTCACCTATACTGCACTGAGAAGATCAGCTATTTACATTTTGACAAGGAGATACAAAAAGGCAATCCTGCCCTGAGGTGGACTGAATGATATGGAGCCCATCACCTGATGGGCCCTCAAATCCAAGTAGTGAAAAATTAACTCTGAGAAAGATAGGCTCCTGGTATTGAATGCTGACCAGGAAAGAAGTTGCATCAACAGAATCTGAGATCTTCACTGAGAATATTCTGCTTTGCAGCACTCTCTGGTTCTGCATATCTTTGATGTCAGGGAGAAGAAGGGTCAGAACAAGAAGATAAGAAATGGGCAGTGTCAGTCACTGTGTGCAAGAAACAAGACTGATATGTAATGCCAGCCAATGAGAAGGGTCTTGCCATAAACTCACAGTCAGGCTCTGCAAGTGCAGTTACAAGGAGAGTGTAGGGCTGCTCCCACAGCTGCTCCCTGGGGAGGTGAAATTCTTTTTGAATAGAACCAGGTCTTTATGCTTGTATTTAAAAGTGGTTTTGATTAGGCATCAGGATTTCCAACACAAAATTTTCTACATGATAGATTTCTTTTGAGTTTCCTTTATTTCGCAAAAAGGTTCCTAAATCCTCATTTTTCCATGAGAAACCTGAAAAGAAAGAAGAACGAATTCAGAACAGGAATTCAAAACAAGGTTATTTTCTCATGCTATTGCCACAGAACAAAATGAAAATATAAATGAGACCTTTTTTGGAATACTGTCACAAAACATCACAATACAATAGAGATCAGAATGTTGTAGGGTAACAAAGAGAAACTCCAGGAATGGATTCACTCTTTGGGGACATGCCTGTGTGAAGAGACCTGGTAGCAAAGCCATAACGTGGAAACAGTTTGGTAGCAGTCATTCACCATCGCGAGATGTAGACGATCTACCGTACTGGGTGGTGGTAGGCTAAAATCCTCAGAGGCATCAGAAGCACAAAGCAGCAAGTACCTTGCCATTAGTCAAACTGCCAGGCAGTTAAAAGGCAGCCAACTGGCAGAAAATGGAGAAAAGGATCAATCATATTCAACAAAACAAGCGTGCCTTAGCAAAACACTAGTGTAACATAGCAAAACACTAGTGTAACATAGGGACAAGAAGATGGACAATATTTAACCCAAAGAAATCTGATCTTGAACAGGCCACCTGAGGTGCAAGGGCCTTACATTTGGCTGCACCATTTGCCCTGTGGTCGGGGATTCCTCCCTGCTCTCCATACTAGACTGGAGAACTCAACTGGATTTCTTAAGACTGATGTTTCTGTCAATTTATGTCAAAACAAATAACCTTACCTCTCTATGCATAATAGCACGGTGAAACCAAGAGGTCAGTAAGCACTAGTAACTGGTCATCTGTGAACTGCTGTTTATGTTCCTGCCAGTTGTCATGATGGGTCCTCCGGAAATTGGACAGTGTTTTTTTAACAGTCATCTGCAGAGCAGACAATCAATTATTGATCTACATCAGTTACGGATTTAAGCTCCATGAAAAAACAGACATTCAACACAACAAAAATAACTGCTGAGTAAAGAATAATGTTTGAGCAGTCACAAAGGTTAGAAGGGCTCTGGAAATTCAACCCAGTTGCCTGGTATTTGACAGTTCTGGTTAGCCTTCTGACAAGTGTCACAACTGCAACATTCTCAGAAAAGAGGACTCTTTGACCTATGACTTTGAAAAAAATTACGAGATTCTTGTATAAGTGATATGCTTTGCCCCTGCTTCTTTTCCTTGGGCATTTTAAACCAATGGTGTGTCCCAAAACATTGAGAAAACTGATGAATTGCGTAAGGTGTGTAGAAGAAAGAAGTCAGGTGAAAACTATCTTCTGTTATTAAAATAATTAAATTAACATAAGAAAAGTCCTCTCAGTAGTGTTTCTCGATTCAGTGGAGCACACCACAGCAAAGTTTGTTAAATCTAAAGAATTTTTCAGCTGTAAGCTCCTTACTCTGGTTAAAACAGCAAAGGTTAACAAAACCAAATAGACAGAGGGGAAAAAAAAATAGAATTAAAGAAAACTATTTCATGGAAAAACTTGCTTCTAGGGCTGCTTATAAAACCTTGTATGAAAAAATTCAGAATGATTTTTTGATTCAGGTTGATATTTTCTAGAATGGCATGCATAGAAGTGACATTTTTAATGAGGAAAACATTATAGATATAGTTCTTGCAGCTTTCAGTTTGTGCTTTGAATTTGACAGCAAAAACAGAACTACCACAAAAAGTACTTAAAAGCAGTCCATGACATAAAACAGATTTGGAACAGTTTAATAAAAAGTAGTAGAAACAAAGTTTCTTAAAATACATAGTGTATTTTTTCCACTATGGAAGGGGAACTAATAATGAAACAATTGTATTTGAGATGTGTTAGGCTGAAAAGTGATGTAAGCATTTTTACCTCAATAGGCTGAGGATCATTAAGATGGGCACTGAGATCCATCAAGAGCTGCGGCATCCAGGTGGGTACATCATACGGACTTGACAAAATACACGCACTAAGTCCCAGGACACCAGCATGGCGTTTAACCAGGTCTGCAAATGCAAGACATTCATTCACATGTGGCAAGGTGAAATTATCTTGTCTAAGACATTCCTCAGTGACCCAGCCAAACTTAAAGATAGGTGAAATATCAGTGAAAATAAGGCTTTTTTTAACTGATGGGAATGACTGAATGAAAAAAGGCTGTATCTTAAACAGAGGTGATCTAATTAGGAGAGTATACTGATACTAATATTGAGTTTTGATGCTGAATTTAAAACAAAACCAAAAACCACCCTCTGCAACAGTAGAGCTCTCTAGCTGCTACAGAAAACCAGACAGTTCTACGGACGATGTAGTCCAATCAATTCACACTCATGTATAGACGTCCAAATTGCTTCTGTTTCCTTACATGGAGTCATAGATTAATTCTCCAATTCTTTTATTTATAATGGAAGAATGTGTGTTAAAAAAAAAAAAAAAAAGTACCTGCAACTGCTGTAGACTTTATAAACATTTCATGAAATGGTAAGGATTGGAAGGGACCTCTGGAGATTATCTAGATTTAGAAGTAAGCTTCCTTCTCTCAAAGAGTCTCTCTCTCCACTCAGTAAACAGCTCATGAACTACATCTCCACTGTTCCCTACTTGATATTCAGAATATCTTCTCAAATACCAGAACATATTTGACAACATGGAAGCTCAGTCCTGGGTCAAATGAATGTTACTCTGATGCACTAGATGTATGGTCAGAAGGCAAAGCTGCTACCTAAAGATTCTTTTTTGTTTGTTTGTTTACTTTTTGTTTTCATGTGCGTGTGGGTTTTTTTGAGTTTTATTTTTAGAATAAAGCCCCACACTGATAAAAAAAGGGAAGGTAGGGTGGGTAAGGAGGGAAATTATGTTGTGGCAGCTAAGGAAGTTTATTTAGTGAGGAATCAGCTACCCCTTATCAGCTACATTGTTAACTTGATGAACTACGCAAGAAATAGAGAAATCTCTAAGTGTTAATTCTGGAAAAGTAATAAGCTAGTTTAACGTGGAAAACATAATAAACATTATTTGCTTTTCTTTTGGTAGTAGTGTATTCTTATTCATCATTTATGCTGTAAATCAAATTCTCAAAGCACTTAAGGATTAGGATCTGCACATCATACACACACAATAAGGTATGTAAGGACAAGTGATTTTATGTTATGGTTTATGAATACTTAGGAAGGAAAAACATTTGCATGGACACCAGGTCTCAAGCTTCTCTAGGCATATGTCAATTTTCTAAATACAGCTTCACCAAGGGACAAATCCTATTCCATCTGGAATGCTTGTAGAATAAGCATTTAAGTGTAGCACAATACACTTATTTTTTCCTAACCTGCTATTTGCATGCACGGTTTTAGTCTCTGAAGCAGTTTTCTTACCCCCAGAAGGAATTGTATCCACCACTGAACCCAGGTCTCGCTTCCGTTTTTTAGGTAACCTCATCTTGCAGAGCTGTTCAAAATGGGTCTGCATGGGCCCGTCCATGGTGAGAAAATTGCACTGTAGCAGGCCGCTGAGCGTGGTTGCAGCCATTTCTCTCACCTAGGAGCAGGGACAGCACATACCACAATTACTGACCATACATGCGCAGCATGAAACATTTATGCTATTACTGTCCTTTTGAGCACATCCAGCTAAGCCAGGTTACCAAACTCAGAAAAGTCTTTAGACTATTTTCTCATAAATTATAAACTGTTAGCTTACTATACATCTCTTTACAAATTATTAATATACATTGTTCTACTGTAATACAGAACTTCCTTCGCATAATTTGTCATAAAGTGACCTACTACTCAATCAAATCATGTCATTTAATTCCACTGTCAAGACATACATACCATAGACTAGATTATCTTTAGAAAGTTTAAAAATATACTCTGAATGCCAGTGAAACACATCACCCCAAATAATCAACCTGCTTTACAAGTCATAATAGTCTCTGTAAACATTAGTTTCACCAAGAAAAAAGTATACTTTATTCAAAAGCATTTAGTTTTCTCCCTCAAATGTACATGGAGATATAAGAATTGCCAAAAGCTGAAGAGCCTCCCCAAGAGAAGTTAGTAGGTATGTTTGTGAGACAAAGCTGATTCTGTTCTAGCCATAGCACAAGAATTTTGAGATGCACAACAGATGCTGGATTAATAAGCAATGACACCAAACTTCAGTGGTTTATGATCAACAATTCAGTTCTACAATGCTCCAACATTATTTGCTTTGTTGTCCTGAGTACCAGTTCTTTTCACTAGATGAATAAAACTATAATTCCAGGGTGGAAAAATATTTTTCTCTTCAGTAACACAGAAATCCTAAAGAACAACACTAAACTAAGATTTCATCTAATTGCCAAACCATTCAAAACACAGATCTCCTCTTCTCCTTTTAAAAGAATCATGACACATTGTTAGAGGATTACAAGTAGAGATAACGCAGTCACTTGCTTTAAAAAGAAAGTGTAACCCATCAGTATTACTGATTTATCTCATCTACTCAAATCTCCTAGAACTACAAACTTATAGACCTGTAAAACTATGTTGAAACTGAAGCCCTCCAAAACTCACTTGGATTTGCTATAATTGCAGACTGACAAAAAAAACCCTTTCCAACTTGAAAACCAAATCAACTTGCTGAAATGCTGACAACAGTTGCTAGATTTTTTGGTAAGTACATACTGTTACACATCACTGTAAACAGAACATTTGTCTGTCTGGAGTACAAACACCTACCAACGCTCTGAATCCAATACAGCAGATTATAATAAATTATATCCTTGAACATAATGTTCTGAACCTACACAAAGCAATAAGTATAGATGCAAGTGCTGCAATAATTAAACCTAGTACATTAACAATAAGCTCTTGAGACTTCATTCCATGTGAATTTCTACAAGATATTATTCAAACGTGATCTACTGACATTCTGTGATTCTGTAATAGCGTCAAGAAGTACAAAGTAAAAGTCTGCCAGTACTGTTTATCAGCAATGTGTCTTAAGAACTAAGCTATTAAATGAAACACAATGAGCTAATGCAAGACCCAGAATAGAAAGAAGCTTGTCTGTAAAGTGAGCAAGCTCCTCAATGAACTGTACTCATTTACATCACTATTTGCTGTATTAAACACAATTTTAGTTAGATTATTAATTTAGAAATTAAAGGAACACTTTGCTGCAAGGAACACGTAAAAACAAAGCCTTTAAAATCACATATTAACAAGCTAATTGTTCAGCACATCTGACATTACAGTTCATCATACTCACATGATGACTTACAAAATATAAAAGCTATAGAGCAGCAGCAGAGGAATTCTCTTCCAATCAAGTGTGGGGTTTGGGGTTTTTTTTTTTTTTGGTCAGGACTGATCAAGATCTAGAAAACTCTAGCAGTATCATAAGAAAACCACTCAACAGCACGTGTAAAACCTAACTGCAGTACTTGCATGGGGCTACTTCTACAAAGAGAAAATCTTGCCATTGCCGTTAATATCTCAATGTAATATGAAAACCATTTATCAAGACTTGAGTACTATGTATTCAGCACACGCATTTATAAAAATTTAAACATATGAAGCAGCTACACAGATAGCTTCCTAGATCAAATTATAGCTGAGAAAACGGTAAGAAAGTTGCTTTAGATTAACTAGGCTATCACTTTAATGTAGCTCCATGTTGAACACAGACATTTTCACCTTTCCTCTACTTCTGTATAAATAGTTATTAGTGTAAAACATGCTTTCTTGAACTCAAATCATTCTTGCAGCTCTCTCCAGCTATCCGTGTGACATGAAAATCAGAGATGGTATTCAGCAGTGGTTATCCTGCTGCACACAGAGACCTTATTTCTCAGAACTGTCTACTTTTTCCCTTTATCAGCTGCAGGGTCACATCAGCTCATATTCATAGCATTCTATTACCTCAGACTTCCAGAAGAATTTCCCCCAATACCATTTAAGTGCAGCTTTCTTCAATTCTAGAGCCCTGTTCTTAAAGTTGGATGCATGAAATCTGCATTTGCTAGAAGCCAGACCTCCCAGTGATCCATGTTCTCTTTGTATTGCTTCCACATTGCTATGTGACATTCAGCCTGGTCATTGGATATTGGTTGTTTGCTAAAGTTTTTTGCAATGATTTAATGAAAAAATATGAAATCACAAGGAAGTTTGAGAACAGCAATTCTAGCAACATTAGAAGTGCAAACTCTGTATTAAAATAAAGAATGGCGTAGGGTGGATCATTAGGTCTGACACCTTTGTATCAAAATAAGCAAAAAAAAAAAAGCACCTATAAATCCAAGAATCAAATCTCAGCGCTATAGGGTAGACACCAAATACTAGTTAAAGCTAGGGATTCTCATCTTAAAATCCAACATGTGAAAAATACTGGAAATACTCTGCAAAATACTGCATCTTGACAATTATTATCAAGAAAGAACAGGACTACTTTTCAAAGAAAAGTGAAAGCTTCCATGGCAACAACATGATCCTAAGTGGTTATGAACAAAGAAGAGCTTTTTTTCATTTCCATCTCTGTAGTGCAGATGAATAATTATGTACATTTAAAGTAACTAGATAAATGGTATTCAAAGTGAATAAAAGGTATTTTTCTAAATTATGTGAGATTATGAGGTAAGTGCCCTGACTGGAGTGGGAAACAACTTCTCTAGGACCACAAGTCGTTGCCTTCCAGCTTGCTCTAACAAATCGTGACATAAGAGCTCGTCTGCAGACTGATGTTGGCTTGGCTGCCTGAGGAGTCCACAAGCTGTTCTTTAAGTGCGACATGCACTTAAAGAGATTGTAAAGTCAAATTTTCTAAGACAGAAATTTTTGTTTGCATATTTAAATTATTTCCAATTCACTACTCACAAAAGCAAGCTTCACATCTTCAGTGTAACTGTTGTTTAAAAATGTAGCTTCAGGAAGACCTAAACTAGAATATTTCTTTTAGCAGAACACTCCAGAATTTTCTCTTGCTTCCAGGAAGAAAAAAGCACCCAAGCACCCAAAAGTAGCATTTCACCGGTATTTTCCAACAGCACAAAACCCAGTGAAAGTGATGGCACAGGGGGAATGAAATGGGCTGGGGGCTAACACTAAAGATCTTTAGCTGTACCTTAAACCAAGAATGAAACAAAACAATGTTCCATGCTTTTGACAAAGTAAGAACAATTCAATCTTTAAAAATAATGAATTGTTTTCTAAATATCTGTTTTCCTGGAATGAAATACTAAAAGTAAAAAATGGAATACAAAACAAATAAATCCTATAAAGCTAGTTATATTTTCAAAATAGGAAGAATGCTGAGTTAAAAATGCTTGCTGTATTAATTACAACTGGTAACTTCTTCATAACAGTTGACAAGGACAAGAAACCAGTCATGTGAAACAAAGCATTTCAAAAAAGGTATTACTTGCCTCAAGCTGTTCATCTTCCAGGAGTTTTATAACCAGCCACCTAATGTCATTGACTGCTTCTTCATTGTTGAGAAAGATGAAAAGATTGTAGAAGACCATGGTCTGGAGGTAGGTTAATATGGTATACCTAGCATGCCAAGAATTGCTTCTTGCTGTCTACAAGTATAAAAAAGCCAGTATGAGACAGCAAGAATGTGAAAGCAAGCAGCTACCTGATGTAAAACTAACAATATTTAAGAGAAAGCTTTTGGGGACAGTTGCAAATGACTTCCATTATTCAGGTATTTTTGTTACACACACTCCAAAGCACGCAATTATTATTTAGGCAGTAATTTGTTATAGGCTTCACTTCCAAAGAACATGGTTATTTAACAGATACCTAATTACTGAACAGATAGCTAATACTGTAAAAAGTCAAAGTAGGCAAGTTTCTCCCTTTGACCCATTCCTGACATCAGTCATAAGGCAGATAAAAATAAAGCAGAAATTCTGTTCTGCTTGAGTGTATATATTCCATGCAATGGATTTGGAAAGCCAATTTTTTTCAAGTTTCTTTACTTTGATATCCATGTGCTTATAGAAGTCCACAAACTATTGAAAGCATCAGGCAGGGGTGCAGCCTGTATTTCAGCACTGCAGTTCCTGTATAGGCTGTGTATACAGTTCACACCAACATTTTTCAATAGTTTTACTACTGTACATCAGTCTTAAATGACTAGAAGAAAAAGAAAAAGCATTTCTTGCATGACAAACATACAGAATGAACTGTTCACGAGTGCATTCTCATTTGTGCTGTTTTTCAGAAAGCAGCAGCAGTTGATAAATACACTGTAAAACTACAAAAAGTATTCAAGGGCAGTTCTATGACAACTCAAACTAGATTTTGAATTGTTTTGCTCATGAGGAGACATGTTTGGCTTAAACTGATCACTACTGAACCAAATTTTAATTTATTTAAATACTGTTCAATTTTTTATCAAAATACAATTTGCTTAAATGTTTGCAAGTAAGAAACAAACCAACACATATTTATTGTTTCTAAGAACATTTAAAAACACTAATAAATTCCTTCCTTTCACCTATAAGAAAAAACAGTATTTGATGATCTTCAATTCACAACTATTGTATAATATTAAAAAAAAAACAGTAAAGCACAGTCCATCAGATAGCAAGCAGCTTTAAGCTATTTAGCCCATACTCACTTGTTGTAGCACCTGAAGTACCAAAGGCACTTGCTGAGGATACAGCAAACCCTGAGACATTAATGACAAGCACATCTTAGCATCTCTTTTGAGCTCATCATAGCTATTGTCATTTTCTACTGGTGCAATCTATAGAAAAAGATGAGAGGGGAAGGGGGGAACCCCCCCCCCCCAAAAAAAAAAAAGGGCTAGTGTTAGTAAACAAGCATTGCTAACAGTGAAATCCCAAATGAAAGTCTAATCTTATGAAAGGGCAGTTGTCTAGGAAAACTACAATCAATATAGTGTTGAAAGATTAAGTTCACTAGGAAAAACAGTCAATATCACATTCAAATATTCTCAGCAATAAACTGTGGAGAAAAAAAATAGAATCAAGAGCTCCTCATTCCATGCACCATATATTACTCATCTAAACAGTATGGCTAGCCTGAAGCTCTTAAGGAGGATTAAACACGTTTGTTAACGCTTTGGTTCCCCACTGCCATTTTGTTGCTATCAAATACAATTAGTTTAATATTTTAGATGTAGGTCCAAAATGGGTAAAAAGCATAAACCTTTATTTTCTGGTCACATACTGGTCATCTGTTGAATAATTGATGCTTTATAAAAAGACAGACAGACACATGCTTTGGAGCATGTAAATATATAGCACTGTATGACCCAGCTTCACAGAAGAGTACAAGGATTATAGGTACCAGGAAAAACAAATAAGTACCACCATTTAGAATGACTTGTATGATCACGGAACAAAAGAAAACAACTCAAGTATCAGAAGAGAAACAACGTACACTCATTCATGAATAAATAATACTTCCTCCCAAGTTCCACAAGTACAAGGCATTCACCTACAAATAGTTATTGTCAGGAAATCATTTAACAGATGAGATTACCGGGTGTAAATATACATAAGTATAAAACAAGATACTTTGGACCTCTTTGGTATGCATGTTTTTTTTACTACCAATATAGATGCCCTTTTCAATCTAACATGACTAATAAGGAAACAATTGAAGCATATACCTTGAAAAATAAGGGTAAAAGCTGGAGTTGCTCTGTGACAGCTGTAGAGAAGGACCGTCCCGCACTTGCCATCAACCATTTCAGAACTGTTTTTATAAAGAGAACACTGATTAAAAAGATAAAATAATAGTAATAATAATCCCCAAAGAAGTTATAGGTGAAATTTATTGCAAGACTCTCCTGTGAGATTTTCACACATTAGAGTTTGAATATGTAAAGGTAACCTTATAAAGCTGAACCCCAAAACAACAGATTCCTTGCTGCAGCACAGATCTGAGAGAAGAAATTGCGTACTGCAACTGTATGATTTGCAGAGTACAACCAGCATGTCCTAAAGTACCCCCAGTTTCTTAACCTCATTAAATAACTCACTAGTTTTCAAGAGTTTAATGCCCTGAGTTCGCTCATCTTGTTCACCAACTCCATTCTCTTCCATTACATGATTCTGAATTTCTTCATCTGCCTCCATAAGAGGTTTAAGATTTTCAAGTATCCGGGTAGTAAATTCATGGACACGAGGAGATTTAGTTGCAGCAGTATTTGGCAAGGAAACATCTATCATGAATATGTAGGTCAGAACACTAAAAAGCAAACAAATCAAGCAAGAACACACAGTTAACAAACTGCTGTCTAGAGAACAGAGCTAAAAGTAATTTGAGGTCAATTTGTTGAACTTTGAAGTTTAATACTTATAGAATGTTTCCTATTATCTTCATTTTTAAATTATTTAAAAACAGATGTTTATCAAATACCCTCTTTGTAGATAATTCAATCAAGCAGAATTAGACAATCACTAATTTATGAAGAGATGCCTTCCCTTGCCTCCAAACAGATCTCCAACTAGTTCTGAAGACAATAAAATGCTCTCTACAGGATTTTCTCTAAATTTATGGCTTATTAAGGCTTAGATATAGTAAATTTGGATTGTGGTGGTGTTTTTTGATTTTTTTTTTTTTTGGTGGGGTTTTTGTAGAGGTTTTTTGTGAGGGTGTGTTCTTTGTTGCTGGGTTGGTTTTTTTTAGAGCTTTAGCAGTGTCATACAGAAATGTAACAGTGTATATATAATAAAAGACAAAAGAAGTCACCTGAAGTTTCTGAAGCAAGTCTGTTAACAATAATTACTCATTTCTATTACCAGTATTAACGCACAGAGATAAGCAGTCACCACTTGAGTGTAATTAGATACTCAGTTACCCAAATAAAACAGAGAAAACCCCCAAGAACTGCACAATACTGACCTTCCTATTCTCTCTCGGACGTTTTTGTAAACCTGTGTGAGTTTAGGTTCCAAGTACTTCAGTAGTCTATGCAACAGCTCTGGCACTCTCCACTCCTGCTGTGCAAGGCCACCTTGCAGTACATAAAGTCGGCTAGGAAGTAGAACAGCTCATCTTTAGTCATACAAAATTTTTCCTACTTTCCTCAGTCCCCTAATAAGTCTTGCTTTGGAATTTTTTGTGTTCACCCATGCAGAAAAGTGTCTTTGCATGAGTTATGTACAAAGATGGGTAACAATTACAGAATAAACCAGCAGTACTGCTGCTATACCAGTTCCAAACCTTCACCTTCTCTCAAATAGATTTTAATCACCTTTAAAAAAAAAAAAAAAAAAAAGATGAAACTGCTATTGTGTGGGGAAAATTAATTGGAAAGCAGAGCTTTGTTCCCTGCTTCTCCAAGCCAGCTGGCACAATATGCTCTCAATACATTTTATCAGTGCTTTATTTCCTTCTTTATTCAGCTACAACAAAACAGTTAACATTAATTTTACCATGCATCTACAAATGATCCTCCTTCTCCACTCAATGGAGATTCCAACAGCAATTCAAACAACCAGTGCAGTTTCCTAGGATCTCTGCTCTCCTGAAAATAAACAAATATCAGAGAGAGAAGCAAATCAGGTTGGTTTGGGTTTTTTTCCATGTAAATAACATATAAACAAATAAAGTTTTGACAAAGGTTTTCTTTGCATCCTTTGGGTTTATTCTATTAAGCAAGTGCAAAGTTAAACACCTTTTCACAATGAATCTCAATAGGAGGAAACCCCAACAAAACTATGTGGTTTTATTATTTGGTAAATACAATATTAAGAAGGAATTTTAGCTTATTTTTTGACACATAAAATTAATCACGTCTGAGTTTTGCTGATTAATTGCCAGGATTCTGTCTGACAAACCATGCTGAAATTTAGCCTAGTGATTTCAAAGAATTACTGATTAAAGATGTTTATGGCTTATTTCCCCTACAACTCAAACATGTGTTAGAAGATAATTTGAGATGTAGTTTCCAAGCAAAATGCTAAGCTGCACACTTTAAGCAAGAATAAGTGTATACTTTGAGTGCCAAAGCTCCCACAAAAATTTAATACATAGTAAGCAGACATGTTAACATCACCCGCTAACCTTATATAGTTCTTCTAAATACTTTAAAAGAAGGCTTTATTTCCTTTCTAAAGTATTGTAATTGTCTGCCCTTTGCAGAAGAGAACAAAATGTCAAAAAAAAAAGAAATTTAAATGGATGTTATTTTTATACTGTATTTACAGTTCTCAGTTTTAGATGATGAAAAACCCAAATACCTCTGTTCATAAAGCTCTTATTCACATATGTATCTCTACAACTTGACCATCTGGATATAGCTTTACAAGACTGAAACTGGGGTACTTACACAGGAGGTTGCTATGCAAGTGCCCCAGTCATTGTATGTTTCCACTGTAATGTTGGATAAAGCTGTTCGAAGCAATGGACAGAGAAGCTTCCAAAGTTTATCCACCTGCTCAGCAAAAGCAACACATGTTTGTTTAGGGACAAAATGCTCAATAGTAAACCCAAATCCTTCCATCTTTTCAAATTACAGAGAAACAATACTGAAGCAGCTTTAGTACAATATTTAAAAAAAAAGCAGACGTAACATTTCATGTATCAATTTAGTTTGGTTTACGTGGTGTTCAGAAATCCTGTGAACTATGTATGCACTGTCATGGTCATTTAAGTGCAACTGTATAGAAGACTGTGTACACTTTGCTTTTGGGAGGATAACAGCCTTGTACAGCCCAAGGAATTCCCCCCCTTCCCGTTTTTAACATGTCTTTTTTATTAAAGAACTGATTCTCCCAGAACTACTTCTCAGCTTAGAAATTCATTTGAAGATATCTAGACAGCTAGGTCTGGACTAAGTAAGGATGTAACAGTCCAAGATAGACAAGAGCACTTATTCCAAATGGAAATTATAAACAATGACAGCTTTACTATCTCCTTACCAGCAAACAGTTTTTGGTTTTAATTATTTTACTAACATCTAGTGTTATATAGGCACCAAACCAAGCCATGAATTATGCTCAAAGTTTAGCAATGAAGCACTAAGTGTTACAACATTTCCAGTCCTTTCTTGGACAAAGGTAACGCACTAGAACTCCTCCAGTTAACACACTTGATTTGTTTAATAATTGCAACTTATTCCTTCCATGAATCACTCAAATATACTACACCAGCACCTTCTCAAATGTCCAGTGTTTAGAACCTCTTATTAAGCCAGCTATAATTTCAGCTACGCATCTCTGGGTGCTTTCGTGGGAGTCTGCCACAAGTTGCTCTAAATGGGGCTGAAGCACTGGCAAGAAGGCATCATCGAAGTTTCTGAAAAGGCCCTGTAAAACAACATACAAGAGGGTCTTCAGTAATGATCCATCTAAACCACTGTTTTCATAATACGAACATAAGATCATGAAGCGCTTGAGGCAATCCTGCTCAGGCAAGGGGGTTGGACTAGATGATCTTTAGAGGGCCCTTCTAACCCCTACCATTCTGTTTATAAAAGTTTGTGATTCTCTGAATATGCAGAAAGTGAAATCATTCTTTTGTTAACTTTGCTTTTGTAACAGACTTAGACAAGTGTCCTACACACTTCTGTGTTACTCTAAATGTGTTTTCCTCAGTAGTTAATTAAAGACAGGATTAATAAGATTAATCATAGCAGCATACATTTAAAAAACAACTTGCAATAGTGGGGTATAGAGCCAACTAGTGTGTGGCTTTTCTACACTTTGCTAATTATCTACAAAATGGAAGCAATTCAGTTATTGAACTCTAGTTACCTTGAAGAGACAGAATCTGCGAGGATTAAATTTGTCTTTTCCTTTTCTGTCTTCTAAAGACAAAAATTTTATTAACTGCGCAACAAACTTCGGATCAGAAAAGTGATCATATATAATTTGTTCTGCCTGTAACAGGGGGGAAAAAAAAAAAACAAAAAACCAAAAGATTAGCTTTGAGGAGCTTGTCTCAGGGAGTATCAGGTGATGTTTTACAAGTCTTCCAATTTTTATTTTCATTAGTAACTTTGGGCTGTCTTTCCTTTTACTAGCACAACCCCTATCAAGTAGTCATTCCCACTGACAGCAATTACCTTGCTCTAAACCCTAATAAAGATTTGAAAAGGAACAAGAAAGTGCTCATTAATACAATTACTCCATGATCTCTGACAGAGAAGCTGCAACACATTAAAATATTTTTTTCTTGTATGCTAACCCAGTATGGATGAAAATTAAGTAGAAAAGTAAGATAAAAAATGTCTTGTAGGGATCTAGGTTTCAGGATAGTTATCACATATTGCTTATTAAAAACATGACTATATCCACAGAGATGTGAAACTGTGCAGTTGAATTCAATCTCTACCTTGGCTTGCAATCAAGCAAAACAAATTTATTACACACATTTTGTGTAAGCACTCTAAATGGCAAGCGATATCTAGGTTAAGAGAGAGAAGGTAAGTTGATCTCCACAGTAATCTGTAGACAATATTGAAAACAGAAAGGAGAAGTAGTACTAAAAAACCAAAACACAACAACAAAAAAACAGACTGTAACCTGCTGAAACTCTTACCTGAGTCAGCTCATCTCTCCTTCGCCCAAGCTTTGGTTGTTGCTCAACTGGAGCATAAACTGTCATACTTCTGACAATTACAAAAAAAAAAAAAAAAAGAATATTGTAACACATTTCAAAATAAAAATAAAATCTAGTTCTATATTCTTTATATTTAGTAGGATTTATCAACTCCCAAAGAGAAAACCTTAGGAAAAAAATTTACAAAAAAAAAAATCAAGTCTGTTATTATAAAGGTTTTGCTACAGCAAACAATACAGAATTATCAGTGGTGTAATACTCCGCATATTTTGCAACTATGATTTTCAAGCATGCACACTTCATTTTAAAACAGTTAAATAGCCATATGTAATATATGGATATAGCACCTACAAAACCCAAAGTTAAAAAGATAGAAAATTAATAATAAAAACAACAACAACAACCAAAAACACCCAGAGGTAGTAAAACAAGTAGGGAGCACAAGGGACTGTATAAATTGTTTGGGTTTTTTGTTGTTGTTGTTTCTATTAAGATAAAATAAATCTAGCAAACATTATTTACTGCTTACTCTCAGAAGTCTATCTTAAAGCTCAATGACACTCACCGAGGCCAGGTGTAATACCCCCAGTGGGTTTTCTCCACAAAACAACATGATTCCCAAGCTTCCTTGGTCTTTGGTAAACTCTGGCTGTCATAGTGCAGCCACTGGTTATCTGGTCTGTCACCAGCCTGAATGCTGGAAGGCTTAGGACTTCCACCTGGTTAAAGAGGAATTTATACTCTATCAAACTTGTTCATTAACAGTCCCAGCAAATGCTGTAACTTCACTTTTTTAATAAAAGATTCCAACGACCTTTTTGGTCTCCCTCCCCCCAAGCACATCTGCACAGATATGTGCCCTAGGAGATTAAAAGTAACGCTAACAGTAATAGAAGAGATTCTTTTAGTAATTTATATAAATGTGCCATCTGAAATTATTTTTAGAAAAATAAAATGGAGATATAAAAATTATTCTTGCAAATTGTAAAGCCTTCTGAAAGGAAAATGACCGTATCTCTCAAGTTTTAACTCACTTCAAATAAGTGAATAGCTTAATGCACACTTGCACATAGAACACTGATTAAAAAAAACCAAAAACCCCAAACTGAAAAATGACAGATTATACAACCTATTTTGTTTGCTTAGGACATTAACAACCAGAGAGAAATAGAAAGCTTGTAATTCTAGGTTTAAATTATCCAAAAAAATATGCTTGTAAAAAAATCTTCGGATAAATGTTAGTAAGACATTTCTTATACGAAATAAAACTTACTTATTTCATAAGGGCAGATGGGCACTTTCTTGTGTGTTCTTTTAAGCTGCTTAAGAATACCAGCCACAGCTGAGATGGCCACCTAAAAGAAAGAAATGGGCATGAATGTATCTGTTCCATACACTTACCACCAGAAGGATGTCTGATCATCTCAGACACATTTTAAGCCCTAAAAAGCATTCAGTGAGCATTACAGTGAACCTTGTTACCACAGTGGCTGATGATTCCCATAAAGAAGTAATCTCACTCATTTCAGAGGATACAGGCCATGACTTATGTGTGACCTTTAGAACTCACAAAAGCCTCCCCATTAATCATTTTCAGGAAAAAAAACCCATTAGTTTCGAGACTTGCAGAGAATGAAAGGCATAACTATAACACATAGATGGCTCCCTTCAACTGATAAGCTGCAGATGGAAAAAAACCAGACATCTGCAAATGAAAGTCTAAAGGGAGTAAGAATTAATAGGTACATTTCACATCTTCACAGTTTACAGACTTAACACCATAGGTCACAGCTACAACACTGTCAAGACCATCATCTTTGTGAGTCTTTTGTACAGCTACATGGCTGAAAGGGTGAGGAGAGATGTACACCTGTGTTTTTATGCTTTATCACAGTAACATACCACAAATATGTATCTAAACCCCACTAAGCTACAAAACAAAGAGAGAGTTCTGTTGGTTTTACCTTACGAACTACAAGTGCATCGTGGTTGAGACACTGCACAAAAAATTTTATGGCACGAGCAGGCAGTATCCTATCGTCCCTCAGGAGCAGAGACAGAAAGCCAATGCTTATGTGCTCAAACTTCCAGGGACTGGAAAAGAAAAGAAAATAATTAAAAAAAAAAAAAATCAAACCAGGTACGTAACATAGTTACACATACTGTTTTTACACAGACGTGATTATTCGTGTTAAGATTCTCTAAATGTTTGGACTACTTTAAGTAACGTTCTATATCACTGCTACAGTCAATGAACTTAACTGTCATTTAGGGAAACTTCCAGCATTCTGGGAACACACAAATGCCATCAAACCTATTCAGTTAATGGTGCCTTTTTGATCTTGGCATTTCAGTATAAAATGCAGACCTACAGGGATATTCTTTCAAACACAAACCAACCAATTAAAACCTACCTGGATGTCAGTATTACACAGACAGAACCAGAGCTTTTTTTCCCCAGAACAATAAAATATTTTAAAAAATAACAAGTCCAACTAATTAACAATGAAGCTTAACTCCAAGCTGTGATGACACTTTATATGAACAAATCAAGCTCCTATAGAAAATGAAGTCAAGACTCTTTTGCATCTTTACCACAATCCATTTTATGCAAGACTATTACTGACATACTGCTTTTGGACAAATACCTTGAGAGTGAAAAAATATGACTCCATTCTGGTCACGCTAACAGCGCTTCTTAATGCAAGTGATATTTATTTATTTATGCAGTCACCTCCAATCCGCCCCCCAAAAATTTTTCATGCACAAATAGGGAAACTTACAGATTTCTTTGTTCCACACAGTCTAGCAGCATGTTGACCAAATTTTCATAGTTTCTGAAGAAAAAAAAAAAAAAAAAAAAAAGAGGGAAACAAACAAATAATACTGAGAGAAATGTTTAAGAACATAATACAAGTTCCTCAACGAAAAATGTGTGAAGTCAGTGCAGTAAACAGAGCACCAAGTGGGAGGACAGGGAAGAAGAGGCAGGAGGAAGGAAATAAGACTGTAGAGTGGAGAGGTTGCCAAGTCATGGGAGAAGATCCACCACAACAATCATTTGGCATTCCGGATTTGTCAAGCTTAATCCAAAACTGCTCAACGAAATGTTACTACTGTACAGTAAATAGCAGGTAGTACAAGCTGTGTTAAGGGAAGTTTAACTTACCGCAGAGCCTCGGCATTTTTTTCTTTCTGTCGCTGAATTCCTAACTGAATTTCCTCTGAACAAAGACCTGTGAAGTTTGAACTGGGATGTTCTGATTTTTGCAGCATAACAGCTATCTCAATGCATTTCTCTGGAACCTATTGACAGCAAATGCAAAGATTTGGGATTGAGAATCAATTTAGAAGTTTTTAATAGGCAGAGTGCAGAATTTCCTGTCCACATAGAGAAGTGTGAAGAAATAGGGAAGACAGCTTTTGTGCTCATGCAGCAGAATTATTTCTCCAAGTACATGTTTTATTTTATTTTCAAGAGAAACTACAGGATTTTGTTAAGCATAAAAATTTTTAAAATATTTTTATTAATTGCCACTAATTAGCTCAAGTAAGTACCACACCTTTTATCCCACTGATTAGTCAAGAAGCAGTCTACATTCCTCTCTAATAGAAATAAGAATGTGGAATGTGTTCAACATCAGAACACCAACTCCAGTAATACATGAGTCTCAAGCATTTATGTAATAAAATGCTCTCAGAAGCAAAGACATTAACACCAAGCAATCTGTCACTTACTGCAAAATCCAATCCAATTGTTTCATACTGCCTATGGATTTTTTCTGCTAGGTCATCAAAGAGTCTAACTATGGAAGGTTTTTCTAAGGACATGGCTTTGCTAAGCCCAGAAGAAACAATTGCTGGCCACGTCTGTACAATGCAATCCCAATCGTGAAGATTTGCCAAACATACTCCACTATGATTTCCAAGAAGACAATATAAGGCACCCTGTAAAATAAAAGAAGTCATTTTAGAAAGCTGAAGAATTCCTCCTATGTAAGTGGTATCTATCCACATAAGCATGCACCCACACAGAATAATCTTCACATTACCACATCATTAAAATGTACCATAAACATTCAGCTATGTGGCCTCATTGTCAAAATGATGATTTAAAAACTCCTACAGAAACATGTTCAAAAAAACAGCCATGAAAGAAAGTTAATTAGACATTACTTTGAATTGCTTTTGAGTGACATCTTGCCGGTCAGGATGCAAGAACTCCAAAACCAAGGGAATGACATCTCTGCAGCAGAAATTGTATGTTCCCAGAGCTGTGAAGAATGCCTGCTGAGCTTTACTTCGGACCTGTGGGAAGAGACACATTACTAGAAACTGTTCTGAAACAAAAATATACTATACAAAAATAACATTTTTAACCTTAACCGTTTCAGTTACTTATGCATGAAGTTAACATAATGTATTTGTGCACAGAAACAAAATTGTGTATAATAAAAAGTAAAGTCCCTCAAAAAAATTACTATTTCTAACCTTATGTGGTGGCCTCTCCACACAGTTCCTTATTTGACAAAGAAAGGGCTTAATGCAAAAACTATGCCAAAATTGGCAACTAATGCAAACAAAATGAGTAAATATTTAATGCTGTCATGGAAATAAATTGAAAAGCAAAGATCCTGAAAACATAACTTGAAGGGATCAACAAGGAACTCCAAGTATTTCCTTTTAAAAGGAGTTGTCCCTTACCTGACCATAGGAACTTGTGGACAAACACAAAAGATCCCGGATCATCTCCTGGTGGGAGGTTTTATATTCACAGCCTTCCATCGTTAGTGTTCTCAGCTAAATTAAAAAGGGAACACAAATAATGCACAGATTGTTTTTACATTTCACACACATACAAGAAACACTAGTGGCAGGATTACTGCATTTGTTGCTAAATGACAACAAAACAAATTAGCTTTTCAAGTAAGGTAGGTAGTGAACATTTAAGTGAAAGCATTACCTCATGCTGCAACTTAACTCTGTCTATCAGCAAAGCTCTGATATGCTGTTTCTTTCCTTGTAGCTGTAAACAAATACAGAAGTAGGTTTAGATTTCAGTACTCTTATTAGCAATTTGTACTGACCAAATTCTGCATGTACTCTTTTTCTTCTAGAAACAAGTAAAGTTCATGTAGAAAGTCTTCTTGGCAGACAATTGTGATTTATTCCCCCCGCCCCAGGTAAAGTTTTTATTTGCCTGCTAGTCTGTAAGCAAAAGGAAGCTCCGGTCACAGAATTTTCTAGTTAACAAGGATTAGAACAGAACATCATGTGAAATTTCAGACTTTGGTCCAAGGATATATGCAAACTAAGATTTACTGCCATTTGGAAATGCTAATTTACTCATAATATTTCCAAGTAAAGGCACAAAAGCAATGCCAAACAAGATACTTATCAAGCACTAAGATTTCAAATTTATGAAAACTAATTAGAGCAGTAAGAAAAGTATGAAATAACATCTCTGAACATTAGGAAGTATTTCCATCTTTCATCTAAGCTTTACAGAGATAAGTCACTGACCCTGTTCTCCATTGATTTTTTCACTAGATTAAAGCTTTTCCATCGTGAATCAAACTCATGCTTGTGAGACCCTTGGAACTGTAAAACATCACTAATAATCTGCAGAAAGATACAAAAACATGACAGTGGTTATTTTGCAAAACACGTAATTTTTCTTTTTTAATTATTACAAATTATAATTATACCTTTATTATTAGAAATAAAGACTTGGTATCATCTTCTGAATTATCAAGTATATAGCCTGCAAATGAAAAAAAAGTATTATCAGAAAGGAAAAGAGCTTTAAAAATTAACAATAGTTTTATTTCCACAAAGCTTAAATTTAAGAATTACAGGCAAAGTAAACGAAACAAGTTTCTCATCTATAAAATTATACCTAATAATATAAAAAATAAAATTATACCTAATAAGAATAATAATCGTACCACAACAGTACTTTTTAGATAGAGGAGTGGTTAAACTTACGAAGCAGTTTCCTTGTAACTCTGGCAATGCTTTCTCGATAATTCTCTCTTGATAAATCTACAAAAAAAACCAAACATTTTTTCTTTATTCAGAAGTGTCAGTATGGACTATTATAAAGACAACCATCTTTTTATATCTAAGGACACCACTCTCACAGGGCCTTCTTTTGTTTATCAAACCAACGGGATGTTTTTGATATGTACATAACCTTCTTCATCTACCTTGATAGCTGGTATCATTTGTAACTAAATATTGAGGCAAATAATTTAGCATATGAAAACTAAGTAACACGTGAAGCAGCCTAAAAAGAAAATCAATAGAATACAGATTTTTACATCAAGTCAATAAAAGACTGGGGACTTATTCCCCTTCAATACACAGAGGGAGACAGACATTCCCAAGCTAAACAATAAGAAATGCAGAGGGAAAAAGGATCAATCCTACAAGCAGCCATCATGGAAAGTTTCAAACCAGAAAATCTTAATTGCTGCAAAGAACTACTAAATAAACATTCATCCTCTATTATTGTATGGCTACAAACTCACCACTTGTCACCTAATGAACCAGACTTTAGAAGTACTAAAGCACCTAAAACCATTTAGTAGTCCCCTAAGCAGCTATTGTGTACCTCAGTTCCTTATTTAGATAGCCCACCTTCACTTGGAAGATGGTGAAGAGTACAAATAAAGCCTGAAAAAAGCAGTTTTCTTCTGATGAAGCTGTCAAAGCCTTTAGCAGGTATATGCCTTGATTCCTTCTGTCTCTCAAGAGCCACTCTCGGGTGATGGAAGTTGCCTCCTACACCTCTCATCTGCACGGAAGGACAAGGGCCCCACCATTCCGAGCTGGGGATTGGACCCGAGCTCCCTTTCCCAGCCATGTTCCTGCAGCAGATCTGTATCTTGTATACCACTGCTGAAGATCAATGGTGTGTACGCAAGAACTTCCATGTTGGCCAAAAAAGACCATTTAATTTAAAGAGAAGAATCAAAACTGTGGTCCCAAAAAGAATCTTTTTTCTCTCTCCTTTTTTTTTCCATCAGAAAAAAAAAAAAAGAATGAAAACAACTTGTCTGAACACAATTAGGACCTACTTACCATATTCAACACCAGTGTACAGTTTTGTCTCTTCCAAAGACACCAGACTTGGGACCCTGTATGAAAACAAATCAAATATTACTACACATTATGGAAAGAGTTGACTATGCGAATTTCACTGACATTTAATTCACTGTAATGAGTTTATATTTCATGCCAGTAGTCCCAGAGATGTTTGGATTTACTAATAGTATGCCTCAGTGTTAACATATATAAATCAATCATACCTATGGGTCAGACTGTTTGTCAGTGATGACAACACCTGGAAACCAGAATCTTGATTTCCCCCTTAACAGAAACTCATCAGATATGTTCAATAGGCAGACATTTGGTCTCATAAAACCCATGAACACATGCATCAAACCAAGCATAGCTCCTAGTTGTCTCAGTCTAGGAAGAACAAGTGAATTTGACTGTTGAGGCAGAATCCTCTCCTGACAAGTTAAGCTGATGAAGCTTTCCTGACTTCGGATATATATCCTTACTTTATAAAGAAAGGACCATTATTTACACAAGTCCTATTTATTGCTATATGAAGGTCACTATTAACAACCATACTAAAAAATAAAGCCACGCTTCTTCCAGGATATGGGTTGAACCTATCTATCCCAACTATTTCTTTCTTTTCAACTGAATCCTTAGGCTTTGTGGATTTCCTTTTATGCAACCATGAAGAAAAAAAAAAAAAAAAAAAAAAACAAACCCCAAAAAACCAGGACTCAGATATCACATGCCAATGAGCTGAAAAGGCATAACATATCCTATGTATACTTAAGGCTTGTTGTTTGTTTGTATGGTTTTGGGTTACTTTTTTTAAACCTACAATGTCCCCGTCCCCACCCCCCCACCCCCCAAACATAAAGGTAGACAAAGTCAAGCCTTCAAGGACAAAATATACCAGTGTATTGTATTAAACAAATAGCATAAGCAAGTAATCCCTATAAAAATAAACACAAAATTGCATTGACAGTATAATCAGAACAGAGCTAAGTGAAGCACTGTAAACCTACTCCTATAACAAATGCTAAAGGACACATCAGAAAACACTATAAATTCTATATCTGAGCCTGTGCTACGAGATACTGAAATAAACTTTCAGATTTCAGGCAATAGCAAATTTCTGTCATGTTTCTCCTGTAAAAGTGAACATATTAAAACACAAGTACTATGATTATTGTGCTGATTGGATGAAGGAAAAAAAAACCAACTTGCAACCAAAAAAGGCAAACTGACTTCATAACCCCTTTAACAGTCACATCTGCACCAAAAGTCAAATTGAAATGCCTTTTTCTTTTTTTTTTTTTAATTTAGACATCAAGAAGTGAAATCTTAATTTTATTTTCCTTGTATTTCTGATAGCACTGGGTTAGTGTGAAAATAAGCCATTCCAAGTCTTCCCACTTCCCCCCTAAAAACAAACTCAGCACTGGCATAGGTACTTAAAGTACAACTTGTCCACTAATACAATCTCCAAAATATCTATAATCAATCCAGCACTTTGGTACTAAATAAAGTTTTTGTGGTCTCACACACTTGCTCTTTTAGAATCATCTACATGATTGACTTGGAAAATGTTTGCTATTTATTTCTCCAAGATCAGACCTTTCCAGTTAGGATGGTAGAGAGAGGACAGTCCTGCAATTAACGTCTAAAAAACCAAAAACACCAAAGAAAAAAAAACACCAAAAAAAACCCCAAAAAACAAAACAAAACACCCACAAAAAACCAAACCCACACACAAAAACAAAAAACCCCAAAACCCCACAAAACACCTAAACCAAAACCAAACAACAACAAAAAAAACCCACCCCAAATCCACAAACAAAACAAAGTGAACCTTCTCACCTCAAATATTGTTACTACTAAAAGAAAGTAACAGAGAAATCCAATCTAAGGCAGATGGACATTAAGCAATTGCCTTTTTTTTTTTTTTAAACAGTGTGTTGGATATGTCAATAGGTAAATGAGTTCATCCTTTTCTACAGTAATTTAATATATTTTTACTTTAAACAGTTTCCCCTAACAAACACACAACATAACTTCACATAAGGCTTTCCTACCTATGAGACAATGAAAAATTAAAGTGCAATTTCCCAGTTCTCCCTCAAGCAGTCTACAGAAAGATTACAAATGTTTATGCTACTTTCCCACTCCCAGCAAAATGCATTCAGCTGTTCTTTGCCAGCTAACCAAGTTCTGAACAAAAGCCCTAATATTTACAACAATGGAAAAATGCCACTTCAACCTCTCTCTACACTTCAGGCTCCTAAGCAAAGCAGGTGTAACAACTCGATACATAGCATCCAGTAGTCAAGAACTAGCCTAGCATAGTCCTTAAGCTCCCCATGACATTACTCCACAGGCAGAAGCATTTATTTCAAGGCTACTAATAGGAGGAAAAAATCAAGTTCAAGATGCAACGCAGTTTTCTACCTGGCTCCCAAATGAAGACCCAAACTAGTAATATCCACCATTTTAAGTGTCAGCCACTGAGCCACAGAAAACTGTGTTTTACTGGATACACAAAAGGAAGAAGCATGAAATGGTTTTCTTAAATTCAGTCAACACTAAGAGCAAGACTCCCACAACAATGCTTCATGCAATGTGTAAAGAATATAGTGCTTCATTCTGTATCAGTAGTTTTCAATTGCCAAGAAGACTTCAGAGGAAAGAGTTTCTAAAACTACAGCTGCAACAGAAATGCCAATTAAACAGAACTTTGAAAAATTAATTCCCTTATTTGCCACAGTGCAAAAAACAAGGCATCTTTATTTGAGAAAAAATGATGCAGTATGTTTCTCAACTTCAGACATTCTACAGAGCACTTTGTTCAAGTCTGTGTACATATTTTTCTGTATATAAGTACAGGTCAGCCATCAGACACAGCTTTGCAGAAACAACTTTTAGCATCGCTCCACTGAAACAACTGCAGGGTAAATTTTTCTAATTTCAAACAAACCAAACCCTGTGCCATGTTAGGGACTTGATCAAGGGCTGCATCAACCTATTTTGACATAAGAAATTAAGAGACAACAGTCGGAAGGCGAACAAGGAGAAAACATGGTTACTCACCGTGGAGGAGTAACTGTTCCCTTTCCTGTGTGCAGCTCCCCCAGCAGAGCTGGGAAGTTTCCTGGAGATGCCAAGAGAGGTTAGCTAGCCCTGCCCCTCAGCATGCCATATCACATCCTTACACATTTAAAAGAAGCTGTCTTAGCCTTGACCTGTAGTTATAAAACCTACAGTGAAAGCTCCTACCAATGTCTGTAGCACAAGTAGTGCCATGCTGCATCCTCCATAACTGCGCAGTATTTAAGAGGGAGAAAAAAACCCAAGGATGTTCTCTTGAATAACTCTGGATTTGCTTCCCTGCATCAGTTGCTTAGTGTTACCTCATTAATAAACAGGCTGCAGGGAATAGGAACTCAACATCAGTGAAAGGTTTTGCAGCCTTAAAGAGCTTTATCCTGTCTACATTTGAAATAATCTTTATTTGTACACCCTTAGAGTCTCTGTAATAAAAGGCCATCAATATCACCTGCAGTTAGTATCCCTTTACCAAAGGGAGCAGACTGTGTATGCAGAAGGCTTATGTCTATCTGACCACATCTTGTGGGGCAGAGCAACCATGACACTGTATTTCTACGGCTGCAGGAAAAAAAAACCCAACATGTATTCATTTTCCCTCAATTACATCAGGATAATTCACTGCAGCTCTCACTCTATGGCTTTGAACACCTTCATTCAGCCACAAAAAACCGCTGTTGTCACACAGGATTGCTCCTCACCACCTCTAGCAGCCTCAGCTCCCTTCTTCCCCTTCCCCTTGCAACTATCCATTTTGCTTTAAAAAAAGTCATTTATAGAAGGATACCCAAAATCAACGGCATCTCTACTAGAGATGAGAAACATGATGTGGAATAATATAAATACACACCGAGACAGGAAACCGTTTTCTACTAATTTTTTATGCACGGCACTTCAGAAGAGAAATAATTCATCCTCCAAAAAGAGATGAGGTTTAAATTCCTTGCTACTCACAGGCTAAATGTCAACACCAAGTGACATTTAAAGTTCTATTTCCTACTATAGTTGAATTACTTTTTCCAATTCTGACAACTTTCCATTATGGACTTTATTTGTGCATGGATTGCACATATTTTTTTTGTCTACTGAATCACCAATTTTCTCCCTAAACACCTCACTTAGGAAAGGTTCACAGTGACACTATGCATCTAAAATAGCATGAGATATATTGGGATTTTCAGAAGGATAGAAAGTCTGTCATTCACCTGAAACATATCAGAATTTTGCTCCCAAAGCTGTGAATTAAAAAAAAATAATAATAATTGCAAACTACAGATAAGAACTGCTTGGTCTCTGAAAAAGTTGGAGCATTATGAAACCTAAACAATTTATGCTCAAGTTCACTAAAAAGGACATCACTTTTCAAGCCCTTCACAACAGCTACATCAACGTGTACTTTTTGGGTATACTGAGAATACCCAAATCAAGTGTTGGCCAATTTAACAATGTGGTTTACATACTCAATACACCGCTTTTCAGTTCAGAGACCACCAGTCCTCAAAAGATTAAAAAAAAAAAAGTAAAAGAAACTAATCAATCAGCATGAAAACATGAACCTAGATTGACAGGATATTCAGAAAGGCTCATGCCAATGTACACCTTGTAGATAAACAGAGGTTCCAAAACTTCTACTCTAACTAGTATTTACTAAGCCATGAAAATAAGTGCACAATTTCATTCTGTCTAACAAGAAGAACACACCAGACTAATGCTGCAGAATTTTATTCAGTTTTGGCTTTATCAACCAATAAATAAAAATGAAATACATTTTTAAAAAGAAACCAATATAAAAACTTCACATTAACTATTCAAGAAGCCAATCTATTTTTGGTAGCTAATAAACAAATACAAATTGCCAAGACACAAACCTGACTATTCTTAACAAGGAGAAATGAAGAAAGACATTTTCACATTATTGGGTACTCTCTGGTGTTTGACGCTGAGGAACAAAAACCACCTGTAGAAGTCCATAGAAATGGACCAAAAGACTTCCCACAAAACTTTTCAAGATGAAAAGTTTCTGTAAGTGAACAGTGGAGCAGACTTTTAAACATTATTTCCATAAAATTATGTTGATGAATTATAATATATCACCTATAATTAAGGAAAAAAAATAACCATCATCCTGGGTTAAAGGTACTACTACAGTAAAATGCAGTAGTCTCCACACTAGTGGAGAGGCCTTACATTTGCAACAGCTCTATTTTCTTACTGTGGAAGTAACTTCAAAAGAATAAAAGCAAGAACAAAGCACCATGCAGCAAATAGTTACTACAGTAGCAGAAAGCTGTCCACGCATTCACCTTCACAATTTCAAGGAGAAAGGTTTAGAACTTCAATCCAGATTCACTCACTTTTGTTACATTCTCACCTTCCTAGAAGACTACCAAGGTTATGTAATACAGTGATTTAAAAATCATCCATCCAAAAAAACCCAGACTTTGCCTCCAACGCATGGGGAATTTTATACAATCACACAGGTCAACTAGGACAACCAATTATGAAATAAGCATTTGGCCAGCTTGTGACATCCTGTCAGTATATAATTTAATAATTGATTCTATTACTTGAGCAAAAAAACCCTACTTCCTCAGTCAAGCCACCTTGCTTCCTACTAGTCACTGTGATGACTGAGTCGCTTTCATGATCAAATCAGGTGTAACAGTCAAACTGCCTGCTTCAGCAGGAGCATTTGTCCTTTATTTCTGCCACTGCCTTCCCCTGCCTGTCACCCAAGCATGACTGCAAACAGAACCCAGAAACAAGGTCTGCAAATATCTGGGTAGCTTTCAGGAACCACATAGAAAAATAAACTCAGGGAGTTCAGGAAAAAAAAAAAAAAACCCCCCCCCCCCCCCCCAAAAATAAGCAAAGCTTCTCAGTGGCAGGAGCAACCTGCCAGCAGGTAGGAGCTCACAGCACCAACCAAACCATCATATCAAGTTTATCCTGCTACACACAGTTTTAAAGTTTGTTTTTTTTTTTTTTTTTCCTTCTTGTTTGTTGGGGTTTTTTGTTTTGTTTTTGGCATTGTTATCTTTGGTTTTTGAGGTTTGAATTACAGGGCTCCAAGTTCTCCACCATCTACATGACGACCTAGTTGTCTCTACAGGGCAACCAGCACAACTAACAACGCTGTACTACGTGGTGTGTGATCAGCTATGGTTCATTCCAGTTAAGTGGCATAGGATGTATCTGACAAGAAATCTCAGGTGCCAGTTTTAGAAGTTTAGATACACCATTTTACAAAGTTTACATGTATCAAGTCACTTACCAATATCTACATTCAAAAATATTCCTTCCACTTTAGGACAGTGAGTATCATAGTCACTAGCGGCAAGTACTAACTGTGAATACACCATACCTAAAAATAAGGGTGGTTCTGGGCTAACTGACTTAGTTGCTCTCAATAAGAGCCTTTCAGTTTCAGATCCAAGTGCTTTAGGTGCATTTAGGCTTGGGAATGTAAACCGCTATCTTACAAAATAATAACCCAGAAACTCACAATACAATAATGATTTAAGTCAAACTTTTTTTCCCCTGTTTCAATAGCAAGTTCATCAAAAGAGACCTACATTTGAACTGGATATAAATTTATGGACAAACAGGATAGAAAACTGTATTCATATGAAGCTGTGTCATGCTGTTTTTTTAAACCAGAGGATATCTCCCTCATTACAAATATTCCAGTTATTTCTTGGGGAAGGAAGAAGAGTAAAGCAGTGGAAAGGACATTTTCTTTCTTGGTACAATTCACTTCTGTGACGCTTGCTTACATACAGTAATCCATTAAAACAGAAGATATGTTTCACAAGAAACATCACTAAAATGGAACACCACCTCTCCTGGATGGGCAAACTCAGACAAACTTTAGCCTGATGCTAAATTGATACTGACCACTATAACTGTCTGTAACAATCCCACAGATTGTCACCCTCAGCAAAAACCCATGTTCCGTTTGTGATGAATCAAATCATACTAAGAATCAGAACTGAAGCTTACTTGAAATCCATTTGTTCAACTTCAGCAGGCAAGTTTTGGAGTACTGTGTAAAGTTACTGAAAAGATAAATCGCCTTAACTATGTTTTTAAAAAGCCCTACTGTAAGCAAAGTTTTGATGCAAAACCTGCTCACAGAGGGCAGATGATGTTTCATCAATACGCGCAAAGATTGTCCCAAAACAGATAATGGTGGTTTCTGAAGCTCTGCAGATGTTTAGTAGAATTAACTATTGAGTTCCATAATTCAGATTATGTGAGAAAAGTCAGATTTTGATATCTTTAGTACGAAATTGATTCCAGCTTGTTCTCATGTAAATGGTCTGTTTTTAATAAGGTAGCACAGATAACTGACAGAATGAAGCAATGCTTCCAATTAAGCACACAAGTAATTTAGAAGCTGATTATAGGCTTCTGTCCAAATCTGTACATTAAGAATTTAGAGACCTTGTCCAACAACATCAAAAGATGATTCCTAACACCCTACATCAAAACAAAACCAGAAACCTACATGAACATATGCAATGACAGCTGCAATTCACTCTTCTTCAAAAGTGGTGCGGTTCATTCTTCTACCAAATAAAGCTTCAGTTACTGACAATCAGACAGTCTAGACAAAGGTACAAAACTTTTTATACCAGTGCCTCTTCCTTGACTAATAGATCAAGATACAGCTATGATAGAATTTTTTTTTTTTTTGGATGGTTTTAAAAACCCATTGGGCCAAGACAGCCTTGTATTTTGAAGTTCAGGGCACCCAAGAACAAAAAGTCCTTCTGCTTTGAAGGATCAAACCCAGAAACTCTGCCCTTGAACTCAGGAGACTGATGAATTGCAAGCATCTAGTGCTTGCTGCCCAACAGATGCTGGGGCAGGATCCAGACTGAATCAAGAAGTGACGCTAACACGGTCCCATGTTTTCCCAATATGGACCAGCAACACACTGCTGGTACAGGAAAAAGGTGGTAAAAGGTGGCATCTGCAAAGCTCTCCAGCTTAACAAACATTCTAACACACTCCAGAGGAGCTTCCCCTGTTGCACAAGAAGTTCACTGAAGCGAGGCACCTGATGTCATGCATTTTGAGGCTGTATTGATGCTTCTTGGCACCCTTAGTAGCCGACACTTGGGCAGAAAAAAATAAATACATCTCAGCAACAACTTTATAGTCCCCCAGCAAAGAGAGGCCACAACCTCAACTGAAACCCTCCATATTTTATACATGATATATAACAGGAATACTGAGATAAAACTTGTAATTGCCTCTAACATTAATATTTCCACACACTTTCTCACGTCAAAGCTAAAGCAACAATTCCATCTATAAAAAAAAGTCTGTTTTACAGTCTGAACTACTGTAATGGAACAGGAAGTTCCTATTACTTCCAAGAGGCAAGTTTAGTGAAGCGCTTTTGCTAGAGTTCTACTGTATGCTGGCACCAGCAGCCAGGTCCTGCTATGATGTTATTCACAGGGGTTTGAGCATTCAAATGAGATTTATTTCCTATTTTAGTGTAAGAAAACAGGCATCAAGAAATTACTTCAGAATGTTTATGACTTGACTTATTTGGGGTGACAGAGCATTAGTAAGGTAGCAGTGCAGTATGGCTTGAAGGCTTTTTTAGAGGAGGGGAAACACCTGAGTAAATACCTAGTTTCCACTTCTTTTATGTAAGGTAGCATCAGCAACGCAGTGCTGTCACCTACCTTTTCTTAAACATTTTCAGAGTCTTGCACAACGAAAAGCACTTAACATTCTTTTGTGTTTTAAGTACTCAAGTGTTTCTGTAAGTCACTATTTCAGATTTCTATATCTTTATAAAAGTATTAGAATTCCTTAAAAATAGGCACTAGAAGCAGTTGTGACAACAGCAATAAGAAAGCACTAAAAACATGAAGTAATACAATGGCTAAAACCGATTGTGATATAAAAATAAGTTTTACTTACAGATGAGTCACCCTTTCTCCTTTGAGAGGAGGCAGAATGTTCCCAGAACCAATCAAGCAGTTGTGCACTATAGCAAGACACTGCTGCACATCATCTCTTAAACAAAGAAGAAAACCTGATTACTTACATGTTAAAAACTTGAAAATGTACAAATGATAAACTGTCTTTTTTGGTGAAGTTTTACAAAAGCTTTTTTTCTTCAGCTGTATCAGTTCTAAACACAAGAGGAACTACTACAGAAATCAAGCTGGCTTTTTTGATCCAACCTAATTCTATTATAGAACTCCAACATTCAACTTCATTTTCTGAAAAAACTTAATTTGGAGATTCTTCATTCTGAAACTGTGAAGGTAACTTTAGTATAATGAGATAAACTAATGGCAAAACAGACAGCTTTACCCTAAAATATTGTTTTGAAGAATTTTAGATAAATCTCAGATAAAACCTGTGAAATAACACTTTATCCCAAGGCCAAGGTAAGTCCTTCTCACCATGAGCAAAATCAGGTCCTTTGTAGGGGAAAAATTTATAATCTGATGATAAATTATAATGCAACAGTGTGAATAATTTTTCTGTGTTAGATCAAAAAAAATCCTTAATTCTCTATTTCATCTAAAGTAGTAGCTTTTAGTATATAGTTACAAGTTTTGCCCTTTGTTCTCATCTTTGTGGAAAGCAGCTCCGATTTGTAAAATAAATCCTTTCAATCCTCTTAAGAGGTACCTTAAATGATGATCTTTTTGCACTCATGCATTACTTGTCAACTCTTTAAATACGTGTGGTCAAGAAAAGCTGTTAGAATTTTTTAATTTTATCTTCTGTAATAAAAATGAAATTATCTTACTCTGAAGCTCCCAAATATATATAAAAAATGTTTGATTTTCAATATTACTTAGTAGAACATGGGGGGGTGGAGG